>OY743098.1:7270000-8470000 GCA_963555665.1 Dircenna loreta
ATCAATAATATCAAAAAAGCTTGGATATATGACAACTATATAACGTCACGTCTAAATTTGCCTTTTCTAGTTTACGATCTTAATAAAACCCTTTTGTCTAAGTTAGATGCAAACGTCATAAAGATATTGAAGTCGTGGTTTGGGCTCGCGCATTCAGCGGACTCTTCAATTTTATTCAGAGACCGAAACAATTTTGGGACGAAATTAAAGAAACCATCGGAGCTCTATAAACACCTAAGAGCTACCAAAAGACATCATCGAAAAATCTCATGATGGTATTGTAACATCTCTTCCAAAAGATAAAAATACATCAGAGCTGGAATCAATTCCATAAGCAATTCATGATAGGTGCTCAAACAAATAAAGTAGGGTTAGGATCTAGCAGGACAGTGCGGGATAGAGACTTAACAAAATCCTTTATTCGGCAAGATGAAAACGATCAGTATCGAGTGCACGCGATGAATCTAGAAATTCAAAATGAGTGGGTGACCATAGGCGACTTCGTATTCCATTAGCATTGAGGTGGCGCACCTTACTTCATGATTGGTCTTCCTTAAAATGGCCTTATTAAAATTCTATCTAAATGCATTCCAAATGACTCCTCCCAGATCAAAGTAATTTAGTAAGATGGGGTAAAGCTACCGAAAAGTCTGGCAATATCTGTGGGGAGGCAGTAGGAACGGCTATACACTTGCTGGTAGGGTGTAGGGTGCTATTGGAAAAAGGTCAATACTCGCGGCGCCATGATAAAGTATTGGAAATCATACGTGAAGCGGTTAGTATTTCAGTAGCTAGAGCGCAAAAGGGTATAACAATCACCAAAAGATTCATAGAGTTCATTAAAGAAGGCTCGTCTAAAAAAAAACAAAACAAAAGCCTCACTCTATCTTGGAGGCGGCTCGCGATTGGACTATAATAATGGATACGAATGAGAGACAGTATAGAATTCCTGAGTATATTGTTGTCTCGTCATCCAGACCGGACATATTCCTGTACTCTAGACAGCTAAAGCGCGTGATACTTGTGGAGCTTACTGTACCGTGGGAAACTAACATCCCCAAAGATCACACAATTAAAGTAAACAAGTATTACGAACTGACCAACGAACTGACCAGGAATAGGTATATAGTTAATTTGTACGCGGTAGAAGTGGGAGCAAGAGGTATAACAGCGAAATCTCTCTATAACCTACTTAAAGATTGGCCTCTCTAGAACTATCATCAGTACATTTCTAGAACGTACTTCAAAGGCGGCATTGGTAGGTTCATTCCAAATTTGTTTAGGTAGGAAGAGGAGCGCAACCAGTTGATGGTGAGCGTGAATGCGTATTTTAAAGGGGCCCCTTAAACCTACACTTGGGTCGTAAGTCCCAGGGGCTGTTTGCACTCCTCTCCCTGCAACGCGATGGGCCCGGCACCCGCACGGTGAATCCATGGAATGCTAAGAAGCTTCGTCTCTTAGTGGATGGCTTAGCTTAAGAAATAACTTGTAAATTGCCTGCTAACACTGATCCTGAACCCTTGTTATAAGTGGTTTTAACTAATATGTATATATATATATATTTAAATGGGTGGATAACCAACTAAACGCCGAACTAATTAAGCGCGAAGTATTCCGCTTTGTCGAATCGACCACAAACTGATTGCCACGAGTGTTGCAAGTAAATGGTTTTCTATTAATTGAAACAGTTGTTAAATGTTACACGGCCGACAATTACACCGCACACGAATAAGTCTGAGGTTATTTTAATAAATATTTTACTTTAATACTGTAAAAATATTTTCTAAAAAGGGTTATTAGAAGTCATTATTAATGAAAAATGACAGAATTGTTTGATAATAATTCTAAATGCTATTTTATTCACTCTACGTGTAGAGCATAAATATTTAACCAATTGGGATCACGCGATGCTTTTTGGACTGTATCCAAGGACTGCAGTGCTTTTAAAAGAATCCTGTACGTTCAGTTTAAGTGAAATTTATTATATGTGTTTTATTTTAAACTCCAATTAAATATCCTACGCCATTGCAGTGCGGTTAATAAATAATTGTAGCGCAAACTTTAAATTTATAACTATCGCATGCTATACTTTAGTGCTGTTTGCAATTTCTGTTATAATACTTTATAGCAATGCGTATTTGGATATAGACTGAGGTTTATACAAACACGAACGTTGTAAGGTCAATATACTTCAAATGATGAACAACAAAATGATGCTTAATAAAAGATGAACGCCTGATGAAATATAAAAGCAACATATTCTGAAAAAAATAAAAAAAGAAGTACCTAACTCAGCTTAATAAAACCATATGATATTATTGTTTATTTATCTTGAAGGACTATATGTATTATATACTTTGAAGTACTAGATATACTAATATTACATACTGAAATAAAACTATTTCAAAAACTTCATTAAAATGGATAGCCTGTATAAATTAAACATATATATAAATATTAATTATGTGTCTTAACGATCTTTGTCTTATTTTATGATGATATTTATTCATACTTAACCCATCATTTTAATGAAAGTAAGAAATAAAACAATACCGAATTTAATTTATTCCTAATTATTATGTTATATTATATCCATTTATACAATAATTTTCCATAATATTAATTCACAAATCAAAGAACTAAATGAATAAAAAAATAATCAAAACTTATTTAATTTTATTCTATCAATACAACGTGTCGGTGTGAGTGGCGGCCATTTAAGCTGTAATCAATTTTGTCAAAGTTAGAAACTAAACTTCAATGTATTGCATCCGGCGAGCGGAAACTATTTTAAATTACTCTATTGTACAAATTTCGTTTATATAAATTATATATTTACGGCGCATATAATAAGCATAAAAATAAAATTCAAATATATATACATATATTTGAAACGTAAGTTCTTTTAACACATTATTTATGCCTAGTTTTATTCATTATTGTATCGGTGCCAGTATTTTTTTACTCTCCTCTAAAGATTACATATAAAATTATTTACTTAAAAAACAATATTTATTGTGTGAGCCATAGTTTTTAAATTAGCTCTGGTAAATATATAGAATAATAATTTAAATGATTGTTAGAATTCTGAATAAATTTGCTTACTAATAAATGCTTTGTAAATAATATACCTTATGTGCTTCGAGTTAGTCTCAGATCACGTTGGCTGAATTGGCAAGTCCAGACCATCGATCAATTTCATTGTAGAATGTGAGATAGCGATATATGTGTAAAAGAGTAAAACTACAGATCATGCGTAGTAAGAGCTAAAACAGCTTTAATACGTAAATTTGGCAAGAGTTAATAGCGGTCCCATGGTGTAATGGTTAGCACTTTGGACTCTGAATCCAACGATCCGAGTTCAAATCTCGGTGGGACCTGGATTATTTTGTTTTGTATTTTTTATTTTATCTTTAGTTTATTGTATATTTTTGCGTATATTCTTACTACCTGTGAAAGTTAACATAATACCAAATACAAAGTAATATTTATTATAGTTTAAAAATTTACTATTCTACTTTTGCAGGCAATTATTACCAACATGAAATTTCAGTAAAAACATGTATTGATTCATAATAGAGGTTTATTATCGTGTGCATTTCAACTACCAATATTATTAAAATATATCTAATTACATTATAATTTCTCCAATAAAAGGTTCTTATTTCTCTTATTATACTAAAAGCCGGATTTTATCGCAGGTAATGGCTAAGGAGGTCGTGATCAGCGATGGAATCAGAAAATAGATTTCAAAATAGTAAGCACTCCACTTTAAGGGTACGGTCAAGTAAACAGCGAGAAATATATAATTTATAGCCATTGTTTATTTGAAATAATTTTAGTCTATAATTCTTCTGTGTTTGTTTTATTTCAAAAGTAATAACATTATTATTTTTAAATTATTTTACTCTCCCCAGATTTTGTAAGTAAATAATTGATTTTATATAGTAATATGGACAATATTAGTAGGACATATAATTATAGTTTAATTGTTTAAATCAACTTTTATATCTAATCAAATGTCACACATACACAGGGTGCGCATATTAATTTAATTCTGATTTGTAAATATAACAAAATGACATAGATGTAGTTTTATTTAAATTAATATTGTATATGTTTAACATTTTAAAATAGTAAATAGTCAAATGATAACTTATGTTTAGTGAGACAGGAATATCTAGAGCGTGTTTTAAATGGGAACTAGATATCCAATGAGAGATAGATAAGAGATGATAGAGTTTTAGGTAAAGCTGTCTTAAGCACCTGAGTTTTGAAGTAATCAGTTAATGGAGTCCTTATGAGTGGGGTGATGCTGAAGGGACCGTAAATTGAAACTTGCTCACTTATCGAGTACAATAAATGTTGGCGTTAACAATTTAAACCAGAAATCGTAAATCTAAAAAGTAAAAACAGATAGTTTTTACTAATTAATGCATTTTTATACTATGAGTCTTTGATACGATAGAGTTAAAGTAAAATAATGTATATGTGGTATGTTTTAAATTAATAATATTATATAAATTCGCCTTCAATACAACTGAACCCTTAACACAGCGATTTAGTTAGCTCCATCGCAAGAATACGTATTTTGTTCTTTGCATTTTTATTGGACATTTTTTCAGAGCATTGAAATCTAAAGATTTGAACAAGACTCGATTCTTAATTTACTTGAATATTACTGGTTTATTTATTTTTGATGTATTTTTTCGTTTTGTTATTTTTTTTTATTCGTTATTTTAAATTTCATTATTTTGAAACCAAATGGTATCTTAATTGACAGTTTAAAAATATATCTGTCAGTTCAAATTTATTTTATTTAATTTAGCAAACTTAGAAAATTAAGTATCAATGTTAATCTCTCACTTAAATGAGGGTAGTCTACTATCATGTATATTAATTATATAAATATATTTAAACATATAAATAAAAGATATAAAAGCCACTGCAATAAAACATCGTCAGTTCACTTCAACAACACAAAGAGATATAAAACCTGCAGCACTTTACAGTATTGCTATAAAAAGCTACTTCAACGCTATCTTTTATAAAACGTAATTGCAATAAATGGAAATATTTTTAAGAATTCCTTATTAACTTACTATACTTTATTTGTTTTATTGTTTGAAATATATACTATATGTATTATATGCTATATTGTTTGTATTCTAATCAAATTTTAAATTCTTGATATTCCTGTCACATCTATATTTTAAAGTAACTCACACTGGAGCCATTAATTATAATTATTACTGAAAATAGGTTAAAATGAAGATAATTAAAGCAATTAATAAACTCAGATGAGACATTCATTTGGAACTTTAATCATGAGATGAAGTTGAAGATTGACTTTTTTGAGGAGTTGGTTTAATTTATGGACCCTTGGGTGATATTGAAAAAGCTTTTACCCGAAGGTGTGAATGACCTTCAAGATGGCGTCGATTTGCGAAGATTTATTTGAAGTATTTGCGCCCTTAAGTTTTTCTTTTGGAATATATTTTCTTTAATTACTATTTCATGGAATCCGGAATTAATCTGCCATTTAGCGAATTTCTTAAGACATATTTGAATATTTTATAATTATTTTGCATATTAATTAAGCGTAGTTTGTTTCTGACTCTATACAAGTGTCTCATACAAATTACACTCATATAAAATCTTTATTGACCAAATATTTAGAAGTGTATACAATTTTTTTTTTATCTAGTGCAGCTACCATTAACGTATTCAAAGAATCTTTATAAAAACTAAATATATTTAATATTTTCGAAACACTTAAGTATGGTAAAGGAAACTGCTCCTATTAAACGCTTTTGAGAAAAAATCTCTGTTTACAAAGAACTTATAATGTCCTCTCTATAAGAAGCATTGGATCGCAATAATGAGTCTGTAGATATTTCAGGAAAAGTTACCTTTTTAAAAAGTTTGTCTTTCAATTTTAAATTCTTTTAAATGAACATCCAATTTATTATCTACGAAGTTTTTAGTTTTTTATGAATACAGATGAATTTATATTTTTTAAAGAAAATAACGTAGTTAAAAAAATTATTTTGAATTAACTCAAGATATTTTGATCAAATATAATTAAATATTGATTCAACTGGATTTTTAGCACATAAATCGCATTATACGCCTTCTATTAACGTTCAAGAGATATCAACTCATAGACAGACAAATAGAGACATGTTGTATAAAGGTCTCACTTTAAAACCTTTGATAAAACCTTTTTTATATAATTTATGGATTAACAATAACAATTTGGAACATTTTTAGTATGCTTATAAAATGATTTACCTCTAGTAATACCAACCTACAAATACCGTATCGTATCTGCAAACAACTTTAAAATAAATATATATATAATAAATGCACACGTCCTCTCTACATGACTTCCAATCGTCAAATGAAGTTTTCAACACAATTTATCTTTTTATATAAAATTGACCCATTAAGGGGATCGTGAGAATTTATGCCAGTTTAGTTGTATTTTGATCTCTACACGCTTGTATTAAGGTACGTTTTAGCTTTACATATCGCTGGAATCTTTTGTTCGCACAGGGTCTCACTTTCACGCTCTTTGACCGTGGGATCGTGATGCGTGGGAAAATATAAGGGGTGTGCATATTTATGTAATTCATATATATTTTATTTAAAATGAGCTTATTTCGTTTAAGATTACTGTTATCAGTTAACATATTATTCAGTTTATAAAGTAATTTGTAACAATGTCACAGGATACCTACAAAATTTCATCTGCGTGAATTTTTTTTTTATTAAATAGTACCAATAATTTTAGATAATCAGATAAGTGAATGATTAACGATTTACACACAAATATTTTTTACATGGATGATTAATTACATAAAAATGTACGATCAAAGTGTTATATTAACCGCACCCTGTATTTACACCGATTTTAAAAACACGTCCAACGGTCAAGGTCACTACGGATCGTGAATGTAACGTTTTTAATTATAAGTATTTTTTATTGCTTATAAGTATTTTTTCATAACTTTATTGAATAATTCAAACAAAATGAATTATAGCTACAGTTTTTTAAATAAAAAAAATATAAGATATTTGTAGTTTAGTTAAGCTTAGTGTGTAAGAAGGGAATTTTTCTATGTTTACTTTTTTGACCCTAAAATGCGGAAGGGAATGTGTATATATATATATATATATATATATATATATATATATATGTATACATATAGTTTACTGTATAATATATATATAATTTCAAATAAATTCATAGCATAAATAAAATAAAGTTGAATAATAATAAGGCTGTGAAATATAAATGTAATCTTGTTTACAGGATAAAAAAAACATGTTTACAAGCGACTACAAAGTCAACTTTGGTAACCTTGTAACTGACATGCAAAAAGTGTCTAGTATGACAGTTTACAATTAGCCTTCCAATTTACTTATAACATAAGGTTTAATTTTGCTTGAGCTTTTAACGAGAGGTTGTATAATGGATTCCCACAGTAAAATATTTCTTGTGGGAATGAAATTTGATGAGAATTCGTTGCAATGACACGTGCTTGGTGGGAAATAAATGGGTCGGAGATATGCTGTCAGATTTAGGGTGATAATGGCGTACTTAAGTTGAATTTCGAACATGAGTTTGTTTTTTTTTATAATTTAAACGCACAGGTTTTATGGATACTGGATAAATTTGATTTTGACGTAGGTCATATACAGTTTAGACATTTAGTCTTTTTTATAATTTGTAGTTTTTACATTTAGTTTTTTTATTATTTGTAAAGCATAGATTTTATGGATACTGCATTAAATTGTTTTGAAGTATATATTTCTGAATAAAAAGCAATATTCATACAAACATTGACACTTTTGTTTTTAATTATTTGTGACGTATCGATTTTACACCTTAAATTACTTTTATCTCAAAACAAATACAAATATTCATATTCATCAACACCTTTTGCTACTGCATTAAATTAATTGTATTGACTTTTATCTCTGAATAAATATCAATATTCCTTTTTATATTTACAATATTTAGTTTTTTTTATTACGCATAGATTTTACGGTTACTGCCTTAAACTATTCAGACTTATTATCTCAGAATAAGTAGCAATACCATTTCACACATATTTTTTATTGAAATGTCCGTTACGCTGAGCGTGAGATCTTTTCAGTGTTGCATTATCAGGAGACCAAGGACGTAGCTGTTCCCATGCTGGTTCCGATGAGAACCAGAAATGTGAATGTTGATTTTTTTTACTGTTAAATGATCCTTTGTACGTTCGGTTTTTTTAGGTTTTCTTAAATCATATGTATATTTTTTTTACAGCTTTTGATGTTGTTATTTTAAATGAATTATAAACCTGTAATTATTTTTTTCAGCAAACGACATTGTAACATTTATTACAAATATAATATAATCATAGCTGAGGATTGAACCTGTGAAGTATCTAAACTGATATATTAAGATAAAAAAAAATATGTTACATAATAATATATTATTAATTTTCTTTTTGAAGTGCCTACAGTTTTTTGTAACCAGTACTATATTAACTTATTTCACATAAACATATCGCAAATAAAAAAAAACAAAATTATTTATTTAAAATAACCCTAAAATAAAGTAATGACATAATCATACACGGTTAACCCCTCACTTACTACCACTTAATCTGGCACGCGCTGAACAATTGGGGTCTCCATGTCCCACGGTAACTTCCTCAAACCAAAAACTCCACGGGAATTGGGGTAAGAGTATTAAATATTAGTCAACAATTATCTATTCATAACTATATCCGCTTACATATTATTCTATTTTATACTAATAGTTACATCGAAATGAGTTCGTCTTAAATCGTTAATGGGGTTCTCAAACGGGCTATTTTCACACGGGACGCGGGTCATCATCGGGTTTTGTGGGAATCAAATTATTTCGTGAGAATTTTGGTATTCCTTCGTAATGGTCTGTTTTTTATAGGGATGTGGTTATTTTAATTGGGTTTATAGGGTAATATTAATGTCTGCGATAAGTAAATTGAAGCTTGTCTGTTTGTTAATTCTAATGATAGTGATTTTTTATTATGGAATGTTGATTATAGCTTCGTGTATTGTGAATTCAATCGATGTTAATGGCGCCTTCGTTTTCAAAAAATAAAATACATTATGTATATTTATCGACAGTTCCTACAGTATTGATGATTTTGTAGCTTCGTTTGTTAAATTGTTTTCTTTATAACGAATACTTTATATATTTGTTTTTTTACAAAAAAACCAACCACACGCTGTTCCTGTATTAAATTACTAAAAGATAATGAAATAGATATCACAAATTTAAAGTTATTATTATAGTTTATTATGAGGTATATTTTATATATAATGGACTTAAGAGAATTCTCTATTAATCTATTTAATTATTTGTTAGGAATATTACATTACATTACAATATTATTAAATAAGGTTGTTTTTAAATAAACAATATTATATATAAAGTATTCATTATAAAGAAAACCATTTAACAAACGCACCTACATTATCCTCAATACTGTAGGAACTGTCAGAGGGAAAGATATTTATAAAAAAATAATCTGTTATTAGAATTATTATGAAGTATAATATATTTACAGATATATTAATTCACATTTCACAACCAATATAATACTAATATGATTATTTCACTAAACTCAGTTGTCGATGCACTAACGAGCTATAATTCAATCACCAAATGTCTGCATTGTTCACTAAACCAATATACCTATCAAACTATCTTATGTTGGTATTTCAAACAGAGGTGAATATTATATTGCTATTTAAATGTTGGTATTCCTAATAGGTCGTTTTATATATATTGGTATTGAAATGTAGAGTTCAGTAATAAGTTATAGATGTAATAAGACCCGGAGTCTTCGACATTTATTCTCAATTGTATTAATTTCGAGATAAAATATAACTGTTTTGGAATTCTTAGTGCTTAGGAAAATTTAAAGCAGTTAGAAACATTTATGACTCTCTCTGCGTGCTTAAGAGTTTATTTATATTAAATAGAATTCATTCATAGCTTTATCAATTTCTGTCTAAAATATCAGAATATATTTCTCTTTTCTTGATTAAATAAGTATTGCATCTTTAGTAACACTTTAAATGTATATTTGATACCTTCACAAAATTTTGTTCACTCATTTTACAATACTTTAAGTTATAATATATTCATAGTTGATAGAATTCAGTTACAGGTTTATGAATTTCAGTCTTAACTTACATCTGATAGTTGTAGTTGATTAGTGATGTATCTTTATTGATACTTCAAATGTATATTCATTCGTATCGTACGTATCGGGCCTGAAAGGCCGTAGGTGACAATTTGTTCCACAGATTCTTCGTGATCGGCAAAAAGCGTCTAATGAAGCGAACAGTGGTTGAACACCAGCTGTTGAGATGGCGAGGGTGGATCTTTGTCGCAACATAAGTTTAAATAAATAATTGAGTACACTAAGTATAATAAATCTATAATACAAAAAAAAACTGTCATACTTTTTTTAGTTTAAGAGAAACCATTTTATTTGTAATATATTTTAACCCTAGCAGTGTATGTCTGTTACAATTTCTCACGCGCCGGCAAACAGTCTCACAGGTACTAGGGATTTAAATCTGTGAAAACTTACAAAATACTTACTATTTTGCTTACAAGCCCATTTAATAAAATTATGAAATTATATTACATTATTAATGTTATATTTGTTTATATTTTATTAACATTTTTCATTTATTTCAAAGAAACAATATTATTTAAATATCGAGTAATATTTCATGAATCGTTTGATTCGTTATTAACTTTTTAAAGTCGTATTTAAATGAAAATATGTTTTTATACATAATATAAGTGATAATGTATTTTATATAATTTCTTATCGAAAATTGATCTAGATATGTAATCAAATAATAATTTATAATTGCAGTCATATGTTTAAATAATATCAAATAAAATTTAACCACAACGTTCCCCACGACTTAATATTTAATAACAGCCAATTCACTACATAGTTCGAAACCTCAAATTCCCAGGCCTTATAATTCCCACAGGACCTCAATCCCGTGTGAATGTTGAACACTCAACGACCCAGGGGTCAAATTGAAACGGAAATATCACACAACTATTGTCACCTTATTTGATTTCTTGGCATATCAATAAGCGGGGTCTTTAGTACCCCCTTAAGCACGTGCCGGTTAGAGGGTTGATTTTTGATTATATTAATTTATTTAAATAATTTAACTTTATAAAAAATGTGTACTGTGTACCAAAAAATAAATGCTGTGGTAATAAAGGGTTGATTCTTAATAAATTGTTTATTTAAATAACTAAAATTTTAAAAAAAAACGCATAAATTAAGCGTTTTTTGATTTGTGTTAATTTTGAAAATAAAAAAAAAATATATTTTATATTTAAATAAAAAATATATATGAATATAGGTAGATTTTTTTCCGAGATTTCTAATACATCTTTTCAAAGAATTAACTAAAGAGAAAGTAACATTTTTCAACATGAAATAACTGACACATTTAAAAAAAAACAACCTTACAAAAAACCTTATAAAGATATTTGTGGCATTATGAGAAACATATTTAAAAAAGGGTCCCACAGTATTTTACCTCAGAAATTTTATTTCACACGGAAGGCGTCCGAGCTAGGGATTATTTAACAGCCACGCGACAGGGGTGCATTAATGAATGGTTTCATTTTAAAACTCTACTTTTCTTTAATTTTAACGAACTCTATGGACACGCACGCTCTTGTCTCTATCATGTATCTAAAATGTAGAGATTATTTACATAGAGAGTATTAAAAATACTTGATTTTACTATTTATTTTATGTACGTATAATATGTAGGTATGGTGAACGTTTTAAAATAAAAGTACTCTAAATAAATTAGAATTAAAAAACTTCATTTAAACTATGTTTATTTTAGTAAATAAATAGTGTAGCTTATGAATTTGAACTTTTTTAATATAGAAGTTTGAACATTTATAGTTATATTTGTTTATTATGTTAATAAATAATAAAAATAATTTAAAGTAATGTGGAGAATCAAAGCCAGTATTATTGAAAAATATTAAATCTTATTGTATTAGGTTTTATTCCACAGCTTCCTTCAAAGATAAGAGATTACTCTTGATTTAAAAGATAACCGAGGTCTTGGTACTTATCTCATAAAATAAATCATAGATTTTTGGGTTCGTTGTGACTTGTGAAAATAAACACCTTACCTTCACATACAATACCTATGACATATTTAACATGGGTATATAAGTAAATAGCGTTCGTATATAAGCAACCCTTCGTACATAAGTGCATTATGTGTCTAGGGAGGTCTGTAAACAATAAAAGATGAGTGATAGTACATAGTTGATCCTATTAACTATTTACCCTCCATTTAGAGATCCTTCCATTCACACGCGGTCTCTTGAGGACTCCCCGGAAATGGGTTCCGTTAGAGACGGCGGGCTATGAAACCAGCGGGTTATATGGTCATTTTATCACATAAGTATTTTAAAATGTATAATGTAAGTGTGTGAATAAAAAAACGATGATAAGTAAATAGCTCATATCTGTAACGTGATACTGTATGAAATTAAATAAGCTAAATTACTTTAAAATAGATAAACAGATAGGTACTGAAACATAACTTAAACTAAATAAAGAAATGAAACCAACAAAAATTGCATGAAATTTGTAAAAATAATTGAAGCTTCTAACAGAGGGATACTATGTGTTGTTTTCATACAAACATGTAATAAATATCATTTTTCATAAATAACCTTCAGGCTTATGAAACAAAGCATACATTTAACAATCAATCGGCTCTCAAAACCACTTACACGCTTTGAAGTTGCTTTCACGTCGAGTGCTTTGATACAAAATAAAAATATATCTATTTTTATATTTAACAGGGAAATAATTTATTTTTAACGTTAACCAAACGGTTGCTTTGTTCTATTTGCTTTGTGTACTTATACTTGTACTTAATAATACAAAACATTGTAAAGAAGAAGGTTTTGCTTATTTTTGTTTTAATATAATAATATTTAAAAAAAAAAACTCAAGCCAAATAAATTATTAATATTTATTTATTTTTTATTATTTTATCCCTGCTAGTTTCGTGGCCCTACATTTAAGTGCATTTCACATTAGGGCTCTAAGTGAGGTGCTATCTCGGCAATTATAAGGGCTACGCATTCTCGATATAAAGTACCTACGTTGGATCTTAAAGTCAGTTTATATGATTAAATCACAACATTAATTTGCTGAAGGGCTGCTATTTACTGATATGACGTACTGACTGACTTAATTAAACTTAATGTAAATATAACGTGTTTGTCTTCGTTCAGTTTCTGTTGCTAACTTGATATTATCAAAGTAGTAATCATTTAGAATTCGTGTATTTTAAAGTATATTTTTTAAAGTTGTAAGCTTTCTGTTAAAATGTATTTTATTTTGTATATGAGGGTATTTTAAAAATATATGACGCCACATTTTTTTGAAATTCGAACGACCGTTGTACATATTCAGTCTATTTTCGTATACTATATTTGTGGACCAATTTACCCCCGAATACATTGTATCACGAGTAACTTGACTTATACTAAGACATCGCATTATCAATCCTATCACGTACGAATAAGGTTTAAGCTTAAATGTACCTCTATTTTCGGTTGGAAGTGCGAAATTTTATTTGAGAAGATTTCGCTCTTCCCCTGGGATAGGCCGTTGATTTATCCTCGATGTATTCTTTTTGCTTTCTAGATATTCAAATTGTTTGTATAATCTTCAGACTAAGGCTATAAATACACATTTCATACGAGAAAGGTTGAATTATTATTGTCCTGAGAAACTGTGTGTCGTAAATGATTAAGTCTCTAATGGGCTTGTATTGTAATAAAAGATATAAAGTCAACATTAATATTATATATCTTGAGCGAATATTATATAAATGTTCAAAATATAAAGAATGGCTTAAACACGATTTGCACTGTGGATTTAAGGTTCTTCATATCAGGCTGTTATGAGGCAGCAACGGTTGGTCGATTAACTGACGGCTAGTATAGTCACTGTACAGTTAAGAGCCGAATTTTAATATGTATATATATTAATCCATTTTTAATCTTAGGATTCCTTCTAACCCCTTTTGGGGTTTACGGGTGACATATTACAGAATTTCTGGTATGGAATATGCAGGTTTCCACGATATCTCCCCCTACCAGAGAAGACAAATATAATTTGTCAAGGTTGGTCATCGAACCTGTCAATCCAAAGGAGCAATGATCTCGCTAGGGTCGTCTCGGAATATGACAAATTAGATTAAAGTGCGACAGAGACCAGATCTTCCTGCTCTTGTACTCCAAAAAGCAATTGTAATAGATACCTAACACTAAAATTATTATTTTTTTGTTCCGACTTGTTCTTTTCAGAAAAGTTTTCTTAACAGTTTCAATAAAATAATATACATAAATCGTTATAGAATTATATAGTAATACATATTCCAAGTACCTCAACTAACATTAAATCTGATAAGTACATAGATTACAGTTTGCAGTTTCATGAATAATGGTACAATAAATGTTATTTGTTACCTGTAAGAAATTGCAGTGTTCTGGACCCCTACGATAACCAATAACTCAGACGGCGTTAGAGGCTTATGCTAGTATAACAATGTACCTCCATTACATATTACAATATTGTATTTGCTAGCGATATTGAGTTGCATATTATAAACAACCTTATACTATATAACATAAAATTGAATTTTCTATTGTATTCCGTGGAAAACGTAAAGTTTATTTTGTTGTTTGGTCAAAGTATGGCACTCATGAGGGCACTGGAAACAGTATGGCTGGCTCGATAGTTTTTGTTTTATAACAGACTTTATCGTATTACAGAATCTCGGAGCTTAATAAAGTTCCATGATTATATTTAGCTTATTATTTAATATGATATGGTTATTTTATTAAGAATAAGTTTGGTCCACACTTTAGCAAAAAACGCTATTAGATTTGAAACAAAAAAATGCTTAGAAATTGGGAATTAATAATAAATATACTCCACTTTGACACATTCACTCGTGAATTATATTTAGCTCAAAACATGCACGAAATATTCTAAAACGCCTGTGAAGAGTATATTTAGAAATTCCTCGCACAAGTAAGTGCTCGCTTTTGAAATTTGGCAAATATGATTTTCGCCCTCCCCAGGGACGTTCGTTGATTTGACTACAGTGGCAGTCTAGAAATGTTAAACATCCGTGTACATGAGCTTTATTACAAGGGAATAGAACTCAAATCTAATAGCACTCAAATTGTTTGATTACCTCTGAGCCAGACAAGGGACTAGAGGTTTTTTTTACCAAATATTTGATCTTATTTAGCGAGATGAGAACAAACAGTAGTGACTTTTCTGATCTTGAAGATATATAAAAAAGAAGATTGTTAGCTCAATATTTAAGTATACTTTCTTCACGTTTTAAGTATTTAATATATGTTTTTAGACTTTTAAATATATATTTTGCGTAAACTCGTAATCTAATTAAACTAACGTAATAATCCTATAATAATTTTGTTTGTCATATCTATGAAATACGTATTTGCTAAACAAAAAACTAAAGGCGCTAAGTGAAAAATACTTGAATCATTATAGAACGTTTTAAATAAGGGAAAGTTGAAAGAGAAAAAGAAGGAGATAATTTAAAAACAATTTTCTTCCAATAAAATAATGTTACAAGCCTTTGCCTCGGTATCTTAGAAGCTTTATAACGTTCACGAACGATGGTAATGGGAAAGACTACAGAGAGTATATTTCGTATAAATCAAAGGGTTTTCTTGAAAAGTAAGGGATTTGTCGAAAAAACTCGCTTTCTTTAAGATAAAATAATTTAAAAGGGAAATATTACGAATGTCTTTGATTATTTGTAAATTATGTATTGCATTTAGATAGGATATTTTGAAACCTTTTCAATATTTAACTATTAATTTGACATAAATAAACCTGTACCTACTTAGTACTAATTATATCGTTATTAAACTTAAAATTTTAAAAAGAAACATTCTTATGAAAATGATAAATCGAATGCTAATAAAATATATATTTAATAAAATTATAAATATAACAATTACTTCTTAACTTTTAGAGTCATCTGATCCTTGCTTTGAATCTGAAATAACATTAAAATATATAAAATAATATATTTTATAGATAACGTACAAATACTGGAGGACGGGACACTTAAAATTTCACACTACAAAACTTAGAAGACTAAAAAAATATATTACCCACAGTACGAGTTTCAATATTACATAACGTTAATAGTTTTCGAGTGATCACGAAACGAGTTATTATTGGTAAGATTTCAACGTCACTCGTTTCATTCGAATACTATTAACGTTTACATTAAAGGTCGTAGTAGGGGTACGGGTTATAATAATATACCGTAGTTATCGCAGCCCATCTTAGTGCAGTACGACAGTCGGTCGGCACCGCAGATACACTTGTTACAATTTTCCCAAAATGTCGAAAAAGGTTTGCATCTCCCTGCATTTGCTAGAAATATATAATAAATTGAATTAAAATATAAATGAACGCTCCTTTATTAAAAACTGTGTTAGGAAATATTTCATAATTTTACTAGCTTGTGTAAAGATCACAGCGTTAATACATTACAACGTTATTTTTACATACATAAGTCTTCAGTTTTCTTTTGTACGATAGGTTAGTCAAATAAACTTACCTCTTCTCCAAAACAATAGCATGTCATCCTCTATATACCTCAAATCAACCGCAGACAAGAACTGCAATAAATATTACGGTAAAAGGTAAATTTGATATCATTTAAAATCTAGAAAAATTGTACTATATTATGTTCTTACCAAAATTAATATCAAAAGATGAAGCCGGAAGGTAAACATTGAATTACGATATCGTATTGAACTCTCCATGCTGGTGCATTGCACTGCGTATACTGAAATCGATTTACGCGGCCTTGGCCACCTGATTATTTTGATAAGAAATACAGAAAAACTTTACACATTTTAATTGCCGAGTTGTTTATAACTGATAGGGTTTCTGTAAAATTGTATTAAATACTTTACTTTTATTCATATATTTACTTTATAAAAAGAGTATTTTTTAAATTCATTAATATTACGTGGCTATCAACCTGAATTTTGAATATTTTTGTACTCATTAATTTTGAGATTTATATTATTGAAATAATAAGTGATTTTAAGCTTCGTAAGTAAGGTGTATTTTTTTTTACTCTTATATATGACTAACTTATAAAGTATTGTGGTTATTTATTTAAATTTAATTCAATTAAAGTACACATAAATTAGTGCGTTCTCAAACTTTGAAGATAAACTCTCACCAGTTTATAAATTTTCCGATAACGCGTTAAGACTCCAGACTTCAGAGCAACTTGATAATTAGTTTAGGATAGTTAATGCGTTATATATTATATTAGAAATCATTACGAATGTAATTGTCTAAAAATATATGGTATTTACTTATTATATATTTATTTTTTATATATTGCTTTATAATATTAGTATCCAAAATTATCTATAAACATGTTTAGTCATGTCATGCTTAGTTAAATAAAAAATATTTATAAAATGTAAATGAATCTAGCAGGATCCAACCAATAAAGTTAGCGAATAATGAAGTATACATATTTAAATTATACAAATTAGTTTAATATATTATAAAAATCACAGCTACATTAGATCATACATTATATAAATAATTTTCAACACACAGAGACGTTCAAAGCACATCATACTTCAAAAGTTCCTCTTTCAGTAAATAAAGTGAATATACTTTTAACGAGGCAAGTTGCTTCAGGAATCAAAGACTCAGTTGCGGAACGACAAAGAACAGCGCAAGTATTCCGGACTCCGGATCTGTCAGAGCCTACTTTGTGCTGCATCCGGTTATTTACTCTGCGTTTAATGTTGTGTCAGTTTGAGACAACATTCTGAAAAAAATAATTCATGAAAAAAATCTTAATTTTTTTACGTTGTATGTTGTAATTACCAAATTAATTATGTTAACTGTTTATATTTTAAATGAAGAATATTTTAAGAGGTTGTAGAGCCAAGCGGTAATCATTTGATTGAGTTTTTTTTTATACATAATATTGAATGAAAAAATAACCAACACGGGTAAGACGAACCTGCGACCTCTGGGACGGAGACGGCATACCTGCGCGATACCGACACGATGCCTTAATTGTTAGAGTGACAATATGGTTTTCTGGAGGTCACAGATTTGAGATTTGCACAATTTAAAGAAATTAAATTAAAATAAATAAGTATAATTTAGCTTTATGGATTTAAAAAAATATATATTCAATGAAAAATTAGCAACGTACTGGAATGCGACATAATAGCCCAATTGGTAGAGTGACGGTACGGTTTCCCAGATGTAGCGGGTTTAAGTTCTGATAGTGTCGATGATTTTTCTTAATATATTTATTTTAAATTTCAATAAGCTTAAACTACCTTAGTTTTGATTTTAGACTTCATATGGTATTTTTATGACTGTCTACTCCTTACCCATCGTCATCGGGATTGAAGCCTCGGGCAATAACTAGTGTATTTGATTTCAAAGCGTTGGTTGCGAAAGTCGCGTATATCTCTTGGGATATTAAATTTACTTGACATTTTATGTGTACTAAAATCTAGATTCCTTTAGAAAAGCTTTATAACATTAAATTTAATATTATGGTTACGCGATCAAGATTATGCATTATAAACTTTTGCCAGCGGTTGCGCTTACGTTGTATATATGTAATAAATGTCGTGTTATGTCGGACGGCAATCTAAAAGTTATTCATCCTTATCTAGAGGAACCGTATTTCTGTTAGGGATCAAAGGCTTTATATTTTTCTGTACCCCTGACCTGTATTCTAAGTATCATGATAATCAGTTGAATAATTAAGATATGAAATCACAACTAACAAACCAATTTAAATTTGCAAATATAGTAATTATTATTTTTTTACATCATGTATAATTTGAAATACAACATTTTATAATTGTATGGAAAACTATTAAACCTATCAAGCGCTGTAAATATAACAATGACGAGATTGAAACAATTTAACTGTAACTCTCCCGTAACTTTTAATACATTGTAAGTATTTCATTCACATGAGAACATTTCATATATGTCCAGATGTTATCTAGATACTAACTGGTCGTATCTCTGAAACTATTTCTATGTATATTTTATTAGATTTATTGAAAACAGATGAAGTCACATTCAGATTCAGTATTTTTTTTTATATAACAGTTTAAAATCAAGGTTAATTTTATAATAAATGTGAGGTGCACCAACCATTAAAACTATGTTTAAAAATTTTCGTATTGCATTAATTTATTTAGATATTATTATGAAATAATTTGTAACGAAAAAATGTACATATTTTATTTGAAAACCCTGATGTCATTTGTTTTCCCTCAAATAACCATGTTTTCTTATTTAATATAGATATATACGTCATTGATATTTTCTAGTATACAAGCTAAAATCATCAAATATCAAACTAAATTAATAGAAGTAAGAGTTATGTAAGTAATATTATTTATTCATGAATTCGAATTATTATTTTTTTCTAAGCGAAAGTATTATGGTGTTTGGAAATAAATAATAATAATTATTTAATTATCTGCTTGAAATGTAGTTTGACATTTATAATATACAGATAATATGGCACAAACTCAAACATTGCACCTATTATATACAGGCAAACATATTTTCCAACAACATTCGAATATATATTACATTTTTTTAAAAGAAGGTTGCAATAAAAAAAATCTGCTAATATTAAATTAAAAAGAACATTACCTATATGTTATTTTCAATTTAATAGACAGACAGACAGAGTTCATTTGATTTTAATGTATCTTGCCTGTCATTATAAGCCATACATGTAATCTTATCTGTGATACTGAATCTTTCAGGTATAGATGAACGAAAACTAGAAATAATATTAAATTTCTTTTATTAATTAATCATCGAATTGTTAATTAAAATGTTTATTGTTCAAGTTTTATTGAATAGAATTTCCAACTGAGGATTTATTTTCTCGAAGTCTGTCTACTCATTCAAACAAAACAATGACTTCTTTAAAACTCTACAAAGTTTTTAAAAAAGAAAATATAATTTATAGTTTTGTACTCATTGTCTTGTAAAATAGATAGCCACTTGAAAGTTTATAGTTCATATAAGAAATGTTACAAGTAACGAAAATATAGGTTATAAAATATTTCCGTCTATCCTTTCAAAATCACTATTTCTAGCACAGAAATATTCGCTGTACTGGTTTTGTTGGCGATTTGAATTTTTAATGCACTGCAGTGGTATCGCTAGTGGACTCTATAAAGGTTTACAAATATTGTATAGTATAGTACTTGTAAACTATTTTATTTCATTAACTTCGTTCCATACTTTTACTAATATATATTTTTTAAACGAAACTGCTAGTCAAAGCTTATCTGCCGATATTATATTTTTTGACTTTCTATGTTGCCGAAATAATTATCAGTGAAAGTAAAATAAAATAAACAGCCTGAACACAAATAGAACCTTTTAGTGAAAGTAAGTTTATTTTAAACCTTTATCACTTTCGAGTGTATTCAATTAATAAAAATAATGTTGGTTGTTTTTGAAATACGACTTTTTAGGGCTAATATTAGAATTGGTTTTTTTTTGTAAGTTAAATACATTTATAAAAGAAACGATATAAAAAATCAAGAAAACAATTGGAGATCGTATAACTAAAGTAATATCTTCCAGGTAAACAGTTAAATATAACGATTTGATAAACGGGGAACAGCAACACAAACATACTCGTACATTATAATGTATTAAAGATAAAATAATATAGTTAATTATAAATAGATATATACAAATGTATTATATATTATTTCAAATACACAAACTGATTTCAAATATACTTTCATGTAATAGATATATGTTTTCATCATTTCTTATAGTATATTTTGTAAACTTAAAGTAAAGGTAAAGGGTTCATATTACCGGTGTATTAAAAAAATAATACTGATAATGTTACAGTTCAACTTAAATTACAAAGAATTACAACTCTACTTTTATAAGGAACACTTACTAATTGACAAACCGACAGTTTCGTATTAAAGACGTTAGTTCCGCGCCTTCAAGAGAAGTGACTCTTTCCGCTTGCCGCCATTTGTCTCACTAATAAAGTAATCATTTGACAAACTTTAATTGAAACAACATCAGAAAACTTTAATAATCTTCAATTTTCAATACTTTTTCTTTCATATTTTAAAATCCTTCCTTTAATATTTTAAATGTAAATGTTTGTTTATTTTTATACAATGCTCTTATTTTTTAACCACTCATATGATCATAGAATTCTCACGGATATAAAAAACGGTCACTTTTCATCCCGAAAAAGGTACCGAGAGTTACATAAATAACGTTTAAACGGCCGTTCTAAATAACAAAACTGTTATTTTAACGTTTATAATGAAGAATACGACTAAAATAGAAATATTATTGAACCTATACTAGGTTAAGTATTTAATTTAAAAAACGTATTTCTATCTTTGTCCTTCTGAAATAAACGAAACTACTATAGAAACGTAGAAATCAAGAGTGAACCAAAAGCACACAAATAGAACATCGAGTCAGTGAAAGTGTGTCTATAGTTAGAATTATGAGGCTCCGCTGTCTGCTTTTAGTGTTTGCTAAAAAACCTTTTAATTAGCCTAAATAATACCTTAAAAAAAACGATTTTTTTTAAAAGTATTAATGAGGTGAACTTAAAATAGTCAAGTTTTTGGTGTGGAGTTTTATTTTTTAATGAATTAGTAACTATTTACTCAACGCTATCATAGTTGATATTACCTTTACATACATTTATTACGTTTCAGAGATCTTTAGAGGTCTTTAGAGGTCTGTTGCGTATTACGTTGGAAAACATACTGGCTACATGAAAATGTCTGAGACAACATAGGAACGGACGCAACAGATCAAAATATATACTCTATAATTTGCCAGCGGCTTCGTTCGCGAAGTATCAATCAATAAACCTTTTTTTGGAGAGGAATTTATATTTAAAAAAAAAGTAGAAATACAGAATTCCGTACTATCCCTCATGTTTCATCAAACTAAATTAAATATTTAGAAATTAAATATTTTTATTACTTTGTTATAGTTATTATAGTGATTCCTCATCCATGTTTAATTTTCTAAATGCTATTCTTCTATTTTCTTATCTAAATTATTTTGTAACCCTTTGGATTAAACTTAATAAAATTAATTGAATGTTACGGTAGCACCTAGAATGTATTTTAATAACTGGTCAGGCTTAAAAGAGTATCGAACAAACAAGCAAATTGAAAATTGCAACTTCTATAAAAGCTATCAAATCTATGAACCTTGACAGATATGAAAATAATAAAACTGCAGCATTTTAGTGTCCCATAACTTTTCATACATTGTGCGCAATCCATTCACATGAGAAAAATTGATGAACGTCCTGATATTATCTGGATACTGACCGGTTGAATCGCGTAGAACTAATTCTATATGTATACCATTTGAGATTTATTGAAAACCGATAAAGTCACATTCAAATTTAGTATTACTTTTTGAATAAAAAAATAATTGAACACTAAATAAAACAAGGAATATACGATTATATAAAAAAATAAACGAATGTTCCAAAATGGAGGGTCGTCAGTTGATTAAAGATCGGTAATATGACTTTTGACATGGCCGTTCAGCTGATGATCTCGTATACCTGATACATTGATGGGTGGCATCCATGGATGTAAGGGAGAACGCTCGGCTGTCAGTCAGAATATTGCGAAAGCCTTCGATAGTGTATGACTTCGAAGTTATCTTCCTATGGGCTTTCTGAGAATTTATGTGAGTGGATGAATAGCTTTCTTACTGGGCTGAGACTAAAGCTCAGTTAGTTGGGTGACGAGATGGTTTACCGAGTTTGTAGTTATTAGCCCTGGCCGTGTCGATCAATTTTTCATTGAATATTTATTTAAAATTGCAAGTAACCTAACCTGGCTAATTATGTTTATAGACCATTTCAAATATTAATTTCGGTTACGGTTTATTTCGTTGTGGGTCTAAACTATAATTTTTACCAGACTATGGATTAACGTTAGAACAATAAATATCTTACTTAGATAATATAGAAGTATTCCCTTGGTTGCGCTGTTGTGTTCTGAAAAGAGTTTAAATATATTAAAGCAGTAAATTGATATGCGATTTATGAATTTTCAGGACAAAAAGATAATTTCATCCTGTCTTAATCGGTGACAGATCATTGAGATACATAAAACATTTAGTGCAAAAAAGTTAGGTGGTTCAAAAATATATATCATTATTTCATTTAAGACAGACAGACGTAGAAATTAACATAGGGTTATTTTCATCCCGAAAATATAACTTTTCCGAGGTATGGAAAAATAACGTTAAGACAGTCGTCTTAGGAAGTTGTATGGATTTTTATTGTATTTCGTACACAGATAAGCCACGACTCTGAATAATACAAAGGCTATTTTCATCCCCAGTAATACACAAAGCCTCGTGGGTAAATCAAACAGCTGGTAGTTGATCACTAGATGTTTCCTATGTCAGTAATATTGAAATGGACAATACACAATAACAGGCTTCAAACTCAGTTCAGCAAGGATACAGAAAAACCGGGACAGGCAGGATGACGCGCCGAAGATTCACGTCTACCCGCGACTAAATTGTAAACCATCCGTATAAAATAAACCCTCCTTATAAAGGCCAATGAACTGTGATCCAAATGTATAGTAAAACCAAGTTGTAAAAAAATATGAGTCTAATATAAATAATGTAATTGAAATACACATTTTTAAGTTCATAAAACTAATTATAAACTCTTAACAATTTCAATATTTTCTAAAAATATTAGTCCAGCGACTAGACACCAATTTAATTATAAGTGCATGAAAGTTTGTAAGATTGAAATAATATTAATTCTTGGATTAAGTCACCATATTATAAAATGAAATAATTGTGTGTAATAAAAACGAGAATTGGAAGAGTTAAAATAATATTCATTAAATTTATATTACTATTTTTAGTTACACTGAAATATATTGTACTGGTATTTTGGTAATTTAAAACTCTAAAACACTGAAGCGGAGTCGCTACTGATATTTGTTCAGGGTATTGAATGACATCCATTAAACTGACTGGCCACTGCTCTATTCACCTCGACACGTCCCCACCCATTCATTAATAAATTCATCCCATCCTTTTCCTAATGTGAATATAATTTTCAATTACAAAACTGTTACTCAATGCCAGTGTAATTTTTGAACTTATTCATACCATGTTTCAGAATCAGTTCTCAGTGAAAGTGAACCAGAATATGATAAAAATTTAGCCACATATAGCAGAAATACAAATATAGCTTTTTGGTGAAAGTATCATATTAAAACTGTTTCACTTTTCAGTGACTTCAATTTATAAAAATAATGTTGTTTATATTTGGAATACTTCTTTTTAGGACTAATATTTAAAAAAAATGGAATAAAACGTTCAGTAGCATTTTTGAGAACTTGGGTCTGGTATTTTATGTCCGGTTAGTAGTTGCATCGCATGTTTCGGCTTGCTTGGTTTCATTTTTCAACTATCAGAAACAATATCAAGTTTATATTTATATTTAACCGGCTGTATTCACATAGAATCAAATAGGAATGTGCCCAACTAGTTTCGAACCCATTCGGGGTTCTTATTTATGAGCTCTAAGCGTGGCTGACTCGAGGCGTGAACTAGGCGTGAACTGCGTGCAGCAGCTCTCTGGGCCCGCCGCGAAGATGGCAGGAGCGGTGGGGGGTCGGGAAGATGTAATCTTCAGAGGTCTCTTGCAGGTCTTTGTCACTCGTCGTTGTGAAGGGTTATGAAGACTAGAAATTTTTAATGATAATATTATTTATTGTACTTCTGTTTTTGAGAATACTACATTATACTACTGTTGTTGAAAATACTACAAAGAATTATTTAAAAAATATTTCTTATTCTGGTCAATTATATTAAAAAATATATATATTCGAGGGATATTTTAACGCAACGACGAACGACGATGAAAAGTTACAACAACAATTAAATATATTATTATTTAAAACATTCGCTTCAAAAGGTTTAACAGTTTAGTTATTTTATTTCTAATATCGCAATTAAAAATTTCCTTTGTTAATAAAGTTAAATATTTTCTTTATTATTTTATAAATAAATTCAAGCAAAAACATTATGAATACCCGCAAGCTTCATAATAACATACTTATCTTTCAGTTTTGCAGATTTGACACCGTTTACATTAGTAGGGCTTAAGATGGATTGTTCGATAGAGCCTAGATTATCCGACAAGGTTCATCTAATATGTGTGAGTCTCTACATAGTAGGTATGTGTGAGTGTCTGATTGGGAAAGATTGATCTTTAATCTGATTATGTTTTAGCAATTTCCAGGTATTTTAGTTAATTTGAAATCTTAGCTTAAATTAAATTTTTGGTTAAAATAATAAATTCGTGTTCATAAAAAGAATCTTGATATTCGAAAACTTTTACATATGATTTTGATTTTAAATTATTAGTTTTTTTTTTTCAACAGACAGACAAATTTGAAAACCTATTTCTAAATTTCAGTTAACAATTCTAAAAATGATTTTGTAAATAATTATAATAACCTAAATGTAGTTTAGGCACGAAATTAAAAAGTCAATAAAAAGACTCGCTTTGGAGAGTTTGGATGTTTGAAAATTCAGAAATTTTAACTAATATCCGGAAAACCTAACAATCATTTTTATAGTTTGGATTCTTTTTAATTTTTTGTTTTAAATTAACAGACGAGGTCTGCGAGTGAGATATTTCGAATCTCGACTCTTAATTTAAACTAAGAATAATAGCTTGGAGCTTCGTTTCAAGCTGTAATTAGTTTGATTTCTAGAAAAAAATATATACACTGTGCCAACACAGCGGCTGCGTGTTATGATATTTCAAAGTAACCGTTTGTTTTTAAATAACGAGATACGCCATTTTCATATTTTATTTTAATGTAAACAAAATGGAAATTAAGGGACACTAAAATAGTTGAAGGTTTCAAATTGCTTTATCTGTCACGTTTGATACGTTTGATAGTTTGATTTAAAGTACTATATAAATCAAATTTTGTTACCATGCCTTGAATAAGTAATAAAAAAATTGATTTATTTTGTTTTCATTTGTGGCATTGACTCCAAACAAGTTTTTTAACAACTGAAAGCATTGAAATAATTCATGTTGTTTCTCGTTTACTGTTGATGTGACAAATGTTTCAATAGAATAACGATTTTAACACTTCTAAGTTTGTATTTTAGTTTTAGTTAAAAATATTTAGTTTGTTAATGAATGATGCTGTAACTATATACAAAATACATCTGTCAAAAAAAAATTTTTTTTTACTGGCAACAATGTCGAATGTACGTTGCCCTCGAAATATTGTAAGTCACCTTTTTTAAACAGAACGTTTATATATATTGTGTGATATATTGAAAGCGTTATATTTAACAGAAAAAAAATGCAATAGACAAGTCACTGCCTAAAAAATTACTTCGTAAAACTAATTTCAGCTAAGTTCATATTTTGATATTATTCATAAAATTTACTTAATTATGTTATATTCAATATTATAAATAAGTATATTAAATAAATGTTTACTAAAACATTGACAGTATTAATATTTTTTAATCATTTTATTTTGGTGTCGCTTTTAAATTCTTTATTCATTTCAACTTTCATGAATATTAATTATTCAGCGTTGTGTTATTGAAATAAAATTTTAATATTTAATGGTAGAATCTCATATTTTATATAAGATACTCTAAGATCATATAAATTAACTTTTAAGGAATATAAAAATAGTCTACAACTTAAATGGCTGCAGACTAAAAATAAAAGCACATAAGAAAATCATGCTTAGAAAAGACTTCACTTGATGAGAGAAGTAGTCGGTCGTCTCTCAATACTCTTTAACCATCTCCATTTAAGTGTTTGAACTACTAAAAGCATTGGAATAATCTTGAAGTATGTTGATATCTGTAATGTAATTTAGTGTTTTTTAATATATTTTAAAGCCCAAAAACCATTATAAACAATAAATAACACAAAAACCCCTTAGAGTAAATTATGAGACTGTGGTATAAGGACGATATTCTTCTTAAATTAACATATTATATTATAATACTAGTTATTGCCCCCATGTCCGTCCGCGAGGACTACAAGAGAGCATTATATGCAAACTAGTGATTTAAGCGGACAAAGCCACAGCCATGTGCTATATTTTTGTAAAAGCTTTTTCTTATACATTGCTATATTTAAAAATAAAGTTACCAATATTGGTCCAAGTACTGTTTTGAATAATCTATAGACTTCTTCAATAAATTCGAGTATCAAAACAAGGATTTCGAATTTCCAATTCGACTATCAAGTAAAAAAAAACATAAAATCTTTATTCAACTAATATTATTAAATAAAAAATAACATTAAAGTTAAAATATTTTATAATTATAAGTCAGTTTAAAGTGTAACAAGCATTCCATTTATTTTATTTTTAAAAAGGTGACCTAGATGACCAAAGAGAAGAAGAATCCAAATAACTCTTCATCTTTATTGTATTGAAGATATAGCTATAGAAAAAAAATACAACAATTAATTAAATATTAAAAAAAAAATGTACCACCACGACTTGTTCCAAATACACCATTTCACTGTAATATAATTTTAGTATTTTACAATAAAAAACAGAGGATTCCCCGGCGTGAAATACCCTTTATCTTTATTCTCATTAAATATCTAAACCACCCCCCTCCCCTTGAATCATCCCTGTTCTTTTCTTGTATTCTTATCACATCATTAAATCGGTTTTGAGTTTTTCCTATTTATCTCGTTGTCATAATTATACATGAGAGCATTTAAATTTGTATTTTTTTCGACTGTGCAACCCATGTTGACTTTAGTTTTCTTCATATCAGACCGAGGCTCGTAATTACACCAGATTTAATTACCTAGTGAAATGCTGTTAAAACAATTTAGGGTCCTATTAGCTTATGAGATAGGATCTTACCAATATCGAGATTTACCGATGAGACGACGACGAGACTTGAGACTTCAGACGAACTTCATGATTAGTTTCTGATAGTTCTTGAAATATACGAGTACGTTTTAACATTCATAACAATACTGAATTCATTCATAATATTAACAGAAAGAATTAAAATTATCTGAAAAGAGTTTATAAGAAATATAGTAATGACAGGTCTGTTGTCTGTTTTTACTTAAACCTTTACTCAAAAACAAATTAATAATTTATCAGTTTGTTTGATAATGAAATACCGAATGAAATACCGAATGTAAACACTGGTTCTATCCAAGTAGTATCCGATGTAAATTGGGGCAATAAAATATTATTTTATTGATTTTAACTACGGAAGTTATCACACGAGACGACGGTGCTCTATAAACGCTTAGAATAATAAATTGCTTTAATTCTACTGAGGGTAGTTCAATTGTCCGTTCAAGGCTCACATTGTCTTATCGGTTTGTTTAGTAGAATTAAAGAGCCACCTGGAATAAAATTAATTCTGGTGGTTATTGAACCTAAACATTAATTCTGCACTTTTGAGGCAATGTTTAGTAACACAAAAATATTAATATTAAAGGTATTCACGAATAAATCAATTTCTAACTCCTTATTTCTTAGACACTGAATATTCTGATGCAACAGGTTTATAAAGCATATATTTTTAATCTAGTAACTTATCGTTCATGATAATTTTGAAATAATATCTACTCGTTTTAATGTGAAAGATTAATACCACAAATATATGAACATTTTAAAAACTATAATTTAATTTAAATATGTATATAAGATCTTAGAATTGTCAATTTATATATTAAGGTAGTTTCAAAATGAATTAGTTGTTGTTATGAAATTTTAAGTAAATATATAAATTATTTTTTTTACTGCTGAAAATCGCGTATCCTCCATTTGTCTTAGTCTACACTCTGTTTCATACCGCAGGAATATCAAAGAAAAACAAACAATGAAATATATTCTGTGTACCAAAAATAAACAACTAGGGATCTAACTAAATAATAGCATACAGACATACCAATTAAATATTATCATAATACGATTGATAATATTTATTACTAACAATTAAGTTATGAAAGTGTAACATATAAACAAACAAACAAAAATTGGCAAACATCATATGACTAAAAATACTTATATTTTTGAAATATTGCATTAATAATTTAGAATACAAGCCTCGAACAACAATTTATAATCCTATAAAAATAACAAGTGCTTAAAATTAATGTCAAAGTAATGTTAAATTAAGAACATTTTCAAACTATATTTTGTTTATTTAAATTCTTAAATGAAAGGGACTTTTTTAGATAATTCGTTATGGTTTTAATTTTGAAATCCCTAGTAGGGTTGAATGTTACTCTCGTTTGAGACTACTGCTGCAGTGAATTAATAAAATAATCTTGGTTCAATTATATAACGTTGAACGTTATTTCGTAAAAATATCTGTAAATTAATTATAAAAAGATCGGACTTATATTACTACAAAATGAGATTACTTGATTACTTGATTATTTGATATATTAAATAGTTATATAAAAAATGCATAAATCATTTTAATTTAACGAGTTTTGACTCAGCAATACACTTTAACAATGTTACGTCGTCGTTTTACTCTAGTTTGAGAAATCGATTCTGAACTAGTATTTTAATATCTGAAAACTGAAACTGAGCATTGCATTGAAAAAATCATTATTTTTTTTACATGGCTTGCTTACCTGGAAAAATTATGAATTATGAAAAGAAAAATAAATGTTTATTTTAGAACTATGAAAAAAAATGGAAAATATACAATTTTATAATACAACTGTAAATTTTATTTATAGTTTTATTTCAAAAGATTTAGAATATTTCACTTCGTAGACTATCTAGATATGCTAGATTCGTTAAAACTGATAGCGGCACGTCGGCTCAGTGTGCACAGCGGTGGGACGATTTCCCAGAGGTCACAGTTCGAGTCCTGACCGTGTTATTGAATATTGTATTTAATATTTATTTCAAATATATGCTAATATGTTTTTTTTTTATAAATATGTAACAACTACAATATTCTAATACAATTTTTGTAGTTTAGCGATAATATATGGTTTATTTTGTTGGACAAAGGCGAGATCGCTGGTAATGGCTGATCCTCACGATTAATTAGTTAATGTGTTTGGATGTGTAACAGTCAACTGCAAGCAGAGCTTGAAAATTAGCAAACAACTGGACAGGGAAGTAATTTGATGCATTTTATTTAAAAAATGTACACGGTTCTTGAGGAGCAGTAGATTTTTATATAGACAGAGTTGAGAAATGAAATTGGATCGAGATATATTCTATCTCATCAAGTAAAAAGAATAACTCAAGATCAAGCCATTTTTAGTATCTCGTAACTTTTCATAGATTGCGAGGCTTCTACTCGTATGGAAGGGGTTTACGTGAGGTATTATCTCGACACTAAACATTTTTATACGATATAAGATATATTATATTGATTAGAAATTTTAACTAGGGAAAGATATCTTAACCGAACACGATATTTTTGATGAATCGATTTTGCTGTATCTCGTTCATACAATAATAAGAAATTTTTGACACTGGCAGGAAAATATCTGTCGCATCTAGGTTAAATTAAAAACGTTTATTTTGTTTTTGAATTTAACTAACGTTCTGAGGAGTCTGGAGAAAAGAGATCTTGAACCGCGATTGTTGATTTGAACTAAGAATAATAGCTTGGAGCTTCGTTTCAAGTTGTAATTAGTTTGAATGCTTGAAAAGTTATACCCAGCTCCGACACAGCGACCGCGTGTTGTGGATTTACAGAAAGTTCTATTAGCCGCTCCTTTCTATACATAGTGAAACACAAAGCAAATTTGTGGTTTGATAATACATTAATATTTTAAAATTGTTGGAGTTGTGTTCAAAGTCGCAATAGCAATTAATAATTGTAAATTGTAAAACATATTGGTTTGTATTATTTTCAGAAAAAGATTCTTATTCAAAATGTATAGTTAAATAGAATCGAAGTAATAAAATTAATACAGCATTTTTATAATTAATAATTAAAGCTACGCCTAACTCATGATATTAAATCCAATAGCCGCTTAATAATTCAGTACATTATACAGGAAAGTTTTGTTTTAGATTCCACTCAAGGTCTATAACAGGTCTATAATAAGCAATATTGATAAAAATGCTATATTGTAAACAATTTGTATATATAATATATATAAAGGAGTATTTTTCATAATTGGACGTCTTTATCACTAATGAGCGATCTCTTATATCAGAACCATCATTTAAAATATAATAAAAGTATTAAGATTTGGCGTAGGTGTTATATATATATATATATTCAAACAGAAAATAAACAAACCATATTTATGCAAAGATATTTATTTACACAGTTTTATACAAAAAGTGTCTGTATATATGTAGTTACTTCTTTAATTTTCCATATTTTAAATAAGAAAAGTCTACCCTTTTTTATTATTTATTGTAACGACACTATTCTTCTTAGGACACTCTAGACACTGTACCCAGTACAATTTAGTACTACATTTCTTCATTTATATTTTATTCAAGTAACTTCCTACCTTAGCTATAGTGAACTGAATCTTTAAATCACCCAATTGACAATCAAGAATAATTTGAAACATTCAAATTAAACATACATTTTAAATTAACATACATCTCCAATATCATGAAATTACTAAAAAAAAAAAATATTTAGTACATTAGGTGCATTCTTGTCCTGTAATAAAATTTCATTCTGAAGGACAGTATGCTACTTGACTTTCGTTTTATTGAATTACGTTGTCTCGTGACTTATAAATAAATAAATATAACGAGTCATTATAATAACGATAACAAATTATTGTTTGTTCTTATATTTACATTGTAGTTGCAAACCTAAATTTATATGAGGGTACTTTCACAGACCGAAAAATATTCACAGACCAGTCCAATGAAAATTCTTACCTGTCACAGTGAGAGCGAATCCTGTCCATGTCAGCTGGTATATATTCCGAGCTGCTCACCAGACACATCCGTTTCGATGAAACACAGTTAATGTGACGCCTCGGTACATCTTGAACCAAATAACGGATATTTTCTAGAAGCCACTCTGCTCTCTCTAGATATAACAGAGTAATACACGACAGAGACATCAGCTTTCAGTAAATTGAACTAACTGATTAAAAAAAATGTTTTTAAGGTTACTATGATTTTATTATATGGACCGCTATTTTTTATACACATTATAATTATAATTAAGATTATTCAATTTTTCTCGCGGTTTTGACATTAACATGAAATGAATTAAACGAACTTAAAAAAGACTGACTAATGATAAAAGTAACAGATAACAGCCTTTCAACTTGTTATATTGAGCGGTGGATGCGTTTTACATTCCAAGATCTAGTATTTTTAGCATAAAAAAAAATATATTGTCATCTTACAGTTTATAGTCTCTTTATGGGCAAAATAAAAAAACCAAGTATTTTAACACGTTTAAGGATGAACATCCAAACATTTATTTCATATTAATAATTGTAATTCTCTCCATTCTTAGTTACTCTGTGAACGTAACGTGTATGTATGTAAAGAGAACCAAGACTGACTCCTGCACTGCAGGTACGAGACTTACTTAAATATTTTAGTAACAAATAAGATCAAGAACAAATAAAGCAATCTTATATTGTATTCTTATATAAATCCAGAGTTCTGTATATATTTTTCTATCACTTGAAAACATTTCTTTCTTGATGATAATAAACTGTGTCAAAAATTCCATTATGATTGGTTGAGTAGTGATGGCGGAACAGAAATACAAACAAACTCGCTTTAAAGTCATGATTTGCAAAAAAGTTTTCAAATATAAAACAAATACGTTTAACATTTAGATTACTTAGGTCTTCTTAATCTTTAAAATACATTAGTTTTATTTATATTTTAGTGCTTATTTAAAATAAAATATATAATTAGAGATATAATCGCAGTCCACGTCAAAGGTAACGTATAATGTAGATTTTAACGGATCTCTGTTTTTCATAGCTTATTACTTTTCATATTTATTTGTAAAACACACAATAGAAGACAATTATATATTCCAAAAATCTTTATTTTTTCTAAAATCATACCTTCTTGTATGTAAATGTGTAAATAATAATTTTTAACAAATACACATCAAATTTACAAAATCCATGCTTTTGTCTTGGAGGTCAAATAGTAGCAGGTTAATTTCCAGAACCGTAATTATATTATTTATAAACTGTTTATTTAATCCTAAAATTAAAGTTTCCGTTTATTAGTTGTGGCTACATTTAAGTAAATACTATTTACATTACATTATTTTATCTTATCAATAAATCTTGATATATATATTCTGAAAAGTATATAGAATCTTAAATTATGTAATTAATTGCATTTGCTATTTAAATATGGTAGTGATTAGTTTAGTCAGATTTTTAATATACAGAAGTTTAAATATTCTAGCACCACGTTTCTTGGTCAACAATTGTCGTTTAGCCCATGTAGCTGGCAAAAAATCTAGGCTATCAAGAAATATTTTTATATTTATTATACTAATCCAACAAAATTAAAGCTTTCATAAAAGTCAACCCCCCCCCACCCCCTCCAACATGTATTATTAAAAAGGTCATGAAAAAATTACCAATCAACTTATTTTTATTCCATTACTTTATTAATAGTTATATAATTTTACAGTTACATTGCTCTACAAAATGCTTGTTCCGACTTCGAAAATAATTTGTATCAAGATGAATCTTCTTCTTTATTTTACAGAAACCATACAGGAATGATTTTCCTGGTACCAGTATGGAGTGGTTTGGAATTCATTAGATGTAATACAGTTTTACTGAGAGTGTAGGCAATTATAATACGTTTGTTTTTTAAAGTAAATGTACCACATTGATTTAATACATTCTTTTTGCTAAAACATTTTTTTTTTCGGTATATTTAAAAATCATGAATTATTTAACGTAAAATAGCTTCACCAAAAATCAATTCATTTAATCCGTCATTTGTTTTAATAAAATGAATGTCACATCTCTTTGTAATTATTTGTGTTATTAACTTGGTTTTACAATAAATGATCGCTTCATCAAAATAATATCGAATTAAAACTGAAATTCAATGAGAATATTTGTGAAATTTATAATTTCATTCGTTCTCTGCCTGTTACGACAAGTTTTCAAAACGGTTTATTTTTTATATAAAATAACTTTATTCACCGTGACTTGACTCAGTAATACATAATTTACAATTTACGGTCTATTTCTTTCTTTGGTGGAATCCAAACCAATAAGATAATTATGAATCAAAGATGGCTACTTATTACCACTAAATGTTGTTTTAATAGAATAATGGTATTAACATTTCTTACTTTTATGTGAGTATTCTGTTTGCACTCCTCTCCCTGCAACGCCATGGGCCCGGCTCCATCGCGGTGAATAAATGGAATGCTAAGGAGCTTCGTCTCGTCCATGTTAACTTGATACAAAAATACTTTAAAACGTTGAATACAGATAAGAATATTAAAGCAGCATGTTTTTTATATATTTATTCGATGAATTATTTAGTGACATTTCTTGAATAATAATGCCTCTACCAAGTATGTGTATTAAATGTAACGTAGTCACGTAACTATCAATAGATCAGTGTTAATTAGAAGTATGTATATGAAACGGAACACAATCACATATAATACAATTGTAGATTGTTTAATATAAATAGTAAATATTTAACATAAAGGCAGTATATAGCGGCAGCGGAGAAGGAGATGATGACACAAGAGAGCGTCGTGTCGTATGATATCATGACAAGAGAGGCTACTTTCCAGACACTCCAATAGATCTATCAAAACAAATTAACCTTTAAAATTAAGAAAATTTTACACCTTTAAAATATAAGTATCTTTAAAACCTCGCATAGTTACTTCTAACTGAGCAGAGTGAGATAGAATGTTAGTGAACATTCTAAGATATTCAAGATTCATGTTTCAGTTTTTCCGTCCCAAGAGACGCATCAGTTCCGGTGAAACATGTAATGCGACGACGTGAACCAAATAAATCTCAGTTTCTTATCTAAGATTAAAGAGTATTTATTGAATCGCATAACTTTCAATAAAACTTGACTTCATCTAACTTTATATCTATACATACAATTTATATCGAGCCATATAAGAACATATGTTAATAAATCCATTTACGCTTTCATTATTTCTTTAATTTTCTTATTCTGATAACTGTGTCGGTCAGTTTGAATGAGAATTTTTTCGAAACGCCTGACTTTTCGGCCACTGACCAAAACTACGAACTGTCGAAATTTTATTGTTTTTTGGACATATTTATTATAATGTTTATTATACACCACAATATAAAAAAAAAAATTTTTTATTTATCGTACACCCAGAAAATGTTCATAAAAATAAAATATTTAAGTACAGTACAAACATCAAAAATATAGAACCTCTTTTTGAATTACCACTATGGGACCTTTAGAGACTTTCGTAAACATGTCCCTGTTAACGCGAGTTGACAGGATGAAGGTGACAGCTGGGGCATTTCACGTGAAGCGGACAGCTTAAAAAAAGTGAGGTTTTGAAGTCCGTCCATATTCGGCCTTATTCATCATCTGGTAGGTGTGAAAGAGAAAACACGAGCTTACTTTTGTATGATCTTTATTCGTCAAGTTGTGGGGTTTTGAAAAGTCGCCATCATTAAAATTGATATTTTTTCGAAGTCATTTTTCGAAATATATTTATTAAAATATTAAACTTAGCGTTTTTGATAGAAATTTGCCTGAATTTTTCGAAAACATGGTCTAATTTATATAAACAAAAAAATAATAATAATCAGTGTCCAAAACGCATAAATATTTCAAACCAAATTTTTTGTATTTTCGACAAATCAAAGAAATATATATTTTTTCGAAAATATAGCTTAATGTATACTTAAATCACATTAATAGTTTTAAAATGGGATCTGCATTAGTTAAGGAGATAGGAGAATTACTGTACATAAATGTCACACACAGTATGATAATGGGTTCTCTGGTTTACGTCAGCCGATCGGAAAATAAATATTATTTAGTATTTTATTGTTTACAAATAGATTTTGCCCATTCGTATAATCGCATTAGTGAAACGTTCGATCTACTTGTAGGTGATTGGAGGCTGGCACGCGTGACTAAACTTTTTAGATTTCCCTTATATTAATTATATAAAACATTTAAGATATTCAAGAAATATTTGCAATACATGTCATAAATTATTAGTTTCTAGCACTAAATTAATATATTAAATAAGTTCCATAAGAAAAGTATTTCTTTCTATTACTTATATAGCGTGATGAACGCTTTTATATGGAGTATTTTTGGTTTAAGCAGAACATTAAGAAAATTTTGTCAAAATGGAAATGATTATTTATTATATTTTTAACAGAAGTATATTTATTTTATAATCCTTACTTTTCGGAGACAAAAAGTATTATATTTCTTCCAGATTTAACAAACAGCAAAAAAATGTATGCTGAACTTCTACGTTGTTGACTTAACTTACAGCTTAATTAGTAAACTAGGTTGAGTTTTGGGTTTTATCACAAATATTCTGAATGACTTGAAAAATTAATATAAATACAATTAATATTGCTCATCTTAGATCCATATTAGAAAAATGTTGACAATATGGATTATGACAACATGTCACATTCTCAAAATATGTTATTTTCATCAGCCATTTTGCATTTTTAGTTTGCTTCAGAAAGTTTTTTATTAAATACATAATATATTATATTATTAAACAAAAAAATATTTTGCTTTACAACCTTTCTGTGAAATACATCGGTTACGGGAAACCAAGTAAAATTTTTAACAAAATAACCGACATATGCACAGCTTCCACAGAATAATATTTAACAGAAGTATGACGCTTTCAAATAATTTAATACTTTTACTTAATTTAAAGTGTACTGCTGATTTTTTTTTTCTTTTTGTCTTTTTGCACTTTCTTTGTTTCTGTGTATTTGCACTTGTTATTAGATTAGTATTAGATAAATAGTCCAATAATTTTATTATTTTACAGACATATTTTTTTCACAAACATATTATATGAGTATGTTATAATAAAATTTCACGATATTTAAAAAATAATAATTATTTAAGCGTAAATGCATACGGCTTAAACAAAATGTTTTTATATAGTCTTCGCTATTATTATCTATTTATGTACTGTGTAGATTTGAAACACTAAAAGGGTATTAAAATAAAAGAAAACGTACCCCGCTTCACTCGGGGAAATGTTATGGTACTTAAATGATATATAAAAAAATAGCTTCCTTCCCCCTTATTATTTTGTAAGCTCTATGAATTAATTATCATCCGGGAAACAAGAATATCAAAGCCAAAGGGCAATGACCGAGAAGCTCTGTTCTAAGCTACTCTGTGCAAATACGAAATCCGATTCATGTATGCAAGGAAAAGTTACTCCGAGTCTGCCTGTACTGTACTGACTGTGCGTCTGGATGTATATCTTTAACCATCAATGTTTTTGTGAAACCTGAATGTTTCAGCTTATATTTCTATAAAGTTTTGTGTTTATTTAATATAAAAACTTGAACGACATGATTTTAATTACGATCTTTATTTTTTTATTAAATTAATTATTCAACATATACCATAGTACAAAAATAATGTAAATATGAATTTATTATACCATTATCCTATTTAAACATTACATATAAATTACATATAACAACGTTACATATAAATGAGAACCCATATAAATGTTTAATGATAACTTCAAATTTCAGTTGTTTCAGCACTCATTTAGAGTTGATTTCACAAATGAAACTCAAAAATACAAAGAAAGCTGTGTTTTACTGACTATTGACAGCAAAGTAAAGTTGATCTACGTATTTATTTATTCTTATAAATAATTATATATTAAACAGAGAATGAGTGAAATTACAGCTGCCGCCAATGTTCTTATAGAATTAAAGTTTTAACTCGATATTTTTTTGATGTACTTTTTGTATTAAAAACTAAGTTTTTTCAAACACGTAAAAAAGATAACATTTTATTAGAACATAAATACATATATATGTGAATCATATAAGCGAACTCTAAAAAAAATACCCTGGTAAGATAAACACAAAAAAAAAAAAAAAGAATTATGAAAAACCCATGGTTAAAATGTAATTGAAAAAGAATAAAATAATTAAATAAACCCAACTGAATCCCGAAATAATTTATGTGACATGCGATAATTCACTTAACAATGTTTCATAGAAGTTGATTAGATTCCTCTCAGACTCGCACATACGAGTATAAACAATGGAGAATTCGTTTTCATAGCACTTCCCTACGTACTTGGTTGGTACTCGAAGATGAAAATGTATCAAAACGTAGATATTCGAGTTGAATACTTATATTATGATACATTTACATATGAACCTATGAAATTAATAAAAAGTATTTTTATAATAACGTCAATTATTATTTGGAGATTTTTTATCGCTTTGTTCATTTATATTTATGTAAAATTTTGAAAGATTCATCGCAAAGCAATGATTCAATTATAATTTTCCTTTAATTTAAATTAATAACAATTCGAAACCAAGTTTTTATTCTCAGTTTAAAACGAGCTTCGAGACAGCTGTCACTAACAGAGTCAATTTAAATAAAAATATAATATTGAAAGAGGTTGTTCTGTTTTCTTGGAATTGTTATGAATCACTATTGTATAATACATTTGCTTTAATGTTTATTTTACAATTTTAATGTCTATATCAATAAAAAAAAAACAGGACGCGTTTACAGTTTTGCCGAATCATCAACTTTTCGGTACATATTGCTACAAAATCAAACTTAACGTAATAAAACCTATACTAATAGCAGATGAAAGCAGAAAGTGTTTTTTATTTTTAATTCCTTTAAAAAAACAAATATTATAGCTTTTAATATTAATAAAACGATTTTCCATCACTTGTTCACTTATTCCACGATTTCAGGCGTAGTTTCGGTACATTTTTCTTGTATTAATTGCCATAAATTTCAGAATAAAAAAATACCTTGGGTAAGAAAACTTACTCAACTACAATCCTGTGAAGAACAAAATATCTTAACAAAAATAATAATATATTTTCTATTTTTTTCACGTCTTTGTTCTTGACACATGAATCTTAACTTACTGTAATAAGGTTTATTTTACTAGCATTTTTGTTGATTCTTTATAACAAATATTTCTAAATAAAAAAATCTGTTGATAAAGATCGCTGTACGAATACAAAATATTTTATAAAACCTAACTTGATACTTTACAGTTTATACAATATTCTGTATTGTCGACTAGATAAATTATAAAAAAAAATATATATATTTCTATTGTTTTTTAGTAAATATATTGTTTTGCTACAAGTACGTAAGGATTATTATCAATTAGTATTGACTGCACGGCGTGACCTGAAGGTATACTGCTGGATGGATGCTACTGAATCTCTTAGACTAATAAAGCTCGGTGCTCCGAACTTAGGCTTGTTTTAAATGACCTTGAGGTGTACTAATGCCATTGGATCTCCAAGAAGGATTCGACTAGGTGCACCGAGGTTAGATTTGATTTTTTTAAACGAAAATCGTATTTATTTCATACAAAAAAACGTAAACGAAAAACGTTTCCGTTTCTTACAAGAATATTCTTATCAATAGTCTCAGGTCACGCCCTCAAGTCAAACAGTCGAGTAACAAAACAAATCTAAACTCAGCGCTCCTACTTCAATTCGTATACATTCAGGTCAATCCATAAAGTCTGATGGAAAGATAAAACCAACAAAAGAAATCTAAACTCGACGCACCTAGTTCTATACGTCTAGAAGATTCAGTACTATTCATCCATCAGTATACCTTCAGGTTACTCCGTCAAGTCTGATGGAAAGATCTTATCAAAACTGTTAAAACAAGCCTAAACTCGGCTAATCTAGCCTTTTTTTGTCTAGGAGATCTAGTAGCAGCCTTCAACGTTTATCAATAATTTCGTGAGATAAAAAGATTTTTTTTGTATTGTATCTTAAGCTCCCACAAAAATATAAAATTTTGAAAACAATTACAGTAGCTGAAGTTATGAAAACTCAAGATAAAATATAGTCATCACAAATACCAAGCATCTTAACGTGACATATCATTTAAGCATAGGACCGGATGCTGGTTCAAAGTAGGTTCTGACAGATCTAGTGTCGGGATTACTTGAGACTCTCTCTTGTCGCTTCTCTACTAAGTCTTTGATTCTTAAACCAAGTCATCTCGTTAGCCGTATTCAATTTATTTCATAAAAGACAAACTTATAAAATTACTTTTCTTTTCCACATTTTATAACAGCCGCGGCTTTTGTGAAATTTATTAAAGCGCACAGATTTTAATTAACTTATTAAGAAATATTCTAGTAATATCTATGACTCTATTTCAAACTCATCAAACACAAAGTAAGTAAAGGCATATAATTTCTGAAGTATTTATAAGCGTACTTTAAGCGTGATAAAACTATGGTTATATTTTATTACCGTTTCTTTTTATTTAATAGAAAAAAATAAATTAATTAAATTTATTTATAACAATTGATTCATTATTAAAAGCATTTTCAAATTTAGATTTGTCATTACCAATTATAAGTTCTAACTTGTTTCTAAATAAAAATTATAAGAATAAATTGATATTTCGAACACATACGGTCCAGTTATAATTATTTTAACGTACTCGTATTTCAAGAACTATCCGAAACTAATAATTAAGTTGTTCTCAAGTCTCGTCGTCTTATCCGTAAATCTTATTATTGGTGAGAACTTATCTCACAAGTATATATCTTAAATTACTACTTTAATTGCATTTCACTTGCTATTTAGATTTGGCAGTTATAACTAACTTCAGTACGGTATCTATATTAAAAACTTTATATATTCTTCCGTACCCTTACCTTATAGTAGTTATTAGTATTATTTTTTTAGCATAATCTGAATAATTTAAAAATAAACCTTATCTATTTGTGTGACGAAGTGACGTTTGTTTGTCTGTTATAATGTATGTGTAGTTATTATGATATAAAAAATATTTATTGTAGATAGTATTTTTAAAGATTTTAACAATTTTATGACTTTTTATGAAAATGCAATTTTAATTTTGTAATATATCAAATTCACTCCTGAAAATTAAAAAGTTTTATATTAACTCGTAATTTATTTTGTTGTTGTTTTTAAACAATTCTTACTGAAAGTTAATATCTTGTCAATTAATAACATTTGCATAGGGCTAGGTTATGAGATGATATTATTCAGCGCCATTTAATATATAGTAATAAAGTAAATATAAAATATTCTGATTGGTTAGTAACATAAATATACAATTTATCTTTTTACTCTTGGAATCATACATTTTTTAATATAATTTCAATTCCTCCGGCAACAATGTCGCAGATATTTGTTAAGCTAGTTAGTTCTCTTTCTCATAAATAATTCGTAATAAAAAAATAATAAATTGACATTAAAACTATCCTATCTATTAAATTGGATCAAACTGCACATAGTGTGCAAGTTTGATTAAAATCGGTTCAGTAGTTTAGGAATTCTTAGCGGATAAACAAACACACGTAATTTATACATAATATTAAAATGTAAAGAACGTTGAGTACGTTTTGTAATCATTATAAGTTCACGAAAGAGTATCAGAATTTTTCATAGTTACACTCTCCTTAAAATTATCAAGAAGGATTTCAGAAAGCTAAAATTTGTATGAAGAAATAATTTTAAATACATGAACAATATTATAAATATTTTAGCAATATGAATATCCTAATAATAGTCGTAAAAACTAAAATAATCTTCGTAATAAGAAAACAAAAAATCTGGGGAATGTGGAGGTGGATCTTTTATATGGATTATGAGGAACTAAACTAAAAATTGACGGTCTCATGTTCAAGTTAATCTGTGTCCTCCATGGGACAAATTTTAGTGTTCTACCAATTGTTGGTCCAAATCTGAAAGTTCCTTTATATTATACTGATGAACCATTTACTGTGTACTTTGCAAATTTTTATGCAACCGAAATTAAATATGATATACTATTTTAAATAGAAACAAACTATTCATAAGACTAACCAAGAGTTGCTTGATAAACCCACAACAAGTGGTGGTGATGGCGCTAGACATATGTAATTTTCTAAGAATCCAAACTAATTATCTAAAAATGAAACTTCAAGCTATAATTCTAAGGTTAAATCAATGGCAGAGATTGGAAATCACTAGCAGACTCCACCGAGCGTAAATTGATAAGAAAAAGTTAACACTGAAAAGGGTTCTTATGTTCAAGACTTGCGTTAGTTATTTTACAGAAATAGATATTTTTAATTTTAAACTTGATTATTATGAATGTCAAAATTCTTTTAATAAACGTGTTTATATACTTTTTTAATTCAATCATTTATTTTATTTATTTATTAACATGAAATGAAAAATATTTTTAAAATTTAGAATTCAATCGAACAACCCAGACAGGTAAGATCAATCGTATAGATCAGACACTCACATATATTATGTAGGTATATTAGATGAATCACGTCAGACAGTCTAGGTTCTATCGAGATGAATCAAGCTTCACCTGTACCTAAATCAATGTTCATAGATCTATGAAACGTATAGAGACGTATTCTATAAAAGCTGTTTGTTTTACTTTAAAGTATTCATTTTAAGTATGTTAATTAAAATAAGAAAATCTTTATTTCCAGTAAATTTATTAACAAAGGAAACTTTTAATTGTGTCGTTAGCAATAAAAAAACTAAAAATATTAAAGTTCTCAAATGAAACTCTTTGAGGTCAATTGTTCTTAAAAAAATAATATTCATAGCTTATTTACAAATTCAAATATAGTATCAAATATATTTAATATATTTAAAGTACCTATATATTTTTTTCTCACAGCGTTTTACATACTAAAAATCATCCAGTTATTATTAATTTACGGATAATTCTACAATACATATTATTATATATTATGATTTAATTTTTATTTATTATTATTTAATATTATATTATTGAATCAAAACGCAAGGATGTTAATTTTTACCCACGACGAAATGGAGACGGTACAGGCGTGTTAGTATGTATGTATGTATGCAAACCAATGTTACAATTTATCTCCAAAACCAGTGGTTTGATTTTAATGCAGTTTTCATTGATGGGTTTTGATTTGATTGGTATATATATATGTTACGAAGACAATTTACTAGAGGGCGCTTCTTTTCAGACCCAGAAAGTCCAGTTTCAGTTAAACAGGAACACAGGAGCAACGCGCGATGCCCGTATCATCTTAAGGATAAAATTTACAAAAACATAGTTTGGCATTTCGTAATGTATGGATCAGAATGTTGGCCAAAAAAAGAAGAATGAAAGAAAAGCGGAAGCCAAAGAAATGAGAATGCAAAGATGAATGAGCGATGTAACAAGAATAAAAAAATATAAGAAACGAGTAAGACAGAAGCAAATGGAAGAGGGAGCATTGTGTCAACCCCACCTAGGAAAAGGGGGGGTTAACGATAATAGATGAAGAAAAGAAAAATATATAAGATAAAGAAATATAATCTAATTGATTCGAAACATAAATTACTGTGATTAAAAATTATTATGTTTTTCTAATAGTCTTATTATTAAATTTGTGACAATATTTCAAAAAGTACAGATAAAAACAATTTTGAGCTCTTTACAATTTTTTAAATAAACATATGTCTCGGCGCAGGTGTTTGTAACGGCCTCGATGTTTCATACAATAGATATACGAGGTCTGTTTATAAAAAAGGTGAATCAAAATGTCACGGGCTACGTATATTCCGATTTTTATTTTTTTTATATGTTGTTACAAATACCCTAACATTTGTTGACTTTCATAGCCATTTTGAATTTTGAATTTGTAATATCTAACAGAACATCAAAAAAAAAATAAAACAAAAAAAAATAATGTTTCAATGTGTGTCTCTTTGCATTTCTAGTTAGATACTAAGATAATTATTTCAAAACCGTATATTTTATACACGTTATATAAGATGAATAGAAAATACTAATGTTTTTTCTAAAAAAAAAAAACTAGTTATTTTAAATATAATATATCAAAACAAATAAGAGTAGTGTTAAATAACTTTCAAATTATACAAAATATATCTTTTCTTTTTATGTTTTTGTGCTTATTTTTTGCCGTTTAACTCTTAAAAAATATTTTTCTAACATTATCGATACTCTTACTGTAATGAATGCAGTCTAGAAGTTAAGTATTAGTAGGTAAAAAAATCCAGGACGGAAAATATGGAGCCAAAAAGGCAATGCTGTCTTTTATAGAATCTTTCCTATTATCATCACATATTTTTGGATCAGCTTTGGTCCCGCGATGATCTCGCATTTGTGAGCAAAACTGAATTTTAAGTTTTCCACTGTAGTCAAATTATGTAAAAAAATCAGACGGTTCGAAAACAAATCAAACACCTAATTCTAAACAGAAATACAAGAGCCAGAATTTAAAAAAAAAATAAAACAAAAACTACATATGTATTTGAGATCCAACTACCAGTTGCCAGTAACATAACAACGCTAATTTCGTATGTAAAAACCAAATTTCCTTATGTAAAAGTCTTTATCTAAACGTAAGCATGAACTTTTTTATGGTTTTCCATCTAGATGACAATACCAGGAATTGGACCACTTTACGTACCGGGAAATATTTTCTCTGACTAAAGACGATGTCGCCGCTATAAGTTGTATCTTTATATTTATCAATACTAGCTTTCAGATCACTTTAAAAATACATTTTCTTAATTAAATATAAGCTATTATAATTTTTCATTTTCAGTCTTACTTTAAACAGTATACTACTTAAATCTATAATATTTAATATCTGACGTTAAAAACGACAATCTCAATAAAATATAACTACTTTTTCAAATATAATACATTTACTAGTTATCATAAAATGCAATAAAAGCTGACAAACAAACTTAACTTAGTTATAAAAATCCAACAGGTTTTATTTTATAAATATTCGGTTGATGATGCAAATAACATTTTTTCAGCTTCGAAACTAACGTGGAGCAAGAATAAAGCAAATTATAATTATAATATTATATATATATATAGTTCCTAAATATTGCCAGATTTAAATAGCAAGTGAAATGCAATAAAGGCTCATATAACTTAAGATCCTTGAAGGTTGTGAGATAAGTCTTCACGTATATCAAGATTTCCGATAAGACGACGGCACTTCACACCTACTTTATTTTATTTATAGTTTCTGATAGTTCTTGAATAAAACGAGTAAGGATATAACGGGACACAATATGTATATTATATTAATACTGACTTACTATTATGTAGTCGAAACTAAGGGAGGGAAATATTTAATATACCATTACTTAAAATATATAGAGATTATAATTAGAGAAAAGACAAGCTTGTAAATTAAAAATGTTTCATTTTTCCCCCAATGGAAAAACAAGGGGTGTTATATATTTATAATATATGTTTATTATTAAAATTCACCCAATTACATACAAGTTTTATGTTTGTTTGTATGTTTGTTACGCTTTCGCAACTCAACCAATCATCCTGCAGAAGATGAACTGTTCTCGAGAAAAAGAAAAAAATATTTTAGATTTAAATCAAACCAGGAGTGAATTTTCGCTATACAGCTGGCAAAAGGCTAATTTTATATAAGAATAAAACATTAGAAATATGTATACTTTATTTGTTTTTAGCATTCTTTGTTACTTAAATATTTAAGTAAGTTTCGTACCTGCAGCAGATAGAGAGATTCAGTTCGGGTTCTCTTTACATACATACTACAATACACTACATACTACATACTGTGAAGGTTACAAAGTATAGACTTTGTAACCTTCACAGAGTAACTTATAATAGAGCTTAATTTTAGAAGGTTAAAATTATTAATATTAAATGTATGTTTGGAGTTTCGTTCAAAAATTTCTCGACGGGTCTTTATTTTGCACACAAAGACGCTGAACTGTAAAATGCTATATCAATCAACCATAGCTATTAGCTCCTTGTGGGTAAAATACGCAGCCATCATTCAACATAACAAGGAAGAGAGCTGCCATCTGTTACTTTTATTATTAGTCAGTCTGTTTTTAGTTTTTTGTACCCCTTGCACAAACAAAGACGCGAGCAAACGCTAAACTCATTATTAATCATCATTATTATTTCAAACCAGAAAAAGAAAAGGTTATTCATTGTATTTCTAAGAAGAAAATGCCCCTAAAGCTTTTAACTTAAAAGAAATCTTTATTCGACTAAAATAATCCAAACTTAGACAGAATACAAACATGGAAATAAGCAGTCGAAAAAAAGACAAAAAAATAGAACATCGAGCCCGAGTGAAAGTGTGTCAGTGTATAGCTTCGTATCGTACCGCGCTATCTGCTTTTAGTATTTACTTAAAAATCTTGCAATATCGTTATCAACTCTTTACAAGAAAATCATTGCAAACTTAAAATGGTAATATTTCAAGTTATATTCGTAATCCGTAAGTTCATTTTTTTAATTATGGCTTCTTTCACAATGATGTATGGAATATTCTACAAAATACAAGTTTTTGTAGGAAAATAAAAACTTTTATTTTTCTATACTTGTGGTTTCTTCAATTTACTGAAAGCTATCAAAGATGGTTTATAAGTATACAACCATTTATTAAGTAAAAAAAAAATAGTATAAACCAACCTCATTACAGTTATTAGCAAAATTCTACATGAATATTGTAATGGTGGAGTTTTTAAAGCCATAACGCAAGCACGGACTTACTTTTTTCTTACAAGCTTTCCACAAAGACAAAACTACCGGGAAGTTTTTGACCACTTTTTGTCACAAATCTTTTCTAAACGTAAAAGATGCCGCGGTCAGCACTTGTGTCATTATTTATCATTACAAGTTTTATGATTTTTGAAGATACTTCATTCTCTTAATACTAGAACAAAAAAATTTATTCTTATTAACTTGTATTTTAAGATATACAATAAAAAATAAACTTCCTAATTCTACATCTCCATGTAACACTAATTGAGGGTAAGGAGAGACCGGTCAGTTCTGTATGTATGTACGAGGTGTGTTCAAAAAGTGACGGTAAGTTACGGCGGGTTACGTATATTCGAATTTCGATTCTTTTGTGGCGTTATGTTGGTACATATATCTCTCACTTATGATGACAAGGTCGGCCAGTTTGAATGTTCAGTTAATTGGTGACAGCTGCTTTGCTTGCAAGTGTTCTGGTTCGTCTTCGATATTTACCTATTCAAAAAAATGGAACAAAGAATCTGTATCAAATTTTGTGTGAAAAACTAAATTAAGTGCACGCATGCATTTGGAATGTTGACTGTGGCATACGGAAAAGCTACTTTGGACCAAAGCAACGTTTCGGTGGTACAAAATGTTTTCAGAAGGCCGAGAAGATGTGAACGACGAATGTTACGGTTACTTACAGTTTTCTCCGATTGCAGGGGCGTGGTGTTTCATGAGTTCTTGCCACAAAATAGAACGGTGAATATGAAATATTACCTGCAAGTTATGCGCAATTTGCGCGAAGTAATCCGCCAGAAACACGCGAATTTGTGTAAAAACAAAAATTGGCTTTTGCACCACGATAACGTCCCTGCTCACACATCGCTGCTTGTACGCGACTTCTTGGTCAAAAACAACACACTAATGATACCGATACTTTTCTTGCTCCCGAAACTGAAGATACCCACCCATGAAAGGACGAGACTACGCCATGATTGACGAGATAAAGACGACATCGAAGGAGGAGCTGAACAAGAAAGAAAAAAATATTTTTTGAAGTGCTTCAAAGATTGAAAAAAACATTGGAATAAGTTTATAATATCCCAGGAGGATTACTTTGAAGGGGACAAAATAGATATTCACTTATAAATAAATAACTTTTGAAAATAAACAAAATTCACGATATTTTTTGAACACACTATGTATGTGTATATATGTTTTTAGTTAGTTATATATAATATCTGATTAATTAGGGATAATTTGAAACTTATTTAGATATATTTAGCTTATCTGCTTACGACTCTAACTAAATTAAATCTCTTCCATCCTCTACTGCAATTTGATATCTATTTATACCTTTAAACTAAAAAAAAATATGAAATATCTAAAATGACTTGGTACAGTTAATACATTCATTAATGAATTATAGCAGTACTTTATAATATCGTGAAAGAAAAACATTTAAATACGTTTTTTAATTGTTTAAAACTGATTGCTATATTATAAATATTAAACATTGATTGCATTTATAAATAACTTCAGAACAATTCAAACAGTCACAAACGTGGCTTAAGTTAGGGATCCCTTAAAGTTTTCAAAGCCATGGAGAACCAGTAAATGATATCACAAGCTAAAATAAAAATGTTACAATTTCAAAAATATATAATTCAAGTAAGAGTAACGAACTTCAAGTTTTGTATATTACTTACTGTATGTGATTATTTTATTAATCTTCACAGAGAAAATGACAGTCGAATGATAACACCGAACTCCTCTACAGAAACACTATTAACATTTAAATTGAAATACAATATATTCTCTATAATATATGTGGCACATTTCCTAAATATACGTATATATATATTATAATATCGTAATAATATCTTCGTAATCAATTTAGAGTGTTTTAACAAGGTAGCACTATATTCCCAGTAAAAAATCTTCACTGTTATTATTGTAGTATGGATTATGGAATTAGCCTCTATATGACTCAATTTAAATTGAATATATTTGATTTGAAACTTGGATAAAGGTAAATGAAAATATATTGAATGTTTTGTAATATAATGAAAGTTCATTAATCTCAGATACGCTCAGCGCCAAAAACCTCTCGGTTATTTAGTTTAAGAAGTTTCCAGTGTATTTCAGGGGAACGGATGTGCCTTGTGGGAAGGGTTAGCTCAGACATAAATCTAGGTTATCTTAGACTTCTAGTGCTTCTAGCCTTGAAATATCTCTGTAAAATTTAACAGAAACTTATGTTTTTAAAAAAACATAATCTTCTATATTGTATAGATTAATTTGTTGAGATTCATCTAACATCTTAAAGCGTTACACGCTACCATGACGTCATAGTCGCTCCCCTTCTTTTCTACAAACGTTTTTTGGTTTTATTAGAGTTAAAGCAATCAGTTGGAATGTTTTTTTAAACATAACCAAAAAATGAAATTTTTAAATAATTTAAAGTATATATACTATTTAAATTGCTTTGCAGAGTCGTATTATAAAACTGTTATAAATATTTAGAAGCAAAACACTTTCAAGCCCTGTACAAAATGTCTAATAAACAAATGGCTATAAACCAGTGGTTGAAACGTTTTATATCGCAAGACTTTTGTTATAAAAATAAAGTGGCTGAAGATTTCGCAGGCTGTATACATTAGATTTTTATCTAATATTGTTATGTTGGTACCGATGCCTCAACGTCTGCTTATTCAGTTTGTTTTTGATATATGTTTTTTATATACAATATACAACAAAGCGTAAATGTTATATTATTATAAAGAAAAATGATCGAGCTATATAACCTTTTTGTAAGTTACATCAGTTAAGGGAAACAAAAGTTATATATTTTACAAAATAACTGACATATAAACAACTAGACTCTGCTTAGCTTTCACAGAGTAATATTTTACAGAGCATTTTAAAATATTTTCATAACTTTATGTAAGTTAAAATTAAGAATGGCTTTTGAGTTAATTTTAGATTTATATTTGTCATATGTATTTGTAACTAGAAACTGTCAACTTATGTGTAGGTAATGTAACAAATAATGCTAAAAATAAAGTTGGATTAGTTTTTAAGCACTTTTATTTTATATTTATTTGCTATTTTCCTTAAAATGGTTAAATGTGTAGTTTGTTCATTTTTACATTTTTATCGCTGTCCCTATCACTTTGAAAAAATATAAAGTATTTTAAATTATAAAAGTAAACATCAGAAATAATTAAGACAGCATCTCTCCTCCTTATTATTCAGTATGCTGTTTATAAATTAATTATTAGCGTTATTAGAACAATGCGGACGGTGAAAGAGCAATGACGGTTGGCTCTATTATGAATTACTCTGTGCCAACATACGATGTCCGATTCACGTATGCAAAGAGATCTTAACACGAAACTTCCGCCTCCTACCTGCAGCGTACAGCTGAATGTGTTTCTGGAAGCGTCAATGTATTTTTAAAACTCTTATATTTTCCTAAGAATATTTTGTATCTACATAACGTGAAGTTAGACATTTTTCACAACTTTTCACTACTAGATCAACATATGTACTATATTTTTACTGAAGCTGAAGAGGTTAGTTTATTTTCTTCTGGTCCAACTCTCTTTTTCTCTCAACAAGTGATTATTTCATTTTTTTAAATAAAATAAAATAAGGTAAACACTTACTTGTTACAGGACCGCATATTACATCAATATTTTAATAATAATATAATTTCTATTATTTAATTTAATAAACCAAAATTTTATTCTCTTTTGGAATAATAATTGGGATCTATTATTAAACAAATAAACATACACTCATTATTGAAGCATAATTACAGCATTACGAAGATCTGTTCAATGTGATATCTACATACATATTTCATGGTTATTCAAATGCTTTCAGTTGTACAAACACTTCAATGAAGATTGAAGATTGAATGAAGATTCTGAAGAATTCAAAGACGATCGACGTCCCTTTCGATGTCTTTTACAAAGTGATGTGATGGCAAAAGTAACATTTTACGTACAGTACATGCATTTATAGACTCATCGAATTATCACAGACAAATATAAATTAAACAAATCTATATGGAGTACTATACACTGTCATAGTAGAACTAAAGAATGTTTCAGAAATAGTTTTCAATGAAAGTTAACTCGAATATAATAAAAATCTAGATGAACAAAACACAAATAAAACCTTCTGGTGAAAGTGTATCTATATTTGAATGACCTGCTATTTATTTCAGTGACTTCAATGGATGAGAATAGTGTCGATAATTTTAGGAATAGCTAAAAATATATTACCTACTTTGATATACAATGGTGTTTTGTGTTCTGACTTCTGATATTTGCTGGAAACAGTTCAGTCTTCTTTGCATATTCGGACTCAGATTAGACTTTCAATCAGAAACGATATTAAATTACATTGTTGTCTTTTGATGAACAATGAAATACTTAATTCGCTTAGAATACATTTCATAATTAATGGTGAACCATTCTAAAATCAAAATCAAAATCAAAAATTTTTATTGAAAGTTTGTTTTATACAAACATGTTTTCATTGTCAAAGCTACCACCAGCACGAAAAATTAACTGACCTGAGAAGAGCTGGCGAAAAAAACTCAGCGCGCTTGTCATATGATTTTTTTTCTACTGGTAAAGTTGAATTTTAAAAGTTTACCTAAAACCATATTTTTTTGATGTTTCTAGTTTTTTAAAGACTAGAGACTTTTTGGTGAGATTTTTCGTTATTGTCTTAATTCAAGCTTCTGAGTGAGGTATACTATTATAAAATCATCAGACGCCAACGTAGCTGTTTCCGGAAGTAATACTACAATCAAGTAAAAATAAAATAATTTGAATGTGACTTTATTTGTTTTTAATAAATCTAAAATAAAATATACATTGAAATAGTTTCAGAGATACGACCAGTTAGTATCCAGATAACATCTGGACATATATCAAATGTTCTCATGTAAATGGGAAAATCACAATGTATGAAAAGTTACACGACAGTAAAATTGCTGCATTTTCCTATTTCTAACAAAGTTGATAGGTTTCATTGTTTTGTATGAAACCATTGAATTTTATTCCAGGTATTTAACCTAAATTATATAAGTAGTATAAAACAAATAATTAAAGTAATAATACTCTTACCAAAATTATTTTTGCGAAAATTACTTTATTTACGTTCTGCTACAAATTTAACTAACGCATGCCTTTATAATAACATTCAGAAGATTATTTATCTAAATTTATTCTTAACGGATTCCACTAGAAACTGTTATTTTTATAATATTTGAACCTAAATTTATTTTATTGAAATTTGACGGGCGGAAAAATATTCAGTTTTAACAATAAAAATTTTTATTACATGGTGTAGCGCGAATGAAGCCGGTGACAAATGTTAGTGTATATATTCTGAGCTGCTCACCAGACACATCCGTTCCGATGAAACACAGTTAATGTGACGCCTCGGCACATCTTGAACCAAATAACGGATATTTTCTAGAAGCCACTTTGCTCTCTCTAGATATAACAGAATAATACACGACAGAGACATCTTCAATATTTCAGTATACTTAAAAACGCCAGATCATTTCAAGTTTAAGTTTACTAATAATAAATTTAGTTTTTGTAAAGAAATATGTAGTTTAGTTTTAAATATTTCTAAGTAAACACTAAAAGCAGATAGCGCGGTACTACACATCGCTAAATATAGGCACACTTTCACTCAGGCTTGATTTTAGCTTGAGTGCTTTTTATTGACTGTCTGATAGCTTGGGTTATTTTAGTAGGATTAAGATAGAAATAGGTAGTATTGTTGGATCAAATATATTATAAATAAACTGTTTCAACTACTATACGAGTAAGAGTTATTAGGGAGGGCGTGGAATATCGGGTAAAGAGACGGTATTCCAATAAAATAACAATTGCAATGATCATCACTTATAATTTTTAATAGTACATTACATAGTTTTATCAAATAGTTTTGGATCACGAAGATTAAACTGGATTAAAATATAATGCCTATTGAGCCCGCGGTTGCGTGCGCACTTCGCGACCGTTAAAAGATAAGTGTCCCTTTTTATAAGATGGCCGCCACACCAGCGCTCGGTGTTCATTGTTGACAGTTGTATAAAGTGACAGCTGAAGTTTTAAGAAGCGGATGCGCCGACACATTATAATGTTTGTTATAATGTTATAATTTTAAAACTAAATGTAGATTTTTTTTTTACCAATTTTAATCAAATGAAAAGTATTAAGCATTATACAATATTTAGTTCATACCCGATGTTAAATATAGACACATTTTCACTTAGGCTCGATGTTCAATTCGGGTTTTGCATATAATTTTTGACTGTCTATTTATTTTAGGCGAATCAAGATAGAAATATGTTCAGCTAGGTTACATACTGTTGTATGAAAGAAAATATCATTCAGTTATTGTATTTTTATTTAAACATTTTTAAATAGAAATTGCGTCCTCACGGCTTTTTGATGACCTTATTTTGTAGATTTACACATTAGGATATATTAGAGTTATAAATTCAATAATACTAATTTATAAATCACATTTTAAGATGTTAAATTTTAATCCATACAGTACTTTTGATTCAGATATAAGCATACATATACAAATATACGTGCTTAAAAATTAATAAATTTGATATATACCTACTGTAAAGCGTTAACAAAGTTTATCTCTCTTCTTAGTTACTCTGTGAAGGATACAAAGTACGTTTCATGTATGTAAAGAGAACCAAGACTGACTCCTGCACTGTAGGTACGGAAACTATTTAAATATTTTAGTAACAAACAATACCAAGAAAAATAGAGAAAATATTTTTCTAATAGTCCATTTTATATAACACTGGCTATTAGCACTCTATATCTAATTATTTTAAAAGAACATTTTTTTTATAACAAAGTTAACTTATGCTACTGAAAAGTTATTTAATGTATATATAATTTCAGGATGAGTAATAAACAAACTCACATCAGCATTTATAATATTATTAAGATCAGGAAAAAAAAATATCATCCTTGTAATAAAATATTAGTGTATTTTGACTTACAAAATATTCTATCAGAAATAACATCGTAGTTTCAGTCGAAGAAACTGGTAAAGACTAAAATCAAAGAAGGTTTATTTTCACGGTACGCTGCTCTTCATAGTTCGTTGAATAGAAATATTTTCATTTCTAAAAAGACTTGTTACCAATTAATAATATTTAAAATAATCAAAGTCTTGTAAAACCTGATGATTTCATGTAATTGTGTGATTCACTTATGTTTATATCCTTTGTCTTTGCGTTATTGGTTAAAAAAAAACACAGGTTATCTTGCAGATTTAGTTACTCCTTAAATTAACGCCTGAAATAAAAGGAGCTTAATTTTAAACATACTCAAATATATATTTTTTGCTAAGCTTGTGTGTTTATCAAAACACTCTAAAAATAACAGGGTTAAAGTTAAGGTTGATCCTTTAATATTTTTCAAATGAATACATGAAAATTTTATATTTAAACTGTCGTGAACCATGAGTATTATATTTATTACTACTACTATTATATTTATTTATCCGGCTGTATTCACGTTGGATTAAATCGCAATGTGCTCGACTAGTTTCGATTCCATTCGGAGTTCTTACTCAAGAGCTCTAGGCGTGGCGGAGTCGCGGCGTGAACTGCGGGTAAATTAATAAAAATTTATATCTGAGCCTTCGATTATAAATGTATTGATTTGAGAAACTTTTAGTTTTGCTATTAATATCTGAAATTTACATAAAAATTTTAAATATAAAAATGTAAATCAGTGTGGTATAATTTTAGTGACAGCAGCTGATTACGTGTCAACGCTGACATTTTCATCCATGTTTACAAAGAACAGTTAGTGATTCAAACATTGACATATATTGACTTTCTAATTTGCCAGGCGGGGGAGGAGAATTGGTTCTCTTTAACTACCTTTACTGCCACTACAATGCCGCAGTGGCACTTGGCTACCGAATTTTTTTGTGAGGGTATTACTTGTTTATCTCCTCATTAATGCAGCAGCGAGGTTCTGTTCCATTTTGGACCCTTAGTCGACTTTTACGACGCCTACAAATACTACGAGTGTTCTTCACGACCGATGAAAAATATATACAGTATTAAAATCAATGTTTGTAAATAATGTACAATTCTTAGTAAATAAATATTTCGTTGTATATTATAAAATTGAATGTATATTTTAAACATCATAATAATATTTTCAATATTGTATTGTCATATAAACACAATATTATAGATCTAGGTACAATGTGGGTGTCTTCAAGGCAAAAGTGAATAGGCTTTTACTAAGTTGATGCGCTTTACCACCTACGACTACATTTCCACTTCCCATCAGGTCGAATGTAGTCAAGCGTCAACTTAGTTTAAGTGTAAAAAAAAACTTATTTAATTTGACACTTTTCTATTAAATTGTTAACTGTTATTATCAACTCTTTATAAATCCACAACACGCGGTCGCTGTGTCGGTGATGCGTATAACTTTAAGGCAATCCATACTAATTACAACTTGAAACGAAGCTCCAAGCTATTATTCTTAGTTTAAATCAGACCTCGAGATTCGAGATCTGTCACTCGCAGAGCAAGCGTTAATTAATATGAAAAATCAAGAAAAAAAAAACTTTGAAATGGTTATTATAATAGGTTGTTTTACAGATTTTTTCTATATTACTCTAATAAATACCAAACATTTAATCAGCTCTTAAGATTACAGTGTTTCTTATCAACAATCGTTTATTTTATATTTTATACTATTTTTATTTATATTTTTAGACAATCAATGCAATAATTGAATTAAAATTTCAGCAACTTATTTACTTTGCTTGTTGATTTAATAAAATAAATATTATAAAAATATAATTTTAATAAACTAATACTTTATAAAATCGAAAACAATTTAAGTAAGTTTTCGATTTACTTAAATTATTTTCGATTTTATATAGTATTTTTAACTTCATTACAATATTTCAAACATTGCAAATAAATAACATTTATATGAAAACTTCAAGAACAAAAAGTCACAAAAAACTTACAGGCTTACAGTTTTTTTAAATTTTATAAAAGCCATTTCGTAAACTTTACAAAAAATTAAGAACTTCCCCTTAATTTATATTAATGTCAGAACTACTAAATATGTAAAGAAATGGCCTTATGAATGTTTGACATATTGTGTAAAAAAAATCTTCTATCTTTTTTAAAAAGCTCTTTCTAAAACTGGTTTAAATATTGGTTCCAGCATGTAACCCCCTCAAAATAATAAATATTAAAAATAAAAACAATGTTCAAATAATACTGATGGTGCAAGAGATTAGACCTTTTAAAAATCGAAAAAGCAAACTTTAAGTTTACTATTTTATTAATCTTTACAAAGAAATGAATAAAGCTCAAATTCGAAAAGAAGAATTGACGTGTGACTCTCCCTTATTATAAAACATCAAACTCTACTACAGATACGACTGTTAGGTTGAGATACAATAACATTTGAACAGAATAACTGACGCATTGCAACTCTTCAGTTTTTCTTTACTTCTTTCAGTTTTTCTCTTCAGTTTCTTCTCTCAGTTTTCACAGAGTAATATTTTACAGTAAAAAATGAGATATATCAATTTACTTTTTTAAAATACATGCTTTTTGATTTGTTAAATAATATCGCATACACACAAGTTAAAAGTTTCAATGTAAAGTATTTAAAAAAACACTCTTTACATTCTTTTAAAACTTGGAATACTACGGATACTCACAAAAAATTAATGTATGAATATACTATCTTATACAAGATATCACTAGAAATAAGAAAGATCTAAAAATATCAACGTTTCCTAGTGAAAGTGTAGTTCATTGTTCTATTTGTGCTCAGTTTATTTTTACGTTGCTATTTTTAGGCTCTAAAAGCTACTTTATAACTTGGTTTGAAAACACTGAGTAGTGATAGAAAGAAAAAAAACAAACGACAATAAGATAAGTGATTATTTCGTTGTCGGTTTATTTGCTTTATACTTAGCTACTCTGTATAAAAATACAAAGTAAAATTATTATATGCAAAGAAAACCTTTACGGAAGTCTAATGTTAAGTATAAGTAACAAATGTATAAACGAGAATAGAGTTTATTTTATTTAAATTATTTTATTCCATATAATATTTTTTGAATCACGCATAAGTAAATCATAGATCCAATAATATATAAGTATTATTTCAAACACTACTTCAAAAGTCTGCCAAGAGTCTCTCGCTTCGAGGCTATTCCTCGAATAAATTATAACTTTCACGCGCCTATTATAAGACAAAGAGTTGTTATCTATTTATTTAACATTTATCTGTTCCTTGTTAATATTTTAACAATATTTCAGTTTATTTGTAACGACCGTTAATTTTTTTTGTCTCATAAATATTTTAAATAGTCAGTACAGATTTTAATAGCATTAATATACCAAGGCAAACCATATTTTCACCTCATTTTTATTTACAATAGAAAATTAAATTAAAATAATATAATATATTCATAATTCAAAAGCAACGTATGATATATTTAATATGCTCCATAATAATTCTTTTAAGGTTATATTTTGCTTAAATATTACGGAATTTATATAAGCGTAGCGTATATCTATGTATTATATATTAAATGTACGTTATAATGCAGTTGACAATTAGAGAGAATTAAAATAAGAACAAACCTCTATTTTATCTACTGTAACATACATGTAAAAGTTTAATTAATGAAACTATACTGTATCTATATTTATCTATATCTATTTAAATGATTCATACAAAAAATAAAATTACAATATTACAATTTCGGCTTAAACTACTCTTCGCTTTATCAACACATACTTTGAATAAACGAAAAACCATCCAAAGCTGAAACAAAATTAAACGCAGAGTTAATAACCGGATGCAGCACAAAGTAGGTTCTGACAGATCCGGAGTCCGGAATACTTGCGCTGTTCTTTGTCGTTCCGCAACTGAGTCTTTGATTCCTGAAGCAACTTGCCTCGTTAAAAGTATATTCACTTTATTTACTGAAAGAGGAACTTTTGAAATAAATTGTTTGATTTGCTTTGAAGTTCTCTGCATGTAGAATATTATTTATCCATATCTCTTAAACTGTCCAAAACTAATTATAAAGTTGCACACAAGTCTGGCGTTATTGGGTAATCTTGAGATCGGTAAGAGTTTACTCCACACGTTTAGAGACAAATTTCTGTGTACTTTAACTGCATTTTATTTAATATAATATTAAGATGCGAGAAATCTTTTTCATCTAATTAATGTGTTTACAATAACAAATAAATATAACTCGGAAATCTGCTAAAAAAAATCCTTTAATATTTTTTTACGTATTAGCAAATATTATATTTTCTAATTATTTTTGATAAAAAAAGATAAAAACTACTGAACTTTTAATTGATTTTTAAGAAAATTAAAAGGGTCGCTTAAATCTCAACAACGCATGGTTTCTTGTAATTTCTTTTAGAGACCAAATGTCAATAATTTTTGCTTAAGATTTTTGTTTTAAGTTCAGAATATATTCGATAATTCCAAATTAAGACAAACCCCATATTTGTTCAATTATATAAGCTATATATATGTATACTAATTATAATTTTCAAAAAATAATTTCAAGTTTTTTCTGTATAGTTCCGCCACCGACACAACTCTGAATTATGAATTAGTTTCATTTAAGATGTAAGATTGTAAATGTGAGATTATTAGAAAATTGCAAACGGGGCAGAATATATTTTTTATAATTGTTTAGCTTACGTGCTCTTATCATAGTTAGTTTTACGATTATTCGCAGTGTATATTTAGTAAGATAATAATTTAAAATATTTGAATATAAATACAAGTAGTTTCGTTGAAACATAATAGGGTTTAATAAATTACGTGTTTCCTATAACGAAGGCAAGGGACCCATTAACGAGTAAAATTTCATATTAATTTTTGGTTTACTGCGACAATGCCATCAATGTTTCAGTGTTCAGGCTTTTGTTTGTTCACACCGAACAAAGGCACGATTCTCTACATAATATATTGAATTATTTTATAATAAACCTGTATATATTATTCATGAGATGACGCACTCATGCCGTCTCGTTCCTCTTCACCGATGGTATTTACAATTCCGTCACGAAGCCTTATATGGGATCGTAGCAGTTAATTTTAACTGTCATAGATAAGTAAGTTATCTAATTTATAGTTTTCTATTGTTAAATACGTGTCTACGCTATAACTTATTTAGCTACTTGCAGGATATGGCACTACAAAAAGGTTACCGTATAAAATGTAAAAGCATTTATTTATTCTAGAATTAGTTTATTTATTCTAGAATTAATCAATAAATTAATCATAATCTTCATAATTGAATTGTAAATTGTTGTTAAAAAAATAATCTTGTAAATCTTTTGATGTAAAAAGGTAAACAGAGTGTTTTTATCTTGTTTAAATAAATAACGTAAACCGATGCCTACATAATCTAAAAATATTTAAATAGTAAATTAAGTTGATTACTTATTTACTATTGTAACTTTGACATATCAATAATATTTGGTTATTATGAGAGCGGTACCACAATCTGAAACTATTTATAATGTTAATTGTTAAAAGCATTAAATCTTAACCCAATTACAAAAAATAAAAACAAACATTGTTATGCACCTGAAATAAAAAACCGTACGTTGTATAGAAACGACCTGTAAATACCAAATCTATAACTCTCCATCGCTCTATAATTCTCCATCGCTCTATAATTCTCCATTGCTCTATAATTCTCCATCGCTCTATTATTCTCCATCGCTCTATAATTATTAATCTTTCTATAATTAATTATCCATCGTTCTATAATTACCCACCGCTCTATAATGCTCCATCGCTCTTTAATTCTCCATCGCTCTATAATTATCCATCGTCCTATAATTATCCATCGTTCTATAATGCTCCATCGCTCTATAATTCTCCATCGCTCTATAATTCTCCATCGCTCTGTGAAGCTCCATCGCTCTATAATTATCCAAAGTTCTATAATGCTCCATCGTTCTATAATTCTCCATCGCTCTATAATTCTCCATCGCTCTGTGAAGCTCCATCGCTCTATAATTATCCAACGTTCTATAATGCTCCATCGTTCTATAATGCTCCATCGCTCTATAATTCTCCATCGCTCTGTAATGCTCCGTCGCTCTATAATACTCCATTCTACATTGCTGTGTTCGCGTTGTGTAGGTATAATTTTTCAAAAACTCAAAGTGATCCATTTCATTTTTGGGGTTACTATTAAATTAAATACTAAACTCTTTACAGTACAGTGTTTTTACCAACAAACTTATATTTCATACTCTTTTATATGAAAAAATCGTCCTGATATCCTTACAAGGACCTTCAGAATTTGTTTTTAGTTGAGCTCCTTCTGCCTTCCTCGAATAAAATCGCTAGTTGTAAAAAATATAAAATAAAAAATAAATAAAAACACATAAGAAATCGAACTATTTTTTAAATATTTTTTTCTTCTTTTACCTATTTTTTTAACACGTTTAGTTCTCTTATTTTTATAGCACTAAAAATAAATATATAATTATTCTATTTACACCCTATTCCAGGTGACATTAATTATAAACGAGAAGTCACATAAACAGTTATCTTAAAAATATTCTAGAATAGATTGATTATTGCTTATTACTTTACCATAACTTTTTAGGACGATATTCTGAAAGAATCCACAAAATATTTACAATTATGTGACTAATTTCAAAAAAATACATCATTTTTATTTGTATTCTAAGCGATAACAGAAATATATTAAGTCTAGTTTCGCCAACGATTGCCAAATCGAAGCTTATGTGATAAAAAAAGTCGAAAAAATAATGAAATATTTAGTCTTTGAAATAACAATTGCACGAAGTTACCAATTCATAAAAGAAAAAAGACTCTTAAAATTTAATATTATCAAATGCAAGATATCTAATGCACGTACAACGTAGGCTCCGGAAATTTGGCTCCGGAGTTCGGATTCCTTACAGTTCTATATTGTCACTTCTCAGCTGGAAGTCTTTGATTAATAAACCAAGCTCGTTCAGTATTTTCACTTTATTTCCTAAAGGACGAACTAATACAGTATCGTTAATATAGTTTGCGAGTTTTATACCTCACAAATTTATTATAAAATACAATACTATTTTAATAAATAAAAAGTTATTTGTATGTTAGGCCTTACTCTAAAAATTTTATACATAAATTTATAGCTTTGTTTAATTGTAATCAACCAGAATGTATGGACAGACAGGTATTTTCTGGACTATATACATTAGAACGTCTGATTCATCTCGGATAATCTCAGATTTATCTAGATAAATCTAGCTTGTCCAGGACATTAGCTAAGATCTAGCTTGTCTAGGATATTAGCTAAGATCTAGCCTGTCTTGTCTATCCTCTACTGCAGTTTGTTATCTTCTGATCCTTCCTTTTAAAAGCTTGCTTGATATTATACCATTTAAGAACAATTTTGAACTTAATAAAACTTTTTACTTTTATAAAAATGTTTAGTATATAGTACATCTTTTGTACAGTAGAGTAGAGCATATTTTACAATAACAAAGAAAATATTTAATTTTGTATATTTATTGTTTTGATTTAAAAATATATTTACATATTTTTTTTTGAATTTCAGATCTTACAAACCTAATTGCATTTATATCAAAATTTGCCTTGAAAAAACAGTGACAAGATGCCTTATTGATAAGAAAAATTATAAAAGCCAAAGAAATTTTGTAGATGTATTGATTTATAAAAAATAAGTCTTAATATTAGTTCAAAACTATTAAACAAACTTGGTAAAGAAATGGCATTAAAAATGTCAGCTATATTTTTGTAGATGGCATTTCTAATACTTTCTATATTTTTAGACGTCGCTGTTTAAACCTTGTTGCAGTATTATATAAAGTGTTATATAATGTGTTATATAATAATATAACCTTTCTCAATGTATGATAGACTAAGAAATATAATAATAATTGTAGGTCTTATAAGTAGTGCTAGAGATTAACCCTTTCCAAAATCGAAATAAAAAACGTCAGATTTGTTATTATGTAGATTAACGAATTATTCCTCAAAAAAGGAGTTCGATCCGGAGAAGAAGAATAAAAGTATGAGATGACAATTTTTTTTAACACCGACCGAGTATCGCAGTAACTAAGACTGAAATTTGAAGTAAAATACAGTTACATTTTACACTCTCTTTAGTTTTCACGGAGTCATATTTTACAGAACTATAACTTGTATATTGTACTTACATCTTGTATAATAAAATAAATTAAATAATCTTGTATAATTATACGGGAAAAATACAAATATATTAAAAGTTACCTCTGCACTTAGCTAGTCAGTCTAAATTTAAGAAGTATATTGACAAAATGTATAAAAACCAATCTTATCTGAACTGTACTGTAACAGTCTTTCCAGTGAAAAATATCTACGCCAGTATATTTTATAAGTTCTTTGTAAGTTTAATTGTGCTAAATGGGTTTAAGACTATCAATGTAGATTTGGAATCGGTCCAAATTTCTTAATCTTCTTATAAGTAAAAATGTACTGTAAAAAGAAAAAAAACGTACTTTTAAATCCCGTGCATAATATAATATGACAGTAAAATAAGCTTCAGTTTAAATAGAAAAATACTAAAACCAAAGTCAGTAAAATCATATTTCGTTCTTAACCTCATTACTCTATAAACTTGTGAGATGAGCTCTCATCAAAATTAAGGTTTTCCGATAAGGTAACGAGACTTCAGATAAACTTTATTAACTAAGTTTCTGATAGTTCCAAAAAATATATACGTTCTTCCGTCGTATCGAGATTGAATGTCTTAATAATATTTTGATTTCTTAATAATATTTTGATTAATTCATTGAAATGTTGCAAAAGCTAAATTAATATATTACAATTACTATACTTTTACTAACTTTATATAATATCGATAAGTATGGAAATTAACAAATAGATTTTTATTGAACTTTTGTAAAAAACTTTATTCAATAATAACTTGTGCGTTATTTTGAGGGATGAGGAAAAAACCGTTTATTACTTTTAAATGTAAAAAATATAAAATCTAAGAGCTATGTAGATAAATGCCTCACTCATTGATGTTGGTAGCTCTCCATAGCAATCTTTTCGATTGTCTTGATATTGCAACTCGTACAATTATCTGGAAATGTGTTACTCAGAATTTTCGAATGAAGTATGACGATGGGAAATATATAACAAAGAAATCTAGATTGTTGAATTACTAATATGCTTTTTCGTGTGCATTTTTAACATAGATACAAGGAATTAGCAGATTTAGTTACGTTTGAGTTGTAGAAAATATTCAAATTCAAATTCAAATTCAAAAAGTTTTATTTACGAGCCACACTTACATTTATATATACAAGTATTTGTTAAATGAAAAATATACCTAAGTTATAACAAAAAAAACTTAACTGAAACCAAAATAAACAAAATAGGTATAGGTCGAAGTAAAAATTATAAAAAAAAAACTATATACAAATAATATGCAAAACATGAATTAATAACAAATAAAAATAATACACAAGAATTGCTCAAAAATGTGACGCGTAAAATGGTCACCACTCAGTTATTGTTGGAAATAACAATTCCCAACACTGATTTTCAGTGGTGGCCGGTAAATATATATATATATATATTTTAGCCGATAGTTGACAAGGGGCATATACAAATAACCCACATTAATGTTGTAATAAAATAAAATAAAATAAAATAAAATAAAATAAAATAAAATAAAATAAAATAAAATAAAATTAAATAAAATTAAATAAAATTAAATAAAATTAAAATAAAATAAATGCTTAATAGCTTATGTAATAATGATATTTGATTTTATATTAATTACTAATAAAAATGTAATGGATCAAAAAAATGTGTTATATAATTTTGTTTTAATTTTTTGTTATCATCTTTTTTACTATTATTATTATTATTTGTTTTATTTTACGGGTTAGAGGTTTTAGAAGTAATATTTTTACACACAGCACGAGTAACTTATTAGCTAAATTATTTTAATTGCTGGAGGTGCTGACACTTTTACTTGCCGCATGGGTTAAAACTCTGGGTAATTTACAAAATTAGTATCTAAATTTGTTGCTGGATAGTTAGTAACAACTTCTTGAAATTTTTTTTAAAGGAATATAATGTTTTCAAATCCCGAATCGGTGGAGGGAGATCATTCCAGCATTTTGTTGCGGCGTATTTAAAACTACCTCTGAAAGCTGCCGTACGGTGGGATGGTATAGCTAGTAAGCTAGTGGAAGCCCTAGTGTCATGACATTTGTTTATCTCGTAGCACCACTTTAATTTAGAAAAAAGGTAATAGGGAACTTTAGACTGTATAATACCAAACAGCAAAGATGCGAGGTGCAACTGTCTACGATAATCCATATTTAACATATTTGCCCTGTTTAAGTGTGGAGTGACGTGCTCACGTGTGGGTATGTTAAAACAGTACCGAGCACAGGCGTTTTGTACCCGTTGTATAATTTGTTTAGTCCTTGCTAATAGTCTTGGTCCCATTACTATGTCAGCATAGTTCAGTTTTGAAAGTACTATTGATTCACATAATCTTATTCTGACAGTGACATTGATATAATTTCTTATTTTGTATAATATTTTCAGTCGATAAAAACAGTTTTTAATAGTTGTCATAATTTGTTTTTCAAACCGCAGATTTTGGTCGATGATTATACCAAGGTTACGCGCCTCTGATACACGTTCGATTTTGTCATTATTTATTTTTATAAGCGGATCCCAATCAGCAATTTTATTTATAAGATAATTAGTTCCCAAAATAAGATATTTTGTTTTGTTTGGATTGAGGTTAAGGCTATTCAGTTTCGACCACGTGGCAATTCCTTCAAGGTCTTCATTTAACTTGTTAACAGCGTCTTGAGTATGTTCTGGCTTGAAAGATATATATATTTGGATATCATCTGCGTAGATATGATAACGACAGTGCTTTATGTTATTGACGATGGATGAACAATACAATATGAATAAAATTGGGCCCAAATTAGAACCTTGCGGTACTCCTCTTACCACTGGACTGCATTGTGATGTAGTTTTGGTGCCATTCTCGTGGACTACCTCAACCACTTGTGTCCTATTGTTAAGATAACTATTAAACCATTCAGCGGCTTCGGGACTAAAACCATAGTACTTTAATTTGGCTAAAAGTAATGGTATATGTATGGTATCGAAAGCACGAGAAAAATCTAATAATACTAGTATAGTACCTTGTCCTACGTCTTGTGCTCCAATTATGTCATCTACTACGTTGGCTAATGCAGTGACTGCTCCTCTACGTTTTCTAAATCCAGATTGCATACATGGCAAAATATTATTTGATTCTAGATATTCAGTTAGCTGATGACAGACTATTTTTTCTAATACTTTTGAGAGGCATGGCAGAATACTAATAGGACGAAGATCTTTGTAGTCAACAGGCTCATTAACCTTTGGTATAGGTCTTATAAGAGCAGTTTGCCACTGCCTAGGAAATGTGCTGGTGCTTATGGAAACATTAATTATACAAGTTATCACATCCGCCACATATTCCAGTGATAGTTTTAACATTTTCAATGAAATTCCATCGATTCCAATTGCATTTGATTTCAATGATTTCAGTGTTCTTATTACTAGTGATTTCTCAACTGTATTTAATTTAAACGTGGATTCATCATATACAGGTGTATTGTAATAAGTTGCAATGCTATCAATTAATGGAGTTGTTGTCCCAGGTATGTTTAGAAAATATTGATTTATCTTTTCAGGGTCACTAATACTTTCTGGAATTATGCAATCATCTTTCATATTATTCTTGTAGTGTAAATTTAATTTCAAATGATTCCATAGTTGATGAGAGTTGTTCAAATTTTCATTAATATAAAGAGTAAAATAAGCGCTTTTTTCGCTATTGATTGCATCTTCAACAGCAGCTTTTAAGTCTTTGTAAAATATTTTGTGACTATCAATACCGGTCAACCGAGATCTTATGTGGGCTTCATCTCTAGTATTTATCATCATTTTTATAGTGTCTGTTATCCATGGATAATGAAAGTTTTTAAATTTACCCATTTTCAGGGGAGCAAGTGTATCAAATACACAAAGAATACAAGCTGAAAATTCAGCAACCATAATGTTGACGTCGGTATTAGTCTTTATAAGTTCGTTATTCATCATGTTATTAAAGGTTAGTTCCAAAGTGTTATCGTCAATATGTTTATATAGTCTGTAGTGTTTGATTTTGGGTTTTGGTTTGCTTTTACTTATTTTTATTTCACATGATATGAAGGCGTGGTTGCTCAGACTGCATATGTAATCTATATGCATGTTATGCGTGTTGGTGTTGGTGCAAATAAGATCTATTAGTGTTTCACTGTGCTCAGTGTAGTGAGTCGGGGCAGTTACATGTTGCCGCATATTCGTGTATGCTAGAAAATCGTTAAGCATTTTAGTAGCAACATGATTAACATTCAGGTAATTTATGTTGAAATCGCCCATTAAAATTATATTATCAAATTCTCTAAATGAAGCATATGAGTCAGTAAGTGCTCCTAGAAATGTACGAACACTAAGCCAGGGCGGTCGATAAGCAGTACCAATAACATTTTTTTTGCCACCAATACTAGTAAAAAACCAGTATTGCTCCACTTCATCTACAGTAGGATGAACTAAAGTAGTAACAGTTATTCCCTGCCGTAGGTAAAAACCTATCCCCCCACCGCGAGATCTGACTCCCGAGGGACGCGGCCTATGACGTAGGCGGTATCCTGGGACCCTAGGTGCTCGCCCATCTTCATTTGGATGCAACCAGGTTTCATTTATGGCCATGATGTCAACGTCATGGCGACCTAAAGCTATTACAAACTCGTCATGACGTGTTCCCAGTGATCCTGGATTGAGTAGACCAATTTTTAATTTTCTAATACCAACCATTTTGTTACCATTGTAAGTAAGTAGAAAGTAAAATAAGAAGAACAGATAAGTATTATGTAAAAGGGAATTGGTAATAAATATAATATATACCTTTGTTGTTTATTATATAAATAAGAATAAGAGTATAATTTGGCGATATAATAAATAAAACTGTGGTACATATAATATATATAACAATATTTACGGTTATTATGCACCAAATCACTTGCAATCAGATCCAGAGAGAATATTGACTTCAAATATTCACCCATTTTATCATCAACATTTACAGAACTAGTATACAAAAAAATAATGCTAACTGCTAATTTTGTAAAAATATCCATCGTACTAAGGCAGGCTAAGGGGTAATTATTTAAGATAAGATTAACTATATTGCAGCTGTGTTTAAATCTACTATTAAAAATATGTTTTTTAAAACATTGGAATTTATGATGTACCAATATATTAACTGCATATATTTTTATTTTAAATATAGCAATCAAATCATGTCGATACCAAAAACCTTAACTATGTCGTCCTCATTACGAATACGACTCACAGGCTCCTCAGGGCTTTTTCGGACATAAATGCGGCCATTTTTCGTCCAAGCGAAACGATACCCTTTATTCTTTGCTTTCTCACGTGTTTTGTAAAGCAAATATCGATTACGCGGTGTGAGGCGTTCATTAACATATAGCCGCCTAGGAAAACCTTCAACTATTCCCTCAGTATCAATATTGCGTCTCACACGTGCAGCGCGTAATAGTGAGTCACGGATAGCCCGCCGTGTCAGACGCACGGTGATTGGCCGCGGACGCTCTTGTCTGGTCTCGCCGTTTGTGAAATTTCGTCGCGGCCCTGATCTTTCAGCATAAACGATATCCCGCTCCTCCAGGGTCTCTCCAACTTTTCTTGCCACCATCATGACTATGTTATTCATCATGACTATGGTATGACTATGGTATTGTATCCCGGCAAGCTCAATGTCAGCAAGAAGATGGTCTTGATCACGGTCATTCAATTCCGAGCGCAGCTGGACTATCGCACTGTCGTTTAATTCAGATGACTCATTTGACTTTTTTTTTTTTTCCAACGACTCTAAGGCAATTACTCTGCTGTCCATTGCTTCTAGCTTTTTGTTTTGTTTAGACACAATATTATGAAGTTGAGAAAGCTCATCAGCGAAAGCATCCATTTTTTTAGATACTTTAGCCAAATCGTGGCGCAATCCCCGAATTTCATGAATTATTTGGCTAGTAGATCTTTCAGAATTGTCTTCGATCAAGTTCGCGTCACTAAATGAGTCATCTAGATCCGATACATCATTTATGTGTTGAGGCTTTACAGGAGAGCACATCTTAGTTTTCGATCTGCAGTTCTTGCAAGACCACTTTCCCGATATGCACTTGGCGCCATCTGTTGCAGAGATAAACTTGCCGCATTGGTAGCATTTGTTCGCCATATTAAGCACACACGATCGATAGGGCTTTCTCTAAGTAGTATAATTGTATAATGCTAGATGGCGTTGTACCAAGCAGCTAATATTGCGTCTTTTAGATTTATGTAAACGTGAATTTATTAAATTTAGAAATTACAATTCGCAAATAGTCCAATAAATAAAAAATTCCTCCACAGCGTTACGAGTATTTGAAATATATTATTTATTTTAAAATAAATATAGCACTCGAGGGTACATATCATTAAACAGCTGTTCATTTACACTTTTACTTATCTTTTATTCACTAATTAGCTAATTTCAAGCTCAGAATTTCTATTTCACTGTATCACTGTATACAAGGTAACTGCTTCACACACTTTTTATGTAGTAAACTGATGTTGTAATATTTTTAATACAAAGTTATATGGACACTATCACGACATGCGTACGATCATCGTCAAGATTGATATTTTACTCCACGTTTAAAGTTTTGATAAAAAAAACTGCTTAAAACAAGCCTGTCATAATATGGCCTGTCTAAAAGTCCGTCAAAAAATTCAATAAGTATAAATATAAAAACTTATTCAACTAATTAATCGATCGGTGCCGATGTCGAGATCTGTATCCGGCCTTACCGACATGACTTGCCTATAAGGCATTTTATACTTTACTTTGGTAATATATTGTTTATTTGGTTTTTAAATTATTTTGTATTGATATATTTAAGTTAGTTCCGTACATGAAGCGGTGGATTCAGTTTATTTTCTCTTTTCATATATACATGATATATACTTTCTGTCCTTCACAGAGTAACTAAGAATAGAGATTAATCTTTAAAACGCTTTAAAGTCATCTAAGGGTTAGTAAGTTTTTGGGATTTTATTTTGATTGTAGTATTTCTCACATAAATAATCCCGAAAAGTGTATGAGCCATTTTAATTTATCATCGTTTATCAGCAGAGGGCGCGAGGAAGCGGACACTATCTTCTATAGAATCAAACCTTATCTTTTATTATCGACGACGACGTCGTGGGTTGGATCCTTTCGCTAAAAAAAATAATTGTCATAAAAAATATCTAGGGCCTGAATGTTGTTCACATGTAAAATATGTAAGTACGTACAACAGATTAAAAAATAATAAAACAATAACAAACATTATAAATAGTAACATTATAAAAGTTGTTATTTTATTACAAATAAGATAATTACTACCTATTTCTTTCTTTATTCGACTAAGATAACCCAAACTAACACAGAATATAAACGTGGAATAATCAACCCACAAAAATCACACAAATAGAGAATAACGGAGAGTGTGTCTGTATGTAGCATGACGTAGCGCCGCGGTGTCTGTTTTTACCCTTCATTTAGAAACCTTGCAATTACACAAATTGGTTTTTTTTTTACGAAATCACAGAAAACCTAAAATGGTAGTGTTTGTGTCATGGAGTTTTCCTTTTTAATCCATTAGTCCCATTTACTGAAAGCTGATAAATATGGTTTTTAAGTATACAAATAAATATTATATTTCTGTTTCAAAAGGTTACTGGAGCTGTTCTAATGTCATTATTATCCCAGAAATATAATTAACAGAAAAAATAAAATAATATCATTTTTGAGGATCCATTGACGTAAAATGTAAAGAGTGCATCCATGGTATCATGAAACAAAGAATAAAAAACATAGAGGCATAGTTTAAGAATTATAAATAATTTCCATTATATTATGGAAATTATTAAAGTTAGTAAGTCACACATTCATAGCCATGAATGGTCTTCTTGCACGTGACAATCACCCCTCCTCATTCTGTGCCCATAGCACGATAATCTCGCCCTCCTCGCTTTTCCGTTACAGGTAGAAGTATCAAAATTCCTCTTAAAATTCGACCTCAACTCTTCTTTTTACACCACACATTCATTCTCATCTCAGTGGCAGACACTCCTCTTGCATCCCTCTTGTTTATTGAACACTATGGCCTTTATTAAATTAATATATCTTGATTAAATATATATATTATTAGTTTTTAAACACGCTTGCATATACTATTTAGGTAAAATACAGCTTTTTCAGAAACATTAACTTTTTCGAAACAGTAAGTTCAAGCTGTTAAGTTTAAGTTTAGTTTTTTTTATTCATATTTTGAAAGTAAAGAGGAGTAGTTATTTTTTTTTCCAATGCCTTTTCCTCTAACCTAAAAAGTAAAAAAGTAAAAATAGATGATTTCTTGTTACAGGATCACACATTTTATTCAATTTAGTAAGTATATATTTTTTCTAAATTATCTTAATATAATTATAAAAAAGTACTACATACATATATACCAAAAAACGAATAAAAATATACACATTATGACGTTGAAAAATTTAGGAATATATTTCCTGATTATTTAAATACAAATTAGTGATTCAAACGGTATTATGAAACGAATGAAAACTTGTTGGTAAAAAATTCCACACCAACTCTGAGTTGATCAAACGATATTATGTTTTAAAAATTCTTATCATGGAATAAGGAAAGGGAAAATGAGTCCCGGTAAACTTCTGGGAAACAATTATTATTAACGTTTATTTTTCTTTAATTTTTATTGTAATCAAATCTGGTGAGAATCTGTAAGTGAAAGACCTTCAATCCCTAACCCTTACTTCGATTCAAACTAAGAATTACAAGTTGTAATTAGTTTGAATTAAAAAAAAATAAACAATACAGCCCCCGCGTGTTGTGGAATTACAAAAAGTTTGTATGGAAACGAACTCCATACAAACTAGAACACATTTATATTATAGAGCATTAAAATGATTGTTGTTATCTGAATAATATCTAAAATCATTTAATATTCATCATTAGTTAGAATTTCAAGATATAATGGACACGCATTTTCTGCACTTTTTTATTTAAAAAAAAATATATAACTTGTTTTACTGGAAACAATAATCAATTCGACTTATCTTATTACTAATGCTAAAAATAACAACAAAATATTTTAATTATATTTTTTGGATTATTTTACCAAGTGACATTTCGGGAATGAAAATGTAAATTTGTTTACCACTAGCTATATTAACTGTGGCGTAGACAAATATTTTACTACAAAAGACTTTGAATTAGATTTAAGTAATGACGATTTGACCGTTTTAGTTCTTGATAATTGACCGTTACACAGTCATACATAACACTTGAATATTATGTAATATGAAGTAAATTAAATTAACAACACGAAGGAAGGAAAGAGCTGCGGCGGAGAAGAGACACGACGACCCGTAACAGCGTCATGCATTTTGCATCTTTAAAAACATAAGTTAGTTTAAAACTTAATAGAGATACTTAAAGCCGAGAAGCACTAACATTCTAAGTCTAGATTCATGTCGGAGTTATTTATTTCAACGAGACACATCAGTTCAGGTGAAACATATTTAAAGCTATGGCTTGAAACTTCTTAAACTAAATAAAAGCCAGATTTTTCAGCGCGTGGTTTATTTAAGAATAAAGACTTATTGAAAAAATAAGTCTTTATTCTTAAATAAACCACGTAGTATGTAATTAATTTTGTAATTAATTATTATGTTAGTATGTAATTAATAATAATTACATACTAGTAAATAAATAAATTAAAATATATTTTCTTTATTTCAATTCAGGTATTAAGTATTTTAATAAAAATATTTTATCTGTCAAATCTATCTTTATTATCTAATAAAGATTTTATCTGGGGAAATGAAGATAGCACCTAGAACCATGTCTCGTATTTTAAAAGATGATTTAGGACTAGCAGCCTATAAGAAACGCACTGGTCATTTATTAACTGATAATCACTGAAGCGGTACGCAAAGTGAGGTCCCAGAAAAATTTGGTTTACGGATGAGAATTTACAATTTACAATTGAGCAACATTTTAACAAACAAAATGACCGTATTTATGCTCAAAGCGCTAAGGAAGCTTCCCAATTAGTCGACAGAGTGCAACGTGTACATTATCCGACTTCAGTGATGGTTTGGTGGGGTGTTAGCTATGAAGGAGTGACTGAGCCATATTTTTGTGAAAAAGATATCAAAACATTGGCACAAGTATATCAAGATACTAGTCTTGAGAAGATAGTTAAGCCGCTTAACATCACCATGTTCAATAACCAAGTATGGTCCTTCCAGCAAGACTCGGCGCCGGGTCATAAAACTCGTTCCACGCAGTCTTGGTTGGATGCGAACGTTTCGGACTTCATCAAAGCTGAAGACTAGCCGTCGTCTAGTCCTGATCTTATTCCGCTGGATTTATGGTCAATTTTAGAGAGTACAGCTTGCTCTAAACGGCATGATAATTTGGAGTCCCTAAAACAATCGATACGATTGGCAGTGAAGAATTTTCCCACGGGAAGAGTGCGTGCTTCTATTCATAACTGGTCTCAACGTTTAAAGGACTGTATTGCAGCCAACGGAGACCACTTTGAATAAGCTTTATATATTTTTAATTGTTTTATATATATGTACTAAACTAACATACAACATTTTTTGTATTTAGAAGAGATATATAAATTATATTTATATTCATTTTCTAATTATTTTGAGTTGTTTACTTTCTAGTTGCTGGACACGGTATATAAATAGTAAATTAGTTATCTATGTACGTACGTACGGAATTTTTATGAAATTAAGTGTACCTTTAATTCTTCAGAGATTTCTTAAACTTAATATTCCAGAATAAAAAAAATGTTTTGGTAGAATACTAACAAAAACTAGATAAATTTGTATATTTTTAAGGGATAATGTACTATACTATTTTATACGAGTTGGAGGGAGTAGAGTCGTCGGCAAAGTCTAGGCTTATCAAATATTTTTAAGGCTTATAAGAATAATATGAAATATTTATACATTTGTATGTAATAATTATTTCATAAAACCAACAGGCAAAGATGCTAAAATGAAAATTCAATTATTTTATAAAAACTAGAACTTTATTTCAAAAGTGAAATTTCGAAGCAGTGCATTGATTGTACAATATTTATATTAAAACACTTTAAAATAAACGATTTCTATTAAAAATACTGTGCCCTTAAAAGCTGATTAAACAATTGGTATTTACAATCTTAACCAGGAAAAATAAAAACATTGTTAAACAACTCTTTTCTTGATTTTTCATATTAATTGACGTTTGGAGGAGTCTGCGAGTGAGAGATGTCGAGGTCTGATTTGAGCTAAGAATAATAGCTTGGAGCTTCGTTTCAAGTTGTAATTAGTTTGAATGCTTGAAAAGTTATACCCAGCTCCGACACAGCGACCGCGTGTTGTGGATTTATAAAGAGCTGATAATAACGGTTGAAAGTTTAGAAGCAAACATATATTAAGTGTACTTAGATGTCTTATATTCTCGTTAATATACAAATTTATTTATTAACCAATCAAACCACTTAGTTTTTCTAAATATCCTAGATGACATAAACTAGATTTAACATTTATTAAGCGCTGCTAGGGACCCTGTATTATAGCTTGTAATATTTAAATATTATAAACAAAAATATATACCTATAATGAATTTACTGTATTGTCATATTGATTGAACGAAATATATTCCAATGTAATCGCACCGGTAGTAAAATTACTTCCTAAGCGTTAAAAAAAATGAATTCAATGTTAAAATTTAAAATGTACTATATTATAGTTCGAGTTAAGTTGGTTGTTGAAATGTAATATTTTTTATTCATAGAATTTTAAGAATTATTATGAAATCTGATTTGATGGTAATTTTTATTATGAAATTTATCACACAAATAGGTCGTAACTTAACAATATATTTGGTAGTTTAAATCAAGTAGAAAAACAAAGTTATTTCACATCAGATGAGGCTAACTCTACACGTTATCCTTTAGGCAAGTCTCTGACAAGGAAGCCATCGCATATCCTCATTCACGAGAATGAAGCTGCAGACAAAACATAGTTACAAAAGTAGTACAAAAGTACAAAACTATCTGAACATTTCAATCAACATTTCTCTATCTGAACTAAAATAGCCCCAAATAGCACAAAATAGCACAAAATACAAACGTGGAAATACACATTCACTATAAAGCACTCAAATAGAACATCGAGCTTTAGTGAAAGTGTATTTAAATTTAGCATCGTGTAGATCTGCTTTTAGTGTTTACTTAGAATGCTTTCAATTAGACTTTTTTTAATAATCAAATTGCATTTAAATCAAAATTGTTATGTTAGATTGTGGAGTTTTCGAAAATCCATAAGTTCAAATAACTGAAAACTGTCAAGTATTATTTTTAAATATAACTAAATTTATATTATTTACTGTTACGTATTATTCATTTGCGCTGTATCTATTACTTTTTTTTTTTGGGTAAGTACCAAATAATAAGTTATCTCAAATGTGAAAGTTCAAATAATAAGTTATCTCTTAGTTGTCCGCTATCCGTTAAAGTTGTTTAATGATTTTTAACAAGGATAAACATGTTTAAAACTCGTATTTAGTTCGAACATGTTTAAAATTTATCAATAATATTATTTATTATTTGAAGGGTAATAAATTTTCGTTTTGACATTAAATTTAAATACTCATCTAACTTATATATTACCTAACTTTAAGGGTACTATAACTCTATGATATTTTAGATTTTAGTTTTTATTTTCGTGACCCTCTACTCCGTGGAAGGTAAAGGAAAATACATTACCTACGTGTACAAAAATCTAGATTCCTTTATATTAAAGTTTATAATACTGAATTTATTAATATCCTAACATGATTTGGATATTTTTTATTTCTAGCTAAAAAGGCGTCAAGGTGTAACAAGAAACTTAAATTAACATACCGTATACCATAATTATATTTTTATATTTACATATACAACATTTTATAATTGTATGGAAAACTATTAAACCTATCAAGCGCTGTAAATATAACAATGACGAGATTGAAACAATTTAACTGTAACTCTCCCGTAACTTTTAATACATTGTAAGTATTTCATTCACATGAGAACATTCCATACATGTCCAGATGTTATCTAGATACTAACTGGTCGTATCTCTGAAACTATTTCAATGTATATATAATTAGATTTATTGAAAACAGATAAATTCACATTCAGATTCAATATTTGTTATTGATTTATGAAATTATTGAATTAATCTAAGAATATAAAAATACATAAAATAATAATAAACTAGAGTAACGCTTTTAATTTAAATCTTATATTTTAATTTTGATATTTTCCTATGAATAACAATTAATTCTTGATATATTATATATTAAAACCCTTATGGATGATTTATTTTGCCTACCAATAATCGAATGATGGCTTATTTTATATAAATCTAAACAAAAAATAAAAGAGGTAAAGAGAAAGCTTTACAATAAATACTAATAATACATTTAGACTCACGTATCCTAGTACAAAAACAAAAATAATCGCATATTAAACCAAAATTAATGAATATATAGGTCTTTCGTAAATCATTTGAATATTTTTCCTATAAATTTTCCTTCACAGCGGTAATTAAGAGGTTTTTTACTGCCATAAATTTGTAAATGAATACATTTCAGCAAAAGCACCTATTTGAAAATTATGGGTTCTGTTTACACACCTACTCTATATTGGCCAAAAAAGGTATTACATAAAAAGCGAACTTATACCTAAAAATCATTTTGTAACATTAAAATGTCGGTTTTAATCTATTTCGATAATCCTTTAGCATTACGAGTATTTAATGTTACAACGCAAGCACGTACGGATTTCCACGGCGACGGAAACAGGGAATACGACCACATTTCGCTTCGGGAAATATCCTCCCAAACCGCAAACAAAGCCACGGGCAAAGCTTGTATCTTTAAATTTATAGATTCAACACTTTCAGCATATATAACAAATATAGTTTTTAAATATTTATGTTATAAGTTTATGTTCAACTGAAATTTAAAACTCCATTTAATATTACTCGAACAGAAGGACCGATCAGTTCTCTAGTATATATGTAGCTGTGTAGAACTGATTCATCTCGGATAATCTGGGATTTATCTGGATAAATCTAGTTGGTCCTCTTACAACATTAGCTGAGATCAACCTTGTCCATCCTCTACTGCAGTTTAGTACCTATCAATCTTTCTCTTTAGAAATCTCACGAGTACTGAAAAACTTTTAAGTGATTAAGGATGTTTATTTTTTTTTCTTTCATTAACTATTTTAAACTTTTAACCATCGCTGAACTTTATATTATAACCAAAAAAAAACAGTTTATTTAACACAGTGATTAGTAAACTTTTAATTTTTGTTAAATAAAAGTTCAAAAAAATTTAAATTAATTTTTAAAATTTAATAGAATTGAAAATTTTTTGATAAATTTCAAACAAATTTTATAAAAATGCAGAAATTATACATCTCATAAACTAGTACTAAAAATAGAAAACTAATTTCTAAGATGAAAATCGTGTTATTGAATTATTTTAAAACCGGTGAGAGGTGTCACTAATTTTAAGGTTAGTGTTTATTTCAATGCCTCTTAGTAATTGGAGGTCAGAAAAAACCGTTAGTCACATATCACGTTTACTTACTGGAGCTGATTTCAATTTAAAAAAGTAACAAACCTTACACAATAGCTGACTAGGCAAAACATAAAATAGTGTTATGTTCTCTATCTAGAAGACAGATTAAAAACAACAAATTAACCTTTCTGAATGTTGACCGTGACCCAAGGGAAGCTAGAACTCTTGACAGTTCTATCACATAATTTTAACATTACTTCTTCTTTTTGGAAACTGTAGAAAGTAGAAGTTTTTAATATTTTAGTCCAGACATTATTTTTTGAAGTTATATAAAAGTTATTAATTCAATAAAATATAAGTAGATTAACTTCATACACAACTTTCAGAAGTCAGCTGAAAGTCGCTCGCTTCGAAGCTATTCCGTGAATAAATTATAATTTTCAAGAGTTTATCGTCCTTTTTTACCTTCAAAATATGTTGGCGTAATAGGCACCCTTCCTCAATGTTCAAAATCGTGGGTAACTCAATACAAAAGTAATCAAAAGACAATCGTCTTATATATATATGGTCAAATTTGACGAAGCCCCTTAAGTAAAAAATAAATAAATAAGAAAACATAAAAATCTTTGAAAAATTATGAAGTGTGAATCAATCTTAAAATGAGTCACAAAACCCGAAGTCCGTTTAATGTTGGTAACTTTGAAGACCGTATGAAGGTTAAAAGAAAATACCTTCAGTGCACTCCCTCCAGATACCAGATATCCAGGTTTCTTGTCAATGCAACCACTGGTTAGACCTGACAGATCATCTTCATCAGATGACCTTGATATAACCGAATGTCTAGCTGATACTCTGGAGATCCATTGCTGCCTTAGTTCACAACCAGTAGACCGCAATACGTCAAACTCTTCGACAGAACCATTCGTATTATCTATTCTCAACCACTTCCTGGTACTTCGGTCAAAGAAACAAACCTCGAAGTGGTGACGTCCATTGTTAGAGCACTTATCAACAACGTGATCAAGATCCTTATATTTACTCTGGGAAATATACTGAATAAATTCTTTATTATTACACCAATTTACAAACAGAAACTAGAGATTGAACTAATTACAGATAATTTCAATTTTAAAGAGTTTTAATAAAATAACAGACAAGAGGAAATATAACATCATTATCATTTATTATTTGCAAAACTACTACTGGTTTCAGATAACACAGAAGTATTTTACGCGCTTTCACAATTTACAAATGACAAAAAAACATAACAAGACAAAGAGTTCAACAATATTGCCAATATTAAAGTATAATATATCTTCCTTTTGTTAATATTGTAAGAATATTTAAGTTCGTTTGTAATATACCTCACATTGTTTTGTCACACATGTTGTAAAGAGTCAGTTTGTATATATTTCCTTTTTTGTATCCCATTCCATAACCTCGCGGTATATTTTCTTACAAAAAATGAGATAAATAAAAAAAAATTAGCTGGTTACAAATGCTTAAACTATATCAATAAACTTTTACATTAAACCTAATACTTAATACCTAATAATATAACAAGGTAGTTTCTCAATAAATGTCAATAACAGTTGTTCCATAGTTAGGGCTTAAAAGTTAGCTGAGGATTCGAAATCATTACTTTCAAATTTAACTTAGGTCCAAAATACCAATCAGTAATATATTGTTTTACGTCATATTAAAATTCCTAGTCCTCGTGTCTGTTCATCAATTCTTATCAAATCACAGTCACATATATATGTTTAAAACATTTTTTTTGTTGTAATTCTTTTTACGAAAACAATTTTTTGTGCATCTATTGTCTTGTAATAGTTTAATCAATATTACAAATATATATTTTTTAACGATGCACGCTATAAATATGTATAAATCGCTAATTACAATTTCGGTATCGGAGACTATTAGTTTTATTAACATATCTTAAACCATCCAAAGCTGACACAAAATTGAACGCAGAGTAAATAACCGGATGCAGCACAAACTAGGCTCTGACAGATCCGGAGTCCGGAATACTTGCGCTGTTCTTTGTCGTTCCGCAACTGAGTCTTTGATTCTTGAAGCAACTTGCCTCGTTAAAAGTATATTCACTTTATTTACTGAAAGAGGAACATTTGAAATAAAATTTGCTTAAAGTTCTCTGTACGTAGAAATTATTTATCTAATGTATTGATGCTGACTATTTTGATACAATCTGGTGAAAGTATACACCCAGTAATATATACATAATTATTATTTACATATATTGTCATAATATCATTTGTGTAATAAAAAATATATTATATTCATACTCGTAATGAAATTGTAAATATAATACATCTTAAACTAATTATTACCTAAGTTGTTTGCCAGACTGGCGTTATTTGGTAATCTTGAAATCAGTAAGAGGAAGTTCAGGAACTAATATATGTGACACAATCGCATCAACGTTAATACAATATTCGGATATGAAATATCTTTTTGATACTTATGATGTATTTGTTAAGAATTATAGTATAATTATTTCTAAACAATAACCCTTATAACATTCATCTTACAAGACTTAATGATATGTTTACTCTGTAACACGTATTATAAGTGTTACATTAAAAGCTAAATGAAAAACTTTATACAGCATTGTTCCCTGCGACTTCTTTAAGATATTCTTTAGGAATAATCGCTGTTTAAGATAAATGTAATAAATAGGTACAGTAAGTATTCGACTATTCTTAATTATGTACTACAATTGATATCGTTCTTCAATTTACGAACTTAGTCTTTATTTAGAACTTAGTCTAGACAGTTATTTTTATATTTGTATATAATTTCCAAAAAAATATGAAATATGCTTCATTAATTTTTTTTATTGTATATATAATTTATATTTTAGTGTAGTAGTTTTTCTATAAAGACTGCTATATCTATAGATATATGGCTAGAAGCACAGGTCTGAATTATCAACGACAAACGCGAAGGAAGTAGACGCAATGTTGAACTAAAACTTCAAAGTAGTTTAATTTACGTTTAGATTACTAACAGCCGGTTTTTGGAAAGACGATTATTAGAAAATGGCTTGGCAGCATTGTCAAAAATTTGTCCTGTAAATGTAAAAAAACATCTTAGCGATAGGTTTGATGATGTTGTAAATAAAAATCCAGCGTCATCTAGTGGATAAAGCGGAAACTAATATTTATCAGTAACAAAATGTTTCTTTTGTATTGTTATTTCCGATCAATTAAACATAATTTATGAAATATAAAAATGTTCAGCATTCAGATAATACCTCACTTGGAAACTTTCATATAGAATAGAATTCTCACAATGTGTGAAAAGATACGACGTAATAAAACTGACTTGATCTTGAGTTATGCGCTTTGCTTTATGAAATAAAATATACATTGAGTCAAGATACATATATTAAGTTAAGTTTAAATATATATATTAAGGTTTTACATAAGAACTTGCTTTGTCGAAAGAATAAGTATTATATTTCTTCCGTATCAAGTTGTCTATAAAATATGCAAACCCTTAAGTTGCCTACAAAAACAAGAACTTATAGAACATTCCAGTTGTCATTTATTTTACTCCTGGAACTGTCAAACTAATAATGCATACGTCATCCCTAAAAAAGCAGCCAAACTGTGCATTTCTAGTTTTATTAGATTTTTTTTGTGTTTTTTTGCGAATATATTAAATTATTTAAAATATTTATACTACATATATTGCTCCATTTTTTAATTCGTAATATAATCTTGTTGTAAACATTGTTTCCACAAAGGTCAACATGTTAGTAGGTAAGCACGCTTCAACATATATTGTCATTATCAGCCATTTTGAATTTTTGGTTTGTTTCTGACATATTTATATTTTCTTCCTACATATGCGATGAAAAGCAAAATGTTTGCTAATACAACCTTTTGTGAGACATTTCAGTTACGGGAAACCAAGTTACATTTTTAATAAAATAACTGCCAAGTCGCAACAACACTCTTCTTAGAGAGACTCTTGAACAGAGTAATATTAAACAGAACCATGACGCTTACAACTAATTTCATAAATTTATATTTTTCGAAGTTGTTTTTCCGCTAATATAGTTAATTGTTTGATTTTATGTCTCATTGCAATTGTAATTCGATACTCAAATATTCAAGTTAGCGTTGTGTATATTATATTACTTTGACTTCTGTTTATTTTATATAGTTTTATATATACATTTTATAAGCACTTTGTTTCAGTACTCGCCACTAAGCTATGCGACGCCTTGGCTCTGTCTTTAGGGAAATCAAAAATTTTTAACTTTTGTAAGAAGTCTGTAAAGGATTACTTTTATCTAAAGATAACTAAAATGTCTTATGTATATTAATTATTTGTGTATAAGTATAATTACTATTACTTACTGGAATGAAGTTCTTTAACGCGGCTTACGAGTAGTGCGATTTAGTAAAAATCGGCACGTAAGATATGTGTATGTGTGCGTGTATCAAGCCTACAAAAAAAATGGGCACAAGGGCAGGAGAGCAGCCAGGTGCGAGATCTATCTCTCTCCTTCTTTCTCTCTTTCTTTCTCTCTTTCTTTGTCTCTCTCTCTTTTATTCCTCTCTCTCTCGCTGTTCCTATCAATGTCAAGTATATATTTGTCAAAAATTTGTTGTATTAAATTTGTGTGTATCGTGTTAGATAATTAATCAATTTAGTTTTGAAAAATGCAAATTGCAGCAAATGTGTGTGTATTACAGTCTTAAAAAGTAAGTTTCTTAAATTGTTTATGTCGATACAAGTATTTACTGTTTATATTAGTTTATTGTGATTTGAGTTTTTACTATTTATTTTACTATTTCAATTGTAGGGAGACAATAGTGAAATCATGTCCAAAAGAGTCTGAAAAGCGCAAATAAAATACCGAAAATGCTCAACGCCAACAACAATGCTGACTGAATCAAAAAAAGATACAAAATGGTTAAACGTTGAATTCGAATGTTGCCAGGTATTATATATCTTTTGTATGAGGATCAGTAACAATTATTTGTTTTTCTTTTTCTGTTTTATGTAATAAAATATGAATGAGTAACTTTTGTATTTTTCAAATAATGAATGAAAATATCTGATGTAATTCGTTCCTTTACATTACTTTCCTTGCAAATAAAATACAATTTATAATATGCAGATTACGAATTACATTCGGAGTTAAAAAAAACTTAATTAATCCCGGGTTTCGGGGGTCCCCCGTCCGCACAATTAGTTTTAATTATTTATAACTGTTATAATTTTTCAATCTTTCGTTGTATTCCCAGTATACACTTGTGTGTGTGAGTTCTGATTTGTGGTGTGTGATAAAGAATATGTAATATAATTATATACACTTATATTAATTATTAAAACAGCATTTATTATTTTGTTAATATAAATTAATAATAAGTATAGAAAAATATTACAAAGAAAATGCAATTACGGATGAGTTCTGTTCCAAGTTACTCTGTGGAAATACAAAGTCCGATTCATGTATGCAAAGATAACTTAACCCGAGTCTTCCACTGTACCTTGCAGTGTACGACTGAATGTATTTCCTTAAACACCAATACTTTTCGGAACTCGAACAGCTTATATTTCCGTCAGGCTTTTTTGTTAATATAAGGTTAGAAGTTATTGACAATATAATTTTTGATTACAATAATTTACTATTTATTATATCGAGTATTATTGAAAAACTTTAAATATGTACAAGTTATAATATTATATGTCACTAACTGGCTTACGTTATCTCACTTCCCCTTTTACTTATAGAATATCAATTATTAGAAAAGTATATTTATACTTATATGGAAAATAAATCTTGAGTAAATTAACCGATACAAGCCGATTCACCAGACGGTTTACCAGAGGTACGACTCCTTGCCCATTTAACTTCAAAAAATTAATAAGTATAATTTATTTCTTTATATGTTTAAATATATTTTGAAATATCTGAAACTAATTATTACGTTCATCTCATAGTTCATCGAACAGGTCTAGAAATCTTATGAGTTATATAAAAATGAAAATGCAATATTTTAAATTTGTTTTTTCTCTCTTTTTTTTATGTTAGGTAGGTACTAAAAATAAAAGTCAGATTTTTTTCACTCTTATAAAAAAATATCATACCTTCATTCTGATAAAAAAATATTACAGGTGACATTTACGGTAAAGGGAAAGCCACATAAATGTTTCATGATTATTTCAATGCTTTCAGCTGTTTAAACACTCGTTTGAAATCGATCCCACAAATGAATTTCAAAAGAAGTCAATGTACGGTACATTGCAAACCATGTATTACTGAGTCAAGTCATTGTAAAGTAAAGTCTATATAAATAACACGAGAACATTATCATAAAAGACAAAGAAAGAGTGAAACTCACTCACCTGATATAATTATAATTATAACTGGGTTTGTTTAGTTGTATGTCTTATGATGAGAATTAAAGTTATTCCACACATATATAAATAAAATATAAACGAATCAAAAGTCATTTACCACATAAATAGATAAAGAAAGCCATAAAATTAAATAATGTTCTACTAGGTCATCCACTAAACTCTCTGTTCAACAAAGTTTAACCATCCTAATATACTAAAATAAAATATGAAAGACTTAAAAATAATATTTTTTTCTATAGATTATAACTTTTATATACAATTTTGAGGTCCGAGATGGGAGTTATTATTCTTAGTTTGACTGCGTTTGACACACTAATTTTGAAGGTAATTCTTTACCTTATTCGTATGTGTTCCCAAAATATTATAGAATAAATAGGGTGATACATATACTAAATATCTATATAATAATACACGAATAAAATGATAAAAATTTACAACAGTATATAAAATCACACGGCCGACACTTGACCATACCTTCCCTAGAACACTGGCTGTGTCCTGGGGATTCAAAAAAGGCTGACCTTATTTAAATTCCCAGGATTTTTCCGTCATACTGATACGGCTCACATAATTACAGACAAATTTCAAACAAGTTTTATAATCATCCGGTAATTAAACATAATACCAACTATGGAAAACTAATTATAAAGTTATTTTAAAATCAGTCCCAGGCGTCACTAATTTTTAGACTTAGTAATTTATTTCTTTCAATGCATGCTATTAATTTCAGATAGGAATGAAAATATTAGTCATTTAGCACGTTTCAAGTCCGACTTCAGTTTTAGAAAAGTAATAAATTAATAGTTAACTAGGCAGAAGATAAAATTACTTTGTAGGTACACTGTTTCTAGAAAGGTCGTGTGAAGTTTCAATTCCATGTTTTTTGTAAGCGCTTTCTGATTGGCTGATTACGTGACACTCAGACAATAACTCTTGATAGTGCTGTCAAATATTTTTACTTTAATGAATCCTTCTAGAAACTGAAAGAAGAAGTTTTTAATATTTCATACCAGACCGTTTCTTGAATCTACTAATAAATTATTAATTTAATAACATATAAGTAGATTAAGTTATTACACAACTTTCAAAAATCAGAAGCTATTCCTAGAATAAATAATAAATAAGCGGGCATCATCCATTACAAATACAATTAGTACAATACTATTATTTTATGTAAAAATTTATCACTTCTTGTCATAATGAGATTTTAGGTTTGTCGTTTTAAAACCGTTGCATTGTTTTGACACACGTTTTAGAAGTCAAAATAAGTTTTTCAATAGCTAATATACTAAGTCTTATTAATAATTTTAAATTACTTAGATAAGCTTTAACGAGGGAAAGCTTCCACTTTCTCTTTGGAAACTCCGTTAATGAAAGTTATTTCGAAGTTAAGAATTAACAAAGGATAAGAAAATCAATCCCTTGTAACTAACAACACTTAGATCCAAAAACAAAGTAACTATAAAATTAATTACTTGAATATTTATATTCATAGTCTACTTGTGCCAAAAGTGTTCGTAATTTTTTACCCAATAAAGGTAACGTACAAATGTTAATGTATCTATACTTTTTTTATTTGCAAAAAGAAGAATAAGCGCATCTATCGTCGTGTAATAGTGGCTTATTCATAGAAACCATTTTATATTTCTAATGATGCATGTTAAAAATATATTTGAAGAATTAAACTTTTGTTCAACAAGATTTGTTGGCTTAGAAAAAAATATTTTGAATTAACGAGAAACCACCTTAAACTGACACAACATTAAACGCAGAGTAAATAACCGGATGCAGCACAAAGTAGGCTCTGACAGATCCGGAGTCCGGAATACTTGCGCTGTTCTTTGTCGTTCCGCAACTGAGTCTTTGATTCCTGAAGCAACTTGCCTCGTTAAAAGTATATTCACTTTATTTACTGAAAGAGGAACTTTTGAAGTAAAATGTGCTTTGAATTTCTCTGCATGAGGAATATCACTTAGCTAATATATTTAAGCTATTCTTATATATTCTTGTTTCACTACATAAAGGCACAATATAAATTAAAATTAATTTACTGATTATTCTTCAATGCTTTCCTTTATGTAATATAAAATATAAAATATTCTAATTACGAGTCTGAATATGCGGCTGTTCAAATTCAGTAATATAACACATATCTCTCAAACTATCTTAAACTAATTATTAAGTTGTACTCAAGTTTGTCGTTATTGGGTTATCTTACAATCGGACAGATCATATCACAAGTGTAATGACTAATTTATGTATACTTTAATTGCATAATATATATTAATAGAACATTTATAATTGAAATATTGGTCTGATCCTTATAATGTAATTGAATGAATTAATATACATTACATAAAGAAATCGATTTCTCATTTCTCGTTAACAAGAATACTTATTAGATTTGTTTTACAAGACAATATAATTAGAAACTATATTAATTGAAATTTAATTTCAAAGCTCTCTTAAAAACTCTATAGCACTTTGTTTCTTGTAACTTCTTTTAGGGAGTACATGGCAATAGTTATTGTTCAAAATTTATTAATTTGGTAAATCAAGTAATCGACAATTCTAAATTAAAATATATTCCAGGTATCCATTGCAATATATTCCATTGCGTATTATTTTAAAAATAGTATTGCTTACACAATAAAATATGTAAGGTAATTTTAATTTTATGTACTAATAGTTTTTGCACGAATCTGAATTATAAACGAGTAACGAAAAGGCAGTACATGCAATGAATAATCTAATAAAGTAAACAAAGTAAAAGCAGCGTGCTTACTTTCGGGATAGCCTATCAGCAGCGGCATGCTCGGCAAAAATACAACACTAGCTAAAGTATATGCGTATAAATTGTTGCTTGTCTGATTTAGTTTTTATATGGTTGGATATATATCGAGAAAATTAAAATTTAATAGTGATTTTTTTTATTTTAAATTAGCCCACCACTGAAAATGATTTTTTTTGTATTTTTCTGCTGTTAGCCCTATTGGGTGTTACAGCTTCACCGGGGGAAAACCGAAAATGCTAGTTCATTTATTTCAAGAAGTATAAGCCATCGCATTAAGGACGCATTTACGAAACAGATAGGTATCAAATCACATAACTACATTGACAAATCTTGACTACGCACACATACGCATGTATAGTCGCGAAATAACGGCTACATGAAACAATTTTGATAGTTTGAATTTATTGGTTTTTCAAATTTTAATAATTGAAAAAAATATAATTTTATTTTTTTATGATAAATATTATATTTTATTACATGATATTAGTATTGTTTGTGGCCTGAAGGTCCAACCGTTAAAGGCTGCTACTAAATCTCCTAGCTGAAAAAGGCTAGGTTAGCCGAGTTTAGGCTTGCTTTGACGGTTTTGATAATATCTTTCCATCAGACTTGACGGAGTAATCTTAAGGTATACTGATGGACGAATAAAACTGGATCTTCTAGACATATAGAATTAGGTGCATCAAGTTTAGGTTTGTTTTGATTTTTCAGATATTTATTAACTTAGGTGACGAGGGACAGGTTTAGAAATTAGATTTTTTTTGTGACCGTATTTTATTACTAGCGTTGGCCATATCCGTCAAGTCTGACGGTAAGATCTTATTAGAAGTAACAAGACAAGCCTAAGCTCGGAGCACCTAGCTTTATTCATCTATGAGATTCAGTAGCATCCATTCAGCAGTATACCTTCAGGTCACTCCGTGCAGTCAATACTAATTAATAATAATCCTTACGTAGTTATAGCAAAACAATATACTTACTAAAAATAATGGAAATATAAAAATGTTTTATAATTTATCTAGTCAACAATACAGAATATATTATAAACTGTAAAGTATCAAGTTAGGTTTTATAAAATATATTGTATTCGTACAGCGATCTTTTTTCAAGAGAAACTTTGCCTAAAAGAAATATAGTACCACTTATGACAACGGTTTTAGACCGACTGAGGTGGTGTTTTGAATTTTAGAAATATTTGTTACTAGCTGTAGCCCGCGACACCGTCCGCGAGACCTTCAGAACACAAGCTCGTAAGAATCTCCTTCACTCGAGCTTTTTTGGTCAACATTATTTCAAAATTGTTTCATACGAAAAACTCTATTAATAGCCTAGATCCAATATGAAAGTTATATCTAAATATTGGTTAAGACATTTTCAGATTCGGATAACTTACTTTGAAGATTACCTCCAATAAATTGACTTATAAAGAATAAACCCACGAACATACAAACTTTACCCTTTTACAATATTAGTTTAGACTAAGATCAACATATGAGATTTGTCAGTTAAAGTTTATATTGAAAAGGAGTGCATGAATTCGTAATGAATAAGTTAATTGTTTACTTTTTACACTGTCAATGTCAACTTTATACATATTAGTCTGATGTCTAATACTCTGAGATTGTCACCTGGTGCAATAGACGAAAAAAGAATATATTTCCTAAAACATTTAAATTTAACTTATATTTTAGTCTCAACAACAATTTTAGCGAACATAAATCGATTGTACATTAGCAAAGCGCCATCTATTGGATACTTCCTCAATCCAGTCAACAAATACCGCCATCTCTTAGAATTGTATGGAAATAACAGATAATTATGATTGTCAGATAATAAATAATTAATAAATGAATTGAGATATAAACTGTCCTGATGTGTCTCGTGAGACGGAAATACAAACATGAATCTAGCCTATCTTAGTAGGTACTACTCGTCTTGACGTATGTCTGTTCAGTGTTATAGAAATATATGTTTTTAATGATGTATGATTATCTATACTCTAATATTATTTTGTTTTAATACATTGTTAGAAATACTTTAACGCCACGAAGCGCGTGAGTCGTCCTCTCTCTCTCTCTCTCCACCGTCGCTCTTAACTTCCATCTTGTTGCATATTTTCTAGAATGTTATATTAATTAATTTCATTTGTATTATTAAGTGTTATTTCAGGCGTAATGCGGTTAACATTCATCAGCATCTAATTTATAGTCTACTATTGTTGGATGTGTCTACACTACAATTAATGTAGCTGCTTACGAATTATTATTTCAGAAACGTTACTATATATAATTGACCATATTATTTAAAATTATTATTTTACATTTTCCAGACTAGTAATATTTTGGTTATAATCTCCATAACGAAATAGTATTTTTGTCCAATAACACCTTTTGTGAAAATCTATTCACCTAAAAATATTTACTACTAATATTTAAATAGTCTATAGATATTAAAATAATTGATCAAGTTAGTTATGTTCTATGATAAAAAACATTATGTGTGATCTGAGTCTTACGTTAACGTGATCTTAAAAGAATTTAAAATGATATTCACGTAATGTCAAATAAACATATTTATAATACGAAATATAAAAAAAAAATAAAGTTAAATTGAAACGAGTTGCTAATATCAACTCTTTGTTATTCCACAACACGCGGTCGCCATGTTGGCGCTGTGTATATTTTTTCAAAAATTGAAACTAATTACAACTTCAAATGAAGCTCCAAGCTTTTATTCTTAGTTTAAATAAAGTATTACGATTCGAGATCTCACACTCGCAGATTTTTTCAAAAGTTAATTGATACGAGAAATGAACGAAAAATGAAACGTTCAAAAGGGTTGTTATGTTATATTTTTTCTTCGAGATACAATAGTAAATATCAAACGTTATACAAACTCTTTATGACACAATTTATTTATTTCAAGTTTTTATTTTATACTTTTTGATTGTTAATTCGCATTCATGTTATCGGGGTTTAAATCTTAATTTTAATGTCATTAATAACGTTATTGTTTAATAAAAGATCGTAAATTGATTACTTAGTAGTAGGGCAAGCACCGTGACGTCATCTGTAATGGCGGCATGTGGACAGTCGTTGGTGGAAAGTCTGGATAGTCCAAAGATCTCTTCTCTTGGAGGCGCGGACCTGGTCACTTCTCTAATACGATACTGTCGTTTTTCCTTGAGTAATTAGTCAGTCTTTGTTATAAAACGTAAGATTCATATATATATATATATATATAAAGCTGAATAGTAAAAGTATCAGTGTTATACATTTACTACAGCGGAAATACGAAGCATGTACCAAGAAGTCCGTGGCTTTAAGATAAATAAATTACGTGTAACTTTGCTTGTCTTCTATAGATTCCCATACCACTGATCTGATTTTAATCAGTTTTGCCGCCGTGTGTTACTTTATTCAACTTGAAAAATAGGATAGTTTATATTTATCTATCTATTTTATTGTGAATTATTTATTTATTATTTGACAATCACAATTACCTGTTAGTTACATATGATTCTAACAGATCGAGCTAAAAGGGTATTTGTTGACTGGATTGATAAAGAATCCAATACATAGTTTTTTGTTAAGTGTAATATAACGGGAACGCATCGTACGTACAATACCTCGATAGAAAAGCTGTAATTTCTTTTTTACTCATATAATTATATAAAACCTTATGTCAGTATCTGGGTTTGTGTTTTCAAAAATATTCTGACCAAGTTATACAGTTATAGGAGCTATAGATTTAGGATACAATTTTTTTTTAATTTTTATTGTCGGCGAATTTAGTGAAATGATTTCTCGGCAATTTTTACATTCTTATTTGTTAAAAATATTTTAAAACGTCGTAAATATTATAATTTTTTATAAAATAAAAAATGTACTTGTTTATATTCTGTATTGTTTAATTTTATAGTTTTATTAGTGGATTTATTCTTTGCCAGCAGTTTAATCAACTTCCTCCACCTCGCATTAGATAATAAACCATGTATACACCACATAATAAATATAGTTTTCGCGTATTCGCATTTCGTATATAATGGTTCGTAAATTATAAAAAAAACCTACATTTCTCACAATGTTTCAGGTAACTACAAAATTCTTAATACTTATATAAAAACTTCGTCACAAAACAAGCTTTCAAAAACATTGCTTACTAATATTTTAAAGTTAATAAAACCCTAGGCATTTTAAAAACTTAACTTACTTACTCAAAAATAAGAGTGATACATAAAATAAATATTTTTTTATATTTCCTTTCTCGTATTTTACATAATAATAAAATAAAAGTACAAAATAAATAATAGCATTATTCTACAATAATATTTTTTCAGGCGACATTTACGATGAAGGAGAAGCCACATAAATGTTTCATGATTATTTCAATGCTTTCAGTTATTTAAATACTCGTTTTTAATCGATTCCACAAACGAAAGTCAAAAGGAGACCGTACTTTTCAAACTAAGTGTTACTGAGTCAAGTCACGGTAAAGTAATCTTGATTTATGTATTATATGACATTCGGGCGCCATTAAGAAATATTATCATAACCGAAAAGGAATGAATGCAATTCAAACTGTCACTACTACTAACATTCTTAGAGAATTAAAGTATTCAATGTCATTTCGATGATATGAAAACTTTTTATTAATAAAAAATGCAAAAACTTTACTTTCCAAGTTTTTACAAAAGTTATATAAATACAGTTTTGGGTTTTACAGTAAAATGTTTTTTGTGTCTAGAAAATTGAATCTAAATAAACTTTAACTACAATAAATTTCATGAATATTGTTCGCTATTTTATAAGTTAAAAGCAAAAACAAAACTAATTTATAGGAGCTTTCATCATGCACTTATAAAACCAATAACTCACAAGCAGAAACTTGATCTCATTATAATATTATTAGTATAGACTAAGATCAAAATATGAGATTTGTCAAAGGTAAAGTTCATTTCATTCACTCAAGTAAAGGTAATTTCAGCTTTCATCACTTCTTTTCAATATAGAAAAGAATGAAAGCTGGAATTGTATTAGAAATTCGTAATATATAACATAATTGTTTACATTCACGATCAATGTCAAGTATAAGTCTGATGTCTAATAGTCGCTAAGTACTCGTAAATTGGATACTTACTTAATCCAGTTAATAAATATCCTTATAATGCCATCTGTTAGCGTCGTGTGGAACTAACAAATAATTATGACTGTCAGATAATAAATAAATATTTTTTGCAATAAAATAAATAATTAAATTGAGATATAAACTATCCAATCTTTCAAGTTATATCAACTTAACACGGTGTGCAAATTTGATCAAAATCGGCTCAGTAGTCTCTCTTAATATATAAAGAGAGACTATATATATATATATATATATATATATATATATATACAAACGAAACAAAATATTGTAAGTGATTTGAAAAATAAAATAAAATGAAACAATTGATATTCCTCTTACAAATTAACTTATATTACAAAATTGTTGTAAATATTTTAAAAACTACAACAAGACACCCGTGACGCTGTAACACTTTAGATTATTACATTTTTATTGGAATCAACTAAAAATCAATAATCGCATAGAATATAAACATGTTGAATTAATACTTTCAAAAGTATGACAAGAGTCTCTCTCTTCGAAGCTATACCTCGAATAAATTATAACTTTCAAGTGGTAATCCATTATACAAAACAAAATAGTTCAATAAAACTCTATGTATAATATCTCAGAAGATTTAATTTTGTCTGTAAAGCGCTCGTTTTAATGTCGCATATTTCTCAAAGACAGTACACTTTTTAATAACGTTAATGTTTGAGATCCAGTTCTATAACCACACCTTAAATATTATCTTACAATCAAAAATTAAATAAAAACAATATTCAATAACAACATATGAAAATATAATTCACAAAACTTACAAACAAACAATAATTTTCAAAACTTGCTTATTTTTTTTAAACGTGTAGATCGTATGTTTTTATTCAATATATAATTATATTTTTTATTATTAGCTTATAACCTAAATCTTATTGTTATTGATGATTTTAAATTCCACAAATAAAATTTAGTGAAAGACTACTAACACTTCTTCCTTTCAAAATCTACCAATGAAAGTTATTCCGTAGTTAGGAGTTAACGGAGTATTATAACCGACCTTTGTGCGTGGACTTTATATAACGGAAGTAGAGTTCATCATGTCGGATGGATGTTTCATACATATTTACACTTTTGTTAATTTAGTTTGTTCATTGATATCATATTACATTTATATAATCTAATCATACATACCAAAAATAATATACTATATATATATATATATATATATATATATATATATATATATATATATTAAAATTACATCTTTGATTTGAACGACTAACCGAACATTTGTTTTGAATAAACGAAAAACCCGAAAAACCACCCAAATCTGTCATAACATTGAACGTAGAGTAAACAGCCGGATACAGGCACAAAGTAGGCTCTGACAGGTCCGGAGTCCGGATTACTTGTGCTGTTCTTTGTCGCTTCTGAGTCTTTGATTCCTGAAACAACTTGCCTCGTTAAAAGTATATTCACTTTATTTACAGAAAGAAGAACTTTTGAAGTAAAATGTACTTTGAAATTGTCCCCATTAAAATATCATACCATATCTGACGCTAAGCTGACACTTTAAATATATTATTGTTACACTACAGTTAGACATAATATTAATTTCTATATATCAACTACCACTTTACTTGGTGTTATAAAAAGTATGTAAATATCCAAGTTAACTAGAAAATATAATACAAAGGTCTCAAACTATCCTAAACTAATTATTAATGTCGTTATTTGGTAATATTGAAATCGGTAAGAGTTTATTTCACAAGTTTAGAAACAAATTTATGTGTACTTTAATTGCATAAAAATTAATATAATATTGAGATAATAAATAGTATTCTGAACCTAATAATGTATTTATATCAACGATATATATAACTGAATGAATATGATTTGAGAATTGAGAAATAGAATAGAGAATAAAGTCACTCTTAAATTGTAAACAATAACTTTTGTTATTTTCGTTTTTAACATAATACAATAAAAAGTTATAGTGCTTGAAATTTTCATTTTGTTTGTTAAAAATAAATAAAGAAAAATACGCATAGGAGTTATTTTGCAAAATATATGTGTACAGTATTGCCAACGACGTAAGTTTGAATTTTAAAGTCAGACAGTCAGTAACGAAAACGAAAAAAAATATATTATGGGATGATAATTATAGAAAAATTACAAATTAATTGTCTGTATTTATTTTATAAATGTTAGATATAAATTGTAAAAGGTAGTACAATTATTTTCTATACAACCTAAGTTAATATAACGATGATAGTACACCTAGTTTCGTTCAAAAGCAGGTTTATTAATTCATAAGTGACGTGTTTCCAGTAACGAAGTCACGGTTTCATATTACCCATTAACGAGTTAAATTTCATATTACTTTTCAGTACACGGCAACAACGACGTCCATATTTTAGTTTACGGGTCATTGTTAGTTCACACGAAACAAAGGCACGGCTCTATGTACAATTTATTGAATTATTTTATAATGAAAAAGACATATATTATATATATTTTACAAGAATAATAGTAGCAGCTATAAGTCAGAGAAAACACATTATTAAAATCTCTTCGGTAAAAGATGTATATATATTTAAATAGTAAATTACAAAAAGAATTTTTAGATCGAACTATTTCTTTCTAAGCCTAGGACAGACAAAAAAACAATAATCAGCTCTGTTATATAAATAGTAGTTTAGATGTTGATTTCCTTGGATCTTATTGAATTAGATAAACTTAATTGAGTAATGAAGCAGACTGACAGGTGAATTCAGTCGCTATAGTTCAGACCCTGATGTCTGATTGACGTCGGATTATCTGAGATCTATCGAGATGAATCCGGCTTAACCCTTTCGACGTTGTGAGGCGAACGATGATTAACCTTTAGTACACAGTATTGAAAATTTAATCTTTTGGGAGTAACACAAATTAAATCTATTTAGTAACTATTATATTTTATTAATGAGATAGCGGGAATCGCTTCCTGAGTTCTTCCTTCAAGCATTTGTCACGTTCTAGTATTGTCTCTGTTTCTTAGAATTCTCAAGAATTTCCCAATAAATAATAAAGTAAGTGATGCAATAACAGAATATATTTATCCTTTTCTTATATTCTAAATATTAAATTATTTTTAAAACTCATTATTGATATTTATTATTTTAATTTCACTTAGACATCAAACCTTTTTCGTCTTAGCCTATTTAAAATTACCATTCCAACCGAACAGCGACATCTATCGTAAATGTATGACATTAATCTGCCAACCATATTAAAACATTTTTGAACGTATAATAATGTAAAACTGAGTATTAAAACGTTTCGTATATGATTTAATGTCCATCTTGCGATTTTTTGTAGAATTTCAATAATTTACTGTCTTCATATGTATTATTTTAACGTAAACGCTGCTGTAAATGTTTATTAGGTCTTAATAGTTCATCACAACGTTTACGAATCATCAACTTCAACAATGAACATTTTTGTTCAGTTCTGTGTAATTTCTTTTATTATTTATACAACAATTTTAAAAATCCAGAATCCGAATTGATGTCAAAAAAAAAATAGCTTAAAAATTCAATCAAACAAAATATGTTCTGTACACAGAAATGATATTCAGGCAAAAGTTTTCATTTTTCATATGAGAAGGAACGGTCCAACTTCCGGATGATTTTCCCTTTCAAAATTCAATATCTCGATTTACGCAATGGCGTGTTCTATGAGAAAATTCCTGAGATATCGGTGGTTTTATAAAAAACCCTCACATGCATTCTTCAAAGATTAACTCGCTCCAACGCACACGTATAAAGGTGCTAAGAGATAACGCCTGCCCAAATATTATGCCAGCGTGCCAGAATATTTTAATATATCTGACGGCTTTTGTTGTTTACTGAGTACGACGCAATCAAACTCATTTAATAAAATAAAATATAATGGTTTAAAAACTAAACATATTTTTTTTTAAAAAATAATGTATTTTATTTTTTTTGGAATCATTTGAGGATATCTTTAATGAGGCCCGAATAAAAATCATTTCTCGAACCTTCTTCTATCATTAGACAGCTGACATATGCACGGACTGTTGGATTAATTATATAGATTATTTTAGTTTTTATTCATAGTATTACGGAATCGTATTTTATTGTGTTGACATAAGAGACATGCTGCATAAAACAATTTATAAAATTAATTCAAGAAATAAAACAAATTTAAACAAAGTATTTAATATATAAAAGAATAAACATAATATATTATAAATTGAGAACTGATCGATTAACTACTGATTTGGTCATTATGTTATTAGAGAAAACCTATTTTTGAATAATTTACCAGAAAATTATAAAATGCTAATGGTGTTTTTGTACGAATCTCAATAAAAATATATAGCATTTAATTGGACAGCTCTACAGCATTTCAAACTTCTTTTTTTTTTCATCAGTAAAGTACACACGTAAAGCCAGAGGTGTAGGCAGTATGTAAATAGCTTTAAATAAAATAGAGTCTTAAGTGCATACAATAAAATGTCTTTAATAATAGAGAAATATTTACTTCGTATTACTTATCTTTGAGGCTAACGCATGTTATTTTGCTGATTAATAAAATGACTATACAAAACAGAAAAACAGATCAATAAATGTATAAAATAATAATTAAAATCTAACATTTTGTAAATAAAAGATCGTTAGAATAAAAAATATTTACGTTTACTTCAGATTCAAATAAAATTATGGCAAGCTTTTAACAAAATAAGCTGTCGCAATATACTTTTATTTTAGAGCTCTCTTTTAACGGACGTAACATAATTTAGAAAAAGGAACAACAGAATTATAGAAGCTTGACCGGAAATTAAACATAAACCACCCTCCACCGTGAAACCGATCAATTGGCACCGGAAGTTGCCGTTTCGGAATCTACATCCGGTTGTTTCGGTAAACCGGATTTTGTGTATTGAGTGTTGTTCCGAGGCATTTTTTATTTGTCTTTTCCGGTTAGATAGACCAATATTGTTTTTGTAAATATATTTTACATTTATATACTGTATACGATTCCTATAAATTGTATGTTTTGATCCATACATACATATTTGTGATCTTAACTCAAACCAAATTTGTATTTTCCTTGGAAGTATGGATTTTTTTTGGGATATAAAGTTACATGTTGAACCAAATAATAAACCAACACCTCACCATATCTTATAATAGTCCAGTAATTTAGTTGTATTACAATTATATGTCAATTTTCTCATGAAAATTAGAGAAATTTATAGAATAAAAAATTCCCTACATGTTAACCGGTTGAATGACCTATACCAATTCAAGTTCAAGTATTCAAGTATTCAAAACCCGTCCAGTACTTTATTCGTGATTCCCGAAAAACAAACAAATAGACAAGCAGACAAAAAATAAACAATACAATTCCTTTGTCATGTACTGACCACGTAGCATTTAGTTAAAAAAAAATATATATAGAGTGTACAGAATTAGTTTATATTCATACTTTATACGAGTTTTTTAGGTAAATTAAGTTTTTTGAAAAAATAAATCTTTTTTATTTTTTATAAAGATGCCTGTTCTGTTTAAATATATTCACAACATTAAATGAAAATTCTCATTCAATCAAAATGTAAATGCAGTAACGTTGTTATAATTCTATTTATTACAAACGGTAGAACGAAGTGATGTCTAAACGAAAATCTTATCGCTAGTGATGTGAAATTAAATCTAATTGAATAATAATAAAACCTTTTTTTAATTTCTCACGATATGTTTTTTTATATTTATAAGTTGTTTTTCCCGTATCTTGAAGAATAATCTTGATCAATTTATTAAAAAACAATAATGATTCTACGCCAGGTCAAGCATAAGAGTTCTTAATTTGCAAATGAAAACAAAAATCAATAGTAATATAAACAATGTTATTCGGTAATACATATTTATATGTAATTTATTCTTTATGAATTGATTGTGAAATCGATAAAATAAATGTTGAATATAATATACCTTGCAAAGTACGTCACTATCTTATAAATTGTGTTCTTGTTTCAAACAATAATTCGTTTTCCCTAATTTATATAGGACTCGTAAACTTTCAGCTTAAAGTAGCCTTTGTTTCGATTAATTAATATCAATGTATTTTGCAGAATCTTAATGAAAATGTATTCAGATGAGATTCAGCGGTACGTGTAATTGAATTGTTTACGAATAAATCAACTTTACTTGTACTTGATTTAAGGAAAATATATATTAAATTTGTCGTAATATTAATTCAGAAATAATGAATCATTTTTATTCAAATGATTCGAAATACGTGTGTTATAAAAAAAATCAAATAAAAAAATTTGTAGGAATGACTCAGTAGCCCTATTTTGAGAATGATGAGTCATTTCTAGTCATGAATATGTCCAGTAATTCTCAACGTATTTTCGTTTCGAATGGCGTCAAGTTATATACATTTCCCAGTCACAGCCTTTTCAGGGAAAGGTATGAGTCATTGGTTTTTTTCAGATTCGTGTAACTAATATTACAATAAACACTTGGTGAGTCATATTAGGCTTATTTTTTTTTAATACAGACGGGCAGGGTTTGAAACTTCAACGGCTGGAAGCCAGCCCGTGCCACTATATTAAATTCATCGAAGCGAGTTGATCAATTCGCAGAGTGACGGGACAGATTAATAGAGGTCACAAGATCAAACCCTGCAGCTACCGCTTTAAATTTTTATTCTGTATTAATAAACCATATATTTATTAAATGAAAAATTACAATAGAAACGTATGCACTAAAAACAGTTAAACAATGTGCAATAGTATTCTGATTTAATTAATTAATTCCAAAGTATACATACAATAATGACGTGGAAACCACTGACCGCAAACGTGCTGGGCTTGGCATGGTGGCTTTGTGTGTAATGTACATATACAGGGGCTTTGAATATACACACATACATACTGATATAGAGGATGGAATAAGTCTGCTGACACCATGGTGGATCTTCAAAATGATCAATGGAAAAAGAACATCTGTGATTAAATTTTTAATATAGCATAGATAAAGTGGAGATTTACAAATTAATGTTAGATATTACCTCCATACATTTGCAGAATTATTGATAATTAAAATAAAGCATTTGTATTATGGAAAAATTTAAGTAAATCTTCATTAACATAGCACTTTACGAAGTACAAAATATATTTAATTTAATCCATAAAAAGAAATCTAAAATATCTTCGTTGCAATCAAAATTAGATATATTTTAAATTTTTCAGGAGGCACGGTTGTATATACTCTTCAATAAAGTATTACCATCACATTATTGAACCAGTACTACGAACCTCCACTAAATAGAACTACAGAGCTTAGTTAAAAATATCCATTCCACTTTGGCCACTGCGGCTCCGCTGATTTTGGAATCTTTGGAAGGACCCTGCACTATGGGTAGGATACAAAAAAAAAAACATTTCAATACAATCTAATGAGTCTTATTCACAAAGAAGTTGGGTTGGGTTACTGGTGTGGTGATACATTGCAAGATATACAGTAATCAGTAGAGTCACCAAAGAGGACATATTGCTATTAATGGGGGACAATTGGACATCTCAGTTAATTGAGACATACTATTCTTCGTAGTTAAATACAGATCTTAAAGCGAGTGGTATGAGACTCGCCTCGTGAGCACGTCAGTATGACTCCTATTGAGTTCGTCAAACTGTATTTGACTGTGAGAGACGTTCTGTGAGTATGACGTCACTGGCACTTGGAACATGGTCCTCCTCTGCATGACCACGGTCAGATATGTGGAGAATATGACAATTCTTACATGATTCAATAGTTGTGTCTGTAAATGTTTATTTTAATATTGTAAATGTTTATTTTAATATTGGTCTCGAAAACAAAATATTGCTTTAAGTTCAAAATATTTTTTATAGCATAATGTAAAAAAATAAATACATTTTAATAAATTTTGAAAACATATTATTACAAAAAGTGCTAGCAAAAATGAAAAATATACTTTTCATTTTATATAGAGCGTGAAAAATTCATTTTTGGTAGAATCACGAGCGCCCGCGGTCAGCGCCGACACGCGCGTGTTTGCGACGGACAGAATAAAGGTCTGTGTCTATCTTTATTATTCTTTTGCAGATTTTTGAGCTTAAATGACAATTTATATCTTAATAATAACTTCTATGGGCGAGATATTTTATTTTCTTTTTTAAATTACAAAACAAATCTGTAAATGCACTTTTTAAAAATAATAATTTAAAAAGTCACTATGATTATATTTGTATATAAATTTAAAGTACAAGATCAACATTTTGACATTCCTTAAAATGTACAGACATCAGTCTGTAGTCTGTTCCCAGCGACTATCCTTAGGAAGTAAAAGAGAAGATGTTTTTTTTTTTAGGCAGCACATTCAGATTTCTTCTCAACAACTACTAGTAAAACATAGAGTAATAACAAATGTATGTTGTTGGCAGTAGGCCAAGATGTATCTTCTTGTCCAATCTGTGTAACAATAACAGTGTAGTTGGTTATTATACATGCCGTGAATATTAGACATTTTTGTCTTGAAACAAAAATACACAACGTATTTGTAGTACATGATTTAGTCTGTGTTTGTTTTATGTTGGTTTTCCACTGACTTTGGAATTTTCATCTGTTAGATATTGTTTCTTATTTCCCAGTACATATTTTTACTTATTGTAAAAACTTGGTATCCGGAACTATATAAGGTTTCGTTTCTATCTGAACATTTTCTTATTTCTTAAGATTATTAATTAAAAATAAAACACTGAGTACAACAATGACACAAAAACGTAAAAAGTCACAAGTTCGAGTCCCGATAAAAAAAAAACACAGAAAATTTATAGTGTACGGTTTACCTAAAAACTAAAATATATAAATCACTAAATGACGAACTAAAAGCCTAACTAATTAGGTACATGCTGGGCGATGCCTCTTCAGTTTAGACCGCAGCTTTCGATTTCAATGGAACCGCGCCAGTTGGATTGTTTTAGGCGATAAATGCTTAAATGCTATTTATAGAGATAAGTATAGAAATAAATTTAAATTCACTAGTAATATTGGTTTTAATTAACCTATTTATATTGTATAGAACAATATACAAGAAAACCAGAATGTAATAAACTATTACAAGTTTCTTCTAGATTATCGTCGGTGCAATATTTTATTGTGAAATTTTACTTTTTTTAAATTTTAAAGTCACCTATTATTGGCTTATATAATTTTCGCACTACGTAGATTGAGTTATAGTGAGGAGGAGAAAGAGAAGGCGTTGTCTGACGCGTACTTTTTTTTAAATTTAAAATTATTATTAATATTTCAACTAAACTGATACGGGTAGGAATTTTGATCAGCAACCTATGAAAAAAAGGCGTCCCCTCTCTCTACCAATTGAACCACGGTATCGTTCCCCCTCAATGAATGTGGGTGGTATCTTCTCAATTTTAATCTATCCAGCAAAGATATAAATAATCTAATGAAGCCTAATAGAAGTCACCTCCGTCTCATTAAAGACGTTGACATATAGAGAGCTAAGTTCATCGAGGCCGGTGTCAGCACTGTAGCTCAATATGTAGAGCGACGGGAAGGTTTTGCTGGACATCGCAGATTCGAGTTAACTTTTCTTTATATATCTTTAAAATTTAAACAAGCTTAACCTGGCTAGAACATATTTATATACAATTTCAAACAATATTTTCATTGAAAACTATAGTATATTTTATGAAATGAAAGAATCTTAAATCTATTGACTGTAATTCATATAAATAGTTTCATCAATCTCATACAAACAAACAAACATATAAACCTATTCACAACACAGTATTAAGGGTGTTTTAAACGCGCCGATGTAGCGCCAGCGAGACCGCACATATTAATTAATCACTATTATCATGAAAGCCAGTCATTTGATTGTTAATCCATCTCCGATTTTGCAGCGACCGCAGATTTGAGTACAACTGTCGTTTTACGTAGCCTTTTGATGTTGATTTGAGGCTGGCTTTGAACGCTTACAATGTTCTTTTATATTAATGATTTATAAAAGTCGCATTACATGTTAGTTGCTATTAATTGTCAGATTTTGTAAGCGATTAGTTATAACCGCAGATTGGTGGCTCGTTTTGACATTCTAGTGAGAGCTAGCTAATTTGTTCTTTGTGGAGTTAAGCTAATTATATGTTAATAATTAGAAATTAAATAGATTTTTTTTAATAATAAATTTACTATTCGTACAAGTTTTCGGGTTTTTCCTAACAAATCGATAATTTTTTGATCAATCAAGTCATTCAATATAAAATATTATAACAAAATCATTAACTAACCTGAAAAACTATTAATGATCTAACCTTGTTAATTCATTAATACTTTTTGTAAATGAACAACGTTATTTAATTGAGAAAACTTTTACTTTGATTTTGACGTATTTTTTTTTTTGCCTATTATATATTGTTTCTTCAAACTGCTTGTAATTCTGTACACACCTTGAACCCGTCTACCGAAAAAACAGACGATGTAAGTGACAGATTAACAGACAACAGACATTTTATTTTTACCTTTTTTTTTAACACGATTGTTACAAACCATTAAAAACGTGTACAAATACTTATAAAATATTAATGTTTTAATATATGCTTTGAATAGTTTTGCTCAAACCAAACCAAACCTTATAATTCAGTATTTACGTAAAGAATGAAGTCCTTAGTTATCTCGGTTATAAAATACATAGATATAATAATGTATTGCTCGTAAAATGTTTAATGGGAAGCAAAAGGATGATGCCAGCCCCGTAAAAAACTGGATATAAGAAAACATACGAGTATGTATTTGTAGCTATCACGCAAGCAAATTTGAACGTCATTATGCTTAAAAAACAAAATGAAACTTAAATTCTTTTCTTTATTCTTATACAATAGTAAAATGCCCAACAATTTCTACAAATAAAATATTATTTTATAACGAAAACGTTTGACACGTCGTTTATTCCAAACCTATAAACAACAACAAAAAACATCACCATCCTGAAATAAAACCTGAAAATGTAAAACACAAAAATGAAAGAATGTAAGCGGCGTTAGGAAAAAAAAAGATACTGAAATTTATACAAACAAGGAATTTACTGCATACAAAAAAAAACAAAGGAACGTGCAACGTTTGAATGCTATTCTAGCGTGCTTCTTTTTAAATTATGCCGTGTCTCATTTTACAATGAAGAATGGAACAGGCTTTACAAAACCAGGTTTACTGACATAAATAAAAACGTTATACTATTCCGTGTATATTTTTGATACCTTTCGGCGCGCTCGTAAAAAGAGACCTCGTATAATTGAGGACACCAGGATGTGGACTACGATCCCATGAATATAAACATAAATAAAAGCCTCAACTAGCAAAGAACTCCTAACTACAATATTTTACACCATATCATGTCTGTTGCTATAATATTACCTGAATAAAGATCAGAATACCCCAAAAGTATTACCTTTTCAGGTGTTTAGACAGTTTACATAATTTTCTGCTCTGAAACTTTATTATTTCGGCCGCTAGTTTCATTCACTTTGTAGAGCATTTTTCTTTTATATTGTTTGGTTACTTTTAGTTGAGGACTTTTATATATTTTTCCTCAATATAAAGTATAAAAAGTTTCAAAAGAAAGATAATATTTTAAAACGTTGGTTAATATTCAAGTTACTATATCATTATTACCTTTAATAATATACTACTAATAACTCCTAGATTTTTATGATAGCAATTACGCATAACTGCAAATTAGTATTGCAGAACGCGTTCAGTACATAACTCCATTGTTTATTAATATAGTCTCAGTAGCGCTACTGTTGGGACAGGTCGCGATAGGACCCAAATCTTATCCTAGTAAATCCGGGTTGCCATCAGTTCAACCTGGCACGTAAGCAATTAAACCCAACTGCTTGATTGAAATACATACAATTGTACCAAATATTAGCTATAGAGTTTCAACGAACTTTCATAATTAGAAATGTTTTATTATTAATAAATTGTTGGTTAGAATTAAACTTGTATAATTAGTTTTCAATGCGAAAGTTAAAATTTACTATTTCATAATTGAAATCGAAACAAATTCTATAATTTTTAATAGAGATATTGTGATGTTTTTTATCATTTTATCAAAACATTTAAAATATGTTACTAATTACTATTTACGAGGAGTGTCTTTATCACCAAAATAACATGTATTTGTGTTGGCGTATTGTAAAAATAAATTATAGTTTAAGATACTATTTGAATACCGCTAAAATATGAAGTTTCAACACAATAGGTTGATTTTAGTCGTCGGTAAACTGCAATTCGTGTTGTTGTAAGGCCGGTGAGAGGCGGCTTACCGCACTGTTATTATTCGGTTTTTTTCTATAAATACGCGTTTGCATTATACGACGTCTTTTTATTAAATATTATAAGTATATTAAATGTCGTAATGAAATTCACTATATCTTATTTGTATATTTTATTTATTTTCTCAAATGACTAAAAACGTAATTAAGATAAAATTGTACAAGTTCAGGCATTTATTTAAGGGTCAATGTTATGTGTGAATTACATGAAATAATGTATGCAATAGGCCCTCATTATAACACAGTTATCAAGAGGAAAATAAAACCCACCGTATGATACATACCATGTCCAACTTAAAATATCTGAATTACATATGAAATAAATGAAATGTAAGGAACATTGGAATATATTTCTAATATTAATAAGAAATAAAACACCGTCACCGACAAACGCATTGAATTAGAGTCCGCTTTACAACGAAAGTCAACAAAACAATTTAAAATACTCACTAGATATACTCATTTGAATAAAAATATATATTCAATGCCAACCCCAGCATCACCAATTGTTATTAATTATTATTGAACAAAGTTAACTAACTCCAGCATCCGTTATAACGCAGATATAATGGAAAATGTTCTCCAAATCCGTTTTAACTACATTTTAATATTCGAAATAAGCAAGGTCTGCCTGCAGCTGCATTTAACTGCATAACTTTGAACAATTTCATAATCACTTCAAACATTGAATTATGGAATAGGAAACTGGAATCTATCACTAATAAGCAAACTTAGTTCAGAGTTACTGACTCAAGGATGGTTACTTTGAATCATGATTAACGATTCAGGAGAGTGGCCACCACTTAATTGGGCTTCCAAATTAAGTGGTGGCCATTATATATTTTACGAAAAATCAATACTTTTTTTTCCAAAACTTAAAAATAAATATATATATATATTTCTAGGCTGCTATTGATATAAAATATAATTACCTTATAAATTAGCATATTTCGCTACAATCCTTAGGGATTCCACGGCATCAATGAACATCTGATTGTACAGATTATATTTGCCAAGATAATGTTCAATTATTCACTTATTGTTCCTGAAAAATCTTTTAAACACAAAGATTATTTATACAAGAGATCTCACAAAGTAGCGACGGAACTTTAAAATAATATTAATAAGTAAATAATGAAGGTATAGTTGCGAAATTCTTTTTTAGTAATACAAGCTAAAGTAACCTTTAACTTTACGTTTTAACATAAAATCTTGGAAATATTTCATGTAAAACTGTGAGAAAGTTTAAATAAGTATGATATTGTAAGTAGGGTGTCCAATTTGTGCGGCTTCCTAGGATTTGTCTTTGAAAAGTCTGGAAAATTTATTTATGTATGGTTTCTTATTTCAAAATTTATTTTAAATTGTTCTATTCAATGAACCTTATGTTACATAAATATAAGTAATGTTAGTATATCTGTCTGTCAATTATAAGTTATGTTATAAAGGATAAAAAAAAATTGCATTATAAATATTTATCTCTCGTAGAATTCATAGCTTTAATTTTTGACTCCAAATGAGAATAAACCACAAATTTGTTTTCTAGTTTCATTAAAGTCCGTATTAGAAACCTTTGTTGTGAGACTCTTTTACTAATTATTTTTGTGATTTTTGTAAGCAAAACTATAATAATTTTTATTTTAACCCGCAATCTGTATTATTAAGACAAAACTAAATAAATTTAAAATTTAATGCGGCGAAGACAAAGGTTTACCTTTCAGAAGCATTAATAACCACACTATTTACTTTATTTATAGTTGAAATAAAATAAGAATAATAAATAGCTTGAAAATGTCCGATGTTTATTTTTTAAAATGAACTATTTTGGTTTCTCCCATGTATCATCACCTTTTTTCTGTCAGAAATAATACCCCCACAACTCCAACAAGTTTCCTATATTTTTATAAAGTGATAATTAATAACTGTAAATATGACATATTCCCGAAACTTATCAGTTCGAATGGTGTATATTTCTTATAAATTATATTCTTAGGATTATTAAAAATAGTATATAATTCTATAATATATGTAAGTAAATGGTTTGGTTTAATTTAAGGATATTGGATCGGGTAATATTATATTTTTTACCATTTCAAGTAAGTAATATAATAAGTAATAATTCATCTCCAATATTTTCGGATGAACAATATTTTAATTGATAGGTGACATAAAATTCTATAGTTCTTATACCATGGCCTTAAAGTAAAAAATACTGTTCAAACATCATCCATTTTCGTATTCATCTTTTTTACTTTTAGTTTAATTCCTTCAATGACTATTCAACAAAACAAATTATATTCAACAGAGTCTTGGAAAATATAATGCTTTCACGAACACCTCTTTATCAAAAGTTTTTTCTTTAATACTAAGAAATATAGCTATATTTTTTTTTTATTTCCATACATTAATCTTAAGAGTGGGTCATCTAAAGGTTACAATTTATATATAGTAACATGAAGAATATATTTTATAAGGATCCATAAATCAAGCAACGGAAATTATACTTCAATTTGTATATAACGTAAAATAAATCTTTACGTTTAGGAATTCGATTCCGCGACCTCTGGGAAACCGTCCCGTCGTTCGCCCATTTGAGCTACCGCGTCGCTATTTTATTACTTATATTTGATTATAACAACTTGAAAAAACAATAATAAAATATATTTAAGTTGACTCATGTGGGCAATAGTTAGGTTACATCATATTCCATCATATTCCGAGCTTTGGGTCTGGAGTCTTTAGAAATCCAACAACCTTTTAATGAAAAAGTAAAGCAGTGTCCAATCGTCAGCCCTCAGATGAAAGCAGTTTTGGAGAGCCTTGTTAGTGATTCCAGAATTGGTGTCTTGGCTTTCAGTTAGGGTCGAAGTTAGGTGAGTCGAAAAATACCTGATGAATATCCTGCTGTCACCTTGAGAACACTGGAACGATCTTTGTTGGTGAAATTATAATCATCAAACTAGCTGCTGGCTGCGACTTTCCCTGTTTTATAAGAAATATAGAACGAAAACTAATCAATACAAGGAAGATTCGTACCCGCAACCTCTGGAATATCATCCCGTCGCTTTACAAATTGAACTACCATATCGCTGAACTAGAATGTGAATTTATCACTCTATATATATTTATCTGTATTTTGACGGCGGTGACATCTTTTAGGCTTCTTTCGAAATTTCTAATATTTTTTTCTAACTTTGCAGTAACATTGTAAGAAACGTCACAACCTTCATTAATGTTTGAAAATAAACTTATATAAATAAATATAGGATGAATAATTAATTGATACAGCGAGAATATGAATCCGTAAATACTTAACATGGCTCTACATGTTTAAAAATATTTTCAAACAGATGCACATTTTGAGTACAAATTTAGAAGCTCAGATCATTCACTCAGAGCAGCTGACCGATCAATGGGAACAAATATTATAATCTACGTATTTGCTATATTTTTTTAAAAGGCACTTTCTAAAACTATATGGAATAGTTATAAAACCAGATCATTACTCTTCCTTAAGAAATGGGCCATCAGATTCACAAACATTTTTTCACATAGACGGGTATTTCCAGAAATTCCCAGGTTCAAAAAACCTTTAAATTTTTGAGATACATAAAAATATATTTCTAATATACCCTTTTTTTATATATAATGTATGCGTGATTTTATAAATAAAATAATATAAAAGAAATTATAGTACATATGGTCACCCTTATGATGTTTATTAAAAGCTGTTAGCGTATAATATGGCCGCAAGGCTTTTACTCCGTAGCTCTCATATGTAAAGGTCTAAGTGTGTTCATATTTGTGCTCAATGCGGTAAACTGAATGCCTGATTTTATAAGTTAATTTTTAATATCCAGCCTCTCTACACTAGTTTATGAAGTATTTGAAGTATTCGATTACTTTTTATATTAATTCTATCGATGCTATATTTGATCTTATTTAATTTGCAAACTTAGACGAGGTCACCCATCAGTGACGCGACCTGGATCTTCATTACTTTACTATCAATCAGAAAAACAAAACAAAGCAACGTAGTCTAATTTGTTTTCGTAAAGTTATTTTTTTTTTTTGATAGATTGAAAAGATTTGATAATCGATTAAAATTCTGACGTATTTATTTAGAATGAAAACCAATGTAGAATGAATATTACCAAATTTAAGGTTTTATAAATTTGTACCAAAGTTTTGTATAAAAATGTTACTAAGAGCATGCATTAAAATAATAAATAGCTGTTGCATCCCACAGAAGCTGTTTGGTTAACTCGTAGCGGTGTAAAAATTGTAGCATTTTTCGTAGCAAACTTTTTACTCAAACAATCCGTAGAGTCGCTGATAGAGTCAAGATACCGATAATTATATTCTCAGTATTCTATTTTAAATTTAATCATAAATAATTTCGTTACTTCAAAGGAGATGTCTTTAAAACAAACCAATACGAATGTTTGAAATTTTAATGAGAGTTAAACAAGCCATAGAAATAAGTCAGTCAATTTCGGTTGTTCTAGCGATGCCTGGTTGCGATAAGGAAAAACGACTCACCGTATTTCAGTATCAATGTGCGAGAGAGGGACACACATAGATTTCCCGTTGCGTTTTCCGCTTAAAGCGCTGGAATACCTCTAGTCAGTTTGTTTTGTTCGTTCACTTCGCTCAGTATCGGGCGCGCCAGCAAAGCGTGCGAAGCGAATCTGCTTGCCAACAGTGTATTCAAACTAAAATACGCTGCGATTATAAAGAATTGAAAACAATACGTACTGTTTATCATTGTTACAGTAGCAACAATCCATTATACTTCTGTTCTATCATTAAAATCATTTCTTTATTATTATTTTTTTCGTTTTTATTTTGTTTCTATTCCTTTATTTACTCTAAGACGCCGGTGTATCAGAATACTGTGAATACGCTATAACTTTCAGTGCAACCCTTTGTTCAGTGACCGTTCCAGACTAACAAACAATTCACGTGTGTTATAAGTTTGTTTATTTTGTTTTTTATCGCCGGAGGTGTGGTAGCACGTGCCAGCGACCGTCCGTTTGATTTAAGGTGAGCTCAAAACGTAATAATAAAACGAGTACATACGCTACAGCGATAAGCTATTGCGCTTTTTAACAGGAAAATGGTGTGATAAGTTCGATAGTACTTCCGGATGATAAACAGCTGGAGTCTGCGGTTGCCGGTCTCAGTGCATGACGTAATTTCTCATAAATGTACCCACGTTGCCGCGCGCTCTCATTACACGATACACTATATACGCTTTGGCAAGCATTTTTAAAATATGTCGTTATTATTAGTCACTACGTGGTATATCGAATATTATTTTGTATGTTTTAATATAGAGCTGTTATTTAAAACGCAATTTGTTATTGCCACAATTGTATGAAGTAATTACATTTTTCCTTAAATAACAAGTGATATTTATATGTAATTTAAAACCTTAAAGGTTTTAAATTACATATAAATATCACTTATTAAGCTATTAATTACAATAGACTACAGATGTAACCGCTATTTCAAGGTTGATGCCGACGGCTCTGAGGGTTACGAGATGAAGATTTACTCTAGAGAAAAGAGTAGCGGTTATTGGAAATAAAATATTATTGTATACTAAGTTTATTTCATAAAGAAATTTTAAGTGAATAAACAATGCCGATAATATTTTTATTAATATCTTTTAAATGTTTAGGAATTTCTTCATATAATTAAAATGTCGGCTTCATAAATACAAAATTCGTATCCCACCTCAGAGGCAGCGAGCTATCATCTTCATCTGGCGCGAAATTGACGTTTTAACCAAATTATTGTGACCCCTAACTTTCTTACACCCCTGGTTTATATGCAAATTCGGATTATGATTAAACTAGTCAACTTTAATTATATTCTAAAATGAAAACCAGCTTCATTTGACCTTTGAAGTACTTGAAATTTATTATCAATTCATTTGACAGGTAGCTTTGGTTTGTATAACTGAAGTCCTATCAAAACCTACCATCAAGGAGAGTTAATCGAAATGTATGAATAACAGGTATTATTCATAATTTCATGCAAATTGGTTTCAATATTGCTTAATGTATATATTAAAGTGTATTAAATGCATCATTCATCGGAAAATTTCAACAAAAACATCAAATTTAATTTAAATGAACAACAAGGAAAACAAATAAAACATAATTATAAATCATATTTAATACAATATATATGGATACATTTCATTATTTAAAAAAAATGGAATTTATATTTTTAAATGAATAAAATACTACAAAGAAGTTCTATATTATTTTATTTGACTCAACATATAAAACATACGTTCCAGTGACATAGCTATACTATGTAAAGCGTTAATCGTAACGAGAATTATAAGGACTCAAATGTACTATTAATATTAAGATATTTAGTTATTCCATTTGGCATTGTTCTCGCTATATCGTGGAGAGGAATACAAACCTAATGTGCTGCGGATTTCACGTTACAATACGTTTACATGAGAACGGAATTACGGAATTCAGGACTGAAGTGTAGGCCTTTATTTGTAAAATCGTTTATTATATAATAATAAAGCTTATAAATATATCAATTAAATATTTGTTAAGTTAAATGTTAGTTTTTAAACAGAGTTCGTTAAGTTCGCTCGTTTTTGAAATTAAAATAGTTTTCGTTTTGATGACATTTGTTGTGAAATATATTTGAGTCTAGAATATCTTTTTTCAGGAACATTAGAGCTTAAATTAAACATAAATTTAATTTGATAATAGATTTTATAGCAGATGAAGTTGTTTTCAACCGCCAGTACTAATAAATGTCTGTGTTTTGTCCTTTTACGTTCCAAATCAAGATTAATTCGGGATTTAGATGTTTTGTTCAATTTAATTACTTGAGAGTTAATTAGAAATATATTTATCTTCACTTATATTTTGTATTATTTATTAATATTAAAAATAAATTGGAACGAAACGTCTTAAAATATATCTAGGGTTGTCACCACCAAAAAAAATTTTTTTCAAATGTACTTAATTAAAAATAAATAAATATTATTTTCTATATAATGCAAACCATATATAATAATAGCTTTATAATCAGTATTAGAAAAAGTAACATTACTCGTTCACTTGACACGTGTCGGATAAAACAAAGAGCCGATAAACTGGAACAAACGTGGAAACTAATTAAGAATACATAAAGGTTTTTCTGATTGAGAAAAGTCAACTTACGTAGTTCTGTTCAGTCTTCTGAGATATTCGAGTCACGGACAGTTCTCTACAAATAATTATTCCTATAAACCGTAAAAATAAGACAATTATTGTTATTTACAAATTATATTATTATTTTGTGAAGGAAAATTGATTTGCCACTTGTTATTCGAATTGTTGATAAGAATATAAATAATAAAGTATATATCGGTATTATATACTCATGACCTTATTTTCTAATTAATAAAATAATATATTATGTAAAATCATAAACATTTGATTAATATTTTACGCAATATGGTATATAAAGAATTAATAGTCAGTTACATACAGTTTTTGGAATATTACATGGTAATAATTTTAGATTAACCTTTAATTAACGTTTTATTTCGAATTTAAATATATTTGTTAACTGTTTCAAATTAAACTTAATCAAAATTGGTACAGTCATTTTGTAGATACAATACTATATATTCAATAAAAGTTTTAAAAATATTCATAGTATAATAATTTTGATGTGATAAATATATTTTGGGTAAATTATAAATGGCGTGTTTAATTAAAGACTAAATAATAGATTTCTTCACATTAAAAACCTCCGATTGTATTATTTCTTTGTAAGTAAAGTTTTTATAATTATATATAAACGCATTTGGCTGTGTAATTGGTTACGTATCATCTTCCGGTCGCCTTGTACCGAATAGTTCTCGTACTCTTTTATTTCACCGCACTGTTTGATTATTCACAAATTAATTCGTCCTATTATAAATAATATGAAATAACGACAATATGTTATTTTTGTATCTTACCAAATACAAGATTCCATGTAAATTAGTATTTAATTTATATGGCAATAAGATACGCAAGAATAAAATGGAACGGATACCGATTGTTTGCCCCTTTCCTGAGCGACGCAACCTCTCACTCGCAACCTCTGGGTTTCGCAACCATTGTGCAACCTCATGGCCTGCTGTAATGCAGATAAATAGTGGTGGTGGATTTAATTGGGAACCAAGAGACGTATGGTACGAGGTTGATCTATTGTAATGGTAGAGTATCTTGAAATGAAAACTAAACTAAAGAGTTCAAATCACAACAATGTATGTAAATATATTAATATATAAGAAAAAAGCAGAATTTGTGTATAGTTTTATCGTAAATATATTATTATTTTAAAGTAAGATAATGCATGTTTTACTTAATAAATAGTATTTAATAATAGTCTCAATTCTGTAATAAAAAGAATATATAATAATGTACAAAATGTTTTTTATACATTACATTTAAAACTATCAGCTTCATTTAAATGATCATTTTGAATGTAACATAACCGTGAACTTGTGATGAATATTCAATGACGTAACATTACAAGTACGTTTATGTAGACATCTGCATCAATAAAATAAAGAACGAATGAATGAATATACTCACTGAATCATTCATATTACATTCGATTCCTTACGATTTCAGACTTACGACTACTCTTTGAACATACCCATTTATATTAAGTCAAATAAATTAATAGGAAAAGTCAAACAGTAAAAGTAAAATACTATATATATATATATATATATATATATATATATATATATATATATATATATATATATAACTAATTTTAAACATGTAATATATATATATATATATATATTACATGTTTAAAATTAGTTAAATAATAATAATCTTACTAATTCTATTATTACATACGAAGCGCTGGCTCTGTGTCGTCATAGCGTGTTCAGTCATTCGGTACGCTTGTGTAGAAATAGTTGTACCATAATTGGTGAGTACAGACGTGCTCACAAGCATTATAACTATAATTTAATTGTTCGTAACGAATAAAATATATTGGTAGCTGTAATATTATACAAGCAATTTGTGTCATGATGAAAAAAAAAACTAGAATAAAATTACTTACCATAAAAATGCTCTTGACCTACAAACTAATCGTCTAATTTATTTATACATATTTAAATATATTATATCTTAATTCGTTCTAGGTTAATGAAGATTTATCTATACCTATTACATAGCGTGCTTACCAAAACTGGTTTAAAAAAGTGTTATTTGGAGCAAAGAATAATTTTATAGCATTTTAGGAAATCCACACCTAATGCGGTTTAATAGGAAATAAATATTTATATAAATTTCTCCTGTTCAAGTTATATTAATTATATATATTATCTAAACCACAAAAAAACACACACACAACACAACAAATATATTTTAGTAGTAGTTTTTCATGTTCGATAATTCCACTTAGAGATAAATTTTAGAAATTCCAGCAAAATGAAGTCGCGGCGTTATACGAAGCAGACGTTATTTTATATACAATATTAAACTGATTACTAATAATTATTTGATTACTTTTTAACATCCAAGTTTAAAATAATAAATATTTATCACTTGTGTGCTCGACTGTACGTCTATTAATTTTCTTAGAAACATGTAATACAAGTCACAATTACGATACAACATATGGTGAAATGGTATATTATCACAACATCCACTGATTCATTATTTTATTACGTCAGTCCAAAATATATATTTAAATACTACATGCTTTCATTAATTCCTAATTTCTTTATTCAGTGACAACTATTTATTTCCCGCGATTTCGTCCGTGAACTAAAAAAAAGGTTTAGAATTTTGGAACTATTTTGTATACATCTACTACTATTTTTGAAAGTCTGGTGCTATACACCCGTCCTCAGTAAATGAGGCGTCAAATGAAAAAAAAATCAAATTCGACCGGTAGTTCGGAAATGAACTCTAGTTTTTTTATTTCCACTGACGTTCAAATAAAAAATATTAATTAATATTAATAAGTTCATTTTTATAATATTAGTAGATTGAAAAGTCACCATCATCATATCCCTCCCTTTTCCCACTCTAGGTTTAGTCAGCACAGCATGTTTTTCTCTTCTATGCCGTTCTGTCTCCCGTCAACTCCATCTCTACTTCTATCACTCTCTTATCTCATAATTACATACTACTCTCTTACAGCCTCTCTCGAGTCTCATATCCAAGTAGATAGAAATTAATAATTTCTATAACTATAAGAAAAATATTAATAAGCTAACGTCAAAAAACTGTAATTGGTGTTTTTTTTACTATATTTAAAGGAAAGAATATTTAAATTGTTACCATTTCATGAACAAAACCACTTTTGTTATAAAAACAAAAATATAATAATTTTATATACAATTTATTTGTTCTTTACATTAATAAAATAACACAAAAGTGTAACAGAAGTGAACGCGGCTTTGGTTAAACCACAAAGTTCAATAATTGTTGAATAAAATAACTTATTGGGCTTTTTAGCGTGTTTAATAAATTTGTATTCAACATATAATTAAATAATCATACAATTAATTAAAATACTTTCAAGAAAGTACAAGTTCTGTGATTCCCTTTGAAAGTCGTGAACTGAATCACGCTTTATTCTTAATGTTGAAGCCTCTATCGGTGTGTATTAATATTCATGGCCCTTCCCTTTGTTACACACCCAAGGTCTTGTAGTTGTTCAAACTACCCTCTTACTTGTACCTTATTCGTGTGAAAATGTAATACTTTACCCTGTGAATAATAGGACTTATCTAAGTAATGAATAAACATTGGTAATGGGTCATTATTCTGACATCTTCCGTTCAAGATATCACAATAAATAACTTCTTCAAGATATATAGAGTAAATAAGTAAACTGAGCAAAATTAATTGTCGGTGTTATTTATGTCATATTTAATATTTATATGCATTTCTTATAACTATAAGATAAGTAAACAATAAAAAAAAAGTTTACTTCATAATGCTTTAAGATATCTGTCAATTTATAAGATTTATTCAGAAGCTAGAAATAATCTAAGAAAAAAATCCTTAATAATATAAATAAGTGTCCAGATTTAAAAAATATACAATAAACTATTTGCCTTATATTCACTCTCTAACTTTGAAGGCCAGTATTTTATATGAATATATATTGGAAGGATTTCTATCAAATTCGAAACAGACAAACTGACAACGCTGTCACAGTTAGATTTCAACGTACGTCGCTCAACATTAATAGAATATATCTAAAATATCATTTTATATAGATAATTGTTTTCAACAAATAGTGAATACTAAATTGCTAAATATTATAATTAGAAATTATATTATACATGATACATAATTAGTTTCTAATTACGTTAATTCCTATAAATAGAATAATAATATTCAAATTAGTAATTGTATTATTAATATTTTAGTATATATGAATTGATGAATGATTTTGTTTGTTCCACTTTGTTATCCTTTTAATAACTTAACTATTCATCATGAAGTTATTTATGACCAATATATATACTAAGTATTATTTGCTTAAGACAGTAAAATAACTTTTATATGACTCTTCAGCTCAACCTAACTTTTTTTTTACATATACAGTGCAGACAAAGAAGCTGTTAAAAGTTAGTACCAAAATAAAACATTCTTAAAAACAATAATAAGATTTAAGGACAGACATAAATCACCAAGGAAGTTATATATATATAAAGGAAAATAAAACTTGAATACGGCCCTGGTCTCAACGTTCCCTAAAAGTTTGGTTTGTTATGTTGGTCACGACCACCAATTAACTCTTAAGTCTTAACCAACCGTCTATACCTGACCTTTCTTGCTTCTCTATTAAAGTAATAAAATTTCTGATGTCCACGTTTTCGTTGTTACCAACCTTCAAAGACGATAATTTATTTTGAAAGTAATAGTAAAGAGTTTAAAGAGTTTTATTAAAATATCCTTTTATTAGAAATATTTAAAAGTAATCATCGAAGTCTTTTATTTTGTTGACATAATTTAGTTTTTCTAAGGGAACTGTTTGTATAGTATATACATATTACACCGTGCTGTTATTTTATTTGTTTAGTTGTTCAAATATTTTGCTGTGGTTTAAAAAATAAACTAAACCAAACAAAACTGCATAAAATACAATTTTTAAAAAATAAAAATGATTTTCGAACGTGTTAAACATAAACAACAATTCGAAAACAATTCGTCTGTTACAGAATAAACAAATTTAATCAGGCGTTCGTTAAAACAACAAGCAAATAGACATATTTTTATTAGTTCTGTTCCAAACATCAAAGAGTTCACTTTGTATTTAAAAGCCCGTTTTGTTTTCATGCAGCTGTGGCAATGTTTCAAAAGGTGTGAAAATTTCAATATTATTTTTTCTATTTGTTTTGTTGACACCTGGTAATAGTTATTTACTTTATTTTGTTGGTGCTTTTATTTGCTCACAGAACATGTAATCTGATTTTTTTGTGCCATATTTGAAATTTTCGCAACACAATATACAGTTTTTTTTTTGCAATGATAAAAAGTAACAGTACATACGTTAAGAACATTCCTTCTATACTAAGAATACTCAAATAAAGTCGAAATAAGTCAAGATAAAATATAGACAAAGTTAAACAAAGCTCAAATGTGGAGTTGAGGCGTATGAAAGTTTATGTCTCGTATTTTAAACATTAGCTGTTTCACCTTCCCAAGTTACCCTCAGGGCTGCCAGGGCGGCCAGGGCTGCCAGGGTAGGGAAGTCTAACGTATTATATATCCCTGTGTGAGAAATGTTGCCATGTTGTGAGAGGTTTTAATAAATTAACGAGTTCAATCACAACTTTATAACCATAAACCTAGTCTTAGCAGAATTTGAAGTAAAAAAATATTCATTTCATGACTCCATTTATCAGCAAAAGCTTTCATATAATTCTTACAAAAATATGTGATTTATGATAAATGCTCAAAAACGGCAACTTCCAAATCTACATGGACGATTATTATTCAACTAAGTTTATGGAAGCTATAAGGCTTTTGCAAATAGCGGAAATAAAGAGGCATAAAGTTCAGAGATAGGTGACGAGGGAACTTGGCTTGGAGCCAAGGGTTCATCTCTAACGTAGAAAGATTTGGCAAGTCATCGTATAATTTAGGTACAGCACTTAACTTACGGAAATGTAAAAAATGAAACATCTGCTCGACTTGACACCGCAGCTTCTAATCTCAGTAGCGCTCGAGCTATTCACGTGGCCGAGGAAATATAGTTGAATGTTTTTTGACAAAATATGGATGATGTTGACTCTTTATCGTATAATTTTTAAATTTGAAAAGTTCTCCATATAGCTCAAAGCTTTAGCTGACATATCTCATTGTAACTTTCTCTAAATGAACACTTAGAGAGAAATTAACGATAAAATTAATTAAAAAATAAAAAGGTCTGTTTATTTTTTACTGTTTTTGACAGACGTCAGAAATGAAGAACAAGTTTCTGTTCTGAAATTGTTTCAATAATATTTATGATTCGTTAAAAATAAAAAGAAAAGGTTTAAAAAAACAATCTCTCTCTTCATTTCAAATATATAAATGTATATTCGTTGCTACCTTCTGTGATGGTGTGACTTCTGAAGGTCTGATCCTTGGGGTCTCAAATGGGGAAAATTAACGTCAACATTAAGTTAACGAGTCGATAGTTCATGACTATGCTAGAATTATCGCCTTGTAGAGTTATTAATATTTTTACGGTATTTCCTTACGATAGCGCCACTAACTAGGCTAGTTCAAATTTAACAATATTATGTAATAAACGTCTTCTATAAGCTATTAATTTTTTATTGGAATTTAAAGGACTCTAGGGCAATCTCAGTGAAGCTATTTATTCTCAACTTGACCTTCTCTCATCATTCTAGTAAGTAAGTAAGTAAGTAAGTAAGTTAGGCTCTATAAGGTAATGTGATTAAACCTTAGATTTCTATCTAGGCTAGGCTTTCAGTATTTCAGTTATATCATTAGCTCGGTTCGTTTACGTCCAAATTTCATGAGATATTTTTATATTGTACGTAACAAAAATATTTTGAGATGAACTAATTGAATTATATTTCCTGTGATCTTTATTAAATTTATAAATAGTCTTTGCTTTATTATGAAATAACATTTTTAAAATATACAATTATGATAAAATCAGACCGTAGTATTACGTTTACTTTTCTATTCTACAATTTATTTATTTCTACATATACTTAATGTTGTTAATACCCAAAACATTAATTAAAATGTTATAGCAGTGATTATTCAACATATGTTTAAACAGATTTCTCCTAAAACTGATTGCGTGCTGATAACAGAGCGGGTGTGGCACTTCCTGTTGTTGTTCTAATTTATTCTATTCTATGTGTGCTTAGTCACTGTATCCGATCCAAAACCGATCCGATTCTGAAAAATTACTCAATATTTTTACTCAAATTTATTTTCGAAGTCGGATCGTGTATTGTACATACCTTTAGACTAAAATAATTAGAAACATTGTTTTTAAACATTTTATTGTACAAGCGATATGAGTGTAAGGTATTTAGAACTTACTATTAAATATGATTACTTAAGAAACTATCATAATTACAATCTTATAGCAGTTTGAATTAATCATTCAACAATCAATGTTATTTCTCTCGTTAGCTTATAGAGTCTTTCATTATTTAACTCTTATCTCCGACCTGCCTGCACCAGGGAGGCTGTATCCTGAATCCATCCAAATGAAGAGGGTGAATGGTACTTTGTGTTTCATCCTATTGTTAGATTTAGAAACTGTTAATTGTTATTTGAGCAATTTGCTTTGACATTTATATAAATAAACTCCTTCATTCAAATTGCTTTTGTTATTAAAATAAATCTATTTTAAATTTGTAACGTGAATCAGCTGTGAATTGATACAGGCTTTATAAAACGGACGCTGGGAATTATGATGTTCTCGAATTTCATTAATCTGATAATCTGTGCGAGGTGAGGTTTTTTATTATATTGCTGGGTCGATGTTGTCACTGAATCTAATTGAGATATTTTAATTATTTTCATTGTTTCATCTTTTGTGTGACATGTTTTTGAAGTCTATATTTTTATTTTTTGCTTGCGGCTTTCTTTGAATCTATCTTGAGGATGGAGCCAGTTATTTTCAACAAGATTCTTGAATTTAACCAAAGATTGTGACAGGACTTTCAGGATTAACGCATAATAAATTTAGATTCATATATAATAAAACAACAAATCGAAATATATGTCAGTCCGTCAACTATCCTGCTATATTAATAAAGATAGGTTTTATCCCCTTTTATGGGTAGAGGTGGGGATTCCCCCAATCTTTTCAATAAAAGTAATTAAAAAGTTACAGCACCTCTGGTGATGAATGGTGGCGGCGTATTGGTGACGTCAATGCTGTGCTTTTTGCTTCTCGAAGTCATGACTTAACGGTGTGGAACATTCTATATGTATATATATATATATATATATTTCATATTATGGTAAGTACAGTATACAAGGGGTTGCAGGTTCGACTCCTGACCGTGTTGAAGAAGACCGTGTTTAAATTCAAATTAAAGGGATTGAATATGCCATAGACAATTTTAACCGTACGATAGAGCTTAAAACCACACACACAAATCAAAATATAAAACATATTAAAAGTTAACGTTGAAAAAAATCTGGGGATTAACCCAAAAAAATTGCACTTCATTAAAATCATATTAAATGTAACAACACGTATAAAATAAATAAAGCATTAGCATCCGGGTAATTATTTTCTCATGGAAGAGAATCAAGCGTTACTAATATTTTATACGTTAATATCAACTTTCTTGAATATGAGTTTGGGCATCCCTTACTGCTATCCTGAAAATGATATATAATTTTCTTATATATTTGAGTCTTGTATTGTAAAGGTAAATGAGAAGAAAGAATTACGAATTTCGTACGAAACTTTTCTTTCCAAATGATTCCATTATTGCGCCATCAAAATGTATAAAGCAAAGATTATGCCTATTTCAAGATGCGTCACTTGAAGTACATAATACATTGCGTGAAACAATTTCCATATTATCTACTAGGAGAGACGGGATATTGTACCCTGTTACAATGTAATAGGGTTTAGTTTTGCTGATTCCGACGTAATAGAAGGAATTGCGAACGGCACAAAACAAACGAATGCGAGGAACGTAATTTTTCAGCCAGCCACGGACAATTTATATCTCGCGGGAAAGTCAAAATACCAGGCCTTTTAAGGATTATTTGAGAATAGAGTAATTTTATTCCGCGCTGTTTGGGTTCCGAGATGAAGGTTTTTATTTTATCATCATTGGATGTCTGTATATATAATATAAACTTGACTTTACTTTGCTAATTTTGACTTGACTGGATCATTTTCAACAATGTGTCCTTTTCGTATCACTATCGCTGTCACTGTCCGTCTAGAATTGATAAAACTATACCAATAAACGCGGCAAATTTAATAGTCACGTCTATATGTTTATCACTTAACTATATTTTACGAGCGAGTCGTTAAATTTTACTGCATACTGTTATACCAATAAATGCAATAAAACACCTATCTGTAGCCAAGAGATGAGCTGTAATTAAAAAACGGATAAAATACTCCATAACCAACATGGCGCTATAACAATGAGCACAGAAATATAAGCGACAAGTTATAACAACGTTTTAAATGTGTTCTACTTACGAGGTTAGTGTTAAGTGGGTCGAAAGTTTGTGTTGTTAGCCAACTCGTTATCTGGGGACAGTTCCCTGAATTGCTTATTACGCATCCGTGGCGCGTGGCGATAAGAGTGACGGAAATCTTTGAATTTATACCTTAGAAAGTCTATTACGTTACGTTCACGAAAAACGTTGGGGAATAGATTAAATGGGGAATATAGTTGAAGGGAAATTTATTTTATTACATCTTAGTTTTCACCTCAGGTTTTACAGAAAACAAAGGAATAAGTTTGTTACTGTCCGACGCTCCAACTGTCTCATTTTATAACTCTATTAATACGTTGCTTATTTATTGTTGTGTAAAACAAGAATTAAATAATTAATATTAGGCTTATTTAGTTAGTAGAAAAGAGTTTTATATTAGGTTAGCATACTATATATATCTTATATTTGCACATCATAAAATTATATTGATATATTATTTTATTTCAGTTTCTCTAACTTGTGCATCTATAAGCCTTTGTCGAGTTCAGGATTATCATGTGTCCCTCCCTACTTTACCTAATATAGTTGAGAGAGGGTATTAATGCCCCACTTGGTGTCAAGTTTTACTAACAAAGGGTTAACTCGTTATGACAACTTGACAAGTTTGAATCTTTTATAAAGCATATATACTTAGTAGACAGATATTTAAGAAATATTTTTTCAATATCAACCTATATATAAGGTGGTTCTCCTGTTGGAGAGTCTGCATCACATGGAGAGTCACAATTGAATTCAACCTCATTACAAAATATCGTTATAACAGCTTATTCACATTGTAGTCGAGACAGTCAGTGGACGAGATCAAGAAATAGGGTAATATTTACAACTTTAGAATATCCGTATTATTTTGATGATCGTTTTATATGTCCGTTTTCAAAATGTGGGTAACAAATTGAAATTCATATACATTTTATTCACCTTATATAATCTATAAGTTGAAATTGTCTTTCTCTATCAACACGAACGTTAATACAATTCAAACTGGAAGCTCCTTTAAGTTCTCAAATGAAAACTAACTTACTATAAAACCGTGTAGACGTAGGTACATCTCAAGACCAAGCTTTTGTTCGGAGATTAAAACTAAATTTACTTGGAATGGAGGTTGGCTTGCATAATGGAAAACCGCCTCAACTTTTGATGAAAAACTTGTACCAGCTAGTATAATTAAAAAGTACTGAACTAGGATCTTTATTACGATCTCACTAAAATGTTTCCTATTTTATTTGCGTGCTTGTTTCTACAGGATTTTAGAAATGAAGTATTCAAATGAAGCATTTCATAAGACCTATCTATTTTTTTTCAAATGAAGTATTTCATAAGACCTATCTATTTGTCTTTTCAATCAGAAGTTACAGATCCCATTACTCAACCATCATTTCTTTTGTTACTTTCCCCGAAAGATCCAAGTCAAAAGGTGACAAGAAAAACTGCCAAGTATTTTTTCACTGTGTACCGTCCGTAATTCAGTAAGTGCCTCAGACGCTGGACGACAAATGCTCTTCATAAATCTCTGCTATCATTTCGTAGCAATTTTTCGCGCCCTTTTTTTTCAATTGTGACCCCCAGAACAAGAGATTGAGATTTTTTTGGCTTTTCTTAATTAGAAGTAACGTTTTATTAGAGTCTTAGATACAACTTTACATAAATAAATACTTTAATTATTAAGTCCACGGCATTAAGAAAAAAAAACATTCAAATTGAAAATTAAAAAAAAAAGTTTTCTTTACGAGCCACACTAACAGTATATGTATAAGTACATGACAATTATAAAATATTATAATGATAACTTAATTAAAACAAAAATAAACAAAAGAGGTGAAGGTTATTATAAAAAAAAACAATATACAATAAAAATTGAAAACATGAAATGACGAATAACAAGTAAAAATGCACGAGAATTGCTTACAAATGTGACGCCTTAAATGGTCACCGCTCAGCTATTGTTGGAAATAACAATTTCCAATGGATTTTCAGTCATTCGATCCTAATTTAAAAATAATAAATTTAATAATCACTTCGCTTTATATATTATTAAAACACTTTTCTATTGTCGAGGTCCATAAAAAGATAAAAGATTCTTGTCAAGTGTAGGCTTATCTTGGGAGTAAGTCAAATAAAGTCCCCAAGATCGTATCTAACCATCCAACAATGCGAAAACCCTCAAACAAATTTTGTCGCTTCCATTCCAGCCACAATGGAATCACGCGTTCCAAGTCTGACATCGTTATTCTTGGATAACTTCCAAGCGATCTATCACATAAATGAAATAAGCATTGACTCACAAATCATCATATGTCATGAAGACTTATACTGAATTAATTCTCGGAGTGACATCTTAGTATTGCGTTGGATTACGTCTCAAATATTTTCATCGTTAATCTTCTCACATTTGACGGATTACTTTTCCAAGGGCCTATTTTATTAATTCAGATTAGCCATTACTAGCTTTAGCTCGTGACTTCGTCCGCAATAATAGGGTATTAGATCCTATTTAATTCATACATGGAAACCATTTTAATTTACTCAATATACTTCCACCAGCACCGTTCAATCCCTATTGATTGGATTTCTAAAAACCCTACATAACACACGGACATGGGTCTCGAGTAATATTTTCTGCCAATTTAAAATATGTTAGTGAGGCACAATACTGTGTTATAAGAAATAAATATATCTGTTCTATGTGTTCGAATGTATATGTATAAAACCGTGTGTATTTCTGTGATTGTATATTCAATTTCTGCTAAATGAATCTGTTAGTCGCTGAAATAATTAGCATAGATTATAATATTATGTTAAATATATTAATTGATGATGAAATTAATATTATATTTATAGGCAAAATAAATAAAGACTCAGATAAAAGTTAGTAAAGTTATAAAAAATTAATAAAAAAACAATTATGTAAGGATTTATATTTAACAGTATTCATAAGTTAAATATATATTTAACTTATATATTTCAGGTTTGCTTTTTAATCAGAAAATACTGATACTTTGGAAGATTTTATAAAATGAATACTTCGATATTATAATATATTTATAATATCGAAGTATTCATTTTATACTACTTATATTATATTTCGTTTACATAAAAGATGACTCCTTTGTAACAATAATGTTTCTTCAAATAAATCCCCGAAGTTTCTGATAAATTAAAAGAACATTTACTTTTTATCAGATTCCAAAAAATACAGCACGTAACCGTCAAAGAATGGCGGCAAATCCTCTTTATTTCTGAATTTAACGCCTTGATAAATAGGCGGCACCTCATAAATCATGAAATATAATAGTCTTTCAATTTGTCGGCTAATGCCTTTGTATCTTGGTATGGCGAATTTCATAATCTCACTCGGAAAAATCCCCTTTCCATGGCAGTCAAAGACGTCTTGCTCGTTCGTAAATTACCACAGGGTTGTACATCCATCTTTTGTCGAGATCCAGAGCGCTTCCGTGCAGCCGACCAAGGATTTAGACGTTCTCTTGACTGATGGTTGAATCCGTTGAAATTGGATTTTGTGGAGTTTTCTCCAGAAGGTTATTATTGTAATTGAGTTGTTAGTTTCTTCATATTCAGTGACTTTTAAAAGGTTTTAACAATCAGTTTCTATGACATAAATATAAGTTAATTTAGTGAATTATATTACAAATTTTAAATAATCACGGCATGTGCAAGGTTGTTTTGATTTTTACGAAATGTAGGTTAATTTTAAAATATTTAATTTATAAGCAAATTAGGTTAAGAGAACAGTTCTTGAATTAAATGCGCCGTGTGTCCCAGTTTGGGAGGAAAACCTGATTGACACCTTGGAAAATTCTGTCCTTCTGATTGGCAATTTGTCTACAAGATACCCTTTTGAGTTTGACATTTGAAGGGCTAATGCGGGAGACGTGATTTGGGAAATAATAATAAATGTTATCTTACTCGTACTTTATTATTAAGATCTGTTATAATATAGGGCTCGTTTATATTATTAATAGTTACTGCATTTTTTTACAATTTTTCAACTAGTCTCAGCACCCGTTAAAATGTTAACAACGAAGACATGGATGTAGAAAAATATAGAAGAATCGAATGGATGAAATACCGACACACATATATATATATATATATGTAACTAAATAAAATAAACTTAATATATATATATCAATACAAAGATATAAATTTAATCAAATTTAAAACACACATTATAATTACTAAGTGGAGTAAGTGGGCCAATGTTCAAATTTTTCATAAACGGTATTTCAGTTGAAAATTCAGTTCATAACAAAACAATATAAAAACAACACCTGAATTATAAACTTCATAGTTTCAAATATGTGGAAAATTTAAAAACTGACCAACTTTGTCTTCCAAAACCTTTCATATGCCAGAGTTCGCGGGAATTTGTGAAACTTTCTGGCTGGTTTCTATGAAATCTGGAACCGAACACGCAATCATCGTCGTCAAACTTTTCTGTAACTGAAAATATGTTCATTATTAAATATTGTATGCCGACTATACTTATATTAACGAGTACTGTCGGCATATTAATCAATAAATTATACACGCCAATAACTTGAGTAATTCACAGAAAGTTTATCAGCAAATAAAATTAAATAAATTGTTTATTAAATACTGCTTAGTGGCAATTGATCATTTTTAATCTGAATAAAATATTATGTTGTATCTGTACCTTGTTACTATTTTCCTAGATTTTGGGGGTATTTTGTAATTATATTAAACAATTCATATATTTTTACAAGTAAAGCATTCAATTTAATTGTTTTGGATTATTCTTTTTTATTCTTTAAAACCGTAATCGTTGTTTACTAAACCATTACTGATAACATTTCCTATTAATTATTATAAAAATGGCTACGTACATGTTACCATTTTTTTTAAATATTGTGTTATGATGTCAAATTAAATACTCTGATTTATATTAATTAGTGAGAAAAAATCCTAATAAAAAAAATACAGAATAATTAAAACAACCCTTTCACTATTTCATCAGTCACCGATACGCAATACTTTTTTGCATTTTCAGAGTACCCGAGTACATTAGAACTCCCAGAGCTGGCCAGGCCTGCGAGTGCATACAGATATAGCCGTTATTGCGTTTACAATAAAATAGATTTTCGTTAAACCATTTGCGTGTTAAGCTCAGTTCGGGTGGATTGTTTCGAATCCACTCTGTACGTGACCATTTTTCCGTAGAATATCCTAAAGCTTGCTATTTGCAGTAAATATAGCGAATTTCAATAAAACTGGGGCATATACGGTTCACTTGTCTTTTTCATTAGGGAATATACTAAAAAAAAAGGTTTCATTGATGGTTCCTCTCGTTTCCGTTCTGATAATTATAGGATATTTAATTACTGATACCTCTTTTTTACATATTTATTTGCTTTTATTTTATTCTTCTAATTACTTTATTGATTATATAGTATATATAGGATGACCTTATTTTAATTATTGTTTAACTTTTACATAACTAAATATTTGTTATTCTGTCGAACTAAAATATCTATATTTTTTGTTTGTTACAAACCTACAGATATCTTTTCAGTGCTTGAAAATTCTTTTATATTCTATTTCTTCAAAATACTTGAAAAGAAAAAAAGTTATAAGATAAAAAAATATTTTATTTAAACATGTGTCACTCGAGAAAATCAAAAGAATAAAAATATCAATACACAAAGAAAAAATGCTTACACTTGAAGTAACAAATTTTAATCACAACAATAAAACAAAAGTGAAAAAGGTAAACTGAAAAGGCAGAGCGTATTACAGACGAGACAAAGAAATGAGAACTCGAGGCGATTGAACAAAATTTCCCGTGAAAATTAAAAAAAACAACAACAATGAAACATCAAAGGTGCGGTCCCGGTGACGTCTCAGACCTGAAAAAACTGAAGTACTGACTTGAGATATTTTTATTATCAATTTAGTCAAATAATCTGACATTAAATAACTGTTTCAGAAATTATTTCTATGAAAAATAGTTACAAAAAAAATCCACTTGATAAATTTTTAGCAATAAATATCCGCTGTTGAAAATGGTTGTTCAAACCTTGTTTTACCAATAAACAAAAAAATCTTGGAGTGTAAAACGCGGTGAATAGTTCTTTCCGAAGCCCTGGTTGGTTTTCCGAGCTTCGAGTCTCGTTTTCTGTTCGCTCATTTCACGCCACTTATTGTCCGCTATTGGCGTTTTTGTTCAGAAATTGAATAAAAAAATAAAATTTTCAGCTTTAATTCAGTTTATTTTAACATTATTCACATAATATTTTAGCTTTTCTTACTTTTTATATCACAAAACGTCAAATAACTATATAGCACTTGCCACATATTATAGTACTCATCAGATTAACGCTTAAGAAGTTATCAGGTATTACGTAATAGTGCAGAACATTCCGGTCATAGCTTACATAACGTTATATGTGGCTATATGTGATTATATGTGGTCATGTGGTCTTGTAGGTCGGTTTATTGGCAATAATGCGGGAGTCCACTTAACAGCGTGGAGCGTGTGGTACAAGACAAGCGATTTTTATTTATACAAAAACAATGGCGATTCCAAGCTAAACCAAATATAATGACGTCACCTGACACATTATTTACTTAGTACATTGCAACTATATAAAATCAATGGTAATACAAATAACAAAACTGACAATAAACCATTATTATTGAAAATGTAAGATTTGAACCAAGAATTCATTTTTTGCCGTTTCCATTGTAAATCGTGCTAATCTTAAACTCAACAAATAGAGCTGATAATGGTAAGCTATTAAAGCAACGCCACACCATACTACTAGTATCGTAGATATACATTTGACTCTATTTTACTTATTTCTTGGAAGGCGTTTTTATCTCAGGTCGGCACTCCCAATAAATTAGACCCCTCGTCTGCACTTAAGAATAACGCTTCCTCTATCGAGGGGGAATTGTTTTAAATATCCATTCATATAAGAACTTTCTTAATTCGTTAATATAGTACGAATGCTTATCTACATGTTATACCTTTTACGATAAATTATGCTATTTGTAAATTATACTTTGAGCTATATTTATTATCTAGTTATTATTTCACATTTAAATCTCATAATATTATAATTATAAACAAAAAGATATAAATAAGACTTTGAACTAAAAATATCGATAATATACATATTCAATACAGACGTCCAATCCGCGCTCAAGTTCTGAATCACGCTATTGAAGTTTTCTCGAACGCTCGCTATATATAACCTGCTTCGAAGACGTTCAATGGAGAGTCCGTTTCTACACGGTAAAGTAGTGTGTTTGAAGAACTGCTGAACCAATTCTTCTCTCAAAAAATCTCTGTGGTTTGGTCCAACCACGTGGGGGTTTCTAAGAAGCTTTAACCGGATGAGTGGTTTAGCTTCATGCGGGTGAAGTCGATAAATCGAAAAATCTGCACACATGGCCCTATACTCTCTAATCTACAGCGAGGAACTAAGGTAGAGACGGGGGCAGCCAGGAGTACCGAAGCGAAATACCGGTACCAGGCGTAAGTAAGCAGGGAAAAAAGTTCCCTCACCACCACTGCTGTAGAAAATTTGACTCTCTTTTGAAAATTATAAGCAAAATCACACAACGTCCCGTCGCAGACGACAAGTAAAAAGTTCATCAAACGTTATTTGTTTTTTGCTGCGTCGCATGTGTATAATTTATATATTTATTAAGTATTACCACTCGTTCAATAAAAACATTTTTCAGTAAATTAAGCATTATGAGGAAAATATATTTAAAAAAAAAATTCTTTCTCTACTAAAATCCCAAAGCTACCTACTCTACCTCTTCTTTTTCTAATAATATCTATAACTTCATACTAATAATAAAATAATTTTAATTTAAATCATACTTACAGTAATATTTATTATTTATTCTACCATGCATCATAACATCAGCGGAAATTATAATATGTTATCACAATCAGAACGACAAAAATGGCCGCTAATTACAATATGTCTGCCAGGATTTGGAATAATTTATCACTAAAATAACACAGTAATGTAAACCCTTATTAATTATTTATATGAGTGATATAACACTCATTGTATATTAAGGAGTAGTTAATTTATTATATATTTAAATATAATCTAGTGTTTTTTTTATATTATTATTATTAGTATCTCTACATTATAATTCGTAGTATTATTTTTTATATGCGGAATTTATGTCTTTAATAACACAAATGTTGACATTATCTGTTTTTAAAAATATAATATCTATTTAGAAAGTTATAAATGAAGAGTTTTGAACCTTCAAGTATATTATTTATATATTCAATTGAAATTAGCTTACAATATTTTATTCTTATTAAATTATGCTATTTGTAAATTATACTTTTTATTAATTTGTAATATATACATTTTAATATTATTTAAATTTTTAACTAGTTAATCCTCGCGATTCTGCCGGCGTGGAGTACTGAAGGGTCTTATACATTCAGAACTATGATCCAACCCGGGAATAAAATAGCATAATCGACATATTTGCCTATATTATTTAAGAAGGCGCTTTCTGATACTGACTCTTAGAGTCGCGAATTATAATATAGCCAACTATAATTATAATTAATATTCATATTATTATAGTTGGCTATATAATATTGAATTGTTTTATTAATTTCAGAGATTAGCGCTTTTATACACACAAATATACTTTACAGATTAATAATATTAGTATAGATAATGTAATAATTTGATGTATTTTACAGGACATCTTAGACGGAAAGAGTCCATTAACCCGAGATAACCTATACACAATTCAACTGACAGCTGCGCATGCGCAGACATATCTCAGAACGATGAGTAATCACATCATTTGTGAGACAAACAACTCTTTTCCTCCAATTCGTTTTGATTAACTTGATTATATTAGGGTTTTTAATAAATATAGATGTTTAGTTGAAATATAAAAAAAAATACAATAGTATTTAAATCTGAATAAGTCATTAGTGTTTAAAGTTTTATTTTAATTGAGAAACCATGGAGTTTCTTGTTAGTAGTTTTAAACTAATAGTATAGTAGGTATACTCTACTACCAGTTTAAAACCGTGCAAATAGATTTTATGTAGAGTTTGAAAGCGTAGGTTTCATAAACGCAATGTATTATTTAACTATAATAAATAATGAACTTAGAACAATGAAAAACATACGGACAATGTTATTTAATATAAATAATAATTATTATTATAAACACGACGATGTGAGCACATGAAGATTATTTAATAATAAATACAATGGCAATTGAAATAATATTAGTACAATGTTGACGGTACACGATAACAAACAACTAGACGTCATGTCATAGTTGTGTGTTTAATAACATTAATAGACGACCTTTGACCTATGACCTTTGATATAAATTAACCTCAACTGCTCTGTTAAGTTTGCAATAATTTTTTTTCGCTGTCTTTACCAGAATGATTTTTTTAATTATTCATTCGATTAAGATTGAATCATTCAATCATTCAATAATTTAATTTTAATTGTATTTGTAGGGAGTTCAACATTTTATTATCACGTCTTATATAAAGTAGCTGTTTTCATAAGCTTGATTAATTTGTATAATAAATTATATTAATGATATTTTCAGCGGTCTATAATTATTTATTGTAAATGGTGGCATCATTGTATTAATTATATGACTTTGTTTACTCGTTATATGTTTTTAGTAATAAATAACTATAGGATGAATCTAGAAACTATAAACAATACAATTAAATTATATATTTTTTATATTTTTAATTTTATTCTAAAGTACATAAGTACTAAATAAAATATTTAATGAAAAATATAAATAACTCAAATAAATATAAAATGAAAAGTAATTCGATACGGGTGTGGATTCGAACCCGGGACCTCTAGGAAACCATCCCGTCGTTTAACCACGAAATGATGAATTTAGTATTTTATATAATAATCCTCTACAACGAGACGGAGGCGACATCTATAAAGATATATTCGAATATCCTTACAAATGTTCTGTTACCATTGAAAAGGTGTCAGAACCGATATTAAATTTTATATATAAATTTTAACAATTTTAAGAAATTTAATTTAAATAAATATAGAATAAAAATAATTACAATAAAACTCCTTGGTAATTAAATATACTTATAATAAAATTTAAACTAAATGCTTACAATACTACTTGAATGCACAACTGAAGTCTGTTTAAGACAGCGCTAGTTAATTTAACCATTATATCTGTGATATTTATAGCAGATTAAAACGTAATTGAAACTTATAAAAGTTAATATTTTTATCAATTAAATATAAATTATCAAATTTTCAAATGACTTACCAACATATAAAACGTATTTTAATTATTTTAAATCGAAAATAATTTTGATATGGATTTTTATAAATGTTTAACTTACTTTTCATTAAAAATAACCACATTCACGTAAACCGTGTAAGTTGTGTAATCCAAAGATTGATTTCTTAGAAAAGTATAAGGTTTCCTTGTTTACGGAAACCTTAAAACATTAGATGACCAACCAAGTCTCACAATTTGTATTTAAACATATACAGACTACCGACTTTTAGTCAGCTGAGTTTCAGTGTCTGGTCTGTGTGAGCCCTTATATATACTAGCGTATAAATATTAGGTCAAGTATTTAAATGTCAAAACCATTCCTACATTAACCAGATCTAAGCTATTTAAAGAGCTTTTGTATTCGTAAATGCCAATAATATATAGACATATACTGTATTTATTTTTGATATCGGAAACTCTTTAAGTCAATAAAAGATCAAATATATAACAAACAATTTTAATTAAGATATTTTAACTCTTTTCGTTGTTTAGAAAAAAGAAAGAATTTTCATTAATCGTTCAAGAAATAGCTTGGGTTATTCGCATTCTTGAAAATATAATAAAATTAATAAATTCGAAGGTTCATTAATAAAGGGACTTTAACTTATATTAGTATGGATCGAACACACAATTATGTCTCCTAATCAAACTTACAGAACTTCAGGTTTTGAAAATTTGAGCCATTGATTATTCGAAATAATAAAAGTATACTTATCTATATATAAACCTATCCTATGTTTAAATTTGCAACAAACTATTTTCTATACATTATAAATAGTCAAAAAAAAAATAAAGGAAACATGTATAATTTTTTTTGAACAGTTTCTGTAAAAACCTCTTGAAACGTTCTTGAAACGCTTATGAAAGAAGTCTTTCATAATTTTCCAATAGCCGTCATCACGCAAAAGTTCTGAAAACCAGGTAAAAGAATCTAGGAGGTGAGTAATTCATAATTAAGTATACATTACTTATTCTGAACACGAGATCTACCCTAAGATATACTGGCTCTACCGGAGAATTCCCCGACCATATTTTCCAGTTAGTTGGCCGGGAAATTTGGAATATAAGTGTGCCTATTGATATTGGAGTGAAATAATTTCAAATTCGATATTGATTTAAAACTCTTAACGCTGATTCGTTACACTCTAAACTTTGATGGGACTTTAATATAACTTGAGAAACATTGATTTTTATTCTGCCGGATATTTTAAACTACATTGTATTAAAACAAATTCACATAACGTTTTATTTGAACACACAATATACGTAATAACGACACCATTATACGCTATTCTAGTTTCTTTAAACATTATGTCACACTGTTTATTCACGCCACGTTTGAAACAAAGAAAGTGCTCACACGCACACACACGCGCACACACACACACACACACACACACACACACACACACACGCACACACACGGTCATTGAGACCAGCTAACAACGAATTATATAAAATACATTCTTTACTAGAATTTAACTCTAGAATTTCATTTATTCAGCAAAATTATCTCAAAAGTCCAATAAGCGCTGGAACATTGAAATGGGTTGAGCAATTTACTAGAGTATTTACATTAGACATTTCAACTGGTTTCAAACTATTCATCATAAAATGTATGTACATATATTATATATTGGCAATGTATAGTAAATATGGCATTATTTTTACCCTTAAATGTATATTTTACAAAGCCAAGCCTATAATATTATCAAAAGTATTACGCAAACCTAATGACGTACAGTGGCCGCGATCATAAATATTATTGGAAAATGCTGGCTAGCATTTACAGCGTCTAGCCATTTCTAATTAATTGTACATTAGCTATAAATAAAACCGCATTTATCTAGACCTTATTTAGTTGAAGCAGTGACGTCATTCATTAGGTATTTTTTGTTACAAGTATTTTTATACCTTCTCCTAGTATAATTCTATTTACGTATATATTTTTTTTCTTGATCTAAATTAAATATATTTCACTGTATATAAGAATCTCCTATTAAAGCATAACCGAATTATTATTATTTTATAATAATAAAAAACTCTTTACTGATAAAGTACTCGTAATGTAATAAAATGTATAATAAATATTTTAACCTAATTCTCGAGCCCACATTTCCGTGTGTCACAATTCAAGAACCAGTCTGACCGGTCGTTACGCAAATGTAGCAAAATCGGAAACCAGTTGATCGAAATGTGCTTGACTTGTAACCTAGTAGACTACAATACTTATATCTATATCTATATATTTAAATCTATAGATTTATATAGTTACAACTTTTTTAGGTCAGAATTAGTTTTGAGCTAAAAAAGACTCAACAAAATAGTGTGTTAGCTCTTTAGGTAGTTTTGACTAAGCGTTGAAAGTCTCAGGTTCGACTATATCGTGTCGACTTTTCCATTCTAAGGACAAAGTATTTTTGACAAGAATCATTAATCAAAAATATTTTAAGCGGAAAAATTGTACAATACACGTAATGAAGTAACCGTCGCTGTTAATATTTAAATGGAGTTTAGATTTATCTTTGCTTAAGTTTTATTTACACAACGTTGATTTGAAGTAAAGGGTATTACGGTGTGTTTGTTTGAAAACTTTACCTAATGTATATAGAATAATAAGTTCTAAAAGTGCTTTGTAAGTCAAGTTGAAACGAAACAGCAATATAAACTCAAAGCCATTTTGAAGTCAATACAAATAGAGACAGTATACTGTGCTTTCACATATGCTATTTCAAATTTTCAACAAATGGTACAAATTAAGGAACGCTGGAGAGTACTCACGCTATGATTTGAAGCGAGGTGTTATATTTAACTATATATATTCGTTCACTTGATTTTTTTTGTCTCCATGAACTAAAAGGTCTTTCTTTTAGTTTATTTAGTTTCCATGGATTTTCCATCGGAAGGATTTTATAAAAATCGTAGATTTTTATATGAATTTAAGAATCAGATTCTAACTTCAGGGGAGAAATCTCCTTCTAACTCATGCATTGCGATATTTGTCACTGTCTCTGTTGTCGTCTTTATGAGTTATTATTTAACATCATACAATTGTAAAAATGTATGTTTGTGTGAAAAGAGAACTTTTCAATGACGTTTATACAATAAGACATTCATGACGATTGACTTATAAATGTAAATTTGATTTAGGTTAATTGGTGATAATTATATATAACTACGGAGTCATTTTGTTCTATATATATTATTTTGTATGTTTTTAAAATTATTATATACTTAAAAGTAAATTCAAGTATAGGAGAAAAATGTAAAGAATCTTTCTATTTTTTTGTTTTTAAAGTGTTATAACAAATTTAGGTAATACAGTTTTAATTAAATTATCTACTTTGGTTTGAATGAAAGTATTAAACGTATACGTTATCATGAATTTTCTATTTGAAAAAATTAAATATGGCTTCGTTTCAATAATTAAATAAAAAAGGGTAATAAGATAACTTAATACGAGATGAAATAGTAATTACTTAATATTTATACAGAATATAAAATATTCTTTCTGTAATAGATACTCCATTATAAAAATACAAACAAAGCAAAACCGCACGATCGTATCATAGAAATAAAGTGTACGCGTCAATCGGAGCGCATTTCATTTTAATTATAATTATTGCCTGTAAAAAAATGTCATCCCGGTAAAAGCGATGACGTCATCGCTTACGTCACCATCCAATTTCATCTCGGTCCCCTCGGGAGAGCCCGCTTACACTCTGACATACGGATTACAATACTGTAAATAGCTTCTGCAGAATAAGTTTCTAATAAAAATATTGGCTCCCACATAAGTCAGAAGTTTATTTGTTGGTTGGGACCTTTTATGATGGGGGATTTTATTTATTTTTTAGATTGTGTACAAGTTTTTTGTTTGACAAGATGATTCTAAGACAACCAGCTACATAGAGAAGTAAGGTTTTTTCTTTGTTAGCTAGTCGGTGAATTCTTAATAAGTATCAATCGTCTAGATCAGACCATTTAATTCAATGGAAAGCATACAGACAGCCAGGTCATACATCCGTCAGGTTCAGTTACCAGTATTGTCGAAGCTTTCAAAACGTTATACAATAAATATTTCAACCGAGCACAATAGCAATCCTTGCGTTTTAATAAATCTAATCCAGCTGAATCCGGTTCGATCCGGTTCGAACCGGCGCAATCCGGACTGATAGAGTGTCTCTCCACGAAATGGAATCTCATGTGAATACCACTCTATTAGACTTGGGATATGTTTAGTCGGTATCCCTCTCGTACAGTGCTTTAGAAATGCCTCTATGCTTACTATTGTACGATATTCTGAGCATTTCTTGGTAATTTCTAAGCTGGCTTACGTGTATTGGTTGTCTTAGGTGATTTAAACTTGATTGGTGTTCGAGATCATCGACTGTGAAATTGGTTTAATTATATAACGTCCAATTATCTTGGTAATATGTGGTATTATCATTACACAGTTGTCAAGTAAATCCATCCACATAAACTGGCAACACAATGTATCATGAACCAAACAGTTTGACATCCTGAAATAATCATTTTGGAAAACAATTGTATCGAATGTTCAATAACTAACAAAAGTAACAGCTATCGTCTGTAATGTTGTCTTCAATACAATGTGTATTATTCATAATATTTAAAAACAAAACAACATTCACCGAAGCGATTGTTAGCGGACATATTATATACCAGCTGTCTGTTACAAGTTTCCCATTGGTGACGCAATCTCCGTGTTTATAAATGACATCACTATGTGATAATCATTTGTATCACGCTCTGATTGAGTGTGATGACCTGATAGACGTGATTATACTTAGCTATAATAGGATATGTTACATCTTGATTTAAACGGATGCTGTTCAATTATATTACACGGACATATTTATATTATTTATGTTTTGTTTTGCAAGCAATGTATCTATATTATGTAATGTTATTTATTTGTAATCTTTGTTATAATTCTGTATTACATTTCATTTTTTTTTTCATATTTCAGGTTAGTATCCAAAAAATATTGTAATTTACGCTGAGAAGATCATGTAAGTTATGCCCTTTTTTTCTCTATTTTTATAACAAAAAGGTAAAATTCGTTTGAATCTTACCAACACGTATCTTTCAAATTAATGGAGCGATTCTTAAAATTATTTTATTGTAAAAAAGTGTAAATATCCTGTTTAAAATCTCTCAATATAAAAAATTAAAAGATTTTGTACCACTTTAACAATTAATGCTATAAAAAATTAATCACTGACAATAATGAAACAATATTCCTACATCCTAGATTATCAACTTGTCTGCGTGAAAAGCCACGAGCGAGCGCTAGTATATTAGTTAAATATTAACAAATATTTTAAGGTTCACTCCTAAGGGATATGTTTATTTAATATCTAGGGCATGGTTTCATTTTAGGTATTTTTAATAGAATTTATAAAACAGCCTTTTCATAATTGTCACGTGTCACACCCGATTAAAAGATAAACCTAAAATATTTCCTAACTAGAACACGTAGTATCGATTTACTTAGCAGGCATGAATTTTATAAGTTTTCTTATTTGTTATGGAATATCTGTCAAAATATATAAGTTATTTAATTAAAAACTTTTCAATTATAAGTCATTTTTTCTTAAATATCCGTTATATCCTTCGTATAATTTAAAGAATATTTCTAATAACAAAGAAAGCGTCAAATGCTTGAATATTAATTGTGTCTGTTGGTCGGATACAGCGAGTTTGATCACTTTACGAGTTTGTTTTTGATTTACAGCTCGTTCTAATGCAACTGTAGTTTTGCATAAGACTGGCTTGAGGCTTTGTCGTTGGTTCTACTCGTAGCTGTTAAAATTATTTTCGTTAAAATCGATACTATCTCAAATTTCGACACTACCTGGAACCTTTTTTAATAAGTAAATTTTCGCCTTACATTTTATAATTAAAAATAACTGAACCTTCTTTCAGATAAGTCTAATTTTTGGACTTTTGATGGTACTGAATGAGAAACGAACAGACGACACATGCAACCTTTCTACATACTGTGGGTCTATTACTTTATTAAATCTTCGAGAATCATCATGAATTGCTATTAAAATATATAATAATTATGACGTTAGATTCGTCATCATCAGAATACGTGAATGAGTTTCTCGTGACCTTACGTCACATGTGTGTTACCTTGTAAAAATAATATATTAATATTAAACTTCATAAGTACTATCATGCAACTATTGAAACAAACTTTCAAAAAGGAACTCTTATATTTTGCAATCAAATCTCAAACAAAAAACCTCTCCGGTGTTACAAGTATATATATATATGCCTGGTATAATTGACTGTAACATTTCTCTTAATAACGTGTCCTGCAATTACTTTCAAAACGTAAAAGCAGTTAAATACTCAGCTTTACTTACATAATCAGAAGGAAATAATAATTACAAACCCCTTAAGAACTTGTTATTGTGTAACATTCAGTAAAGGCTTGGTATGAGTGACAGCGTTTCAAAATATAATAGTACTACATATTTGAAACAATAATAAATTAGATTTTTAATAAGGCATACTTTGATGTTTAATTGTTTAGCACGTTTTATTCAAATCATTCGAAACTTAGTGTGAAACTAAAGAGGTAATGTAAAATAGAGTTTCATTTAAACGTTTATTCGTAAAAATCTAATATAAATACTTTAATATGTAATAATATATATACAAAAACTTTCAGAGTATTTTCTCACTACGCTTTAACACAACTAATAGTTCAAAGCTGATAGATTTCAAGATACGAGTAATTTTGTCTTTATAATAAATTAACAAGTTTGAAGAATAGGAAATATATAATGAAAAACCTTATTATGCAAACAGTCTAAGTACATATTCAATTATAAATCGCTACGCTACTCTACCCGCTTGATAACATTCTGTACCCGCTGTCAATGACACCACAAGAGCTTGTCAAGGAAACTAAACACGTGGGTCGAGATTTACTGTAGGATATCTGGCGATGTTTTATAATCTGTCTCGCCTTGTTTGGACACACTGTACAAATGAAATAAATTTAAAATTAACTAGATAACTGCTTCTAGAGAAATGTTATGATTTTGAAATAAACTGACTAAACAAAAACAAAGATCATTCTTCGTTGATCCTTGAACCCTTGAAACTATACCCAAAGCGCATATAATACTTATAGTTCTATATACTGATGCATTCAGGTTGATGTAGAGGCTTCTGATTGAGGTGGTAGAGCTTTGATGTTTTCGTTTGCGAATACTGATGACTTTTTTGGAAAAGCCCAAGCAAATTGCTTCACTTTTGGGAGCCCGTGTGCGTGGGAGCATCAATACCATGTTGAAGGCTATTTGTGAACAGCAGGACTGTCAGATATGGAGGCACTGGATACACACGTGTCGATGACAATAGTGACATATCCTGAAGAGGCTACTTATTTGAAATAACATTATATTTTACATTTATTTAGAAAATAAGTTATACTAGCATAGGTTGCAAGTAATTTAAAAATATGAAATCAATTGATGTCCGAAATAAAAGGATTTTTTTAAATTCTATCTTCAATCTAGTCAAAGAAAGGTGTTCATTAATCTTAGTTTTGTCATTTAAAAAGTAATCACTTAGTGTATACTAATAATAATAAATATTCTTTATTGTACACCCTGAGTATAAAATTAAAAAAAAAAACCAAAATCACAGAAAAAAAAATGGTATGGTAATAATACATTACAATTACATTTTAAGAAGCTATTGCTACATTTAGCTTCAAAGTCTGAAGTTTGTTTAATTTTTTAGTTGAAACTGATATTCAATTTACTTTAGAAACGGGAAAAATCTGAGATTCAATCGCAACAAAGTTCCAGTCTTGTTATAGAAAATACATGACTGCACCTCTTCTATACTAATAATATACTTTAAAATTGTTTATTTTTGCAATTTTAATAAAGATCACGATCACGTGATCTTACTTAAAAATATTAATTTAAATTAAAATGGGACATTGCTCACGTGATAGCTTAAAAATATTAATTTAAATTAAATTGCGATTGAAAGCTTTTTATAACTTTTTTTGTCATTATCGAAAAACATAATTCTGTGAAAAACTTTGACAAAAATATCATTAATATTTTATAATTCTTAAATTATTTACTCCTTACATAGTTGACGTAAAAGAAATATCTTTACATAAACAAGTAAACAGGTAAATATATAAACGTCAATTAACTTGTAACCATAATAAAAACAATATTATATCTTTAGTACTGGGTCACAAACAAAATAAGAATAATAAAGAAGATTACTTACAGATATAAATGATAAATCCGAAAAAAAAAATGAATATCAAAACAAAAAATATTCTAAGAGATAAAATTAAAAAGGAATTCCCATACAATACTCCCACGATTGCGAAACAACAATAACCCGACATAATGCGCTAGTATTATATGTATAGGCAATTGAGCTCAGTGGCAATGATCGGAGACCGGTCACGCTCCAGGTCAATACTCGCAAAGACTATACGATGAGATGCGCTATTGTTTACTATATCTATAGATTTTATTTCTATTAGAATAAGGAACTTTAACTTTAGTTAATTCTTTAATGTTTTTCCCCAATTCCTCTTACATTGTATTGAATGAAAAATATCATAATGACGTAAAAAATGATACACTGAGGTGACATACAATAGAAGATGGTGAAACAAATTGACATAAAATCACCGACCCCAAATAATTGGGATAAGGGCAGGTTGATCATTAATTGAATTTTCTTTTTTGGATTTCTGTAACACCAATATTTTCACACTATTTAGAATAAAAACCTGCACTTTTTTCTATAAAAATTATCAGTTTATTAACCTTGCAGACCTATATATGCAGGCAGGAAGACATAATGTCGCATCTGTTTAACTAAATATTGTTATTCTTTGGCAGCATTGCACTCACGCCTAGCGTCCGATGCCCTTGCCCTATCTGCGCTACGTTGAGGCAGGCCATGTCCCGTTTCATGCATTTTAAACCAACTGACTTTACACCTACGTTCGATAGCTTTGACTTCGAATTTAAACTATTTCGATATGCATCTCACAAATTTTTGTATCAAATATTTTATAAATATTATCTATCTTCAAGAAATTTCGTTATAAATTATGCCATATTTGTTATAAATAATTATGTACTATTTATGGTGAAATACAAACGGAATACTTCAAGGTTATATACATGTTGCAATTTTATTTACATAATTATAATATTTTTATATTTTTTCTCATTAATATATGTCGACTCAACTTATATTTTTTGGAGTCTCAGACAAGTAATTATATAAATAATGATGTGGAAAGTCATAATTAATCTCAAATAAGTCTAATTGCATGTATTATGTATTCATAGAGGCTGCTCTTAATGATGTCGTTATCTCAAGTATCTTGTTTACTCCTTTATAGTAATTAACGAGTCACACATCATATTACACATAAAGAACTTACAGATACTAATTAAAATTTACTTATTATTCAGAATACACATAACCGAGTAGTAAAAATAAATTATCATTGCATTAAAATACGATACTTATAAGCAATGCGAATTATTAATTATTGGTAAAGTATACTATATATTTTATAAAAGTAATATACAAATATATTACCCTTTCATCAAAAGATGATCCAAGATAGAGTCTTCCAGTCCATCCAAAATGCAGGTCAGTTGTGTATTATAGGCGTTCTCATTACGAACGAGGTCTGAGCACTCTCGAGCCATCGCGTCGCTAATAAACCTGCGCTGTGATTCTGGAATATTCCAGAATGGTAATACGAGAATATTTTGAATGTTCCCAGTGGAGTAATGTTTGATTTCGAGTTCGTAAAAACTTAATTGTAATCAATAACTTTATTTTTATTGCAAGAGTCTTCTTTCAGGCATTTAAAAATATATTTTTAACAATTAATGTGCTTATGACAAGCAAACAAACGTAATTTTTAGGATATTTCTAAAAAAAAAAAAACGAGAACAAGGGTTAGTTAGTGAACAGTTTGCATACCATTACCCAGTGACAGACGTCCTTTTTAAGACAAATCTCGGATTACAAAGGAAAAGCTTTGTGAGATATGATTTTATATCCACATATACACTGTCGCGCTGTCTGTGCCATTGTCCCTGCTGTGTCTAATATGGAACCATCACGTAATAAAATATATTCTTCACTTTTGTATTATATTTTATGTGGTAACGCTGTATTTTATATTCTTATTTCAATTCAAAGGTTTTTGCAATTATGTTTTATTATACGTAGATATAGGTAAGTATTAGTATTTTTAAGTATTAGTATTTTTAAGTGAAGATAAATAGGGTTCTATGATAAATCTATATTTACAGATAATTTAATATTAGTTGGTAACATGTAACTAGAATAAAAATATAATTAATATTAGCATTCTAATATACAATGAAGGTAAAAGATTTAGTTAAAACCTTGCAATGCGGGTTGGATCAAAATATAGAGTAAAAGATCTACGGAATACAATAAAAAGTTTCCTATAAAATGCTAAAGTAGATAAAAGTCGGATGTAAGATAACAAAATAGGGTCAAATTTAATAAGGATAAGGATTCAGAACATTGAAGTTTTTAAAGATTTTCTAAAGTAACGAATGTGAGCTTTAAAAAGTAAAAAAAATCTCGTTTAGTTAATAGCTCACGAGATAAATACGTCTTCATAAGGATTAGAAAACCGGCTGACTTGGGCTGTAGCCGCAGCATCTTCAGTATCTTTACTGGCAATTATCTCTTAATTGCTAGAATGATTCCAATGGTTCATTGCACAGTTAAAGTCTAATTTAGTTATTTAGGAATTTGTAATTTTATTTTTATATCGTCAATTAGATTCAATTGCTTCTATAAAATTTAATGCTTTACGCCTTCAATTGAATGTTTAACTGTTTAATGGAATAGATACTGAACTGAATTAGAACTGGCTTTAATATTCTTTATTTGTTTTAATATTAATAGTCTTAAGATCAAGTTCATTAAGTATATAGATATATTTACATTAAATGAGGTCTTATATTATTTTTATTTTAATATTATAACATATAACCTTTTATTTTCTTTATAATTAATGTTTGATTATTTTTATTGATATTGTAATTCATGAAATATTTTTCTCACATAAAATATGACATTCACGTGAATTTTTAACAAAATCAATTACTAACTACTTTATATTTATAAAGAATTTAAAATTTCGGTTACCTTTAAAATACATATTATTATTATTGGTATTAAAAGTGAATATTTTTACCAATCAAACCTTTCTTTTGAAAAAAGGATAATATTATATTTTAGGAGTTGTAATTACTATATATTATAGTATTATAATAAATTCCAAGAACTAATTTGAATTTGGAGATTCGTAACGAAATGCTTCTAATGTCTTCTTCGATTTAAGCAAATGTGTCGTTACGTTAGCTCTAATGGCGACAATATTATACGAAAGCCAAGCCAAGGTACGAACACGATCCCAGTTACTATCTCCATGTAATCTGCTGTTTAATTGCCAATGCAAAATTTTGAGAAAATAATAACGTATAAGAGAGTATTGTTTTGTTTTTGTAATATGCAGATTTAATATATAATTGTAATTTTTAGAACGTCTTGTTGGTTATACGTCTGCTATTGAAGATTGTAAAATGAGCTATTATGACTGCACTGGTGTAGCCTTGGAATAAATTTTTGCGAAAGTTGATTTCTTCTATTTGAATACTGTTATTATATTTTTTGCATACCTTTTATATATAAGATTATAAAAATATTTTTTATAGTCTTTCTCACAAATACGAGATTTATTTTCTACAATGTTTTTTTCTGGTCAGATAATTAAAGATAAGAAATACAAGTAAGAGGATTTAGTTTTAATTATTTAGTAGTTGCTAGAGTTGAATTTAAAATAGAAAATAAAACATTTTACGACAGACCGAATGCGCCGGAAGAATAGTTTCTCTCTTTATGGGATATCGTAAACTTTCAAGTACGAATAATGAAAAATATATAAATTAAACTACTTGTATGGTTTTTTGCATAAATTTAATTAAACACGAGTAACTAAGTGGAAAAAAAATAATAGTATGATTACCTTTAAAAATATAATAAAAATTCTAAACCCGGAAACAATCTTATAAAATAAATTACATACTTATATTTACATATAGATGACATTAACGCCCGGTTTCTATATGATTAATTTGAAAAATAACTAATTTGTTGTCTAATTCCGGAGTAACCTTTCGGATTGGCTAATGCCATGGGCGTGGCGACCACTCACAACTCTTCAGTTTTTTTATGGACAGAGAGACGAGCAGACGGTCCATATGTCCTGTAACAGCCAATAGGGCTAACAGCAGAGTCATGCCAAAAAAAAGAAAAAAAAAATAAAAAAAAGGTCCATATGACAGTAAGTTTGCGTCAACAAAAGAAAAGTTTTGCCACCATTTAAAAATGAGGGTCAGAAGAAACTAGGATGGGAGTGTGACACTATGAGAGGGTCGTACTACCCCGGTTGAGCCCGAACGAGCTCCAACCTGATGACTCTTATAATTTTAACCAACCGTCAATTGACCGTATTTTGTATTACTTTCATAACAATTAAAAATAGAACACATTTTTTTAAAACATAATATTTTAGATGATTGTTAAAATTCAGAACTACCTTACAAAATAAAAACGTGAAAATGTCACGGAACAAAGCACAAAGTGTAATAAAAAATGACAGAAAAGTGGGTATTAAAATTCAAAATAGCATTTCTGGTTAGCATTTTAGTTTAAACAAAATATAAATTGTAAGATTTAGTATGGAGATAAAATAGTGCTTGAGAGACCGAATAAATCTCTCGCTTGAGATGTGTTAGATTTGTATGGAGACAAAATACCGGTCTGGTTTTATTCTACAGCGCTTAAGTGTTTTAAGTAAAATAGGAGTTTATAATTTTCTCTTTAAAATTTTGTTCTTTAAATAAATATTTATGCCTTATTTGTCCACAGATAAATTACATTTATTTAAGAAAAATTACCACAGCATTTTCCTTATCTTACTAAAAATAATATTAATAATATGTAATATTAGTTTAAAACTCTAATTTTCTTTGGGTCGAAGTTTTGGACCTAATGGGTACTCGCAGTTGTAAATACGGTCATAAATTAACTTTATCTTAACTCCACTTCAGATTTTGTTTAAGAATATATTTATCAAAGTAATGTTGTCTTATTTTATTACTGCAATAAGTAATCTTGTAATATTCATATAATGTATACTAGTTGGTGGTTGGTATGTCTGTTCATAATCGTGTACCTCCTGAACACTTGAGATTTTCTAACAGTTTTTTTTTTAATTAAATTCAAATTTTGTATAAAATATATTATAATGATTTCTCATAAGGTATGACATAATTTGACATATTATAAATATATATTTTTTTATAAAAAGAAATTATTAATTTACGCAATAAATATAGTGAGAAAAACTGAATCCTTTATTTAACCCTTTAAGGATCATTAATATCAAATTGTGTTATATATATATATACTTTATTGTTATTCGGGAAGTTTGACATGTATACATCCTGCATTTTGAAATAGTACGGAAATGAAACCTTAACTTTTCTTACCTTCAAGATAGAACAGGTAGTTTTCAGGCTGAATTGGATTCAAATATGACCATAACTTTTAATGGGAATACGGAAGTGTGTAGATAGAAGGTACGGTCAGCATATTTTGTAAATAGAAAAAATATTTTATAAGATGAGTCTATTTTAGACTCTGAATAAGATGACAGAAGATAATTTTCTTAATTTACTAAAATTCTGAAGAGCTGTAACTTTATTTCGATATTTGTGGGAAAATTGTTAATACTGGAACTATTTAACAGATTTACAAGTTTAAAACGAATATTACGAGAGTTGGGAAATCAAATATTTGTTAGTGGTAAACATCTAAGTTAACTTTGATTAAAATGAATAAAAAATATTCTAACGAAATAAAAATATATACATTGTTGCTGACTGTACCTCCAACATGGCTCTGGCAAAGGTCATAACATTCATGATGCCCGCCGAGGAATAAAGGTTTCTATCGTGCTCTATGTACACACATAATATTTTATAAAGTCATGTACACAAGATCTAACATCAATACTTTAGTTATATTAACAAATAATAATACGTTTCATACAGCTCTACATTTGTCCAAGACATTTCAATGTGTGACCTCCAAATATTTGCCCAAACCTCAACCAATTAGTGTCAAATTCAGATCAAGTTCAAGGCTTAGTGAGTACGTTCTAAATGTTACGGAAATTACAAGATTTCATTAACTAATTGGTTCAGTGGTTGGTCTACTTTGGTAAATGCCAATGCTTCGTAAAAGCTTTTCCACATGAGCTGTCCGTTATGTCTAGATAGAGAAGCTTAAAAATAATTTAAAATGGTACAAAGTTTACGGCCAAAGGAATAATAAAAAGTGTTTCAAATAATGAGCGTATCGCAATTATTATTTTTAATTCGATGATCCAATAACAAAAGAATTCCAATAGCAAAGTTATGAAAAAAATAGATTTATTTGATATAACATCTCATTTGTATTCGAATTAATTTGTCAAGCTTGTTAAGTCCATTCTTTTCATAGTCATACCTCACGCTGCTGAATGAACAAAAGCATTCTATTCAGTCAGTTCATTGACGTGTCGTGACTCGTTCATTAGTGTAATTACTTAGTTCATTCAATCGCTCATCCATTCCATATTCATTCGTGCAGTTCATCGTTAATTCACCCTGATAGCCGCTTACCGGCTGACCAATTATATTTGGAATATTAATACAAAGACCAGTAACATATTTTAATTTATTATAAGTGAAATTTGTTTACTATGAGTTATAAGTATTGCCTTGTTTCAACGGCTCACGGGTAATTGGATTTTTAATTAATTATAAATCTATGGAGATTTATTTTAAATTAAATTATTATCAACTAGACTGTATTTTTGATCACTTTTACGAGACTATTAAAACTATACATTTAATAATGGCTTGTAAAATAATATAATATACAGTGACAAATTCATTAAAACAAGCAGATTTCGAAACTGACATTAGATGTACAATTCCATTTTAAATAAAACGAACATTTTTATAAGTTTGTTTGTATAAGGAGAATTTTCTTCGGAACCACTTAACTGAAAAAAATCTTTCATCATCTGAAAGATTTATTATTTCAGACCATAATATATAAAATATATCAATACTTACTTTAACTTGTTTCTTTCAGCACTCCTGAAGTAATGTTTCAGACTTGCAGCTTGTTTTCACTGACGATGTCAAATACAATACATTTGAATGAAAAGATTTGATTTCTTATATTTCTGTTCTAAGACCATTCGTTCAATAATAAATATATAGTATATACATAACTGAATAGTACATACGTATCAAATACACTCCAATAGACGACCAGACAAAAGAACTACTCTGTCTAAGCCGTTGTGGGCGAGTGATCAAAGCGACCATTACTGCCGCCTCGCTGGTCCAGCTCAGGATTTAATTGACTGTTTTTGGTATTATTTATCAAACATATACTGTTATTATATATTAATGTAAGGCTTGCGAAAAATAAACTTCAGGTAACGTCCCACAAGTGGGCTAAAGTATTCCAAATTTTAAGTAAATATATGACAGAAATGTTTAGTTTAATTCAATTCTAAATATAATATAAAATGATAAAGACAATTATATACATTGCAAAATTCATCAAAATGGGTACCGATACTTTATATGTATTGGCAGACCTAGAGGTCGTAGGTTCATACCCTGCCCGTATTCATATTATTTTTCCTTCCATATTTATTTAACGTTTTATTAAGTTATACCTTTATACCTTATATTTGTAACACAATGGCTTGAAATCAAAAGATTTATTTGGAAATGAGATTTACAAAGCGAATTTCAAATATAATTTTCGAATAATACTTAGAAATAATACTGAAAAAAGGAATCCGAGTTGCTTATAACAATAACGACGTTAACTGTAGATAAACGGATAAAACGAAACAAAATTAAATTTAGAGCCGTTAAGATTTTGCGAGTGAAAGCAATCTAATAAAAAAAAGATGCACAAAAGGAAATTGTATTTCGGAATAACCAACGAAATAGTCTCTCATAATACAACGATTATGACGCTATCAGGGATGAGATGGAAATAGCGTTTATTTAACATTTACTGGGGTTTGTAACAAGATATACTTGGTTTATGTTTATTTTTATGACTTTTAGTAAATAATAACTATATACAGATTTTTATTCTTTGATTGAAGCTAAGTTATAAAATCAGTCATTAAATATAAAAATATATTCATAGTTTCAGATTTTAAATAAATATAGAATTAAAAATGAGTCGATACTGGCATGTCAATTGAGACACGGTAGCTCAATTGGTAGAGCGACGGAACGGTTTTCCAGAAGTTGAAGGTTCGAATCTCTGCCCGTATCAATTTAGTTTTCGTTGTATATTTAATAAAAAAAATTACAAAGATATACTTGTTTTTAGGAATTTTCATTAAAAAAAATTTTTTTTTTAGTTTCTGATATTAAATTAAAAAATATAAATTTTATACATTCATTGTTTGTAACAATTTGTATTTCTATCAACATTATTGTTGTTGATAGGATTAATCTGAATTACTCTGAAAAAGTGCCATAAACATTTATGCGTTAGAAGCAACTGGAATCGCAAAAGAATCCTTTGAAGTAGGTCTAATTCATACTTGAGTCAAGCCTCTTCCCGGTAATGATGGCGATTCAGACCCTTTTCCAGAAATCAATTACTTACGAAACGAATTAGTGCTGAGAAATTGTGTGTTATTTATAGAAGCAAGGCGTACGCTTCCATCCAACACACACAGAGTAATGCTTCTGGAGTCTTCTCTTAATGAACGTTCTTATTTATTTTAATTAAATAAGGTTTTATGTGATGTGTTTTACAATAATCGACATTTAAAGGCATTTGTGTACAGCAGTCTTGTATGCTTTTTGACAGGTTTTTTTACTTACCATAGACATAGTTCTACCTGCTATGATACCATAGATTTGTTCTTTTTTGAATTCTTTTCTTAAATACTTGTATTTATTAAAAACAGTTTAAAGCTGGAATGCCACAATGTTGTATGTTATGATGAATTTTAATTTCACTTAGCTTGATAATATAAATATTGAATTACGTACTCAAGCTCGTTGTATGTCAAAAAAAGTATTGATTACTTTATTTATAAAATGTCATTATTGTATATCAGCACCAACATTACGATGATATTAGAATATTTTCTTTTATCATTAAATAAACTCAATTTGTGTTATTAATATGAAGATACTTAACCGCTATTAATATTTGAATTTCAAATTTTAATGAAAGCATTTTCATCTTAAAATACTCATATTTGTTACGAGACGGGAGTGCTTTTAATATTGAGTTTTTTGTATTCATAAACATATTTTCTACTTTGTTGTATTTTATTTTAAACTTTTTGAAGATTTTATAATTTTTTTTTTAATATTTTAATTAAATACAACCTCTCTGAATAATCATGAAATTTCAGTTATGAAGTCACTACAAAAATACTTCGTTATTTCAGAATACAAGTACCTGAAACGAGATTTTACAAAAAATTACAACGTTTTAGGCAAACAAATTTTAGTTTCGGCAGTTTTTTTTTTTTTTAATTTTTTGATGTTAATACAGATCGGAATTTTAATAACAATTTAATTAGAATAAAGTGGAAAAAATTGTCGATTTAAAGCGAATCGATTTATAATTTTTAAACGTGAAAAATCGAAGTTTAATCATCATCTGGGTTATCGATAGCGTTAAAACGAATATCGATGATATTAAAGTTCCCTTCGGTATATTCTGTCATTGCTTTGACTGGGGTCGTTTTCATTTAAAGCGAAATGTCAGATCGCATCTCTGAACCAATTATTCTGAGGAATATCCGAATACGTTGACCTTAACTGGAGTGACCGCATGTGGGGACGACTTATATTAAATTTGGTTAATTTAATTTAAATAGTCGATATAGTATTATGTAAAACCTTTTTTCTCTACGCACTATAGAAATTGTTTTTTTTATTATTTAAATAAATAAAAAGTGGTTGCTCAATTAGATTGGTAGAACGACGGGACGGTTTCCCAGAGGTCGCAAGTTCGGACCCCTGACCGTGTCGGTTTATTTTTCATTCTATATTTATTTAAATTAACGTAAGCTTAATCTGTCTGTCTATGTTCCCAAAAAAAATAAATATTTTTGTTTGTTATTCTTACTTTCATAATAATATACATAAAAATAAATGTAAAATATATAATATCTGGATGAATTTGGCTCGAATATTTTATGTCAAGTTTCCGGCACATGTGCATAGATTTTACAGGTTCATGAAACGACAATATGTCGGACAGCTGTAATATATTATTACGTAACGTTATTTTGGTTTACTGTTTAAAATTTCAATTAAAACAATATAACTAGCTTTGCTAGCGACTTCGCCTATAGTGTATAAGTAACCAGAGCTTTGATATGAAATGTTATTTTTATATCCTTCAGGAACAATACTTATTTTCGGGCTGAAATGGACCCCATGTCCTTTTGCCTCTGTCTACGTGTGTGAAAGTTTAATCATGATTAATTGAGTAGTTAAGACGTAAAAGCGTAACACACAAACACACTCACATTTTTACTTACAATTTATTTAAGAGCAAAAAAAAATATTGGATGTATAAAATTTCTATATCAAAATAAAGTGATAACATAACAGATTGATTCAAAGAAACGGATTCTGTATGAAATTGATTTCGTCACAGCAAGTGTTTGTCAGATTTATAACTTTATGAATATTGGATGTAGGAATGAGAAGTGAGTAGCTCTCATACGTGTTGGACTTATTTATTCTATTATAGAATTACAAATTTGAGTTTGTGTGTGTGTGTGTGTTAGGTATATGTATGTGTCTGTTATAATATCGTTTGTTATTTTGTTATCAAATGTTATTATTATATTATGTGCTCTGTGAAAGATAAAATAAAATATTATCACAATAAGTTATAGTGAAATACATATTTAAGTAAATGTTTTTCTCGAGTTTGTTGAAGCTATTTATCAATGTGACAAACTGTCGGCACTTAGAAGTCAAAAAAGCAATAAATCTCTAAATTAAATAAAGACCAATAACTCAAGTTAGGTCAACGATTCAAAAACCACATTATTTCTTATAATAAAAAGAAAAATAACCATTTGTTTTTATAATATTAATAATTTCTACACACACTTGCCTTTTAACATTTAAATAATGAGGTACATTTAGTTCATTTACTCGTGACACTTTATACTTATGAATCATAATTACGTTTTTATCGCTTGATAAATATAACCATTAAGAATAATTTATAGATATATAATATTTACCATATTATATAAACATAAAAAGGCTTTAATTCATCTTAATATTTATAAAAATATTCACCATCCCTATACGTCAGCTTAAAACATATTTCCAAACGCCGATCAACCCTCCAATATGTTACATTTGGATATGACTGACATTCTGACGATAAAAACCACCACAGATAACACCCGGGCGGACCCATTCATAAATCACTCAAGATTTGCATGTCAACATTCTAGTTATTTCGACGAATTCAAAATGTGAATGACGCATTAGAATTTCAAATAATCCCCACTCTCGGATGAGATTCAAATTTGGAATTCTATTGAGGTTATCCTGTAGCTAGGATACTTTTGAATATAGAATGGAAATTTGAGTGCTAGGGATGTGTTTGTTTTTAAAAATCAAATTAAATGTTCTAAAATTGAATGTTTAAATTCTAAGGTAACTTCTAAGCTCGGCCTTTCCATCAGAAAACGTTTAAGTGATATTTACTAAGGCTTTTTACCTGACCGCAACATTTGTCATTGCTAAGAGCCGGGATGATCTGTCTCCTTGATAAATGGTGGCCCTAATGCGAGCTCTTTCACTAACTTCGCGAAATAGTATTAAATGTCTGAAGTTAGAAATTTACTTTGATAAAAAAATATATAATTTGAGTGCCTTCGTCTTAGTGACAACTTTAAATCTTTCGAGTTTATTCTTAAAACAGAACTCAAACCTAGCTGATGCTGTATGGCTCTGACCTTTGCCTTTTGGTAAACTTTAGAAAAACATAAAAAACGACTGCTCGTGCCACATTTGACAGTTGACAGTTATGCAAAAGTATTTTTTTTTCTGTCTCAAAATTCGGAACAAAGCATTACTACTCCTGGGGTATCTAATGTACGGCGTTTTAATATTGTTACCATAAACAATCGAGTGAGCTAGAAAGGAAGTGTTCTTGGCCCCAATGTTGCAACAGTGAGCGGCACCACGATGACGGATAATGATAGTTCTGACATCACATTAAATGGCATTTTTAATGAACTTATCTGTGTGTTTGTGTCTTATGTATATAAAATAACATTCACAAGATTAATGCTAAAGTAACATTCATATAATCGAATGAATGTTCTTAGAAATAATTCACATTATTTGTTCGTCCGTAGATTAAGATCCTTGTATCCTTAATGTTTATATGATTTATGGTCTTTTAATAAATTATGCTGTTGAAAATAATTTTACAGAAATAAAAGCAAAATTATATAACTGATAAATTACTTAAAAATGTAACTTTTATAAAGTTCAAAAAAAAATCTAACAAAGCTTATAACTGTCTTCGAATACGAACAAAAGAAAACAATTTTGTGTGATGGCGAAATATCTTCTGTGGTTTGAGAGGACATTCTTTGTGAATCCATTCACACACATGCACAATGGTGGACAATACACACATGTTACAGTTGTGCATACACTACATACTACACTACCACATGCACATTTTTTTCACGCACACTTACAAGAAAGAAGATTAAAAACGACACGGTGAATAGAATTCCATTTTTGAATTTTATTCTTATATTTATTCTTTTGTGTAAAATGTTATGACATTTTTAAAGCTCTAAAAATGTAATTAGATATTGCGATCTTTCTTAAATGGATTTTACTATAAATGCTTACAGAAATTGTATTGATATTTCTAATGTACATACATAATGTATTTTTTAAGCTGTTACCAGTTGCTAATGAAAAAGGTAAATAAATATAAAGAAAAATATCTTTGAAGTTAAATGTAAAAGAAATAAACGAAGGGTTAAGACAATGAGGATTAATGAAATAAAGGTAAATAAAGTAATTGTAGATGAAGGTCCAAATGTAGAGTCAGTTGTCTTTAATGGTTTAATTCCTACCAGATGTCTCAGGTTCAAATCCGTATTAATGTATTCCTTTATTAGATATTTATTAAGTTACTATTAAGTGAATAATAACAAAGATAAATAAATAATAGAAAAAATAACCTTAATGAGAACGTTATAGGAAAGCTTCTTATTTTAAATTTCCCAAACCAGTTATTTAAAGAGTTTTCGCCCTTGCAAGCCAAGAAATCGATTTTGCTTTATCTTCTTTTTTTATCTTCTTTTCTTTATCTTCTTACTTTCTTTATTTTCTTTTTCTTTATGTCTCAAAATTGTCATTCCAATAATTAATTTTAATAACGTTGAGGTCGTATATATTCTATTACAACATTGCAATTTCATAACTTCGTTTTATTCACGTAAATATTGTATTTACATATAAATTTAATTTATTACATCTCCAACGTGGTATTTAAGAGACGATTTGTATTTTATTAAATATATTAATGTATGGATTTAGCAATTTTATTGGTACTTAGTTTAAATTTATATTACGATATCGATTTCAAATGTCATTTATAAACTATTCGATAAATAACAATTTGCCATTTCCAACAATGTAGCGATAATCGGTCGATTATGACAGATCTGACAAATTTCAAAATGTCCTCCATTCCATGTAATGGGGCTCATTTAAGTCCTAAAGAAACACGTTGTTTGGATTTCAAATTAAGAACACCTGTTGGACGCCCGTTAGGAACGTCCTGATAATTTGTTTATATAATGTAAATTGCGTCGCGCGGGAATCTAATGAAGTTCTTTATTTGAATTAGAAATCGTTTTTTTTCCTTTATTTTTTGTAAACAATTAAAGCGTTTCTTTTTTTTATATTTAGTAAAATATTTTTCTTTTTTTAGTTGGTAAATTATATTGGAACATAAAAATGCCGATATAAAATGCACTTACATTTCTAACATCTGGCGAACATTTCGTTGAAAAATGATATTTTAACGGCTTCACCGCTCTAAGCTACATTGTAGTCTAGATATTACTACGACATCAGATCTAGCCTCACATTACATTACATTATATTATATAACTATCTCTTTCCGACATTGTGGTCAAAATAATATATTAAAAATACTTAATATATATATAGAAAATATATTATAATAAAAAAGTTATAATAAATATGGTTAAAATAATAATATCGATGTAAATGAAGCTTATCATTATAAAGATAACCAGAGGGATTGAAATTAAGAAAGTTTAATGAAAACATCGCCCTCAGAACAAGGGACGGATAAATAGAAGCTATTATATAAGATTGGCCAGGGTTTAGTGATGTGAATTTATCGAAAATTTTAAAAATCGATTATAAAATAAATCTATCGATAATTTTAACATTTTTATACAATCAGTTTTGAAATGCGATTTTAAAGGGATTTAATAATAATGTTACAAGTTGCACTTAAAAGCCTTTCAACATAAATTGTTTTAATCTTTTAATTACACTTTATTTTCAATTTGTTAATAAAGTGAAAAGCCGGATTACTGAGGTTGGAATATTTTGATGGATTCATTCTGTGATGAGTCTTTTGTGGAATATCGATACAATAAAATATATTGGTAATGTTTTGCCTTAGCTACTTGTTAATTAATTTTCGTCAAATTTGACTTCAAAGGTAGAGATGGCACATTTAAAAATATATTAATATGTTCTTAAATTGATGTCCGTATCGGTTTATTTTTCATTCTACATTTATTCAAAAAATAAAAAATAAGCCTCACAAAACATATTTATAGATATTTTCAAACATTACCTAATATCGGTTGTGGTATAATCTATACTGCAAATTTGCAACATCCTAATAACAAACAAAACAAAACAAAAGCCTAATAGATGTCACCACCGTTCCGATAAAGAAGAATATGTATAGAATGCTTAATTCACTGAGTCTGGCAGCGATACGGTAGCTCAATCTGTAGAGCGACGGGACGGTTTTTCCAGAGGTTGCGGGTTTGAATCCAGGGATTCAATCCCGTATTGGTTTCTTTTTCATTCTATATTTATTAAAAAATGTATTTTGAGTTAAGAATAACGAAAAAACACCACATAAGAAAAAAAACCATTTAGTATATTTTTTTATTAAACAGGAAATCGTTTGATTTAATTAATAATATATACATTTAAATTAGACAAAATCAAGTTTTTCAATCTAATAAAGATAAGAAATATATAAAAGAAATATGAAGGTCGATTAGAACACTATTCTAACACCATTGTAGAAAGACTCTTTTGAAGGTGAAACCATTGTAGAAGAATTCTATTTATATTACATTTACTTTTACGAATTCTTGTAGCTGTAAATTTCACGTTTGTTTAGAAATACTACATTTATTTTTATATATAATAAATATAAAATATGGTTTATATTTAAAACCTCTTTTGTAGGATGGCATTATTTATTTAACCTTTGATTTCTTTTCATACGAATTAATTATAAGATATGAGGACAATCTTGGATTGATAAATATAATTTAAAGACGGGAATTTCCGTAAAAATAAAACTTTTTACTGACGTGATTGGTAAATACATTTCGCACACGTCGAATCATCAAAGTTATCTCAATTTGGGGTCAGCCACGTGACCTTATAGCACGACCCATAAATGATTCAACACATGGTTCCTTCCTCAAGTTCAGATAGAAAATTTATTATCTGTATTTTTTTATTACATTTTATCATATATTTTGTTCTTGCTTTATTATTTGAGTATTAATTTGTGTTTGTACCAAATCTTTATATTAATGGTATTTGTAAAATGTATGTACCTTCTTTGAAAATAACTGACAATTACTGGCAGATGGTAAGCCGTTTTTTTTAATCTATGCTTAACCGCCATTATTTATAACATTTAAAACATGAATACGAAGAAAAATTACGGTTACCAAGTTTACAATTAAAATAAAAAAATCAAACACACATATATGATATAATAATACTGTTATTTAATTCCAGTTAATACTTACAACAAATGTATGGAATTAAAGCAGTCATTCTAAGAATTATCCAGTCATTGAAAATAAAAGCCTAAGACCTAGATTTGTTGACTTAACAATAGGCTTAGAAACCTTTGTTAGTAATCTTTGAATATACGTGTATTTTGTATAAAACATATATTTATATGTCAAATAGAAATATGTCATATATTAGAACATCTAAATTCTACTTCATATTGTGATTGATTTAAATCATACCAAATTTTCCAGCCGTTAAATTGATTTAACTAACTAAATCAAACCAATTAACATCTACAATGACGGCTTAACTTGAGGCACTAATGGTATTTCTGTACAGTTGTGGGGGATTAGAAATACTAACTTTACAAATATACGAATATAGATACATTATAATTATATTTGTAAAATAATAGAATTGGATTCTTCACTGTTTTCATTTAAAAACATAACGTGGTTGATTCAAGAAATATAATACTTGATTATATACGACTGGGCGTTCTGACACTTTCGTTACCAACCACCATTGAGACAAACATACATGAGATTTTAAAAACTTTCTTTGGCTGGACCATTCAAACCCACTTTTGAGTTTCTCCAGAAGCTACAGATTAAATATCTTTTAAGAGAAGACCCAAGCAGGACTTTTGACTTCTCTTAAAAGATATTTAATCCTGGACATGGGAGAATTAAAACCTAAAATTGACCTCTTACTCTGGTTGGATGCTAGTTCAACGTTAAGTCAACGCTAAAATTAAAGCTCTGCAATTGTGATTTTTCGCTCTACCATTGAAAACAGTACATTTTTTGACTAAAAATGTTATATAATATATTATATATATATATGAATCATTACGTATTTCTAACGAATGTATTTATAATGAGACTCTAAATGGTTTATATTTTAGTCACAAATGTTATTTGGATCCATAAATAACATGATGGATTGCAGTTATTTGTAAAAAGAAAATGTTTTTTCAGCGGTGTTTCAGTAATTGTGATGAATGGACACAGACGTACTAACGATGTACATAAATGTCATAGGTGACACTTATATATATATATATATTTATGTATGATATAATTTATTTCAAGGCAAATATAAATATAACAATTTCCATTTCATTTTCTCCCGTTTCAAGTAATTTTCATCTATTATCTCATATTTACGAAATCCGTAAATTTCTCTTTTTATTTTCAACAAAGCCCAAATCTGATTTTGTGTTTTTCTGTGAAAATCGAATATTCATTTGGCTGAATTCATATTTCATAAAATCTTTCTATTAGGTAGTTATTTCTTAAAAATCGAACAAATAAATTCGTTAACAAATAGACAACCAATTATTTTCATTATATATATATTTATTGAATATATTTAACCTCCTTACTTTTTTATTATAATTATAAACATCTCATAATAGAATAAGGCTTTTTAGGTTCAAGAAAGTTAAATTAAAAATAATAATATGAAAATCAGACCACTTTCTTATTTGGGCTTAAATGAAAATATTGATAATTTATCTCTATTTGAGATATTATTCTTTTTTCCTTAAACCTACACCTGGGTCGCAAGTCCCAGGAGCTGTTTGCACTCCTCTCCCTGCAACGCGATGGGTCCGGCACCCGCACGGTGAATACATGGCATGATAAGAAGGTTCGTCTTATAAAATCAGTTTCTTTATTTTCAGAGAGAGTTTTCTTATAAAAGCTAATAATACCATTAAGTTTACATGTGATTGTAAACGAGAATGACACAGATATATTTATTGCTGGGTAATTACTTTCAGTCGTTACCTTCCCAGACGAGTCTAGCGAATTATTGTTTGGAAGTTATTGACCTATTTGCAAGTTGACTCAAGATTTAATATTGGGAGTAGAGGACTCATTGGCGCAGTGGTATTTACTGTTCATTGAGTAATGGTTTTGACTTTGATTCCCAAACTAGCAAAAAATATATATTTATAGACTTAATTTTTTTTAATCTTGTTTATATATACTATATATTTAAGAATAATAATGAATAATGTTTGTATATCAGTGGTCTAGTAAATAAAGTATAAGCTCTGCTTATTTTGGGTTTCGATTGCGTGGCATTTAAATGACTGAAAAAAAAAATATGAAGAATATTTGCAGACTCTACTTAATTTAGGAAAGTTTAGCATTTCCCTTTAAGTTTGGCTAGTATCATTTGTAAATGAAGATAATAGAGACTGTTGATAGGTTTTAGTATTTTATTGGTAGTCCTAGACTGTCTAGATAAGGATCGAATATATTTAAATACACCTATAACTCTTCTGTTTCCTGAACCTAGATTGCTGTTTTAAAAGAGAGCAATCTTTAACGGTCCTTATCGCTGTCGATAGATATCTGGTAGAGCTGATGTATCCTAAAGATTCTTCCTAGACAATGATGTACCTTTTTAGGTGTCATGACTAAATCATTTAAAATTGATATTTGTGATAATTTTTGAATATAGAGAAGTGAACAAGCACGTCGTTTTCGAAAATATATTATACGTATTCGGTTTTAATACAGTAGTAAATCAATTAGTGACAATCAGAAATTAAGAGTAAGAGAAGAATATCGGTTCTCGGAAGGAGAGGAATTTAGAGCCATACTTAGAGAGAGAGAGGAATAGGGTTGAGGTCTTTCGTCTCTCTCCTTTACCACCGGTTTCCTGTAAGTAACGTATGATCCAGCTTCCATACTAGATTCAGTTTGGGTTTACAACTCTCACCAACTCATTTCTTCTTTTATTACATTATCTACCAAGTCTATATTTTAAGGCCAGAGGTTGTCAATCTAAGCCCACGTAACTCCCTTATATTATCAGTTGTTAATTAATATACGAAATAATTTACGGGGCTAATAAAATATATATTTATTATATATTTCATTATAGTAACGAAAAAGTTTATATATTCAAGATGTCATTGTATCTGTTTACAATTTCACCAACTTATTGTTTGGGTCATTCAACCCATTATCTCCATTGCGTTTGTTTAAATACGATTTTATTTTTATACACTGATACGATTTGCGAATAGTGAATTTACATTAAACATCGATAGATTACATTGAACGATAAATATCGATTAATATTTACATTTCTTAGAGCAAATTAATCCTTCTATATTTAGGAAGAATTTTGGAATGCTTAAATTTTATGCACATATTTAAAAATATATTGTAGCCTACGATAACTCTTGTTTGATTATAAATAGGCATGAAGTAAATATGTCATATTCATAAAATGCGACTAAAACAAAAATTGTCGAAGTAATATTGAACAAAAGTTAGTTATTACAATTCAGAAATAGCATTACACACAAATCATAAAAATGCACGTGTTATAATCACACCAATATTTCACGGTTGAACGGCAATCTAATTAAATTACATAACGCGTTATCGACATCGACAAACGTCATTCGCGTCACTAGGCGTAATCGGTCGGTTATCGTTCGCCTTGATTCAGTACGAACGTTCGACTGACCTGACGCGTACGCTGCTTTGCGCTAAATGACAGCCGCCAGTTCGAAATTCAAATCTTTTATTATCTCTTCTGGCCTTTAAATAATATGTCGATTGTTCTCCTTTTTTGACATTGCAGTGCTTTGTGACCGGCCAGTTATTTGTGTACTGTGGTTGAATTATATATGTTATTAAAAGCCTGTGGTTGTTTTAAAATTATTGTATTTTTTATCGAAATACATTGAGGTAAACATTTTTCTAGCAAAATATTTGTTACCAAATATCTCATACATTTATTATGAATATAATAGAAGTACTAAGAAAATTATAAAACAATTCTGTTTTTAAAAAATCAAAGTTTCCGCTCCATACTTCAGAAAGAGACCAATAATTGAGGTCGATCACGACATTTAGCAATTTTCTACACATATGCTGCAATCTGCATAGGTGGCCATTTTACATGCAAATCCGACCCATACAGCGACTCGGCGATTTTTTCAGCTGCATACTAACATTAAAGCGCTTTAGTCTTATTTTAAAAAAACCTTTACTGCATTCTTGTTATAATGCCCAATATGCAATATGAAATAATACTAACTATGGAACTGCTGTGTAAAGAATTACACAAAATCATATTTTAAATATGTATTTTATTATTTTAAACAAAACATATATTAATTTTCTTATAAACGTCAAATCTTTTAGATTAAATAAAAAAACTTCACGACATTTCCAATCACCAAGACGTAACATTACTTAATAGGAAATTGAAACGAATTCCGGATAAAATAAATTAAAAGCCAACAAGCGTCCGGACGCCATTACCTGAGGCCTGAATTAATAATTATTGCAAATTTCCCTTAACTTTAAATTAACCTCGCTCGGTTTAAGATATTTAACCTTTTTATTTACAAGACAAATATTTTTTTTGTAATTATTCTGGAAGACATTTCTTATCGTAATTTTCCGCTTTTATATATTTTATACAATTTTAAACTGTATGAATCTTTATGTAATTTTAAATCAAAAATCTTCTTATCATTATTATTTAAGAACAATAATTTTATGGTTAAATTTTCTAAATAGACTTAAAACATAACTTAAATAATAACTTAAAACTTAATATGATATGTATTTACTTAAGGAATTATAAATGTAATATATATAGGTATATTCTTAGAAAGTGCAATAACCTATTTAATTTTGCAAACATAAAATTGTTGAAATTTAAAAAAAAAGAAAATTTAAACTTTTTTATTCTGTGTAATGGTATAAATGATAAAAAAATATAAAAAATCTTTTTTTAAATTTAATTTACCTACATTAATCATTCGAATTAGAAAAAACGAATGTCCCGGGGCAGCCCTAGCATTAATGAAACAGTTGCTTTATAACGAAGTGAAAAAAAGGTAAGGTCTTTTTGGAGGGAAAATGATGAATTTTAATTGGCTAATAAAATTCAATCTTAATCAAATTTCCCCCCGAGAACGAATGTTTTATTTCGAATTCTCTAAATTTCCATTTATGAAAATTCCTTCTATTGATCTGAATATCGAGGGTTTATTTAATTATTTTACATGTAAAGGAGATTCGATTCATAATTTCCAATTATTAAGAAATACGCTACAAAATACGATTGCTGTTTTACTAAATAAACAAAACAATACTATTTTCGGAATAATTATTTCTTTATCAATCAGTCAGGAGCCCCAAATTACTTTTCCTCGAATATTTCACGATTTTCTTATTGTTAAATTAAATGTATATAACATGATAGACTTAAAATGCTCAAACAAATAATAAATAGAAATTTACATAGAAATATAATATTCAGAGATAACCCTTTGAGGCCATTTAGAGCAGTAAAGGTCTGAAGCTGGCCAAGTGCTTTCAGAAGTCTACTTCAAAGAGCAGGTAGTAATTGGAGTAACATCTAAGATCATGCGGTCACTTGGAGACGCAGTCAGCTGTGACACTACAAACAAAATAATGATCTCATTGAGATTAAAGAGTACGTGCACTTGTGTGTGTGTAGAATATTTGTTGTGTGCATGTGTGAGTGGTAGCTTAAAAAGACTTTCTTATTCAAACTTTTTTGTTATAATTGGTGTATGTGTGTGTGTGTGCAGGACATATCTTGTTTATATGTGTGAGTGGTGGCTTAATGCGACTTTTTATTTTTTTTTTTTTTATAACCTTTAATTAATCAAAATAATTTACTATGTTAATATTGTTTTTAATACATTTGAAAGTTTTCTGTAAAGGACATATTTTGGTTGCTCACTAACTTAGTAAGCCTGTTAAAGTTATTCCGAAATAAATATCTAAACTTATATTATTTTATTGAAAATTACTTAAGATAACTTTCTTAGTTAATGTTTTATTAAAGTGCTTTCAAAGTTTTTAGCTAACAAGAGGTTAGTGGTGGCTTTGAGAGAGATATTGGTGATTATTTCATATTAATTAAAATGGTTGCTTTTCTTTGAAATATTTGATCTCCAACTTTAGTTAATTACAACTTATTACGAAATGATCTCAACAAAAGCTCGCGTCCAAAATATTTTGTATTAAATTATTTAACTTTGTTTCAGAAACTTTTGGTAATTTAATGATTACATTTCTTAATGATATTAATTTTTTTAGATACGTATATATATGTGTTTATTTTCCTCTGATATTGTTTTTTTTTTTAAAAAGGTTATATATTTTAAAAGTTACCTTCTATTCATTACTCATCTTTATATTTAAAAAATATATTTTTTAATAAATATAGGCAATACATTTAAACGTTGGTAGGATATGTGTCAGCGATCTCTGAAATACTGTTTCCGTCGCTCTACCTACTGAGCTACCGTGTCATTACCCACCTTGATTAATTTATATATTTATTTAGATGATTAAATTAGTTTATTTTGATGTTTATAGACAATTTTATATAATAATAATAATTGTATGTTTCTAACATATGAAATAAGTAATAAAATGAAATATATATTCAAATCCTGGCGATAATGGACGATTAAATATAATAATTTGAAGATATTGATATTGGTTTAAACAGTCGAGAGGAGTGCTATCAATTACCTCACCTAAGTGGATATCAAAGGGAATGAAGTGGATAAGGCTGTTTGCACACTGGATGTTTTTCTGACTTTTCAAGGGCGGTTTCAAAGAAATATGCCCTTAACTGGAGGTTAAATTTTATTTTGATATCTTTTATAAATAATTGTAAATTAATTTTACAGCTGTATGTTATTTTTATACTTTAATAAATACGTTTGTTGTAATAATAGTTATTTACTGTTATTCAATTGATAAATTATAGTGTACAGGAAAAATAAACCTTTATCTTATATCGATATGTACTTCCCGAATTTTTATTATCATAATAAAAAAAAAGTATTATTTCGTTCAAATATTTAACAATATTTATTATTCAAGTACATGATATGGTCATTAATTATTTTTTTATCTATTTTTTCTGTTACACTCCGTAAATTATTATAATTAAGTCCATAATCCAAATATATAAATATTTAATAATGCATAGTGTGTAATCAGCCTAATTATCCGTTATATCCGCGTCAACTTTCAACATTGGTTCAATTGTCACTTTGTAATCCTTGTTTACGAGCGTCTATTATTGGAATTTCGTTGTAAGTAGATCGTTACTTGTTAGCGTCTGTAATTGGAACTGTCTTATAAAGAAATTTTGAATAAAACGCTAACGGAATTAACGAAATTCTCAAAGCATATCGAGCGGTAAATTATAAGAAAATGCGCTTTTGTATTGTATTTTTTTATTTCAGGTACATTTAAATGTTGAGGACTACACCGTATTGTAAAAGGTAATTTCATTATCACTTTTTCCTTTATTCACAAAAGAAAGACAATAAAAGGAAAGATAAATCAATTCGAAATGAAATTCATTTCGTTAAATGAAACATAACATTAGCTGTAAAGGTAAAATAAAACGATGGTTAATAAAAGCCGCCTCACATTTCGGCACAAAGGTAATGGCTCTTGAGAAGCAATCTTGTAGGTCCGAGTTCTCTTACCTAGGACTCGAGTACAAGTCACAGGCGACGAGCGGTTATGAGTTATAAGCGTTTCTCTTATCACCTTCCGACGTGTGGTATGAGATGAACTGACTATGTTTGTTGATTCTTGGTATAAGAGGTTAGAAATATTATTGTATAAAGTATTTTTTAATTGTTTTTAGGTAAATCTATCATGACTTATACTTTTACTCAATATATCTTATACCGTTTAAATTTACAATTGTAAAAATTTAGTTTTCTATGTATTGTTTTAAAAAAAACTTACTCCTGTTAGAAGAATTTCAGAAAGAATTTGGCTTATTTCTTTATTATTATTTAATCATTGAAAAAATTTTAGCAATGAGAGCCTTATAATCCACTCTTTGTGTAATATATGTCAAATTAAAAATCGATTTATAATCCGAGATTGAACCTCAGATTGCATCTTACAAATTTAATCTTTTATTATTATTTACACTGATAACTTAAGAAATTTGTTATAGTTATACATAATACAGGAACGTGTAAATAATCAGATGGCTATCTCAAAGGCAAAGTCTTCATACCATACATATATAATACATTGTCAACCATACATATATAATACATTGCTTGTATAAAACGTCATAAATCTTTTTAAAGAATAAATATATTTTCTAAAACTAAAAGAGAACAAGAGAAATTCAGGACACTCACAAGGCAGCAGGTGTCTATAAATATATCAATAACATATATTTATATAAACATATATATATATATATCAATAACTTGAATTAAAAAACGCTACCTCTTATGAATTAAAGTAAGCATATCGTTTTCGTACTTTCGCAGCTCTTCGGAGTGCGGATGTCATATGTTAGGGAATTCTGTTTTAATTCTTTTTTCCTTTTATCTCAAATTAATGTTTGTGGTGCTCTTGCCAACCCCCGAAATTTATAGTTCGATGTTTGTGTATGTAAATGTTTATATTTCGAATAAAATGTTTGTTTTAGTGGCAGAAATGTTGGCTTGGGTAAATATTGTAACGAGTACGATGAAAAAAAGTTAGAAGAAAATTAAGCCATCGACTCGTTATTTCATGGAAGGTACTGAAATAATATAGAATATATTCGCATTTATTCAACAAACTTAGTATCAAAGTATAGAAAGAAAGAGAGGTATGATAAAAAGAAAGAGAGATACAATTTACGAACTAAGTTAAAACACAAACAATATTCATCTCAGTGTGAATGACCTGTGTTTAGCGTATCTTATGAGTTGACACAACATTTGTACTACGAATTAAGGTTTCTGGCCACGTTGATTTCTTTGCACTATGCATATACACATAAGAAATTTGTACATCTGTATATATGTTAATAATAATGTTCAATAGAATAAAACATAATGGAGTGGAATTTGGAAAATTTTATTTTCCACCTAATCTAGATAAAGCCCGGAGCGGAAATTTAATAAAGCGCACCCCACACGGCCCAGCGTGAATTTGAGAAAGCTTCCGGAAGCCAACCAATATGGCGGCCAAGATGGCGGTTGGTGACGTTTTAATTATTGTTGCGAAATTTTATATGCTGGCAAGTTTAATATACAGATAAAATATTTAATATTATTGTGACTGGTATCACGCGCTATGCAATTATTTCATTGGTTTATTTTGTATTCTGTAGTTTTAGTCTACACAGTGGGAATATTAATGATTTCTAATATTAGAAGCTCAGGATATTATTTAAAAGAATAACAAGTAAACACAAGTTTAATATTTTATAATTTTTTATTTTTATTATTTTTTATCATTCATATTATGTTAAAGTAATTCAAATATATTATACAATTTTGTTTGATATATATATATATATAATTAAAATAATATATTATATAAGTGATAAGCATGGACAAAACAAAATACGATATATTTTAACCTTCGTTGTGGTGCCTACATGTTAATTATATACAGTATATACCTTTTTATTATGTATATATATGATGTAATTGTATATAAATGTATATATATGAAATTCTATCTTACTTGGCGCCGATCCATTCACAAGTGATTCTTCAATGACCCATCAACGGAAGCTAGGCGCAAGAATACTAATCAAGATGTATACACCTATAATAACTACCTATACGTGTAATGTTTAAGTTGGTAACACTGCCGACTATAATATCGATTTTAAGAATTATATAGTGACGTCACTATTCCAAATTTAAAATTAGAATTTTATTAAAAGAGATCTTATATGCTTTTTATTTAAATTTGTTGAACGTATTTTTAATATAGTATTTATATTAAAATAAATAAGTTACATATAACAAAAAATATTTCAAATATATTTGAACAGGAAAATAATAATCAAATAGAACAAAATTATCTTAAACCAAATAAACGTGCTTCGGATTTTACAAATGAATAAATTATATCGATAAAAATATTTTTACAATAATATGAAATAATTTCCTGTTACATTGCTAACCAAGCTCCTTACTGAAACTAAATTCCTCTAATAGTAATATTACAGAGAATGTATTCTTAGTCCGCGACGTCTCAGCTCTATAGTCCGAGATGTTTCGTATGAGCAAGTACTGCCCTTGTCTGGTCGTTGTCATCGCGGAGTCATTCGCATCGCCCGGAATGCAATGTCATGACACCAAACTGACATTTCATATTATGACAAACGATTTTGAATATTACTGATATGAAATAAGGTTGAATTTTCTTTAACCACCATTGCAGTATATAAGATTTTTTGGAATTTATATTGGATTGTCGAGTGCACTAATATAGACGATAAAGCGATCACAATTAAGTCGAAATTCGAAAGATTTCAATGATCACAAAGGGCATTATCCAGGCTTCGTTAAATCCTCAACAAACATTTAGAATCGTTATTGGTATTTGTGTTTTGCAATAATGGGTTAAAGTTCGAATTTGTGTGGCAGTTTATTTACGATACAACTATTATTAGCTGAGCTCGTTTTATATGACTATTCTTGCTAGCTTTAGAACGAGCTATATACATGTGATTTTGTTCAAAGAAAATATTTTCAATGGTTATGAAATTAGGGTTCTTTTTCGTTTGATATTGAAATGTTTTGCAAGTGCGTTGGCATTATAATTTTAGCCCGGATGGTTTCAAGCAGTTTTTATTGTGGTAGGGTCATCCTTTCCTTTTATTCTGCGGATGTTAGATCTTAATTGAGTGGACCAAGAGTGACGTCACCAGAGGACTGGCTGTCACAATTATTTACATATATATTTATATACCTATAAAAAATGTTTTTTCCCTCTCTACAGGTTTGTCACTAAAGTATTTACGTAGATTTACCATCACCAAGCAAATTGTTCTCTGATAAAATAAACAAATTTTATTCAAGCATACAAACTTCTATGTTTGAATAAAACAACGAGTTAAATAAACATTATTTGTAGAATAATGACATTCACGCAATTAAATTTATTTATACGTTACTTAGTTTATTATTTAGTAGAATACTCATCCATTACTCATTTAGTAATTAAATATTACTTTATGGCACTTTCACATTAATACCAAATATTATATTATATTTATAATTTTCTTATTAATAACAAAACATGTATATAAATTTATAGTATATAAATAAGATCAACCATGAGTGACGGTAAGCCCTATAATATTGGTCGAAATTAATAAACGATCTTAGATTGAAATCTCTATAATTTCAATACACATTTCAAATATTGGCACCGATAAATTAAGAAAAGTCTTGTAATTGTATCAGAATCTTTACGAAATTAATGTCGTATTTATATGAATGTAACCGATAAATCCGAAATGTAAAGATCAACGCTTTCTTGACCGTGAATGTTCTGCTTTTCTTGGAACACATCTCAGATGGAAATATATGCTGGAGTTTTTTATTTATTTATAGCCACTGCGGTGTGGAATTTCATTTATTATTTTAGTATTGTAGATATTTATTTATTTAACATAAAATACAGTATACTATTATATCTATTATTATTAACGTAAATCAACAATAATATCAATAAAATTTTTCGTTTTTTAGTTATGAGGAAGAAATATTATTTATTTTATTGTATTTATATACAGGTATGTATAATAAATGTATATATATTATTGTTTTTGTTGGTAATTATTACATGTATAAAATAATTGGTAATTATAACGACAAAAGGCAGTTTTCCTTTCTAAGAAATTTGAGGCAATTATTTGAACTATAATTGGTTGGACGGTACTATAATATAACAAATATATTATATATATTTCAAGATCTGGACTTAACAGGATCTGATCAGAATGGTAATAATTTCAGTTTACTGATGGTTTAAAAGATTAACTGACATTGCAGTAACTGCTCACATTTACAGCTGAAAGATTAATTCAGTCCGATCTGGTGACGATTACGAAAATTGGGTGAGAAGTATGGAAAACTGCAGCGTCTATAGACAAATGGCAAGCGTTGGTTGTCGATTCTATTTAATTATATGTAAATAAGTGACAATGTAGCGTTACGTTACGTCAAAAATATACATTTATCATTCTATTCTACTTGCGTCAACGACTTTTATCTAAATCTTTGCAATATATATATCTAAATCGTTTGTCCTGATAGACTATTCACCTATAACTAAAAATAATGAATCTAGAAGCTGAAACTACAAATATACGCTTAGGTTCTAAAATATACTACTAACACGGTGGTCTAAAAAGGAATTAAATGTTTTTTGTTTGTTATTTTATAAGTAATATCCATTAAAATCGTTATTTAAACCTTTAGAACCTAACAAACCTTTTTTTCAAGGTTTTTGAAAACTATGAAAAAAATTTCATAAACTCCATGCGAATGATTATTGGGTCAGTTAGTGTCATATATATGTCATACATTCTTAAAAAAACATTTCATTTAATAAAATGAAAATAGGAAGTGGTACACACCACGTTTTGCACACACGTTATCAATGACCTTGAATTGACTTTGTTAACGACATTGATAATGATAACGGAACCCGTATACGCAAATCGTTAAAATGCTAAAAATAAATACCATACTGAACTTATAAATAAAATAATTTACATACGTAGTAATTTATAAAGTGAAAACAATATCGTAAAATTGAAACATTTATTTATTTTAAACATATTTAGATTTTGTATCATATGGTGTAACAGAATTTTTTAATTTAATAAAAATATAGTTTGTAAAGAAAACTGATTAAATTTTTTGTTTACTTAAAAATAAATTATTAAGCCTATCTGATTTAGATGCTCCATCTCAGTTGAACATTTTAACAAATAAATTACGTTTACTTATAAAAGATAAATATATTTTTAAATATAGATAGAAAAAACCATCAACACTAGCAGTACTCGAATATGCTACTTCTGAATATCTCTCCCGTCGCTTTGCCAACTGAGCTATCGTGTCTTTATGAATTAAGCATTCTATTTATATAGAAACCTGGAACGCGGGTAGCAGGTTTAAATCCTGTTAAAAAACTGTTATTAAATATAATTTATATATGTTCTAAGTTTAATAATATGGCTTTTAATATATTTTTTATCTCATTCTTTTACATGAGTCCAGTAGCTGTTGAAATAATCTTCTAATATAAGTAAAGTATGTTGATAATAAATACCGTTCCCCTACCTCCCTGTCGGTATCTCTGAACGACACCAGGCGCTTATCACAAAATTACAAGATATTTACTTTTCGCACGTAAAAATATCTTTCCTTTATTTAAATTACAAGCTGTTAGCGATTGTGGTTTATATATTTATTAATTCTTTTATATATTACATTATATTTGTATTTGTGTTGTAACTTTATTACTTATATTAGTATACTTATATTAGTATATATTAGTATACTTATATTAGTATATAATATTAATGATAGGCTAAATATTAAATCGGAAAAGAGGTGTCATACATTATAAAAAACGTATCTATAAAATTTCAGTTTATTCTTTCAAACATAGTTTATTATCACAACAGTTTATTTTACTTGTTTAGTTATTGAAGTATTTAAAACACACAGCATTTATAAATAATTTATAAAAACATGTCAACTTTAACGAACAATAATCTACAACGAGCAGAGATGAACAGACAAAAATAAACTGTTATTAATTTTATTTTAATAAAAAAATATATAATGAATCACTGTTTTAATATAAGAGACGGTTAATACGATATATATTATATATATTATCAAAAAAAAATAACGTTACACGCCATCATCTTTTAACTTGCACCGTGCGCAAGGAACCCTTAGAAAAAATACAGTAGTTAGCGTCGACAGGCTGTTAGGTGAGATGTGATCGAGTGAGATGACTAGGGACTTACCCTGTACGTGCTCGCTTATAACAATTTCGTTATATACATACATTACTTATAACGTATATTACTTACTTTATCTATAACTCTACGTGATTTCGGAAGTAGAGCAGTCTAATGAAATGTAAAGTATTGTCTTTCCTTATATATATGACTAAATAATCACACAAAATGTTATTTTAATTAAAATTTACTTTTATGTTATTGGTGAAATAAATATAACTTTACCAACTGCAGCAAAATAAAACTATTAATTTAAAGTCGTAATTAGTAAAAAATAAATAAAACCTGTACTTTTGATAAAATGCTTCATACATCAGGCATAATTTAAATTTATTTAACCGACAAATATTATCCTTTAATAAATGCAGACAAAGTCGCGTCCAAATAGTTGTTTAATAATCTAAATAATAATGCATCATTGTAAGTAAATCTAAGTAACGTTGTAGAGACGTAAACAGCGCTGTCAATTAGTCCAACTAGATTCTAGATTCAGGCATTGAAGCTGTGTCCGGACAATTGTGTGGTAACGAGGTCTGCGCTTACAAAGTATACATTTATAAGACGATTCTATTATATCTGTCTGTCAATTTATACACTGCTCCTTAGCTATGCATGTAAAGCTTGTCCATTACTTATATATTTCATACACTTATGAAACAATACCGAAGAAAAAACTATAGGTATAATGTTTTTTTTATCGTTTTGAAATGTTCTTCTTGAAACATTACGCTTATCACATTTAAATTAAATTTATAAATAGTAAAGTTATAGGATAGTACATATTATTCCTAAATCAGACAATATAAGTATCTTTTTACTTATGTAATATTCAATTATTTAAATTAATATTCAAAAACGGTGCGACAATTGCGTCATGTTTGTCAATCCTCCAACGAGGCCTCTTACTGACGATGACGATATATATAGTAAAGAATATTTAATAATAGTAACCTTAAAAGAAATCATATTATTAACTGTAGTAAATTTAAAACTTATCTGTCATATATAAGTCAAAATATAAAAATAAATACGATTTAGATAGAGTTAGTAGTGGCCATTAGAAATACTGAGTTACCATTTAAAAAAAATATAAAAGCAATTAAAATATTTATAAACATGCAAAGGTAATTGGGTCGCATGAGTCAAAACTTCTTTGTTGGAAGGCCTTGTATTGAAATAACATCGTTGACCCATATGGAAATGGACATGTTGTATCTAGATAAGATAAGGCTGGTACACACGTTATTATATATATATATAACAACGTGTGTGTGTATATATATATACACGAATATATAAAACTATTTCAAGGAAACATTCGTTTATTAACTTCATCTTCCGCTAGCAGTAACTGTTATTTAATATTGTTCATATGCTATTTATAATTTATCTGTACGTGTGTATATCACTGAATTCCACGTGTCTGAAATTTCTTTCATTTTCCCGAAAAAAACACAAACATCATTTTGTGCTTTAATTTTTAACAGACTCATAATTTTGTAAACATTTTAAATGATGATAAATTACTTGCCTATTACTTGAGATTAGATTACTGGGTACAGACGAGTCGCGGGCAACAGCTAGTATATTATATGAAGGACATTTTGTGTGAATAACCAAAGCTTATGTAGATTTAAATTTACCAAGCTAGTTCGTGAGTAAATATTGTAAAGATTTTTTCTTTCCTTTCCGGGTTTTCTCAGTAATCCCGTTAAGAACTCTCTCGTCTTTTAAACAATGTTAGGAGAGAATTGATATATTTCGTTCCATCTTTTGTATGAAAAGAAAAATGGACAAATATTCAATTACGAGTCCAATCGCCTCTGGTATTTACTTCAATAACAAATTAATTTAAAAAATAGTAATATAGATATTACATAAAATAAAATAAAATACGATACGTAATACCGACTAGTAAATGGTATGTTGAGTATAATATTTACACATAAAAAAATATATATCTTTTTTATGTGTAAATACTATAATATTAAATTTAAAATTTAAGGACAAGATATGAACCAACCAAAGATAGATAAAAAAGGTAAATGCTGAATCAATTTAGATGTAATTAATATATCAACATGACAAGTAAATACAGATCTGAGATTCACGTCTGTCTAACTTTCAGTTTTCAGTGACAAATCAGTTCTGTACAACACATTTAGGCTAATTGTTTTACAACACGACGACGTCTCACACAACGCGTCAATTATACAAAATCACGAACTAAATTATATAAGTGGGACAAATATTTACACAAACTAGATAACGCCCACGCATTTTATTAATTCTTCATTGTTCTTACAATATAAACAAATTTCAATGACTTTTATTTGTCACACGTTATTACGTATATTACTAGCTTTTATCTTTTTTTTTTAGGAAAAAAAATTAGGGCGAACTTAAAAAATATACAATCCAAATTTCAAACAGCAATCTTATGTAAAGCCAAGTTTTTTTTTCGGCTAGAATCAATACTTTCAGACCGACAATAATATATATTATATATTAATATTTATTAAGGTTATATTATAAAAATGAATTTTAAAACGTTTATCATTTAAAGACATTCTTAAAAGCTTTAATATATCTTACTATAAATGATAGTATTATAGATTACGTGAACACGTATAGACGCGACAACGCGCAAAGATGTAAATTTATAGACATATAATATTAAATCTTAAAACATTTATTTTTATGAAGTAAGCTATTTGTGTTGCCGTCTCAAGAGTATTGTACTTACGAGTCTTTGACAATTCGTAGTAGAATGAATTGTTGGCACGAAGTCAAAAACTTCATTGAGGACCTGTGGGACGCTCTATCAATGGAGAGATCAACAAAATAGAGAATGGCTTATTATGTTAGAGACACTCATAGTTGTAACTCTACAGCTCAGACTTGATACAAAAATATTACTATTTGTTCCGATCTGTTATCTCGTTACCAGACTTTAAGGGAAAGACACTCGATGTATGGCAACATTAATAAACTATCCGTTGTTGTTTTATAAAGTTTTATAGATTGCCAGTAATAATTCCATCAAAAAAGTTTGTATATGATCAAACGAATCTTATCCGTCTAGTTATTTTATTACAAAATGGCGATGCTATAAATTTTCAAATAACTTTTATAATGAATAAATAATATCTTATATTGTGAACGTTTATTAGTTTATTTAGTTACTCTGCGGCTAGACGATAGCAATTTTAGAACATCGTGACTGAAATTAATATTTCAGCGACCTTGAAGAAACGATGAACCAACTATAAATATGACTGACGTATATTACAATGTTAAAACATTTTTATACAATATTTATTGTTTAAAAATAGAGTTCTAATTAAATGATTACATTATATTAAAAATACAATACTTAGTTGAATTTAATCAACTTGAAGACCAATATTACTTACTTACTTAAATGTAACTTTGAAACAACCCGAGCGATGAACTACATCTAATTGTCTTATTTATTTCATAAGTATTTCAGATAAATTATCTTAAATTATTGCTGCAATAAATTTAAAACTTTCTATCTATGGTACTAATTTATTTTTATCAGCTAAAAGTATTCTAAATATCTCGTTATTAAATCTTCAAAATTAATAATTTAAAGACAAATTATGCTAAATCTCAGAAATAATAATAAAAATTATTCAAATATAAATTAAAATCTACATAAAACACTTAAAAGCCGCAACTTAAAGTAAACTAGAGGTGTTTAAGCGAATGAACGAATGAATGAGACTCCCAAAATTCTCAGCTCAAGGTCAAGAACATTCCAAGGTTAAACTGTTTAAAGAAAAAAATTTATTTATCCATTAGGCTATTTGCACATTAAGAGAAAAGAAAGACGTAAACTAAGAGAAAAGAAAAGAAAGATTTATATATGTTTTTAAATCTCATCTGTTCTTTCTCCTAATGCGCAAATAGAGTAATGAATAAAAAAAAATCTTATAGTGGTTAGTTATATAGTCTATTGATATCTGGAATAATCTAAATGCCATGAAAGTAAATAAAACTAACAAAAGGTAACATGTAAATGAAATGGTCTAGATAATACGGAGTCGGTCCTTTGTTAAAGCGAAGCCAGAATAAAAGTTGAACAGTTCCATTCTCAATTTACCGACGAAGTAACAAATTTCTCTAAACGACAAAGTGAGGCAAAAATCTACAATCCACATCTTGGGCTACGTTACTTTATCTCACCTTGAGTCCGACCTTTTTCCTCCTACATCAAAGATTGAAGCTGTGTGTACGGTGACCATGTTTCGTAAGCTTTTTAGCCCTGTCCTTGTAAAATGAAATTTTTGTAGATACGTTACAAGTTTTTGTAAAATTATTACATGGAAGTTTATTTTATGTATATGTCTTATAATCTATTTATTCCCTTATTTATACGGTTTTACTGTAAGTTTTAATATAAATTAATGATTAGAAATATAAAATTAACGTACCATGCAATTGAATGTAATAAAATATTTTTCAGAGACTGTCCCTCAAAATTGTTAAATCATTCCCACTCCAGCAACAATAGAACATTTATATGAGAATGGAGAAACCTTTCTGCCTATCTGTAATATTTACTCTGGCTGTCTCGTCAATTGCGACGGAATGTATCAGTGTTCTGTATTGTGAATATTAATACAGACAGACAGACTTTAACAGTGTACTCGTAGATACTAATAAATATTACAATAACCAATGAAGGGGTTGTCAGTTTGTTTATGCTTAAAAGAAAGTCTTCTGAGAATATTATATTTAATTTTTTTGTCAATTACTTTTATTTTATATTGATTTGATGATCAAAATAATTTGTTAATATTATACACAATTCTATTTTTTTCGACTTATAATATAAATATATATCTATATTTATACTGTCAAATATATATATATATATTATTAATTTAAAAAATATATTAGTAATATATCAAGACTACGCGTTCTGAACTTGGTAACATTTATCAGCAAAGATGACAGTTCAGTTTTACAACTACCTCCCGATACGATTTGAGCTAAATATATTATGTATATTGCTTAAATAATTGTTGCGATAAACATACATAAAGTATTTTATATACTTATATATATATTATCGTGATGGACTGATTCGCGCGGCTTTAACCGATAGGGTTGAAATATTTCTTTAGTTCCTTTTACGATATAACGAATCATAAAGATGGATTTTTTAGTATTCCATTTCTTAGTGTGAATTAAGATGAAAACAGGCACTTGGTTTTGAAAATAGTTCCTAATTATACAATGAGTAATCCAATTATAAGATCGTGAACTAGTTAGTATTCCACATTATATATAACTTTATTTACATAATAATATACAAGTTTAAAACATAATGTATGTTTATATTTGGTCGTGTATAAATATTTAATTAACACGTCGCGACACGAGTGCGTCACGACAACGATTTGTATGCCAGCGACGATTTCTTTTGTTTCGAACGTTTAAATTAAAGCACATTGAACTGCATTATTAATTTCAATTTCAATTCAAAGAATGAAATATTTTTTTATTATATTTAACCTGAAATATATACATACTTGTATATTTATTTTTTTAACATAAGGTTGTGATATTGTTCTGTAAAATAATTACTATCGGCATAATGTTTAATGGGGTGATTTACTGATTTTTAATGGATAAGTTTAATATAGTTTAACTAGTTAAAACAAGGATACTTCTTTATATTAAATGGAAAAAAGAATCAACCCCTCCAACAACCACTGTTATAAAATTTACAACCCTTTTACTTTATCCCAGGAATTGATACATCAAAAATTTATATAAAAGCAGTGTTGTCACAGGGATGTATGTTGTTCCCATAAAACATACTTTTTTTAACTCTTTAACCGCATTTTAGTAACTTCCCCAGGGTGCGGTCCTCAGACCTCTTCTATACAACACCTTCGACTGTGACCGGGAACTATCTCACCATAGCGTTTTTTGTAATTTCCTACTGTAACTTTAAATTGCTTTCCGTATGAACATTTAAAAAAGATTCCTCAATTCGGTTATTAAAAATATTATGGAAATTTAAGGCGTGAACGTTTCTAGCTACAATTTAAGACGAAATTGAAAACACACGTGTTTGAAACACATTACATCTATTTATAATGTTGGATAATTCCCAGCGCTATTTCAGCAAGCAACAAGTAGGTTTCTTATGCCGCAATGGCTTCGAATAGTTGCTTTTCTAATTCATTGAGTATTTTCGGCTAAGGTTAAGAGATTTGACCTGATTGTAGAATCTGGAAAATAATAAGCTTTTCATATTACTGAATATTATAGCATATGGAACAGCGGATTTAGTGAAACTATGCTATGAAGTTCAATGCTCGTTTGATTTGGTTATCTAGTAAGTTTTAATTTACAGCAAATAACTTTGCAAATATATATATATATATATATATTGTATTGGTCTGAAATACACATATTTAAATATAACATATTTTTCTCAATATTTTATTATATATCAATCATTGTAAATTCCAATACAATGAATTCTCATTACATATAAAAGCAACATTATTCGATAATGTTTTCAAATTGAGTTTTCTCATTCCATTACACGTAAAATTCTTTAACATTCTCGTCAGTTCCATACGAAAATAGATATAATATGTAAAATGTATGTATGTCGGTGTTGTACACGCGTTAACGAAGTTTACAACCCGTCGTCTTCTCAACTCAATTTGTTATTAGTAATTCGAAGTACGGAGTTTAATATTTGTGTACGGATTTATATAAAACTTGTTTTTAACATCATATTTTTTTTTCTTTTTCATTTTTTCATTATACAAAATTTAATAATATATAAATATTTAGAATTCAGTACATATATGTAGTTACTTTTGAGTTTAAAAACGGACGTGTAAATTCAGTATATTTATATTTTATGTATTCCATTAATAAAACTTTCGTTTCTTAAACAGAATAATTTATTACAATCATGGTGATAAATATCTATCATAAATATATAATTTAATATTATAGAATACCTATCGTAGAATATTTAATACTGCGAGTACAGATACGATAGCTTAGTTGGCAGTGCGACTGGAACTGTAAACCATATCGCTGGTTCAAAGTCCGTTTTTGATCTTTTCTTACTTATTTTAGCTATAAATATTGTTAGAATTTAAAACTTCTTAATATTAAAAACTTTAATTGATAACCCACAATTTTGCAGTGTTGTTATTAAATTACAATATGGAATGGTAAAAAAAACATAGATTGCAAGTGATAGCCTTACACGAAGTGGGTACGATGACGTCGGTCATCTTATAAGAAGCTTCAAAGGCTAATCAGCCATCAGGTCGTATATACTACGGCCAGATGTACGAATACCAACACCCCCTTGGAATACACCATTATAAATTGGAAGGGCGTATTAGAAGTACAAGGGTTATTAATCCTGTTAAAGCCAGAGTTCCTTGAAACCCTATTGAGTCTCTTAAGAAATCATGAACCAAGTTGTGGTTAAGTCTCCCTTGAGAACCGTGAATCCACAGATACGTGAGTTAATCCATCGGTTAAAGACCCGTATCAAATTTGCTTGAAAGAGGACGCTTTTGATATATAAAATAACATTACCTTACACAATAATTATCTTTTTCACTTGCACCAGAGCTAATGGATTTTATATTTATTTAAAACATATGCTTTCCCATACAAATGAAATGTACGAACGGACATACGGCTTGACCTCTTAAAACTCTTTATACTTCACACTTAGTTGGTGGAAGAGTCAATGACCTGCCCGACTGTAATATTTTAATATTTATGCAAATGAATAATAACGTATTATACTTCGGAGTTTTTGCAGATGTATAATTTGTGATACAATAACTGTACGTTCGCTAAGTTAATGAATATTTATATTTTTCATTGTTTCAGGTACGTTGGCGTTAAAATTCGTATTGAGATTCGAGGAAATATTATTTTAAAATGTCATATAAATGGCTTCAATTGCATTGTAGGAAACAAAGGACATATATTTATGTTGATATACGGTAAGTGGTAATTTATTCTGACATGTCATGCCGAAAATCATTATAATGACTAAATTATGACCTTAACTATTTTCTTTGACTTGAACCATATCTAACCTAAAAAAGGTGGGTATTATAAGTATTTTATTAATATTTTCTATACAAGTAATGTTTCTTTATAAAGATCGTCTATTTCATATATATAAAATAAATCCTTATGAGTGATCACAAAATTAGAAAAGTTAATTTGAAATGTTGATACATTTTCAGTCCCCAGTGTCTGTCTAATTGAGGAATGGTCTTTATTACCCGGTTTCGGTCAAAAAGAATTCTGATGAATTATAATTTCATCTGGCAAAATGAAAATCGAGTTTATTTTCTGTGAATCAAAGTAAAATTATATGTTAATATATGAGATTGATTTACGTTACTTAATGAAAATAAAATAAAGAGGATTTTATATTTTTCTCATCGTTTATCATTTGCTTAAAGATTATAAAGTTCAACGAACTTCATTTGAATATTATGTCAACACTAATTACAAAAGCTGTAAATATGTAATACTTTTTTTTTGTTTTTGGTATTTTTTTATGGCGACAAAAAATAATCATGTTACATAAATAAAACAATCAAAAATGGTGGGTTTTTTTATTCCACATAACCGGGGTTAACAAACGCAGTCTCGAAATATTTTCGAAGCTTCATTATAAAATACAACTGTAATATATGGTAATACAGTTCAAATTAGTTTAAAATGTTTTGAAGTAAATGATCTTGATCCTTGAACCGAACGATCAAAGATGTAAGTCGTTGCCTTTTTGAGGTAAACACGTGTCTATAGCGTTTTATTTGAGACTTTAACATGGATATGCTTTATGAAGATACTAAGTGTGATGGATGAATTGTCCATTAAATAAAAAAACTCCTATTTTCAGTAATGACATTCTTACCTAAAATAAATAAAATTTTCTAGATTTTAAACGATAAGAAACTATTATTTAAGGCATAAATTAAAAAAAAACAATAATAAGTCCATTATTACTAAAATCTTAGTAATATAAAGTTAAATAAACCTAATTCCGTCTAATAATTGCACACTCACCTATTTTTATCTCCATCACAATTTCAATCGTAAAAACCAACAATGGCCACCATTAGGAAAATAAAACAAAAACTCATGTCAATAACATTGTTTTTTGGTGTTGTTTTTGTCGGTCGGTCTGTCCGTGTGCTTTATGAACGTCTATAAATGGAAGTTATACTTTATCAATCAAAATTACTTTATAAGTTTCTAAACAAATATACCTACATTTGAAATAAATATAGAATCAAATAATTATAAGCCCATCAGGACTCAAACTTGCTACCTCCCGAATTTCATTCACGTCTCTCTGACAACTGCGCTATCGTGTCGATGTACGAAACTAAACACCATTTTTGTAAACGTATTTACATCTTGTTTATTTGCACATTGCCGTAAAGAATTAGTTTTAATATTAACTATTTAAATATTTTTGTATTTTGTTTTTATTTCATTCATCTAATTTCAGTTATAATTATTAGTAATTCCTGGTTAGTTTAAAAATATTTTTATTTCGCAATGTAATATTTTAGCAATGGAGATTTTTTTATAAATGTGTGCTGTTGGCATCACTCTGATTGGCACATGTTTATATTGATTGAAAATTGGAACATTGAGTTTAAATTAACGAGTCAGTAATTGGTGTGAAACGAAGATTTATCTTACGCAACCATTATAAAGACTGTTTGAACGCTGAATTTAATTCGTTTCAAAATTGTTACATAGAGACGCTATTTATAGAAACAATGTTAAATATACTCACTATTCCAAAGATTGTACTTTATTACGTTAAGCAGCTAAATGTTTTCAAAGTCAGTGTAAAACTTATCGAAGAGTTATCCCAAAAGTCCCAAAATAAAACTCCAATATTACTTATGTAAGTGAATATATAAGACCCTTGTTACGTAAGTGAAACAAACTAAATCTTCTTCAATATTAATTTGTCTGATTTATCTCAGAAAGAATAAAAATACTAAGTAGTTTTAATAAATAAATAATTTAATAATAATAAAACGATGTTTCAAACACAACTATTTATAAATCAGCTCAAATAATAAATCCAAACAAAAAACATAATTCAAAGCGCGAATTACGTAAAAATATAATATCATATAATCCAGATTAGAGACACGGATCTAAATCAAAACAAAATCAACTCTACACAACATTAATAAAGTTTAATTTACTTAAATTTGTTATCTAGGTTACTTTCACTGGCACCTCAGTGCCAATGTCAGTGTATTTTCATTCGATTATTCAATCGGTTACGGCTGTATTTCGCAACGTCACGTGGATTAGATGCGTGAACGAAATCGATTATATTTTATCGATTCTATTTGATTTTATCGTAAGTAGACACGTGTACGAAACGGAATTTCCCGTCTCGTTTTAAACGAGTTATAAATTACTTCCAATTTTAATGAATAAATAAACTTTAATAACGATTCATCACAATTAATATAGTAAAGTAATAACAAAAGTGATTTAAATCCACAAAATGTATATTTTAACAATACACCGTAATGTTATTCTTGAGCTAACTAAGCCGTGTAAGTCGTTTTATCTCACTGAAGTGTGCTCTAAATATTTATTTTACTCTACAAACATTAACATTTTCATCTTCTATGAAAATGTTTACTTTTTCATAAGTTTTTTTATAGTATTGTAGTTATTTAGTTATACTTGGTATATATTATACAACTTATATATTGTTACAATATTCGTTAATAATTTAATCATATATTTATTTTGTAATTTTTATATAAATATTAAATATGCTAATAATGATGACTGTGTAATATATAAAATCCGTAAAAATAAACTTTACAAGAATGTATTTAATAATAATAAATCTACAAACGTAATTACGTTAGTTAAGTTCGTATTAGTCACTTTCATCTAATCTAGATTAAAATCTATTTTCGTACTTAAATCTACAAACCGACGGATAAACTAAGACCACCGAGAGACGTTCGTACAAAACTACACTGACTCTGAATTCAATGCAGTCTTTTATCCAGCTCCACCCAGCAATAAATAAAAGCACTGAGACTAGTACTACAGTCCTAAATAATGCTTAGATACATAAAGAATCGACAAAAACTCCATAGCAACAATATAATATTAGTTTTTTATGAGAATAAACGAACACGGAAGCAATAACGGAGCCACAAAAAATCTAACAAACTTATTGGCTATTATGATGTCCGCAGTTAAAAAGAGTCTGAGGGATTAAAATAATTAACAGTATTGTATTAATTAAATCAGAAGGTAATACAAATAAACCGCAAATTAAATAAATAATTGGGCAAGTTGTGTACTATCCATCTTTGTCGTAATTCTGAACTTGTTCGCGCGTTCGTTTGAACTAACCACAACAAAATTATCTTAGATGAGATAATTAGCGAATTATCAAAGTTTAAATGTCCTTGTGTAAAATCAACTAAATAGATTAACCTGCCATTTAAGATTCGCCTTTTCAGAGCGAAACAAAATTTATTAACTTATCCGTTTCCCTGAAACAAAGCTTTCAGCCAGCGAGTACTCGGAAATCTAATTAAAAAGCTATTACGTCATCAACCTAGCAAGGCTTCGAGTATTCCCTCGAGAGACCTTATTTGCCACATGTAGGCCACACCTTGCACACTTCAAAATTATATTACTTCACTAAATGTACTACAAGTCACAAATTAATGATAAAATAAATGTCTGCTATCAAAATTAGTAAAATATTACCAATTAACTAACTTCGATGGAAATAACACTCTCTGTCTTATTTATTTTCCGCACCGCTGTTCCTTGTTAGCGAATATCAATTAATGTTATAATTGTGTAACTATTTATCTTTTCCTTTATTTACCTTTAGTTATCTTTCTATGAGATAATCTATTTATCAAACATACTGATAATCTTATCTATTAAATATTACTATATATGTTGTTAGGAAATTATCAGAAAGCTTTATCTGGTCTTCACATATACACAGTAACGAGATTTTTATTAAATAATTAAAAATTGATTAGGTAAAACAAAAAACGGTAAAACAAACAATAACTCTTACATAGAAAACGGAGCTGATGGTGACGAAGATTCCAGAGTTTTCAATACAGAATACAGGGTAGCTAATATAATAAATTAAATAATGAAATGAAATACTGCGCTCACTAAAAACCACCGCTAGAGTCGTGTACTCCAGCAGTAGAGCTGAGTGGTTTATCGTTTTATATGTCACAGTTCTATTTGTTTTTAAGTTAATTCTATGCTTTTTGTTCCTTATTGTTCTTTATTATTATTATTTTATTTTTGCAATAAATTCTTTGAAATATATATTCTTTCTAAACACAATAACCATGTATTTACTAAACATTTAATCATTTTTTACTCTGAGCATTTGGTAATTCTCACAATGCAATTCAACTAAGATGGAAAAGATACAAATTGTATGTGAACAAAATTAAAAACGAATTTTCATACAATCTAAGTGACATCTTCACTGTCAATTGCACAAAATCTTCACAATAAATAATGTAATAAAAAGCATACAGAATGCTCTCACAATTAAGAAAATTGAAAGCTCAGAAGCCCGCGGATGAGCTGGACCTATAGCGTTCAGCTGGAAAATTTAGGACTTTTGAAATTTATTTACATTTTTTAGATATTAAAACAGTTATTAAAAGAATCCATTACGTCACTGCAGAAATAGTGACCTGCAGTCAATAAACTGATTTATAAGACCTTCAGTTGTTTTTACATAAGGCCATTGATTTTTATTTTTTAGAATCCTTTCAAGCACAACAATATATTAATAATATCTTTCACCGGCATCATCACCGGCTTCATCACCGAGGTCATCACAAGCGTCATCACCGAAGTTATCATCGGCTTCATCACCGGTGTCATCACAAGGGTCATCACCGGCGTCATAAGTGACGTCATCAGTTCTAAATACAGCGTGTAATTAATTGTAATAATATCTCAAACCACTTATGTCATCCCTTAGTAATTAGAGAATTATCCGCAGCAATATGTCTTTATGTTCAACTCAGGCATTAAACTATCGTTTAAAATAGCGTTGCAAATCTCATCAATATTAACAGATATAGTCCCATCACTATTGAACTAGGTATTACTAAACATTTTAAATACGTCTAAGACCACACAAGATTAATTATTGAAAGCGTCGTCCTTACGTCTTGAGACAATTTCTTGAAAGTCACTCATTGGATATTTAACGGCCGTTCAATTTGACAGTTAACACTAAATACGGTATTTCAACAAGGGTTCAAAGTCCACTTTATGAGTTCTATTTATGGGTAACATAAATCAACCCTCTGGTTAATTACAGCTAAACTAAACTTACATTAAGTGAAGCTTCAAGATTTGTTCCGTTCAGTTATTTTTTGTGGTTTCTTAAGACGGTGCAGATTAAATTAATTTGCTTGATACTTTTCTGCTGGATTTTAACGTTAATTGGCTAGACTTTGTAGAAGAGAAGATATTTGTAGAAAATTTGGATTGATAAATATTTATTCAAAGAAGTTTTCACATTATTTAATTACACTTATCAATCAACCATGAATTTATGTTGGATTTTCATGGCTTAATATTGAATTATGTCTAAAGGAAATATTTCGTAGATATAAATACATATAGATATAGATATAAATAAATATAGGAAAGAATCACTAAATTCTGAAAATAGTCCAAACAGAAACTGTGGAGGTATCAAAGAAACGATAGTAAATGAAATATATTTTTATCGAAGAACTTGAAAATAAAATGATATGTAAATATAATTATATTTATTTTGAAGACCTCTGTTTTATGCGCATACAATAATCTTAAAGACTTTCGCGTTAACAACTTGAGTGTTATCTGCAACCGAGGCAACTGAAAATTTATTACCATCCCCTTTGTATATGGCAGTTAATTTAACTTACGGTTGTTTCTCAGATAAAGAGTTGCACGAAACTCCGCTGCGATGAATTTAATTTGGGTTAGATAGCAAATAAGACTTTTCCTTTGAAGGAATTTGCTATCAGGGTAGGATTTCTTATTGATTATATAATAATACGAGCCATTCACATTTTAAATACTTTATAAAGAATTTGAACGCTAAATACTAGAATATTACCAACAATCATATACTTTATAAATATATTAATTTATGTTGCCGCAGTCGTATTGCACATGCATTCGCTATCGTCAATAAACCTCTGACAGTCGCAACTCATAAAACAACTGCCGTAAAACTGCACTCTCTGACTGACGACTTCCAATATAGGACACAGATCTAACTACCTGTCTACATGTAGCCGGTACTCTATTTAGTTTAAGCAGTTTATGAGATACAGACATTAAATCCAGACTGATTTTATGTTCCTTGTATGATATCATTTAATTTAGTTGAGATTCTATTAACAGTACCCTTGATTTATATAATGGATATTTTATTCATTACATAGTTTCTTTACTTTAATTTCAAATGCTTGTTTTTATTCTTATATGCTATTGTATTGTGTATATAACCATTTTTCTCTTATTTATTATTCATTCTTGTCACTCTTGAATAATCAATTATTCGTTATTTCATCAGACAATTAATACGAACAACTACTGAGCTTAAAATGATATCTAAGATAATGATAATTCGAACATTCTTAAGAAAATTATAATTATATCAAGAAATCCTTAAACCCAGCTTCACTCGCATTAATAATACTTTTGTTCCATTATGATAATACTTTTAAAAAACGTTAGTGCTATAAAACGTATTATTTATAAAAATTCACGAAATAAAATGTGAGTAAAAAGTTACAATAATCCAGAGAGAAATTCGAAATCAGTAACAAAACAAACAGAAATCAGATATGTCGGACGTAACGTCAACAGTCTCATACATATGTATGTCATATGTATGTCGTAGGTGTGTCATAAACTGTCAGTGTCGGAACTCATAACCTATTCTCGTAAAGCTGCACTCCAATCCCGACAACATTGTCCTATTAATATTTTGAAGTAAGAGAAATTAAGTAATACTGTTGGTTTCTACTTTGTAAATGAAAATCTTGTTACAAAACATTGTAGAGATTATTTTAAACTACTCGTAATATGGTAACAAATACAGTGATTATTCTGGTGGCAATGTAAATAAGAATAATTCTGAGTTTAGATATTTTGAGCAATATTTATATATTGCTAGTGTGTCTATTTATTTTATATGTATTTACTAAGCTTATCAAAGTTCATTTCATTTGGTGTAACTTGAAACAATTTTCCTCTTCATCGAATATGCAGTGATGTTTAATCAATTAATTTAGCACGCCCAATTTACAGCCTATCTACACATATCACTTCTAAATTGGATCGTTTTTAGCTAAATGAAATCACAATCCCAAGATGAACGAGACAAATCAATACAGCTTCTTTTACGAGTGTCGTAAAGCAAGTAATAAATCGTAGTAATTTATCCTTATTAAAGATCGTCGTAGCAAGTTGAGATATTATGAAAGATTAATAGATGTGTCGCCTTATAAAACAGCTTTACGCTTTTCTTATATTGTGTCATAAGCATTAACTTATATTTATTACTTACTACCTTGATTGTACATTCGACAAATAGGTTTAAAGTAAATAATTCTTGCTTCTTAGATTATTTGTCTGTCAATTGTACGTCAGTTTATTAACTAAAGGAATAAAAGAGCCTTATATAAAGAATTGATCAACCACATTTATTATATTTAGTTTTATACTTTGGCCGATTCATTACTCAGAAATGACCTTGACTGTAATCTGAACTACAACCATCCTCTGTCTTTTACCATTATGACATCTTTTTTTTTAAGGGGGATAAAGAGACGAGGGTAATAAAAGATAAATTTTAATTCGTGTAAGAAGGGTCCGTCATCGAAATATTATTAATACGTGGTAATATGAAATATTTGCGTCATAATTGTATTTTTTTTCTTGACGTAATGACATGTGTACTTATGTATGTGATTGTAAGGTTTCCTTGTTCCTTGCGTTTAGTAATATGTTATTATGACAAATAAAATACTCACTTTCTTAGCTTTCATCATCAAAAAAACTACAAAATTCATCATTGAGAATTAAAAAACAGGAAAATATTTTAAAATATTATATGAGTTTAATTCCTTCAGCTCAGAGATACATTATCTTCACTGAACCTGCACATTTTTATAATTATCTCAACAAAATGATTTATTATTTTTCTTTTTCAGTATCATTCTTTTAACATCGTATAAATGACATTTATATTAATGATATGGACTGTTCCCGTTGTTAATTAATTATCGATACCAATCGCTTAATTAAATTAATTCAATTGTTAGTTATTGTGTTAATAAACACCCATACCTACTATTTATCATCTCTAAACTCAATGCTTAATAATAATGCTTAATAATATTTAAAGTCGATTCGAATGAATTGCTCAAAACATATCTAAGCCATTTATGGCATTGTTTATCAATTGAAAAGTAAAAACGTCGGAAAGGTAACAGAATTGGGAATCAAATCGAAACACGTAACATGAAACCTAACATCCAAAGCGACAACAACCTGTGTCGCAAAAGACGGCAAAATCTTTATAAACTCACAATAAAAGGTCAAACGATGCCCAAATTGGCCGATTCATCGTATGAATGCCAAAATCACGACAGATGCTTTATTTAGAAGACACGGCGGTAAATTAAATTGTTTGTGCGTACATTTTTAGTTTCTTTTGGGACAAGGGTATCTTGGGTGACCTTAAAATGACCTTAAGAGACCTTAATATGACGTCCTTTAAAAGGTTCTATATTTGGGAATGACATTGCGGTCTAAATACATTTGTGCTGCCGAAATACTTATAAACTACTACTAATAAAGTAATATCTTTTTTATAATACGGATACAAGTTGCAGCACACACACACTTATATTATTATAAACACACACATATATTATATAAAAAATAATTCTTTGTAATTTTATAATATTTATAAGCTACGTGTTTATGGCGTCCTTATATGGCATATACTAATAATCAATATATTTAATAATTCACCAGAATCAAAAAACAAAGTCCTTTTCGATATAAACAAAATATGTAACATTTTTGCAGCCTCGTGAAAATTAGTTCATTACTTGTATTTTTAACTTCATCTCTCATTGCATCAAAAACCGTTTCAAAATAATCTTGTGAATTTGAAATCAGCTACGGACGTCTATTAAGATTACCCTAAGCCTCGCCCTTGAGATAAATGTGCTTTGTTTTAATCTTACTAGAAAGACGTTGAAATAATTTATCTTAATATTTCTTCAACACGACTGCTGAGATGAGATTTCGGTGTGAATTACTGTTTTTTAACTTTACTTATGTATGACAATTTCGTTTGTGTTATATTATTTGCTATTTTATTTCTCGAACCTATGCCTTTGATCCCAGTTTTGATCGTGTTGGTAATATATTAATTCGTAAAATATTTAAAAACTAGCTTTTGATTGCGTGGAAGACTTCTTAAAAATATTTTACATTGACAAAATATACAGTTTTTGTTGTGATTTTACTGTTACAAAGATTTTATTTTAAAAATAATAATCACACTTAGTATAATATAATAATCTAGACAGAATGTCTTTACAATATTATGAACAAATTTTGTACGGTCTTCATCGAGTCTATAAAAACAGGAAAAAATTATGACTCCTCACGAACTTGGATTTTATTATTGATAGTGATTGAATTTGAAGGGGTGTTGAGTAGCTGGCTCCTCAACATTTTACGGAGCTACAAGTCAGAAGCGCAAGCGTGTAGACTTAGTAAAAATATACTTTACTCACCCAATACTAATATAGTTTTTAAGTTAAATCCTATTTTACATTCTCTTGAGATATATTTTTAATAAAACACATCATAACATGGCTTAAATGTTTATAGGCCAATTTAAATTCGTATTCTTTTAAATTTTGTAGTGTCTAATAATAGTAAAACTGTGACCGCTACTCGTATTAGACTTGTACCACACCCGCGACGTTTATTCAACGCGATAGATCACGTCGTATGAAAGCTACCAAATTACATTCAACTAATTTGTTTACCTTGCACTACCCTTGCACTTGTCAACACACTCGTAATATTTGTAGAATAGCTACTATCGAAATAGTTATTAAAATAATGATTTGTGAATGATACACGGACAGCCAGGTCGATTACGCGTTTGACATATTAGTTTTAATTTTAAATTTATTTGAAAAAAAAATCCTCTACCATATTCATACATTTTTTAAATCATAATGTTTGTTGAAAATTAACTTTAATGCACAAACCTATATATAAGTAAATAATATTTGTTTGAAACCAAATTTCACAATTAGATTGAAGTTTTAATAATATATATGACAGTGAAGAGGCAGTAAAATACAAGGATTCATTTTCATTAACCTTTAGATGACCCGAGAAAATAATTACTTCATGCCAACGTGCAGCTATAAAATACAACGCTGGTGTGATGGCTTTAAAGTTTAAACTAGTGGTGGTAAAGCTAATGAGGTGCACGCGGTGGTGCTGCCATCTATCCAGTTAATGTGCAAGCGTCGGGTGTCCTGTATTTTTTATCTTTACTACACTAGGTCAACTCATGCATACTAATTCAAGTAAAGCACATATGAGGGTCGAAACAAACTTCAAGATTAATGTTCGAAGTTCCTGTGTACTTCATTTTATTTTATATAAATATTTTATATGTTAACCTCATTGTACTTATATATAAATAGATTTTATTTAACATTGTATTCTCTAAGTAGTAGCAATGCAATCTAGATGACAATAGATATTGATGGAATTTCCGTCCAGTCCTATTCATGCTCTATCTGTAGAGATGTTATACAAAAGCTCACGACTTAACTATCGGTACTCTATTCACATTACACATACATATAACTTAATAATTGACAAACATATATTTGTGAAGAGTTTATCTTTTAATATAATAAATAAATAATAATAATTAATAATACCTTAACTAGATCATTCGTACAGTTTTTGGTTTATATAACTCCGTTCTTATAATATATATTTATTTATTTAGGACACATTTTTTAATTATTAAATGGAATAAACTAAATTATAAAATAATAATAATTTTAAACTTATTCCAAGTCATAAAGAGTAATAAATTACCCGACTGTTTGAACCTAAATAGAGTTTGAATGGAATAATGTTTAAAATTATTGATTATTCATGCATTGTTAGGAGTTGAATAATTAATATTAGTGAAGTAATTACCAATAATTTTGAAATTATATAACTGTATCTTGCGGCTCCGCCTGCAGACAAACAACTCTACTAACTCTATCAAAGCTAAAGCTTCATATAAATTTGCTCAGGTTTTTTGATTTCCTTTTGTAGCAGATATATTATGAGAGAGCAATCCGAATACCATTTGTGCCATTAATATAGAATTTAAATGTATATTATACATGAATTTCAAAATCATATTTATTTCCGTTGAAGGATGATTTTGCAAAAATACTAAACACGTGATTTGTTTATTTCTTATCTTTATTTCTGCTTATTTTTCTCAAAATATGATTTTTTTATTTCCCTAACTTGAAAATAATGGCTTCCTCAGTCAAACATCAAGTTTGATTTTCACAACAAAAGCTCGCAAAACATTTTACGTAACCCTCTCTAAAGAATCTTAATAACAAATAATATCAATATTGTTCAACGGTTTTGTGTGAAAGCATGACAAACAAACAGAAACTATCGTATTTATAATATTGGTATAGGTCTATAAAAGCACTAAATAAATCATGATAACACTGTAAAATTATATTTTATATATTATATGTAAATCTTAACGATCGCAGATAATATCTTAATATAAAAAAAACGTTAAAATATATGTATTTTAATGTTTTTTTTATATGATTCATTATTAAAATAATCTATTAAAGCATAATAAATCTAAGGGAGTGATTAAATAAAAACCAATTCACGGATTCCGAATATTTATCTCCTGAATTGATCTCTTAAGCCCTCGAAGCTCGCACGCCCTTCAAAACAAAGGGACTATCAAAAGAAAAATCCACAGACTTATATCTAAATGACTCGTCACTCAGACCGCTACCGTGGGATGATAAAACGTCTTTATATATATCAAATAGAAGACATAACTCTACGCATTATTGAAAATAAATACGAATAAAACAATGTTTAACAACAAACTACTATATTATATTATATTACTATTATTTTACAAAGGACTTAAAAGATAAAAATGTCTGAACTACTCTGAGTAGTCCCTTTGGATAGAATCGTGAACATCCACGATATCTGTAAAAATAATACATATGTATTCTTACTTTTGGTTACATAAGACCCTTTTTTGCTATCAGAATGGACTAAAGATAGAATAAGAAAATGTATTATTTTTGTCTTATTCTAAAAGTTCGTACATACATTAAATATGATAGTACAGATCAATAAATGTATGAATAATAAACAATAAAGTATTTAATAACATACTTTTCCTACCAAAGAGCGCTCAACAATTCATTGTATTAATTAAATAATATATGGAAATGAAAAAAGATAACATAGAGTGTAATTTATAAATTAAACTTCAATATTTAACGAAATGGACATTTTTATAAAGTTTCGTGAAATCCCAATAGCGAAGGATTTTTCATTAAAACCCACAATTCCGTGATTCAAAGTCCCTGAAGGGACAATTGGATGAAATTGTGGCTCAAACGCGGAGATATAATTAAAATTTGTTGGTAGCGTTTGAGAAAACTTGAGTTTGACTGAAATTAATGTGTGGCGACTTGTTTATTGACTTAAATTAAGCGGATGTAAGCCGTTTGTGATTTCAGTAGTCTCTGTGGTGGAGTTGGATGTTGGATGGACTTCAATTTATAAAGCTACATTGGATTTATAACTTGTATTGAGAGTTGAATATTTATGAACGATGTTTATATTGTTCCCGTAATCATTCATTGTTTGGTCACGTAATGCGGAGGGAAGATAGGGATGTAACGAAAAAAGTTTGAAGTATTGATGATTTATAACGAGAAGAAATCAAATGAAGAAGATATGGATGAGTTAAATGTAAAAGTATATGACGAAGAAGCGAGTCTGCATTAGGTTAACTTATGATATGACAGCGTGGAAGAAACTGGATCATAAATATTTCAAATAAGGGCAGGTACCCAAGACAATTTCCTGGTACCCAAAACAAAAATATATCTACAATATAGCTGATATAATATTTTAATAACATTGCGTTAAACGGATTCCACTAGTTTAATGTCTATGCTTACAAATAGATATTGCCATTGCATATCAATAGCGTGTAACATTTAACGTAATTACTAACTATTGAGTATTGGACATGTCCGCGAAACGAGCTCCACTCAATAATAAAAGAGTAATCACACCAATACGAATAACTCAAACATCATTTAATGCATTTTGAATTATTTAACATCAGTCTCAACTAAACCTTTAATTTCAATTAGTATATAAATACATTCTATAGTTAAGTTTTATTATTCCGGTCAGTTAATCTATTATTAATTTATAAATAAAGTTTTAAGTCGATCAAGTTACTGTGGATCGATTACGCATTCTGGCATCTCCCTAACTTCCTCCCACTATTTGACCGCTATACCACTATATGCACAGTACACACACAGTAGCCAGTACACTTTAGCCAGTACACTTGTATTACACAGTACATTAACAGAGTTGGTCTGTTCAATAATACATAGCGATAAACCCTGCGGGGTCCAGACAAGACGTGAATACGACGCCATTGACATTTACAAGCGTTTTGAGTGTAGTTCTATGTAGTATTGATTTCCTATAAGTATAAGGAAGATTGTCAATAAACTCATAATATTATGATGGTACAATCTAGTCGAATGGTCGATTAATCAGAAATGGATTTGTGCAACGCAATTGTGTTCACGAATATTGCCGTCGTGGCAACTTGAGTTTCGCGAAGTACGGACAAACAAGGTTTTGATTATATAAAATAAACACGAGCTTGGTAAATCAAAACAGGTCAGATAAATGATAAAATCAATATTAACGTAGCATTTGGTTCATTAAATTATATATTTTTGTTTAATTTATTGATGATCGATATAAAATTTCGTGCCTTTCAATATCTTTCAAAAGTTTGTCTTTGTTAATAGTTTTTCGACCCATTAAAAGTTCAGACGGTATTCGTTATTGAAGGTTCGGATTTTTCCTTTTGTCCTTTCTCTTTGTCTTTTAGATTTATTGTTTTTCTTTACACAATCGTTTCTATTTGATTTGTGTGAAATCTTTTTCCTCCAACATGTTGTTTGACACGTTTTCGCTGTTAAGAATATAAATGCTACGATAACATTATTTGATTTCAGGAGCCCTTTTTAATTTCATGAACTGAAATGTAACAAGTATTTTTTTCTTTGTTTTTGTAAAGAAAGATGTAACATGCAAGTTTTTTTTTTTATTTTCCAATGGAATAAAACTTTATATGAAAAACTGAAACTTATTTGAACATCAAAGAATTTAAATACTAAATACGCGGATAGAAAAAAATCATTTTTTTTAACGAGTCTGGTTAACTCCTAGTGTGCTGTCAAACCCATTGTTCATCTTTCTGATTGGTTGACGTCGTGACAGACAACTCTTGACAATTTTTTTTTTTATATCTTTTTTTTTTTATATTTTTATTTTTATTATTTTGACAGTAGGCAAAATATTATTACTTTAACCCTTCAGAAACCGAGTAATCTCTCGGTTTAAATGGAGGGTTATTATTTAGGAAATGTAAATAAATAAAGAACTAAAATTAATCGGTGCAGCCGGGATTCAAACCCATTACCTCTGGGAAACCGTCTTGTCACTCTACCGATTGAGCTACCGTATCGCTGCCCACTTCGATGAATTTAAAACATTTTATTTATAGAGACAGACAGACAGAGACGAAATCTATTAAACTTCTTTAGAATATCCCAGCCAATATATTTATGTAAAATAGATTGCCGTTGAAAAGATGCCAAAACTAAAATTAATATTTGAAATTATCTTATTTCAATTTAAAATAAAATTGGTTCGCTCTGGATATAACCTTCTATGAAAAAATGACACAAAAATAATGTTTCATAATTTTCAAACATGTATGATTTAATCAGAAATGTAGAGATAAAATATATCTTTCTTAAAAATATAAATAAAAAATATAATTATTAATATTCTTTAAGTATTAATCTTTTGATCGAAAATCAAATGCACGTACTTATACCATATATATAATAAATGCAACTGTAAACTGGGCTTGAATTCGCATTTCCTTCAGGCAGAGTCAAACAAGCACAAACATGTACAAACATGTACAGCGCCGTTAGCTAAGCTCGACATGTATGGAGCAACTAATTCATTATTAAGCAGATTACTGAAAATACTAAATCGGATTAATCGTCTGCGGATAAACAAATGTGCACGATATTTATAGCTCGCAATAAACCTGTCCATTATCCTATTAAAATAAATTACATCAGATCCAAATTCGCCGGTCAGTTATAATTGATGCTGGGGAATTCTCCGATAAGCGATTTATGAATATTTTGCTTGAATATTAATTATGAATAAATATGTTTTATAACAAGCCAGGTTAGCCATTGCTATTAATTATACCACGCATTACAGAATTTCTGACTAGATTCTGTTGTAATTCTTTTAATTATAATTTTATTTTTTAACCTCAACTTCAGATTTTAAGCAAGCGGCATATAATTCAGTTTAATTCAATGGATGCACTTTTATAACACTGTAATAAGTAAATTATGATTTTTTTTAGTTATTTCTAACATGAAATATTTCATCTAAAATGTACTTCATCAGACATTTTCACGAAATTCTAGTGTAGCCAATAAATATTGTTGGAAAATGTTCAAATATATGAAGACAAAAAAAAATCAACAAATTGTACTTTTATGTTATTTTCAAAAATTTGTCAATAATATAATACTGGAATAGAAAAATATTTGTTACATAGAATTTAATCAATAAAATTAAAGGATTATCAATTGTGGTTGTGGTAAATAATTAAAGCGTATATTTTTACTTTAAATGGAAGTTTTATTTTCATGTAAAAGCGCGGACAGACAACGAGAGAGAGAGGATACAGAAGTGGGGTCATAGACAAAAAAAAAAAAAATATTCTGGTTGCGTTCCTATTTACTAACACCCTCCCTAGGGACGCAACCCCATCATTTTTACACAATACAAATGCTTGTCAGCTGTGGTGCCCTTAGTTAGATTATCGGCAATCATTTCCTCACCCTTAACATAACTAAACTTTATATCTAAATTATTAACATGATCTTTGAGAAAATGATAGCGGATATCAATATGTCGTGACCTAGGTAAATAACAGTCATTTTTGGACAATTTAATTGCACTCTGGTTATCACTAAATATGACGAGCGGATTGCTCTGTTCTTGACCAAGCTCAGCATGCAGTTGTTGGAGCCACAGTGCCTCCTGCGCCGCCGAGGACATCGACATGTATTCGGCCTCAGCAGTGGATAAAGCCACAGTCTGCTGCTTTTGTGACCGCCAAGATATTGCACCACCCTGTAACAAAAAAATGTAACCCGTGCACGACTTCCTGTCGCGCACATCACTTGCCCAATCTGCATCACAATATCCTGTGATTTTCTCATTACCATCTTTGGTATAAATCAGCTTCAAGTCTTTGGTACCCTGCAGATACCTGAAAATTCTTTTTACTGCAGCCCAGTGTGCAGTCGTAGGATTTTTGTTAAATCTGCTCAGTGTGTTTACTGCAAACGATATATCAGGCCGGGTACCTTGAGCCACATACAGTAAGGAGCCAATGGCCTGTTGATATGGACAGTCAGTAATTTCATCTTCTTCATTTTTAGCACCAAGTTTCATGCCAGCTTCAAATGGTGTTTTCACAGATTTACAGTCTGACATTCTGAACCGAGCTAATATTTCATTTATATATTTTTCTTGATCTAGTAGTACTTTATCACCGTCTCTGGTGATATGTAGACCAACACATTGACTTGCTGGGCCAATATCTTTCATTTCAAAGTGGTTTTTCAGTTTCTCTTTGAAATTAAATTAATTTTTAAATTAATTTTTGTGTTTTCTTCAGCAGTGAATAAAATCAAATCATCCACCCAGATGGCTATAAAAGCATTCTTATCTTTATTATAATAGACACAAGAATCTGTTTTTGATTGTGTCATTCCTAACTCGTGCAGGACAGAATTTAATTTCAGGTTCCAGAGTCTGCTGGCCTGCTTGAGTCCGTATATAGATTTCTGTAGCATGCATACCTGAGATCCAAGTTTATACTCCTCTGGCTGTTGCATGTAAATTACTCTATCAATCTCTCCTTGCAGAAAAGCAGATACAGCATCCATCTGATCTATTTCCAATCCATACCTGGCTGCTAGGGCAAATAGATAGCGAATAGTTGTATACCTGACAACTGGTGAGTATATTTCTTCATAATCTGTTCCCCATCTTTGTGCATATCCTTTTATCACAAGCCTTGCCTTGTATCTCTGAACGTTCCCACTCTGGTCTGTTTTTGTCTTAAAAACCCATTTATTTGGGAGAGCCTTCTTACCTGGAGGGAGATCTGTCAAAGTCCATGTTTTATTTTTCATCAGGGAAGTATACTCCTCATCCATGGCCCTCTTCCATTCTGTAGCTTGTGGTGATGCAAGTGCTTGCTCAACAGTCTGTGGGTCAGTCAAATCAGTTAACAAACACAATAAGCCCATCTTATCATTTTGTGCCTCATCTTGTTTAGCCCGTGACCGTGTTGACCTCAATGTTACATTACTATTGTAATCCTGTCTTTGCGAATATGGAGGATAGTAAGTTTCATCAAGTTCTCCTGTGTCAGTGTCATACTCACTTGAGTCTCCATTATATCCTTGTGCGTCTGAGTCTCTGCTGGACATCACAGGTGAAGATGTGGATAATGACTCCTGAGTGTGTATTTTGCTTCTCTCACTGCCTGAGTTTGCTGGAATATAAGTTTCACAATCAACTGGTACACTGACATCCTCATTATAATTTTCAATAAAAGAAACATCTCTACTTTTGACAACTTTGTGTGTCTTAGGATCCACAAAACGATAACCCTTTGTGTTTTCACAATAACCCACAAATATCATTTTTACAGATTTTCTGTCCCATTTTTGGCGTTTTTCCTTAGGTACATAAACCATAGCTTCGGAGCCAAATATTTTCATGTGTGATAAATTAGGTTTCTTACTTTTCCACATTTCATATGGAGTTCTACCTTGTAGTGACTTTGTCGGGGAACGGTTTATGACATATGCAGCAGTTGCCACAGCTTCAGCCCAGTAGCTCTTCTCCAGGTTGGCATAGAACAACATGCACCGTGCTCGTTCCACCAAAGTCCTGTTCATTCTCTCGGCCATGCCGTTTTGCTGGGGAGTGTACGGAGTAGAGGTCTGATGAATTATACCATGCTTAGATAAGAACTTTTCAAAGTTATGGTTACAGTATTCCTTACCATTATCTGTGCGAAGCTTAGTTATTTTATGATTCAATTCATTCTCTACTTTCAACTTAAAATCCTTAAATGTTTCTAAAATGTTTGACTTATCTTTCAGAAAATATACATAGACCATTCGTGTGTAGTCATCAATGTAAGTAATAAAGTATTTCATACCTCCAAATGATAAATTTTCCATGGGGCCACACAAGTCTGAATGTATCAGTTCCAGCGGTCTTGTTGCTCTAGAACCCACATTTTTGAATGGCGTCCTTGCTTGCTTGCCTTCCATACAATAAGTGCATGTGACATTACATTCTTCCTGAGTCAGAGTCACACCATCAGTGCAACTGGGCAGCTTCTTCACATCATCACTAATGATTTCTTTGACAGTGGCTGAAAAAGCTGCTACAAAGCTGGAGCTCTCTCCTTTGCTGGCTGATTGTTTCTTTGGCTGTTTACAATATTTGGCAAAATGACCATTCTTATTGCAGTTATAACATCTAGGTCCCTTTGATCTCACTGGCTGCACATTATTCCCTGTTTTCTTAGTGTTTGTGTAGAAAGCAGTTGACTTTGATGTGTTAATCTCTTGTATGAGTTTAGTTTTTACAGAATCTGCACTGATTTGAATACCAGAACTCTCAAGCCCCATTATCATAGGCTTGTACTCTTCTGGTAGGCCAGCCAACATCAAAGTGCCAAGCCACTCATCGTTAACATCAAATCCAATGTTGCGCAGTTTGTGAGCAGTGTTCATTATTTTACAAACATAGTCTTCAACACTATTACTCGACTCCAGTGTAGTATTTATCAGATCCTTAAGTAGACCTACTCTTCTGGTTAATCCGTTGTCATCAAAAGCCCTTTGTAAATTCTCCCATACTTCTTTCGCAGTTTTGCATTCCTGAACATGTACGTAATTCTGCGGGTCCAACAACAATATCAGCTTTGACTTCGCCTTTACGTCTTTACTAGCATCGACAGATTTATCATCGGGGCGCTCAACACAACACCATAGATCTTCGTGCTCCAAGTACGTCTTCATGCTAAACTTCCAGGTTGCAAAATTTTCTCTTCCGACCAATTTCTCCAGATTGAACATATTATTTGGACTCATCTTACTGGGTTTCACCAAAATATGCAATTTACAGACTGTGATCGTAAATTTTCATAACCTCAAATTCAATAATGTGCCGGCAACTTTTCAGGTTAAAGTTATTTCACTTACTCGATATTTTTTAACTGTACCACTATAGAACCACGCTCTGCTACCATAAAGGATTATCAATTGTGGTTGTGGTAAATAATTAAAGCGTATATTTTTACTTTAAATGGAAGTTTTATTTTCATGTAAAAGCGCGGACAGACAACGAGAGAGAGAGGATACAGAAGTGGGGTCATAGACAAAAAAAAAAAAAAATATTCTGGTTGCGTTCCTATTTACTAACAAAAATCAATCATTGTTTTTTACGACCTTAGTGTCCACAGACAGACAGTTTACAAGTAGGTTTTTTAACACTACACTGACGTATTATAAGCAATCCCTAACACCTATTATTCCTTAGTTACACATTCTAGAAAAAACAAATGTCGATAGCGTGCCTACCACATTCAAGTCAAATGTATGTAAATATTTAACATTAACAAAATATAATCATATCATATATTATTATATACTATTATATATAATTATATATGATATCAAATCCATTACAAAACCTGAAATAGTTAATTAATTGAAAGCCTCCACGGGGATCAGTTGGAAAATTGAATTACAAACAGCGAAATCCCTTGTTAAATGCAGTAATATTTTACAATATCAATTAAGCTGGATCAAGTGATACATCGTGTATACAGACAAACAAACAAACGTAAATATCACATCGTTTAATTAGATATATTACTAATTACCGCAGTATTATTTAAACAAACATTGTCATACACTTGTTTCGTTGCTATACGAATTTACTTAATGCTTGGTATGAAATGAAGCACTTGTATATTTTAGAAATAACAACTGAAAATTATATTTATTTATATAAATTAAGTGACATATATGTAAATACAATGAAAGATAGATTCACAAATAGCAGGCGGAATCGAGCCTGCGAACTCTTAGTCCCTCTCGAGTTTATATTTCAATATATAATTATTATTTATAAACTTTATATGAATAAACATGTTTGTAGATAGTTTCAAAAACATGGTCCATTATAATTAAAATAAATAGGTATTACATTAAAGACTAAAGTATAATATGATTTAAGTTAGGTTACAGACAGTCAAGATGTACTAGTTGTGATAGGACAAAAGAACACTCGTGCCTTATAAATGTTTTAACGTCATATTATTTAATTACAATGATACTTTATCATATTAAGACTCTTATTATATCATATCATATCATATTTCTTACAAATGGTATATATTTTCTTTCTACTTTTATTTTTATTTATGTCTAATAATATATCATCTTAAGTTATTACAATGGATTAAGAAAAAAATATTATTATTTTATAATATAGATAAATAAAATATCTATAATTATAATATTCAGATACTTCCGCAAAAAGCTATCGAGGCCCAAATTCAGCAGATCTGTAGGAGCTTTGCTAAGGAAATATAAAAACATACGTTAACTATTTTATTTTATTTCTATTAATATATTTGTCTAGAGTGGGGATCGAACCCACGACTACAATAAACAAAATAACAACCACAGCGTCAATCAATAGCCAAATATTAATTGAATATTATTAGTTTACGTAATATATTTATTTAGTTTATCCGTCTGTGTGTAACCCAAGTGTTATTTTATGTAACCAATTCAAGTTACACAATCATCTGTCCTTATCTACAAACTCGATTTATTATCACAATACTGTTAAATCGTTGTATTGTTCTGGTGATATGTTTGTCTCAGGTCAGCTGTAGTCATTTGACTGCTCGTATGCGGGCTGACTCGACTGATGTAGGTGACTCTACTACGAGTGCTGATAGTACGAAAATTTGACAGTTTTAGCAGTCACGAGACGCGTTCTTGGTTGTGATTGGTTGTTATTTGATCGTGATTGTTAGTGAACCAATCACAACCAAGAACTCGAATCGAAAAGGTGTACAGCATGAATCAGCAAATAAATTTACGTTTCCAATAATGGCGACGAAAACAAACTTCATTTTACAAAAATAAAATGCAATATCATCAATACCAATTCCCATCAATAAGCTGCTTTCGATACAAGTGAAGTATTTTATGAACCCTTTCACAATTTTTAAGGAAAATTTCAAAGAAAATATTGAAAAGTGAAATACCTGAGCGAATGACGTTTATTCAATTTACACCAATACTTGATAATTTATTTCATTTTACACCTTACCTTTATAGACATAGAACTCACAAGCGCTGCAACACTGCCAAAGGAAATGTTTTATGGCATTATAGCCTTTATTTCATAACCCTTAAGAGCTATTATAGTTTCAATTTAAACTCTTAAAACATAATCAGCCTATTTATTTCACGTAAACAGGTTTTATATTGAATTTAGTAAACATTTTATATATACTGTTAAAGTTGGCTATATTATTTTTCAATTTCAGAAATTTATCAAAACATCTCTTGTAATATCAAGACATCTTATAAAGCCTTGAATTCTTCCAAAATATACTCGAAAGTTCTAGAACATCCGCACTATTAAGGCTTCGTTGGTAGCTGACCTGCAGTTAGTGTATGGAAGCCTCATTCGGCATTCATCGCACTCGAAAACTTGGCTTCAACCCAGAACGTGATCTTCCTATTATTTACACACTCGCTACTGAAACCCGTGTAACAAGCCAGATAAAAATATATAACACGCTTTAAATATATTACATATTGTTAATATAACAGAATTTATTTAAAACAATGCAAATATATATTGTTTTATTTATATATAATACATTATTCAAACAATATCGTATTAAATATTATCAAATTAATGTTAAATATTAATATTCACCAGACTATGTAATCTGATTCTGTATTCAGATCTGAGTGACCTGGCAGCATCCCAATACACACACACCCACACACACACACACACACACACACACACACACACACACACACACACACACAATGAAAACTTATGTAAATAGCTTTCTTATTAAAAACATTTCTACCTATTAACTCATGATACTTGCAGTAAAAGCAAATGGCTTCAAAAATATGAAAAATGTCGATATTAGTTTGTTTTTTTCTGAACTAATATTATAATTGTAGATCAAGTAGAGTATTTTCATGAAATAAATCACTGTACGAAGAATCAAATTTCCAATTTGAATAGTAAAAGATAATTCTGCGATCGGACATTAAAAATTAAGATTCCAGGATGGAATTCATTCCGTAACATGATAACTCCAGCTCAAATCCGACGTCTGATGGCAGTTCTATTAATATATTAATATATTAATTAATAATCAATTGTTAACTGTTTAATGAATATTAATGTAACCGCATTAGGATTTTGGATCACCGCGACCAATTAATAAATTAGATCAGGGTTGGCAATTGTCATATTATTTAATGTTTATAATTTAACATTCATTTAAAATGGATGTTACATAAATGCAATATTTTTTTATTGTCAAATTATTTATAGGAATTCATGAAAATATAAGTGAATCAAATATTAGCAATAATAAGTGAATCTAAGACCAAATTTCAAATTACAAAAAAATATAAATATTAATGTAATTAGGTTTTAACTGACAACCCTATATCGGATTTTGATAATCTAGAGATTTGTCTTATCAACAAAATAGTACCATTAGCGATCTCAATGAACAAACATATATATATATATAATGTATGTTTGTTAATCTGTCTGTTAACATGCCAACTTAATTAAATGTCTATTACTGATTCCAATTACAAGAGGCCTCGTGATGTAATTCCGGGCGAAGCACTATGTTTGACGCATGTCGATGTTTGAAACAAAGGTAATGTAAATAAATACATTTATATATCAATTATTTATTATACTACAACTGTTTTACTTGTCTCATCTGTATTGTTTTTGCATTTCAACATTAAAAAATCAATTATACACACATTTTTTTAATACCTTATAACATTTGTATGGATAATTTATTATTTTGCTTACAATACAGTCCATATATGATCAAGAGAACGTTGATATTAAAATTTATATTGTGAAACCAATAAAAAGAAATCTTATTAAACAAAGAACACTTTTACTTCTCAAAAGTTATATTATTTCAACTTTCAAAAGAAATTGGAAAGTTTCATATGAAATCAATGCAAAGATTGCAAGAGATGAAGTTCGAGCTGAAAACAATGAGAAGTGAAGTTTAGAGTGCGAAGTATGAGACCGTTCCCAACCGACAGGAAGCTGCAGGTCAACTTGGGGAGTAATTAACAGAGCTGTACGTGTAACTTAATGCACTTCACGGGAACTCAGAAGCTGGGCAGTGCATCCAAGTTCTGAGTACGTCTTAATTAGTTAGGAAGTTCCTGTTACGTGGGAATTGATAGGCTGGAGATGACTACTTGGGTCTGCGGTCAGCTGTTTCCTAACTTGAAGTTCTGTGAGATGTTATATTGTTACTGGAAGTGTTATCGATTGGAAATAATAATTATTGGATGCATTTTAAGTAACAGATATGTCTTCAAGTTATTGTAATATTATATATGGATATTTTATATGAAGGATGTTACAAAGGAATTGATTGATTAAAAGAGCTTCAAAAATAATACCAGAAACTAATAAATTACAAAATGTATGGTATATATATATGTTTTAATGTTTTAAATTGTCTTAAAGCATGCTTAGTTAAATAGAGGCTATTATAAATAAACTATAAAAATATATCTAATATATATATATACATATATATATGTAAAATATTAGTTATCAAACATTTTTGAGGCCAATTTTCGGTATCGTACTTATAATAAATATTTGAAACTTACAACGTAATAAAAAAATATATTTTGCACAAATTCAATTAAAAAGCTTGTTGCCTTTTCATTAAACTATCTGCCAGCCATATTGTTTCAGTTTTCAGTTTTTACTCTACCTGAAGCAACTGATATATTCTCCTGGAAAAATCAAGTGGTAACAATAGCGCTACTGTCAGGCAGAAATCGTTTAAAATTTTTAAAAGCTCTGACCCTTCACACGGCGCTCTACGTACCCTGAATTCGGTTTTAATTCCAGTGCACGTTGCGCTTTGAGAACGAATGTCCAGTAATTACAAGCAAACGAGACGAACAACTTCAAGTTGAAAATGGAACTTTCATTATTAACGGACAATGGCTCCTGTTCCGGAGTTCGCCTCAGAGCAATTTCGCTTCATACGAGCGGCCATTTGTTACTCCTCAACTGACAGCGCCGATTCTTGATTATTTAATAGGAGATAATGTACTTTCGTTGAGAACACTCCTTATATCGTATTTCATCATTCATATCAATTCACTACGAGACTGTCTCATATTATAAATCTTTGAAGTTTATGAAGCTGGCAGAAGTCTATTAGTCAATGTTATTATCTAAACGCTATTTCAGCGGGAAGCTTCTGTAACTGAAGCGATAATTTATGAAACATTAACCCGTTATTAAGTAACTTGTTTGAATGCGAGAAGTTTATTAATATCAAAAGCCCATATATAAGGTCAAGAGCTCCTCGCGTCAAGTCTGAGGCCTACTTAGTCGTTCTGGAGTTAATGAGGGACGATGTAAAAGTGTAGCTTGCGCCTCTAGATTAAACTTACATTTTGTATGGACTTTCTGAATACGGAAACATTATACCTCTGTTAATTTTAACTTCTCTCGTTATCTCATCAAGGGAGAGATTAAAACAAATATTTTCAAATCTTCTATAAATTTATTGCTACCATTAAATCTCATTTTTCATTTTCCATCTCCCCCAAGGCATGGGAATTACTCTGGAAAACAATATTCCCTAATTTGATAAGTTCAAAAGGCGCCAACGGCTGCAATAAGCTGCATCTTACGATGCTTCTAGACCGGCTTTCAGTATTAACGATCAGTTAAATTGGGTCGCCATTGTTGGCGTAAAGACCAATAAAGTAGATTGATAATTTGAGCTCAGCTTTAGCGGAGATTAGGAAGATATATTTAATGGCAGTTTTAAATCTGGACCAAGATTGCATTTTAAGAGCGTGAACGCCTCTGATGTATGGAAGAATATTTTTTAAACTTTTCTACGGGCTCGTAAGAATAATTCGGACTGCCGCAATTCTGTTTTTTGAAATCATTTTATTGTTTACAATACTACTATGAAAATATATATTTTTATATGTTTTTTATTATTCTGCGTTAAGCTGGGTTAATAAATAAACTAGTAATCATGTATCTCTACAGTTTAAACACAAAAAAAAACTTAGTAAAAACTATAACTTAGAAGACAAATCTGTAGAATTTCAGTTGTAAATTATATTAATGTACCAATATCATATTTCAGTAACTCTTGGGAACTAAAGAGATATCTTATAAACAAACTGCATTTATAAACAGATTTAAGACAAGATTTAAGACATGATCATAAATAATACAGTTATAATTTAGATAAGATTAAATAATAGGTTATAGACATAGATAATAAATATATCGTGTATTTACATTTACTTACATAGATATGGAACCGTCCACTCGTCGATGTCGAAACATCCGAATATTAATAGACATAAAATAACATAATATTCCTTCCTAATATATTATTTAGAATGAATATATAAATATATAAATATTTTTCTTTACCAAAAACGCTCCCTCTCTCGCTCAAAGTAGGGCAATATCCGTCTTCAATATTTCAACAAGATGCAAGCAAGGTTGGGTAATGCCTTGATGCTCGTCGAGAGCAACGCAAATATTTAACTGAAAATTTCGGTAATGAAAACTACTCTGCAAAATTCCATTTTAAGTTAGTTTGAACAATGAAATGTTGAAATTTTTAAATAAATATGCATGAAAAATTCATCAAGCAGTCATCGAACCTGCAACCCTTGGGATATCTTCGTCGTCAGTCTACCAACTGAGCTACGGTGTCGTCCTACATTTTTCATTCTATTTTTGTTTTAATATATAAAATATCAATAAACATAATATGTCTAAGATGTTCTATCAATAAAATGTTATTTGACCGAATTCTTGACGTTTCTCAATCGTCAACAAGAAATATATATATATATATATAGATAGTGACTTCTTATCTTGTTGCCCTAACATTATGCAACGCCACGTATATGTTCAGAAGCTTAATACCTTAGAGTTAAATCACCAACCAAATTTCGAAGTTCGTCCGTTTTATAATCGCTGAAGCGTACTTACCCTTACTTTCGGGCTTAAACCTTTCCGTGAACTTTGCGTGTTGGTCGAATTAATTTCCACAGTCTGATAACACATCTACTGGATTCCATTAGCGCAGACAACAAACAAGATCTACGAACAGAGAACTTGCGGAACTTGGGGTGGGAACTTTGATACAGAAATTACCCGATTAATACAAATCTGTTTTCAATCTGCCTTTAACTGTATAGATAAAGTTGGGAGGGAAATACCTGCCCGTATTTAGATAGGCAGGCAGATCAGCTCGTAAGAGTTATGTAGCTCTGATATAATATATAGGTAATATCAATCTTCTTGGTTATACGACGCTGACCTAATCTATAACCTGATAGGTGACTTGGAACGGTGACGTAATATTACGTTTCTATCCTTTCTACCTTAAAATTCTAATTTATGTTTGAAAATGTCTATAAGTTGTTAAGCCATGTTAAGCTTATTTAAATTTTAAATAAGTATGCATTAAAAAATATGTTTTTTAATATATTTGTTTTTAGATTTTCCTGTTTAATTCGGTTAAAATACATTTAAGAAACATTACATTTCAGAAGTATTTGCTAAGTTAGAGACGGGATTTACATTTAAGTTTTTATTCAATATATTTTAAATCATAGTGTAATTATTTACATTACAAAAAAAATATATATTTAGAATATATTTTTTTGTAAATGACTCAAATATACAATACGACTAAATACATACCTTCATTCGAAACTTGAAGGGTTTTATGGATTCACGTTTTTTTTCATTCGATTGGAAACCAACACTTCGAGAGTTCAGGTAGGAGCCGTATTTCTCCGTAATGGTTATGCCATAAACCAGACGATATGTTCCAAACTTTGAGAATAGTCCATACGTGGTGAGGATACAAACAATTCAATACATATATCAAAGAACTATTAACATATAAAACGTTTGACGTAGAATATTTAAAAGAAAATAAATCAGCTGCAGGTATAGAGCACTGAATTGGACAAATAAACCTGGAAATCCTAATAACTCGTGAAGATGTTGGTAAGTTCTCTGCTAGCATATTTTTTGAACGGTAATCGTTCATCTATCTTGCAGCTGAAGGCGCGGTAAATAAACATATTATACATCAGGGGAAATGCGGCTTCTGGATTTGCTTAAAGCGTAGGACAAGTCATAGGATGCAAGATTAAAATATGACTTCCGTGAAGAGCTTAGAAGTGACTTAAACTTTGATAAGCTCAGAACAAACAAAAACATTTCCAAGCAAAATTTTATTGTTTCTAGGATAAATCAAGCTTTGCAATATTATGATTGGTTTGTTAAATCACACAACAACGACATTTTTCGTATTAGAATCTAAAATTATAAAACCAAAAAAAAAAACAAATCACATTTGATTATTGTTTTTTTTAATTTATTTGGTAATGTAACAATTTTCAATTGCTTAAACTCTTTGCAGAAAAGAAAATCCGTAGGTAAGATTACAATTTGAAATTATCATTTAAACCGCTGCAGTTGTTACTCCAGACCCCACCCCGCCCAGTTTCCCCGCACGCTTCCTGAATGTTTAATTTTATTGAATTCCGATCGATTCAACTTGTATAGAACATTCGCTTGTACCAGATGTTTAGGACTCAGAGGTTTATCCCTTCTCGCCTTGCCACTGTTTTGTATCGAACTTTAAATGATATTTATGAGCCGATAATTTAACTCCTGAACGCCTTTCTGTGCTCTTTGACTGTACAACTCGCTCGCTCGCGACTTTTACTTTTATTTATTACAAATACAGTCATAAGTTTGGAAACAAGTTTGTTTTGCTTAATTAAACCATATTACTTAAACACTGAAACTGTTAAAATATTCTGAATGTTGTACCAATAAATATTTATTTATTGTTTGATTTAAATCGAAAAAAGCAGACAATATAACAATGGAGCACCGCAGACTTGAGACACGTGACGTGAATTAAGTTAATTTATCACATCACCCTGTTACCTGCGAGTTTCATGCGAGAATTCATTTCCGCTCAGAAATAGCTCGCTGATTGCCATTGCTGCTATTCTGACATTTAACAGCGCAGACTTACGACCAGACAATATTATATTTATTATGACATCTTTACTATATATATATCCGCAATTTTACCTATGTTATTTAAATTATATAATTATATAGACTGCTTATAATAATTTGTTTTGGAGTTCGTGTTTGATTTGTTTGATTTGATTTGATATATGAATTTTTTAATCAATATTAAAATCTCATGTCTGCACTTCATATATTTATATGAATCATTTTGTTATTCAACATATTTCAAACATAAATGTCAGTTAATAATGAGATATTTCCTTTTTTTTTCAGGTAATTCTGCGATTTTAAATTATAATAAGCTTTGATTATAGGTAAGTTATTTTTTAATATACAATATATTATTGCAAGGAAACACGTGATCTTATCTAAAGCTCCAACTTATATCACTATTACAACCATATCCCACGTAACCGGTTCAAACCGGTTTCAGCCGCATAAAGGCACCACTATTCGATTACATAACCTTTCACTTTTCATAACCTACTTAACGTGTTAGCCATATGCCCATCCTAAACCACTTGACAGAACACTTCACTAAAACATTCAACACTTCATATCCTTTTAATATTACAAATACAACCGTATGCACTCATATTAAAGTTTAAAATCAGATAGCATTTTTTTTATAACCGCAGTTATAATTTGCTTTAATTTGTAAAGTCACAGCCCTAATGATATAGAAAGAAGGTTGAAATTTGTATAAGTTGGATAAATCATCGTTATTTAAACGGTTCTCAACCTTAATGTAAGGTAGTTAGGTCTATTTTGCATTAATATGTGACATTTCACCTCTGCATTAACTCCGTAGGACGTTGACTTTCGCTTTATTAGTACTGAAGGTAGGTTCAAATCGAGCTAAAGTAATTCGAACTTTAATTGATTGTATTAAGGATTTAAATAGTTTGTAGAATGTGAATTAGGAATGGCTTGTCACATGTTCCATTACAATTTCTTTGCGCAAGTTTGTATTACATGAGAGCAATTTAAAATTAAACTAAATTTTGATACTTTAAAATTAAGAATAAAGTATCAAACTTTTTGATAAAATCGGTTCAAAATATATATTATTTTTTAAAGATTACTGGTGAACTTATCTCCTATTAAAAGGCACAATAAGGCATTCCATTAGAAACCGTTTGATCAATTTCTTTAATAAAAAATAATCTTGACTCGTTATATTATGCAACCGGTCAGATATTTCATAAGTGCAAAGTGTGTTTATGAAATAAAAAAAACTTACTACTCACTCACTTAATGGAATAAATGTGTAAAAATAACTTTTACAAAAGATAAAAAATATATACATATAATACACTCCACTAGAAGTACCTAAAAAGATAATCTATATTCTATCTGCTTAAAACAGTGACTAAATTTTATAAGCACAAAAGTAAAAGGTAAAAGATATAAGAAAGATATCTGGAGTTTACACAATAGCTGTCATTTAGAAACTAGAAGTTTAAAAAGATAAAATGCGAGGTGCCTTCATCTCTGCACTCTTACGTCTCGAGCACTTACCGGCTGTTAAATCTACTTACTAGGTCTTAGCTAAGCGCTTACGTGTTTACATTAGTCTAGATTCTAGAAGCACTAACACTATCTCATGTGACCTAAATATATTATTATTTTAATTAACTGAAATAGTTTTTACAGACATTCTCTGGTATTTAGGTATATTTTTAATATTGTAATTTTTCTAAAGAAATACCTATGTTTTTTTGTATTTTAGTATAAAAATAATATGTTTATTTATTATTGTTTTTAATAAATAAGTGTATTAAAACTGTGATAGTAAATACTGAGGTTTTTACGATAAGTAAAATATAAACAGAAAGTTGAAAGGAATTTAACCCTATATGGTCAATGAACCCAACATATGATAAACTAAACTAAACCGTTCAGTAATCTTTTATTTTTTTATAGTTGCAATCTTGTAATAATATTTACGTCTCTCTTACTAAAAGCTTAAAATATTTACCAGAAGATTAATGAGCTTATTCTTAAATAATGTGTTTTAATTATACGTCCAATAAAATTTAATTTCTAAAATATATTATTTTTATCTGTTCGTCATCTTCATTGTCTATTATCTCTATAATATACCTTTTTTATCATTTATCGCCATCACATCTAATATATGCAAAATAAGCTTATTGTTAATTCATTGGCAGAATATTGTAATGTATACATAGAACATTGTTAAATTTTTTTTAAAAGTACTACTGTTGAATTTCTGGTCAACTCTTCTCATCAGAGCAATATTCTAAGCTGGTGGTAGCTTATAATACTCACTGACTGACTATATTGACACTTTATAATGTAATAATTATTGATTCAAAAGTGCATGTAAATGCCTACTAAAGATATTTTTGAATTTGAATTTACGTAACATGTAAAACATATAAATTTAAAGTAACTGCTATTTAAACCAAAATAGTAACAAATAAAAAAAAATATAAGAGGTTCTTATTACTAATCCAGAGGTTTATCGATATAAGAAAAGATTGATTCTTTCCCATCACTAGAGATGTGCAAAGTAATGACTTATATTTAACGTCGAGCTAAATGTCAACTAAAGAATAAACACTAATATGACATCTACACTCTACAATACTAATAAAACAGACTAAAGTCTAAGAAACTATAACTTTTCCCCATTTTTTTTAAATATTCAAAATTAATTGAATTTTTAAAATGTTTCATTGGCTGGTAAAATATTTCTTTATGAAAAAAAAAACAAATCTTAACATATGTACATTTTTATTATTCTTTCATATAAGTATATTATTGTATTTTATACCCTTCATGTTTTTTTTCCTGTGCCTAACATCAAAACTTTTAAAAAATATGAATAGTTCGTTATTGAATATGAAGTGTCAACGTACTTTAAGCCGTATGCCTCCCAAATCCGATCAATGACCCCGTCTCATACATTAATTACCCCATTATTTGGCAGTTCTTTGACCAACTCCCCGACCTTGGTGAGGTCGTGCACATTCGGCTTTTTTTTTTGCACTTTTCGCTTGAAATACTTTGTTATAACGATAACAAGCTCACTGCCTGGAAAATAATTATAAAGAAATAATACTATATTTATAATACTAAAATTATTTTTTTATTTTGATATATTTTATTTATAATAAGTACGTGTAAGAAAGGAAGGAAGAAAGGTGGAGGTCTTCTTACAAACAGTGACAGTGTTATATTTAATTGTGTATCAACAGAACAAACAAACAAACAGATTATATTAATATTAATTAAATCTTTAATTGGGGAACTTAAGTCACCATTACGAACAGAACTCGAACCTACAACCTCTATAATTTCTTCATTACAATCAACACAGATATCTACATTCAACATTTATTTAAAATATAAATGACAGTATTATAAATGAAGAAGATGTATTATTTCGTATTCAATAAGATGTTTTTCTGGGTAATTCTGTGTATGTCCGTAGTATGATTAGATATGTAAACAGACACACACACATACATTCATACATACATACATGAGTGCTTGTGATAAATGGAAAGGGGGAAGAAAAATGGACGTATATATGACTAAGTATTATTATATATTAAGCTACATTTCTCGTTCTTTGAACTGATCTTCCTAATAAAGAGTTCGTTACACGTTTGTTCTATATATTAACAGGTATATGCAATAAAAAAAACAATATTGAATTCGGATTTAAGTAAATTTATTGGCACATCAAGAGAAGCCTCTTTGATTGTGCTACAGATAAAAAAATACGTTTCTATTTTAGTAGACAGTTCAATGACACGGTACTCTATAGTCTAAACTTTAATTACCTTAAATCATTTTGTGAAAAATATGTAACATAAATAAATCATAATAAATATAAAGCTATAATATAAATGTACTCAGTGTGTAACAAGCTTTATGTTTGTTATTTCACTAGTCGCCAACAATGGAGCAAAAACTATTATAAGCCTGGAAAAAACACGATGGTCTAAGTGATAACAAATACGTTATTTTTTTTTAATTATATAAAAAAAACTATAACATAAAACTACCGATCTGATTTTGACGCTATTCATAATTATTTGATAGCTAATTATTTTAAAATCTAACCAGTCTTTATAATCGTTATTTAATAATAATATTTTACATACGTAACGTTTCAATACATTAAAATAAGTTCCTTTACTCTATTTTCTTTACTATTATTTTGAAAGGAAAATTATTTGCACCACACAAGAGACGAGAGAAAAATAAGTCCCCGGTCATACCTCGAGGGTGTTATCTCTTCTAGGGATGTCACCACTTTTTAGTTCTTTTGATACGAGATACGTTAAGGGGGCCATAGGAAATAACTTTTGACGACTCTGACCCACATTTTGCTGCAAGATAAGACATTGTTACAGAAAAGTGATAGGTTTTTCATTTTACTTTAGTTTTCGGTTGAATGCTTCACTGTTAATGGAAATAAAATTTCATAATTATATGGATTGCATTGAAAGAATAATATTTAAAATATATAATTATCCAGTAAGTGGCAACCCTACAATATTAGCCGCTGTTATAACGAACGCAATCACAAAGCGTTCACGTGAACTATACCTGTATTGAACAGTGTCAAGAGTGGCGACCGCTCAGCCGTGCGAGGAACTACACCGTATTAATATTACTCTACTGTTGTTTTAACATGTGACAACCCTGACGAAATATTATAAAGTTTTCATAAATAAATTTAGTACGTTTTTATTTTATAGTTCGGAAAACAAGTTTTGAACTTTGATTAATTTACTGATACCTCTGAGGTCAAGGTTTTGTGGGGATTTGGGAGTTGAAATAATTGAATATTCCAGAGCTTGCACTGTAATTTGTTAGGGGACGTGACCTCCGACCGCAAAAACGTTTACGGCTATAATTATACGACGCCAAATATATTAGATGGTTAGTTTTTCATCTATTAGTTTAAATTAAAACGACTGAGGACCAAACTACTGCTAGAACATCTTTTTAAATTATATATTTTAATGAAAGTAAATGTTAATTGCTTTTAGAATTCTACCCATTAATGAATATTGACTTACATTCATTTATCTGATCTCGTTATGGAATAAACCTTGAAAAAAATATATCCTCAAAGTCAATAAGGTTAATGACCCCGGATGCAGACAACATATCGCGTGATATAAATTAATTTCATAAATTTTAAATATTTGGTTGGAGTTTTGAAATTGGCAAAAAAATATATAAGCGTATATATACTACGTATGTTTTTTAAAGCGTTTCTTTCTACCCTTTCCTGATTCTTGTACTAAATGCTCGTCAGGTGTGCGTGATAAAAAAAATCCAGACTACCCTCTATTAGGGGGCCAAACTTCATAATTAGGTAGGGTAGTAACAATAAAAACTAATGAAGCGACCTCTAGCGGCAATAAACGACAGCCGTGCCGTTTCGCGGAATCCCGTTTATGTCTTGTTCGTGATGTCGGGAAGTATATAGATACACTTGAAAAACATTTTGTTTTAAAGAATAATATGTTTTTTTATATATTAAGTAAACTAATATAAATAATTATTCTTCTGTGTATAGCATTATAATGATTTAAATTCATGATTACAAATTTGACTATAATAATCTTGATACTTGCTAGTGTTTATTAAATGGAACTATTTTGTTCTAGTGTATGGAAATGTTAATGAAATATTATAAGAATATTTCATTAACCTTTTCCTTGTCCTGAATGTCCTCCGTGTCCTTTACATGTACACGTACAGGACACGAAGGAAATATTAAATGAGAAAATGAATGAAGTCCAAATATTAACTATTAAGGTTTATTAAATAAAGGGTAAATAAGGATTAATATACTATGTATAGCTGAGATTTCATTTCATATACACATATTAGCACGGATTCTTTGACTCTGACGTTTAATGAGCGCAATGTAAGTTTATTTTAATAAAAAAATGACTTTGATTGTCATTAACTGGGTTAGGAAATCTTTTATTAAGTAATTAGTTATTTAAATATTTAACTTACCTTTAACCGTTTATCGTATAGTGATGTACTTGTCTCTAGTGACGGCTGTTTTATTTAATATCGATATTTCCTTCATCCATTGCTCCTAAGGACAATATTACTTTGAACTGTTAACGTTGAAATGAAGTACAAAAAAAGGTTACCGATGTATATTTTGTGGCTGAATTTTTGAAGTATTTCAGTAGATTTATTTAAGAAAAAAATCAATTTCAAGACGTTGGGGCATTTTATTTCACTTAGTGTAGTGTTTGATTTTCGTTTTACCAATTTTTGGCAACTAAGAAATAATTTATATATGAACATCTTATAAAATACAATCAGTATGCATTACAATTTTAACCACTATTTATTCCGAGTACGTGTTTATAATAATTTATATAGGAGTGGAATGGAAGGAACTGGAATTATGAACAGAACGTCACGGCTTGTTACCTCAGCCCCGGATCCCCGGAGCCCCGGAGCCCCGGAGCCCGGTATTATTAGTAAACACACGTTTTCAATTCCGAGCACTGCAGCTTCGTTGCAAGGTCGGAAAGCTTTGATTAGGGTGACCATTGTGCTGGCAATTGATTTACAATTAGATCAGCTGTTTCGTATTAACCTGAAGACGTGGTTACTGTATTTACGTGTTATTTAAATTATTTTTGTATTTTTTATTGACTTTTCAATGGCGGTTAGCTTTAAATGCATATTTAAACAATTATTGAAAGTAAAATCAATAATATAATATATATTAGAAATAATAATTTTTAAAACAAACAAATTATTAATAAAACCACTGAAATCATTATTATTTATATTTTTTTTTACTTTAAATAAATACACAATATTGAAGACAATTCCCCCAACAACCGGTGAGCACGGTGTCAGTAGTGAGATGCCCTAGAGGCTAGCACTTGTGCCGCAGAACGCTAAACTTTTCATTGTACTTTCTGTGTCAGCTATTTTCTTAGCCTTGCTTTTGTAAAATTTGTATATTTCAAATATTTCATGCTGAATACACGCTAGGTTTGAATTTCCTATTTGCATACAAATTTTACATCTTATTGACTAAACTAAGATATTTCTGGAGTTATTTCGCTCTTTGGTCAGAGTTATATAACTAAATTGCTGGCACAGAATGCTTTTAATTTTATTTTTTCTGTCTGATTGTCTGTCAGTATTAATAGTAGGAGTCTATTGCTCAGCTTATTATTATGGACTGATTCTTTGTATGAATGTTTGTTTTTAAATAATTAATAAGTTTATATGATGTTGTATTTATCTTCAAAAATAAGACGTAGTATATTCAACTATATATATACATTATTTTGTTTCAATACAAACAAATTTAGTTCTAACATTCATAATTAAAGGTATTTTTGTGTTGATTTCGCTGCATAAGTATGTAGTAACAAAACATTAAACACAATATATGTTTTTTTCTTGTAAATAAAATAACTTGGAAATAGAAACAATTACCTCAAATACAAGATAAAGATACGAGAAAACGATACGTAATCTTATAATAAAACCTCTTTTGTTCTCATAAATAATAATAATAATATATATATATATATATATATATATATAAATATTGTATATTTACCTTTTAGACTCATTCAAAATATTGATTAAAGCTTTTTTCCTGCATTACCTAAATACAAACACACAGACTACCTCTTTATACCATCAGTACATATTATATTTGACTTGATATATATATATATAATATTTTGGCACAAAAAAAAAATTTTATTTTTTTTATTTTTTATAAAATTAAAAATTTAATCCTATTGGCAATTGTAAATTTTGTATGAATGACAAAATATGCGACATTTTGGAATTAATTCAAGTATTTTTTATGAGACGAAATAAGTCATTACCTGTTTAACGACTACGCCGGATACGAGATACGACATGTCCGTTCTGTTTGAAATTAATGGTCATTATGGGCAGATAGGAGTTTTGCAATTTGAATGGAGTTTTAGCAAAGTTGCAGATTTAGGGCAACCTTTGATACAAGATTTCTTAAAGCTATATATAATATATTTGTATCAAATTATATAGCTCATTAACAGCACAGATGTCGCTGGTTACGCAACCTTTATCTAGGTCTTAAGAGCGAATGTTTCTCAGTCAATTTGTACGCAACATTCAACTGTTGAATTAGACTTTAACTAACACCTGATAAAATCCTACTTACGTTATTTGCAGAATACATTAATATATAAAATATTAAAAATATCTAACATAATAGAACCATTATATTTTAAAGTAATTGTTAGATAGTTATTTTTAGCGAGGTTGCAGTTACCAACCCTTAACGAGGCGACTACTCCCTTACGAGCACATCAAAAGTATAAAAGCTATGGGTCAGCGTGAAATGGAAGCGGTTATAGGACGTACTTATATTTACGTATCCGCAACACATCTTTTATGGAAAAAGGAACGGTTCTATACAAACAATGAGGGTTAGATATGAAGATTTTCAGTCTTACAGCTATTATAATATTAACAAGAATATTTCAAATTACCTGTCCTTGCTAAAGTGGACTACTTAAATACATTACATATATAAAAACACGTTTGTACGTCACGTCGAACACTAAATATTAATCGATGGCCAAGGTGTAAGGTCACATAGTGAAAGTGTGGACGGAGGTCACAAGAAAGCGAAAATGGTTACAAGGTCAGAATTATTTGTTCAGAATTATTGAAACGAAACAGTTTTCTTTAGCATATATTATTTGTACTGTATATTTTGAATAAGTACTCCATACGTAAAACTTCAAATATACCATCTATTATTTTTTTCGAACATACTTTAATTTAAATCCAATGTTACTTAGTTATATTAATAATTCCTTATTATATTTTGAACGCGTGACCGCGTCTCGCTGCTTGCATTCAACTTGACACACTTTTATTCTTTCGGCCTCACTATATTTGGCAAGACAACATTTAAATACGACATTCCGATAAGACATTTAATAAATACTAAATATCTTACATGTATAGTACTATGTTATAATATGTTTGGAGTTCAGTATCTCCTCGAACATGAATAATATTTTTATTATACCGAAATGAAAATTTATACTTACGTTGAATTTGTTAGTTCAGAAACATTACAGGACAGTTTTTAGTGTATTTGTTAATATTATTCAAATATTAACAGAATGGTATAACATATGTAAACCCGAAATCCTTTGTTACTTGATGACATCAAAAGACAAAATATATACAATATAATTAAATATTTAATGATTTAATCAAATAAAGGTCCCTACACAGAAATAATAACTTACTCTCCTGTCAAAATAATAAGGCGGTAACGAGAAGGGAACGGGACGGCGGGCGGCGATATAATTAGCTTTTCCTGAAAAACAGCCAACATCTGCTGAAATTGTGAATGTTTATGATAATATTAAAAGACATTGGACCTCTTTTTTGTTTTAATAATATTTTTGATTTAGTGAACTTTGGGATTATTTAAAACTAAATGTACATCAAGCACATGTGTGTGTGTGTGCGTGTGGAATTGTGCATGTGTGTGTTAATTGTGAAAACTGAAAAAACCTTCAAAACTTATTAATATATATAATAATAATATTCTAGAACAGTTTTAAATACTCGTTTTATTATTAGTTCCATTTGCGAATTGTTACAGTATATTAAATGTTTATAATCAGGTTATTGAATTAATAAAAATATTATTACTGGGAAATAAAACAGAACTACTTGTAAAAAACACTAAAATAATTACATTAATATAAATATAACATTTAACTTAGAATTAATAAAATTGTATTAAATATAAGTGAAATTGTTCGAGATCAAGGACTGTTGCATCATTAAGTTATTTAATATTAAATATAATTAATATAAATATTGAATATTTTTATTATTGACAATACTTAAAAAAATAATTTGTGCTTTTGATTATTTTATTACTAAACGCCAAAAGAATATTCTGCTAACCTGGTGGTGTGCAGTCCAAAGCGTTGGTATCCATGAAGAGCCAGGAGAAATAAAGAACAGAAGGAGAGAAGTTACAATATGGCTAACTCCCTCACATTTAAAACAAAGATACCATAACTTTTTTTTACACTCTTTCATAAGAAGTTTCCCATTAAACCAGTATTTAACAACTCCCTTGGAGTAAAGCTGCAGTCAATTAGCCACATCTAAGTCCAACCTTCCACTGTCACCATTGCTGTCAATATATACGAAATTATTTCTCAATATTTCTCCGCCAAGTGCCTTTTTAAAATAACGTGCCTGCATATGAAAAATATGCATGATGCATTTTCAAGCGCATGTAACAGACCGCAAGTACATTTAAATATTTACAAGTAATTTCAGCGAGTTATAAAAAGAAAATAGACGATTATTATAATAAATGGCTGTAGCATTTTATTCTGTAATTCAGAACTGCAATTTACATTTCACTTTAATCAACGTATTCGTTTATAAAGTATTTAGTTTCGTTTGACATTTAACATGACCAGTTTGCTATGTGCTAACGTAACTGAACGTAATTTAGAGTTTCATTATATATATATATATTATTATATATCTAGCATTCTCTAATATATCACTAATATCAATTATTTTTTTTACAGATATAACTCAATGTAAAATTTTGTAAAATTTCAATGTAAAATTTCGAGTATAGACCACCGAGAAAAAACAGAATAATTATAAAAACAAATAACTTACTTTGTAAAGATAAAATCATTATTAAAGTATTCTTTATAAGATTTCAATGTTAAAATCACAAATACTATTATAAATAAAACAAACACAGTAATAATTATATTTTTCAAACATAGTTGTAACAGGCGTCAGAACAGTTCGGTTCCACGATATTCGGTTTACCCGACGTCAATCAACTCAAAAATGAAAACAAAGTTATTGTACGAATAGCGTTACTTACACAAAAACAATCAAATACGTATAATTGTGCATTTGGGGTCAATTACATCTATATAATTGACCCCAAAAACAATCAAATTGTGTATTTGAAGTAGATTATCAAAAATAATCAAAACGTTATTAAAGATAACTTTATTATTTAAAAATGCTGTGATTTAAACGAGAAATAAACGAAAGCGAAAAGTAATAATTGCATTTTAATTCAACCCCTAAAGGGGCTGTTAATGTTGGACCAAAAAAACCCTAATTAAAAAATTAAATCAAAATGGACGCTACTTTGTTTCCAGTGACGTTTATTTATGGCGGAATCGACAATGGGGTTAAAATGGTTTGGAATGTTTAATTAATGGTTATAGCTTTTTAACAAGGTACATTGATGACGCTATTTAAGAGAAAATTGTATGTATTATATGAAAATAATGATTTTATAATTGCCCTATGTAAAATCAAATATTATCTGCCTTTGATTATAAATATTAACAAGTTTAAAAGTCTTTACTACGTCAAAATCAGTTCAAAAGCTACGTTTCCTCTCCGTTGTTTTACACTATACTTATTAAATCTTGATACTTTCTCTTAGTACAAAATCACACTCATAATTTAAGATTTCTGTACTTTATAGTGAGCTCTAAAAACCTTCCGGCTAACACTTATTTCATTTAATTCAAAGCTGATGCAGACGAAGCCTGGAGCGCAATTCAAGTTTTACGGTTCAAGTATCAATTTATAGAGCTACATAGTAATTCCCCGTAATAACTTACTGACTGAAAGTTTAATCGTTTTAACATCATTTCGTGAAAGCAAAGAAGTTATGAATAGACGAGACCGACGCTGTCAGTATGTTTTGTGATGAACGCTACACTATTTTAGACTATTTTTAACTCATTATGTAATACGTAAGAGTAACGGAAGATTAAACTTTAATTATCTGTTAATAGATGTGGTAAAACTTACTTCTGCGATTACGGAAGGTAATATTATTGATTAACATAGCATAATATAACATTAAAATGTTTCATCCTCTCATTAGACGCAGCACTAATTACTCTGTACCTATAGTAGTGTAGTCAGCTACGAACAAACTAACTTTTGTACACAGTTCGTTGTTCAGGAATTGTTAAAATTTGTTTAAACTCCAGTGACATTATAAACGACATTTAGTAAAGTTATTGCTTTGTCAGGGATGTCTTGATTAAAATATTTAATTTATAAACTATAATATTTTATTCAAGTATCAGACGACTGCGGTCACTGCTTTCGACTAGCCCCAGGTTCGATTCCAGGGCGTGTCGTCATTAGGTATATATATAATAAATAGTTACATTTATCGGCAAAACTGCTCAATAATTTTCTACTAAAACTATTTTATATATAACATCACTCAAAAAAAAACAAAAATTGTATACATTTTGAATATTTTTCAATTTGATTTTCAATGATCACGTTTCCACACCTCCTGAAAGTGTATTGATATTCACCCAAACGATTTAGGGATTTGAGTGTTTTACGTCGATTCAGCTCAAGATACAATTAAATAGAAATCACTCGAGAGGAGAGAGGAGGGCTCTTGTCCTTTCAGATGATGGGGCAATCCGTTTCTTGAAACCCTCACCAAACATTACGCAATAATTGAATTTTGTGATTTAATGAAATAACAAAGGAAGTTAATATTATTTACGGGACCTCGTTAATATAGAAATCATTTGATAATTAACTTCTATCATGTCTTTGAGATTTTTATTTCAGTAAAAAAAAATCAGATACCACGTATAAAATAAGTTCTTAGTTTAGAGACTTAAATTTGCTAATAAGGTATAAGAATTTTTCATAAAATGCTCACTTTTCTATTGATAAAAATAAAGTTAGCTAATAAATACTAATTCTAAAGATTTCGTTTTAAGAACGATAGTTTACTTTAAAATTTCTTTGCAAAAAAATAAAAGAATTCAAACAAAATATTTTTTTTTTCAAAATTGTTAAAGTTATTTTTTATGACCATCAATGATTTTAATTTATGTTTTTTTTTTATTTTTGTTTTGCTTTATATATATACTAGGGCTTACAGTTAAAGGAATGAATAAAACTCTTTAATTAACAAATAATATTACATTCACGGATAAATAATGCGGCAAATAATCAAATCGAAAAGCCAAGAGTCCCTTCACTTTGGAGCTCTATTTTAGACAGCTGAGAAATATCCCTAAATATAAAGGGTTATGGTTTGTAATATGGAATAAGACAGGGTTTTTTCGACAACAATTGCAATACTTTTCAGGGCAACGATACACTAAAAACAAAGAAATAAACATTATTTTTTAATATTATGAACGATATGATTTTAGAAAAGGTTTCGTGACATTTATAAACTAAATTTTAAAGCACCGTGTTGTAATTCTAAAAGTATTTTGCTAAGGATCCCCAAAATCTGATCTCACCAAAATATCAACCAAAAAAAGATAGCCCTAAAAATAGTGGTTTATATTCTGGAGCGCTTTTGATCGATTGCTTTCGGTCTCAGGTTGAAAAGGGATGGATATATCTGTCATTTTGACTGAGATTTTCCATTTTATTGTTTACTTCATTTCTGGCGAAAATATTCTTTGTTCAATTCCAGAAAAAAAACCATCCTGGACATTCTATTTAGAGTAAAAACTTAAAATCCGGTTTGAATTCAACAGGAAAAAAAAGATAAATCACTTAAAGAACTGTTCGCAATGTAAGCGGCGAAAACAGAACTCCAGTCAAAAAAGCGGCCATGTTTTTAGTCATGGAACTGGAAAAATCCGGTTAGAAGCGATCCGAACTAGTTGCTACCGTTGCTAACGCCCAGGATTATTGGATGTGAGAAAGAGGATTTGGTTCCACAGTTTTAAATTCGAATTCAAGATATATCTGCCGGTGGAGAGTAGACGCTATAGGGATGCATGATTTATTACTTTATACGATACGATTTTGCTGAAATTCATGAAATTGTTTGTTATATTAAGTTAGCTTTAAAGGCGTATCATTCGGTAAACTTTCATCGTTTACTAGGTATTGGACGATAATTAGCTTTTATCAAGAGAATTTAATTAATATGAAACATCAATGTTCAAGATTTATTTAGAATAATATTTTATCTACCTGATATATATAGCTGTATTTTCGTCCATATAATAATAATAGGCTTGTTTTCATATAATTACCGACTGAATTTGCCATCGTGAATTATATTCCGGACATAGGATTTTTGAAAATATCATTATAAATAAATAAAACATATGTTGTGCCTATTTATGATAATAATATCACAGTAATATATATTCTATTTTTATTATTTTGAATCTACTTTAATAGTATCTGAAACGAACCAAATTTATCTGTACGGTTGGTTCAAAGAATGCCACCGATTTTCCAAACTCTTTTCAACAAAAGGAGTCCAAGTTAATTCCTTTGTGAAAAAAGAAAAAACACGTCGACACAATTCTGTTCAAAAAAACTCAACTTCAAACAGTTAACGGAAATTCTTGAAACAGTAATTCCAAATGGATGCTTGTACAAAGACTTGAATAAAGTTTATTATTTATTATTTTATTATTTGTGCCATATGTAATAATATTTATTGTTTATTATAAAATAATACAAATAAACATATTTGAAATTTCCTTTCAAAATTAATAAATATTTTATCATTCTAAGCATATTTCCTTTGCTTTTTGCGTTCCTAATCTTTAAACACACGTTACACAAAAACTTTGATGTACAAGGGGTTTCGGGACGGTGGTCAGTTTATACAAAGTGATGTTACGATCCCGGAACCGGGATTACGGGTCCATTAACAAGTTACTCGGTCGTCGCAGCTGATGTAACAAAATCATATATTTGCATTATATTTAATCTTACAAAACCAAAACACTGTCCTTGGTTTCATGACAAACATATTTAAATAATAATAACTTGTATGAAAATATTTATAAACCTGCATGACTATGTAAAACTTAATTTAGGGATTTAAACCCCTGGGAAACTGTCCCAGAGGTGGTGGGTTTGAATCCCTGTTTGTACCGTTTATTATTCATTTTATATTAATTTAAAACTTAATAATTACTTATCAGTGAAGAAAATACATGAAGTCCATACAAAATATTTGTAAAAGAATTTTGGAAATAAGTACTTTCGAAGACCGCAATCCAAACTTACCAACTAACAGACTTAAAAACTTATCATCTTTATAACATGGTAAAAACTAGGTGTTTACAGCGACTTTGTCTGTTAATTTAATTTATAAAATAACTTTTTTAAGTACTTGTTATTATCATAACCCTAACCATTTTGGACTTTTGAAGTAAAGAATATTTTATACTTTTAACGAGGCTATAACCACAACAAACTTTTCTCATAATATCTGCACAAACAAACAATCTGTACTATTTATATATAAATAGGATATATATTTCTATTTCAAAGTTTTTGAAACTTTGACCCAATAAGAATATTTATTTTCTGATAGAAAATAAATAAATTAAGTTATTTTCAAGTAAAGTACAATAGTGGACTAAATGTATGATAATTTTAAAAAACATATAATAAAACTTTCATATTAAAAACAAGGAAAATACTGTTTTGAAACATCGAAATAATAAATTGCAGCGCAACGCTGACAAGTAAAATAGTTCTGTCTGTTACAAAGTTAAGCAACGATCCCGGGCCCGGGATTACGCTTCCATTATCATCCACGTGACTAGTTACTTCACTACATAGTTGCTCGGTTCACGCTTGCATTTCAACCGGGATTAAAGTTAAATTAAATACTTTGTTGATTTTATTGTATATAATAAAGTTGAGTAGAAAACGCTGTCAGTTTATCCATGAAATCACAAGCATTCTTAAAGAATATACGTGTATTTTTTTTCATTATTGTACTAAATGTAAATGGATTTGACATTTGTTTATATAATATTACGTAATTATAAATACAAATGTAAGCTTATCTTAGACAAACAATATACTTAAATAGAAACTATGAAGCAGAGTTTAAGTCAATTTAACGTAAGTCACCTGCATTATACAGAATAACTTAGTTGGAGTTTGAAATAATTATGCATAAAGTGCTGATGTGTTATGAGTCAGTTGTCTAAACTTTTGGAACATTTGTGAGATCCCGGGAGTGTACAGTGATCCGGGATTACTCGCAACTGGCAACATTAAGCCGTATTTTCAGCTAATAATCGTGCATCAAGTGAGGTCTCAATTCATTAGAAATAATAATTTTAAATATTCTTTTGATGGCTACTTATTTAAACACATATATATATATATATATATATATATTAGTATAATACTCCTACATTAACTCGTATTCCAATCGAATAAGAGGTCAACAATCGTACCTTCAACCCAAATTTAATTCAAGTTATAAAGAAGCAAGAGGTATGAGTAAAAGCTCAAACCCCATTTTTAAAACCCCACGAAGCCAGCGAGGGCTGACATAACTTAAATTTGTAATAAACTCCCAACATTAAATCACATTAAAAACCAAAATGGTGTGTTATAAATGGGTTCAAATTTTTCATAAGTCAAATGCAGCGCTGCAAGGGAATATTAATGGCACCTACATTACAGAGCGGCCTAATATTACAAATATTACTTTAACACCCGCCGACGAATATTATATTTGGACAATGATGTGTGTGACTGGATGAGACTTTATATATTATAGTAAAGGAACAAATCAACTGTTTTTTGTAAAAAAAATAAAAACGTAATTCAAAAAATAGTTTATTAAAAATCATGTAATTTTTCCTTTTGAACAGTAAATGCCACATCCAGAATTTACGCACCTGTAAATTCCAGTATAGTTATTAGTACGCAGCCTCTAGTATTAGATGGTCCTTGGAATGCTGAATGTAATAGATTTTGTTACGTTCTATAATACTCGTATATCATTGATAAATATTACATAGATAATAAATATTATTAATATTAATCAATTCCAATGCTCCAGAGAGTCGCTAAATATTGTCAAAACTACAAACATCTGCTCAATTAATTACCGTCACGTTCGAAATTATATTAATTAAATATTCAGTTCAATTTTAGTTCAATTTCATTTGAAAATATACTTTAATATTACAGTTACAGTTTAATGTTACAGTTTGCTTGAGGGTATTTATGAAGTTCGAAGTTTTATAAGTAGTAATAAAAATATTAATTTTCATATGAAGTCCTGCATTATTAATAGATTACAAGCTAGATAATTTACGAAGTTAACCACAATGCGGCTGAGATTTACCGTTCACATAAAACATGGTGCACTAAAACTGTAAAGCGGCCATTACTAGCGAAGTTTCCGGAATTTTTACAAGGTTTATGATTATAAAGTTTTACGGTGGCAATAATTTGTGAAGGTATAAACCACGGGTCGTTAATTTAATTAATATTTGAGATTATTTATGAATAATTATTATTTATTTGTGTTCGAACATCACCAGTGAGTAAAACTAATCAGGCCTCATTTGTTTTCGATTTACTTCGTCATATTTTTATTCAACTGTATTATTTCTTATATGTTTCTTTATTTTCGTGTCGTGAATATACTGATTAGATTTTCAGCATTATTTGTTTTTCATGAAAGGGACTGAAAGGTAGAAAATTATATGTGCTACGTTTATCAGTTGTCTGGATTTTCTTGCTTCTCTTTTAGCAGAGGCTTTGATATCGATATTGGAGGATTATATCTCACACATAAATACGGTTTATCGTATATTTATTAATCTTTTATTATTTATTATTTTGACATACTCATATTTTGAAACTTTTACTAGCTATTCTTTGTCTACTCTGTCTGTAATACACTTATTACAGAAAATTGGTACATGTTCTTTACTGCTGTTAAAGAACCCTGCTGCTGCTAGGAAACTACTAGGAACCCTGGGAATAAATAGAAAATATATTTAAAAGCTTTTTCTACTGGATTGTAAGGGTCGTAGTATAATGTCACAGCTATAACTTGACTAAAAAATAAAAACTATCCTATATAATCTATTTTCGACATTTCTTCTACTGACCGTTTTTTTACACACATCCTAAGACTTTGAAATCACAAAACAAATCGAACGAACGAATGTTTTGATGCCGGGGGCAATGTTTGCGTTTAGATTTTGGCCGACAAAAAGAAACCACCCAAATATAGTGGACTTATAAAGCCTTAATAGATAATATTTTATTATTTCACCTAACATCACATTATTTTCCTCTATATAACTTCATGGCGATGATCTTTCCACTCTAGTCTGGTCTCGTCTGGTCTAGTCTGGTCTTATTTTGCAGTCATTGCTTAGTTATATAATATTATTCACCGGATGTTCCAAGAAAACTGAAATATATTATATTCACGAACATAATTACGGAACTGGCTGCAATGCTACGAAATTACGTAGCTCTACGAAATATGCTACGAAAGATTGCGTGGAAAACTAACATTGCGAAACAATTTAGTTTAAATTAATGTTATAAAAAAACTATATAGAATAAAAACATTGGACTTACATGGTTTATGAAATATTCAATCAATTTTATAACATTCATTTTTATATTTTGTATTTATAATTTGAATGGATTTGAAAACATTTTATCGACTCATTTAATTATAAGCTTAATCAATATTTCTAATTTAAATCTTATAGAATGCCTCACAACCCTCAATGAATACATGAAAAGGTCGATGAACCTTACAATACTAGCAATTTTGATAGATTAGAACCAATTTACGATATTGAATTGATTGTGTATTCAGATATATTATTAGTTATCAAAGAGCAATGAGAATCAATATCCAGGAATATCTTCATCAAACAGAAGAAGAAGAAGTTCTTGAATGTATATTATATCTTTACTTTATAAACGAAATATAAAATGTTTGTATTGTGTACCAAGAGCTCCTGAGTTCATGTCCCAGGAAAGGAACTGTTTTGGTGTGATTTGACTTCTGGTAAAAATATGACTCGCAGGATATTTTTCCAGATATTTATATACTCACTCATGTGTCATATTTAACACCATTGACCAAAAGTATCACTGGTGTCTAAATAATGGTAAATCAGAGAAAAAAAAAATATTGAATGTTTATTGATGAATTTTTCATCTTAGAAGAGTTACTCTTTTGGTTATAGTATAACCAATATATATTATCTGTACCCTCTGCGATGAACGGCTTAATAAAGTAACATCCTCAAAGTGTTCTTTAAAATAGATTATTGCTTCGAAGAGAGGAAAATCATTTTGTGGGTAGATGTTTATTATATCAATTTGTGCTCAAAAAACATAAAATAACTGTCACTGCAATATTTTATCGAGCGATCCCTTAAAGGAAATATCCTCGAAATACAATTCTATGTCGACAATAAGAAATAGGAAAGGTCAACCTTTCAGAACTTGGGTATTCGGATAGAATACAGCATCTACTTTCACTGCCGCTGGATTTCAATCAACTATCAACCTAATACCTTAGAAATAGAGTCAGTAATCCAATGCCATCAAAGCGGAGCAAAATCTTGTTATGTATAAACACGTATTGAAAAGTTTGTAACAACTTGAAGTATCAACTTCATAGGACTGAATAAAATCTATGAAGTAGTTTTGAGGACTTCATAAAAATATATGAAGTTCGTTATTTGGAAGTCTAGGATAGAATTTCGTTCAGAGTAAGTTGTAACATTCCTTGCGAGAGTTACATGACTTTGTCTGTCACATCACATTTTTGCGGTAACTCGAAAATAGATCTATGACACAAAATTGTTTGTTTGGTTTTGGATTTCAGTTCTTTATTGGCCCTATTTCAGGGCTTTTGTCAAGAGTTCTAAGATATATCATTATCCCGCTTATTTTCGCCATCACTAGCTTAAACCCGCTGTTTTATTTTCGTTTGTATTGTAGATATTTTTACGATAAAATCTCTATATCAAAGCAGTAACGTCAGTCTTGTCTGCAAGGCATCATATATATTTTGAGCTTAAATTTAGTAGTATTTGCTCGTACTTCTCAAATCCATAAAAAATATATTATTTTATGGTTCTACTATATATTATTATATTTCTATTGAATTTAATATTCTTATAATATTTTTTACTGAAAGATTATTTTTACAGTAATTATATTATGCCTGTCACAAATAAATTTCGTATTATTTATAAATTGTAAATAAGAAAGTGTTTATATATATACTCCTGAAAGCCTGAAAAGCCAAGCATACATTGTCTAAAGTTAGCTCATAAACAGGACGCATTATGTTCGTAACTTCGATCTCGGTGTGTAATTGAAATACTTCGCGAACTATAATTATCACCTAGTAATTAGAGGTCGTCACTTTACACGAAGCTGAAATTATATACTGCATTCACCTTCAGTGAAATGTAATGAAGATTTAGGTTTCTTAATTTTACAGTATCATGTTTAACGTTTCGTCAACTGCACTTAAGTTTTAATCTACAAAAAATGTCTAAATTACTTCATAAATTGTAATCTGATTCCACTCTGCGCTCTACTCTCCTTTAGTTAGAGCGGCTCTACTTCTCGTTACTTTATCCACTTGTAATGATATTAGCAGTTTTTCTTCAACTTCTGAAACATTTCCTAGTCAATTAATAGATAGATGAAAACTTTTTTTATTTCATCAACACTTGCTGGCGTTTCTTATTTACTCTACCAACGAAGAAAGAAAAAAAAACATTAAAGTTTCTGAGAGTGTCTTTAAATTAGAACACTTTATAATATATTTAAATATTAAGAATATTGTACTTTACACAATAAAATGTCAATTATTCATTCCGAAAACCCAAATCAAAGTAAGGTGAGTAAACAAAATAGTAAAATCTCCCTCAAGTACGTTCGTCCTCGTCAAGAGATTAATATTAACCAATTTATATTTAGCATGTAGTATTTCGAATAATTTAATATAGTAGCAAAAAGGTCACAATTCGTTATATATTCTTAGGAAGTTTTAAAATATTTTAACCATATACATGATCTTGAATAATATGTATTCGTAGATTAATTAATTAACAGTGGTTTAAAAAAACCATTTTATTTAGCACGACAGCATTTTTAAAGAGTTATAAATTAATTATTCAAAAGTAAACATAACTTTGAGTTACAAAAATAAAAATATTTCAAATATAATAATATTTAATAGCAATGAATATAAAATAAATGCAGTAGATTTTAACTGAGATAATCCCGATCCAATATGGCGCCGGAAATAGTATTTCGAGCGAATCTGCATACGATGACGTATTATGTTTAAAATTAAATACACCCAAATAAAGATGACATGTCCATTATTATTTATTACTAATAAATGTTTTTATTTATTTTCAATTAAAGAGACATTTAAATTTGGTATCATGGTACAATTTTGTTAAAGCAATTTGTTTCTTAAATCGAGGTCTTACTTTTATTTGGTGAAGTCGACCTCGTTTCAGGAACTCATTAAGTCGGCCTGTCGCTTCATTTTCAGCTAAACGAATTTTTTTTTTGAAGAAATCTTCTGGAGTGTTGTAACAAATAAGAACCAGCCAAAAGTAGTTTAATTACTTTAGTAGGCTATTAAGTTTCTTGTAATTACTTTAGCGTAAGAGACAAATTTTCCATTTACTAATATTATATATTTATTCCTATGGCTTTTACAAACGGCTTTCAAATAGGTGTCATTATCATTCGGGAAATAACCCCTCCATGTACATTTAAAAAAACATATGCTCTGTCTCTATAAATATATAACTAAGCTCTACCATTCATATGTTCTTAAATATTTTTAAATTAACTGTAATATTTACATAACATACCATAAATACAACGAACGCTGAAGCACTTAGCATACTCGCCTTAAGCCTGGAACTGAAACTTGGCTCATGAATTCATTAATCCTATTTCAACTGCAGGTATAAGAGTTTTCCGAAGTTTCCCAGTTGGTTTGTTTTTATAGATCTTCCGCGTTACTTTTCCCATTGGAGTTAACAAAGTTTCAGCAGTTTTTAACGCCTGATTGCCATTTAATAGCAGATATTAATGGTGAAAGCGTGCTTTGAGTGTTTTTTAACGTTCCGCTATTTGTTTGAACTTTGACTTGGTCTCTAATATTTGGTAACGTAGTTTTCCTTACCAATGTTTGATGTTAACTTTAATGCATTCGATGTATTTGAGATAAGGCAATGATCCAGATATCTATAGATATTTATTTAACTTGTTATATAATTTCATAATAAATGTAAAAAATGCAAAAACAATACGATTTTTTTGAATTTTTTACTACAATAAATCCAATTAATGTTGTTTTTTTACTAAACATTTGTTTATTGACAAAGCGGTTCGGAAATATAACTCACTTATCTGAAAAGAAACGGCGAAAGAAACTTTCAGTAATTATATTAATCAATGAATATAATAATATTATTGAACGCTTAAGTCTCTTTAGGTAAAATTACAAATTGAAATAGACAATGGTCTGAATAATACAAAAAAAATACATTTTGTAATACTATAACTTAATCTAAGGCAAATCAAACGGGAGTGCAACTTCGAATATTCAGTTTGAAAACGAACAGCAAACTCCCTTCCCACTCCACCCCCCTTTTTCAGTGGTGATGCTGCCAAAGCCAATAGGGCTAACAGCATTAGACAATGAACTAAAAACTTCAGGCGCATGTACACAAAGTTTAAAAGACGCTCAATTTTTTTACTAAAATATGAATAGAGCATCGAAAAAATATATTTTTTACAATTTTTAATAATAATATAACAATAGTTGTACAAATAATATAAGATCAGTATCTTTCATTGTTCTCAGACCGTCTAATAAAGTCTTATTATTTGCAGAATGTTCTAGATATTTCTAATGAGATATTCAAGACGCTCAAAGAGATACAATCAGGTTTACTTGTCCTAGACAGGGCTCCATCTCTTCTGCATAGCAGATGTCTCATCAAATACTCTGAAATAGGTATGGATACTCCTTTGTGACTTAAGACTCCAGTCCAAGTCATAAGAATATGCATTTAAAAATCAAATATTTTTTCAATATGCTTAACACACTTGTAATGTAGTATTGGTCGTATTATTTTTTAATTAAGCCTCAAAGAGCCCCGTTAATACCATAAAGAGCCGTTCACCCATTAACATAATTAAAAAAATTGCCTTACAACTATTAATATTTTAAACTTAGACAAACCATAAACTAATGATTTTTATGGACACCCATCCAACACTGGATAAGGTTTGTCTAGCTTAACATACAAAAAACTGTCAATCTGTAAAACAAGCAATTAAAGATTCGTAAGTAAATATATATGTTGAGTTTTTATTGAACTAGGTAGGTATAAAGGTAAGAAATCCTCTCGCTAGGTCTCAAACTCGCTCATAGCTTGTAGTTTGTACCAAGAGTGCAATCTCTTTGGTCGGTTAGGCTGATGCGGTTGCAGCGACCTTCTTTTGAAAGAAATTCACCTTTGTTCACTATTAATGTTTTCTTAAAGAATTACTTTTGATTTTTGTTTAGAAGTCTTCATTTTAATTGATATATTTTAATTATTAGAATTGCAATTCTTCTTGGTGAGTCAGATAAAGCTGTTTTATATAAAATAACAAGCAAGACAAGGGAATCAGTTTATTACTATTTTATAATATCAAATAAGTGGCAATTAATGTTAATAAATATAATATTATTTAAGTGCAACACTAGAAAAGCGCAAAGACCACAAAGAAATCTCATTCAACAATAAATAGGCGCGAATTAAAAAACAATTTAAAAGGAACTATTCTTTATTTTCTCATTTCTTTGTAATATTCGGCCTGTTTGGTATTTTATTGCTTTTCCTCTGATTTTCTTTTTCTTTTAAACGATTCAAAGGCATTCCAGCGCCATTGTGCAGGTTGTATGGCGATATCGTTTAGAAGTGTTGCCATTTTACAACTGTCAGGGAGAATTTGTTATACTATTTGTAGTGTTAATTTAATTTCTCACTAACTTTGTTGTTCCCTTATATTTAAAATATTAAAAAATGGCAAACATACAAGAGATTACATACTTTATTTTTTTTGTTAATAAATGCTCAAAACTAAATACGTCACAGGATATTTACATGACAAAACGGGAAAAATTTAAACTATCCACTACAGAGATAAAAGTCAGTTTGTTGATATTTTACAAACAAACCACCAACAAAATACCACAAAAACATAATATTCAAATTTTATTCATTTCAACAAAGAATATTTTAATTTAGAATGCAGATGAATGGTCCGGGTCTAATAAAGCACAGATAAAAAAGTGCGAAAAGAGGTATTCATGCAAAGAGGTTTGTGTATCCATTTTTATTAATTTCATATATCCTTCCCGCTTGTATACTTATAACGAGGCTTTTGAATAATTCGAACGTTACTTTTCACACAACAATAACTAATTTGTCTCTTTTATTTCTATATTTTGTTTTAAAAGTAAAAGCCTTTGTTGATAATTGTAGTAGAAGAATATAATGAGGCTTTGAAAAAATAAATATAAGTTATGAAATTTCTGAAGTACGTAATAATATAAAAATGTTAACAAAAGAAATAAAAAATACGTTCGAGCATATAGTATATCTGTCCTTGTCTAATAATTCTGATTTTTTTTCTAATAAGACAAAACGTTATTAGTTATAAGTACTCCACGACTATTGCTATCTCTGTCTTCCTAAAAATAGAGACGTAAGTATGAAAAAATAAAATATATATATATATATATATGTCAAGTTACTTTTCAAGTTCCAAATAAAAGGTAAAATGTTATTGTACAATAATAATTGTGTACTTCAACCTATAGAGTATTGCTTTAGTAATGTAAAATCATAAATAATATTATTTCGAAGAAATATTTTCAAGAATTGTAATCATGAAATTTAAAATAAATCATAAATAGCTTTTATTATATAACTTATATCCACAAATCACTCTATATAAAGGATAAAAAATAAATAAATATATACTTTAATTACAAAAGAAACTTTTTAAAGAAAATAAAACACACTTCCTTAATATATAAATAATTTCCAAAATGGTGGTATTTGAATTGGGTTTAAAATTGCTGTGTAACTATACTCCCCACGAGCTCACCGACGCGGAACACCGTCCATTATACCGAGGTACCCTACTCTTATACGAATTTAGATATATTTTGGTTCGAAAATGTTACTATTTGCTTGTTGATTCCCTGAGAGGAAACGGAACCCTTATAAATTATAGAACCCCCCTTAATTGATTGGGGTTAGGTAAGCTATAATAATAGCATACCGTTTATAACAACCATTCGATTTTAACTGTGTATTGCATTTAGTAAATTGTAAAAAAAATAGATACATTCATTTTAAAATTAAGAAATATATACTTTTTTAAATATATAGGTATATATTTATTTAAAAAAATAACCAATTTTTTCATTAAACATGTCTTCAAAGGGATAAGTTCGTTAGTCCAATAATATTTCTAATGAAAATTACATTTGATACATATAAGGAATATAATTTATTTTTATTACCTTTAATTTTGTAAGGTATGTTTAAATGTACCATGGCTATCCATCCTCTCCCTTCTTCCCCATGTCACAGCCCCCCATCCCACTCCTCAAGGGTGGTAACGCCATTTGCAAATATCACCAGGTAGATAAAAATATATTTGGAATATAAAGAAATAATAGTAAAAAGGTATGGTAGTTAACCAATTACAAAAAAAATAATTGCTATACTAATATTAAAGCATTTAAATGTGTAGTATTTATATTCGTAATATAATTTCTCAAACAATAAACATTAATTCGGCACGGAGTATTTAAAATCACTTGCAACGTTCTGGTACCTTCATATCGATGGGCGTGCATCCTGTAGGAGCTGCATATAAAACAGGCAGGCCATTTTCAATCGTATGTATTATTAAATAAGACTTATTTCAGTGTGATAGTACTTTTTGGTTATGTATGTACCAGACCGATGTAACGTGACCTGTCTGAACGCTTCCTTTGTGATAATGATGAATCATTTTATTTTGTCTCGTGAATACTACCAGAGTAATGAACTACGATGTTATAGCTTTTATTATTATTAAAAATATAATATTAATAATATTTAATAGCTTCTATTATATTAATTTAATTTAAAACCTAGTTATTTTCTAGATAATCGCTAGGTATTGTGTTGTATAAATAGGTGGTGCCATAAATTTAAGAAATTGTACATTTAATACATGAAAAGCCTACAAGAAATCATAGTTAAATCTCATAAAAAGAACAGAAAAACACATAAAAAATAAATTATTTTTTATTAATACAATGCACGACACGTATATATTTCTTAATACAAATATTTTAACCTAAAAATATATAAATCATGTTTTGATTTGTTTGTTTGTTTGTTTGTTTAGTTTGTTTGTTTAGTTTGTTTAGTTGATTAATCTTATTATATTGTGGACAGTGACGCGGCGTCTACTTAGTAATTTGTATGGTACCATCTTCCATATCCTGTTTAAAGATGGCGGCAAATACTTATATTTTTATGCGGGTAAAGATAATAGCTGCTTTGTTTAGCGTTAAGTGAATAGTGATAGGACTCAGCTAGTGATGCAGTATCGATAAACGATTATTGGTTTTATGTCGAGCCGAAATTGTGTTTGATATTGAAATCATAATATTAGTGCTCATTAAATTGGTATAGAGTTTGTGATTTTATCGATATTCGATGTGCTCTTTTTAGGTAAATTAGTTTTAGATTAGATTTGTTTTCAGTTAGAGTTCATCGTTTAAGGTGGTATCTTAAAAAAATGGACTCTTACGAAATATATCAACTTTTTTTTATTTTATTTAATACGGAACCATAAAAATAAACACGAGAACGTTCTTACCCTTATAATTTTCATAATCAGGTTAAACAATTTGTAGTCACGCAAAATGACATTGTTTGCTCAAAATTAAATTGTACCTTTAAACTTTTGTTTTAAAGCACCATTAATTATTCTTGGGTAATATTTTGGACCACACAAATTACAAAACTTTTTCAATCCAGGTGCTTAAATAATTATAAAATCTAGAATTTTGAAAGTAAATCTTTTGAAGAATAAATGTTAAATATATATAGAGTGAAAAATAAACTGATACGAGCGAAGATTAGAACCCGCGACCTCTGAGAAACCGTCCCGTCACACTATTAATTGAGCCATCGTATCGTTACCAGCATTGGTGAAATCTATACATATTTGTCTTCATTGGGACAGTTGCATCTATCTATGCTTAGGATTGTTCTAAGATGTTTATATGACAGATGACAAACGTGTAGACGGTAAGTGGTGCTGTGGTGGGGGTATATACTTGGGAAAGCTTTACATCCTTGTTGTAAGGAGGGCTTGAAATGAGTAGAATAGGGACGAGAAGGGAGAATACTTTTGGTTGCTCACTCACGACTGGTAATGTATCTATAATAGCTGAAGATATAATACTTCTCTCCGATCTTTCATGAGAGGATAGCACTATCCCGGTCGATCCAACCCGTATACGAGCTGAAGTAAAATTGCTATATCTAGGCTCTACCTCGTACAGGTTCTCGTAAACATATTAATACACATTTAAAACAACAATAGTATGAAATAGGCAACAAGTTTAACAATTCTAATTCGGGTAAATGTAGTTTAACATTTTAAACTTTGATTTGAACGGTAACTGAGTTCTCAAGTGCTTGAATCCTTTTTAAAACTAATTCCTACATTCACAATTCATTTCTGCAGTGATGTACGAAAGATGATATCTCGTCGAGAGCGCGTCTCCTGAAAGCTGCACGGTCGCTGGCGTTTCAATTAAATTTTTCATGACTTCTTCATGTTGCACCAGGAATAGACGCAATTTCTCACCGTCTCTTTTACTAGATTCATGAAAACGGAACTTCTTTCATAAATATTTTATGCATAGGAACTAAAAGTAACACTTAAAAAATTCGATTAAAATTAACAATAATCATGAAATATTTTTCACTTTTATATATTTATTACAATTATAATTATTTTTTAATAATATCGATAATTAATCAATCGCTCAATCCCTAGTCGTTACACGACTCTGAAGTGTACAACGCGATCGACAGCTGTTTTATGTATATTTATAAATATGACCGTTTTTGTGTAAATATTTTGTATGAGAATTTATAATATCAAAATTGTATATCAAATATAATATGTTATTGTTGGTGTGTTTGTTAAAGTATAACTGCTAAATTAGTCGTTTTAAATATACGTCTATTTAATATAATCCATTTTATATCGTCTTTTTTTATCTCTCAGATATTTTAACGCTCATATACATCATAAATATATCCGAGAATAGTCTCAAACCAATTTGGGGTTCTTACTCATGAGCTCGAGGCTCAGTCCACGGAGCACCACGCCATGCTTCGAGCTGATGAATAAGAATTCGGGGATCGAAACTAGTCTGCCAAAATTTCGATATAATTGATATGAATGCAGCATGGTAAATATATATATATATATATATATATATAAATATAATAATATTCACGGATCACGAAAGTCTAAATACAAAAGACATAATTTTCCATAAAATAAATATTTCAAAGTCCTTGAAAATGTGAAATGTTGTCCTAAAAGCTTTGTTTTATTCTCAATTAAGGCCCGTAGTACATTAGTGGACTCAGGCTCCTAATCTGCATAATAGCCTAATACGGTCCCCTAACTTCGGGTTTTCCTAACACTTCATTGAATTAACAAGTCTCTAAACACAAGCTCAAAAATAATAAAGTGCCTTTTAATAATACTAATAAAGCTTATTATATAATTTAACTTTTATTAAATATATTAATTCTATCAACTTTTAAAACATCGTTATTTATCAACTATTAATATATATACATATTTCAATTCAACCTAAAATAACAACCTATTTAATGGTACTTGAGTTGTATTTCAGTGCACATAATTCATTTCGTATAAATGAATGTATGGAAAACAATGCAACCTTTGTTATTTTATATCTAATTAAAACTAGAAAATGTATTGTTTTGTGGACGGTATTAAACACAACAAAGAGCTGAAAGTCTGAAACATTGAAGAAGGTAACAACAGAAACAATTATTTATTAATTATTTATTAAGAAATATGCGTTATTTTTAATTCATTTGTGTACAATCGTTTTATTTAACTAAGCAATACAAAATGGTTTAAAATTGTATACAAGAAATGCTTTTTGATCGCAGCTCCCTCGAGAGTAATTGAATAATTCGAGAATAATTTGTGTAAAACTTCAATATAATATAAGTCAGTGGCTTCTTCATAAAAACAAACCACAAAAAGAACAAGTTTCAACCCTAGTTTGGGCTCTACGTTGATAGATCTGTCTGTCAGTCCATTTGTTATAGATATGTATGAGTCAGTACCGGTTCAAAAAAAGGAGTTAAATGTACATTCCGATCTGATATGAGCTTACGAACACTGAATTAACATAATTTATATGAGTACATTCTTTGAGATGACGGGCGTTGGTTCCAGATTAAGTGATTTTGGAAGATGAAATATGGCTTACAATTAATTATAATATATACTAACTAAAATAGAAAGCGTAGTATTTAATAAATTAAATACATTTAAAATCGAATATGAAGTGTATATTTCAAAAAGGTATGTAAAACAATTCCGCGAGTAGAGATAGTTCCAGCCGTACACGAGGGTGTTGGGAGGAGGGTAGATTTGCACCGCTCTATTTAGATAAAAGCATTTTATTCACACCTACCTTTCAAGCTCATTGTCATTTTCACAAATTGAAAGAACGGAACTGTGACAAACAAACGTACAAGAATATATAGTAAGAATTATTTTATAAAACTATTGGTTCTGTTAAATAAATTATTAAAAATTTCAAACTGGGAAATTGAGATGAATCTTCCACCCTTTGTTGGAATTGTCAGGTTACATATAAAAGGGATTTTTTGTGACAACTGGAAAAACCCTGGTTATAATATCATTGGTACCGGAGGGGATCAAACCCGGGATAAAATTGTATAAATATGAGAATAGTCTAGATTTTAAATTTTTAATAACGTTAACATTTGAAATAATTTTAAAACTAAATAATTTAAACAGATTCCAAGGAATTCTTAGCAACCAAAAAAATAACTAACATTAATAAAAAAATTACGTTTGATTTTTTTTTTATCTTTATAGATTTTTTTGCCACGTTTTAGTTCATATTTATAGTTTACATGTTCTTTTGCAGGTATCTTTGCAAAAAGTTTCAATCTATGAAATTTATAATCTATATTTTCTTAGTTTTATATGTTTATAAATAAATAAAGTATTAAAATCATCAACACGATCAGGAATCAAATCTGAGACTTCTCAAATTTGTCCCGGTCGCCCTGCAAACTGAGCTACCATGTCGGTAGGTAGTAAGTTTCAATCTATGAAATTTATAATCTATATTTTCTTAGTTTTATATGTTTATAAATAAATAAAGTATTAAAATCATCAACACGATCAGGAATCAAATCTGAGACTTCTCAAATTTGTCCCGGTCGCCCTGCAAACTGAGCTACCATGTCGGTAGGTAGCAATACTGATGAATTAGCGGTTACTTTTGAGAACTATAAGTAAAAATTATTTGTCGGACAAGTCAAATCATTTTTGGCTCTCATCAACCAATCAGAAGCATGGGATATAAAAAAATTGGTTATTGTTTTGGAATTCCGTCTAGGAACGGGGTTTTGAGTATTCCATATATATTCAACATTATTAATTTTATTTTGAAATTATAACAAATATTTCTATTACAGACAGACGTCTTCAAATTTTAGATTTTTAAATGTAATTTGTTTAAAGTTTTGTTCACAAATAATATACAAATATTTGTAAATTATAGTTAAGCGTTTTGTTCTTCCAGTGCATCATATTTTTTCCTATAATTCTTATTCAACCAGACACAGCTAGAAAAACACTTTAAAAGCATTTTTTATTTACTTATTTGATCTTGTCCTTCCTGGACATAAAATGTATCAAATTATATTTAAATCATAAGTTGTGTAAAAACTACATATGTACAAAAAAAACGGTTTAGCAAGAAAAATCCTTAACCTTTTCTCAGCTAAATATATTCTACCTCAGGGTCCAGTCCCATACAATAAACTATCCTTATTTATTGTTACAATTTCCAAGAAATCGTTAACATCTGACGAATCTTTTTAAATTGAACACTAAGACAACGCTATATCTAATTTATTCATTTAATACTATATTACACATAAATACCTAGAATTCTGGCTCAATGTCAGAACATGCCAATGTCATTTCGATGATAAAATTCTAATTCCAGTTTAATCCGGCTTCATCCGGATTTCCGGAAAATACCAAAATAATGATTCGTGGGTATTATAGTTGGAAGAGCTCTCCCCGCAGCCATGACAGTATTTATATGCAAATAGCTAGGTACAAATTATTTCACTATTAGATTGTTCATCAAAGTTAGCGCGTTGAATCATGAAATCCATTTCAAACAAGACCAAACACACACATACATACATATTATACGACCGCAGCGCCCCCTAGTCTGGACGTCTAGCCGTCTGGCCCCCATCTACCTACCCGAAATACTCAACCTTATCACAAGGCAATAAGAACCACAATAAACAATGCAATTCACGAAAACCGCTTCAATAAACCCCAAAATGAACCTTAACCCAACGAGATAAGACCCACAGCTGACAATAAATCAGTCGAGGCACTTCCATAACAGAATTAACAAGTGAATGTGAACTTTATTCCCCGTTAATAGAGTTCACTGTTATCATCGCCCCGTTGCTAGGTAACAGCGTCTATAGATAGTGGTACTGAGTCAGCAGTGCATCCAATTTAGGTATATTCGGAAGGGTGCAAGATTAGTTGCATATTCATCATCAAATTTGAACCCTATAATGTAGAGGTTAGAGTTGCATTTGAAGTGTATCACAATTTCGGGCTAATTACTAAGTATTTCTCTTTTGAGGATGATATTGAAGGCTCACGGGCAATCGTTTTGCGACAGACAGTCATCTGATATTGTTGATGTATCTGTTCCTGACATTGTAATTAAACCATCACCGATCAGTCTGTCAGGTACACACCGAATTAATTATCTACTAAACTTAGTTCATAACCAATACCCCCCTCCACCCCCCCACCCCCCACACTACTCGCGAGTAATGTAGTATATAATTCACATATAAACTTGTATATATATATATATATTAATATTCACCAAAAAAATTACAAATTAAATCGGGTGGATATTTTTTTTCACTTCCTATTTATAGTAAGTATATAATTTACATAAATAAAAAATATATATCTAATAGTAAAGTATGTATATATAATAAAATGTATTATTCCTTGTCTCAGTCCGTCTGTACAGTTAGCGCTGAGCCAAGTTTTGTAATTTGGGGTGATCGGAAATTAAAAATAGATCTCTCCCTCCGCAGTCATATTTTAAATTTATCTCCCAAATTAAACTCCTCGTAAACACTAACTACGGATTAAACTTTTTTAAACACATTATTAAAATAACACTTTTATTAAATTATATACTAATTAAAATAAGTCATCTTTATAAAGGCTGTGTTTATTTTATATTTTTTCCATTTATATTTGTCATAAACAATAACTAAACAATTATTCTTTAAATGTTATTGACAAGGAGGTTTGAAATCTCAAATGAATTAAATCGCGACCTTGTTTTTTTTTATGTAAGTTATTCAATTATAAATGCTGAGATAAGTCTATCTTTGCCTGATAATTAAATTTTAACGTAAAAATTTACCTGAAAATAGCAGAACGTATGGAAATTTATTCATAAAAAAAAATGTACTAGTTAATGTATGTACTAGAGATACTGTAGTACCCGTCAGGTCATCATTATCTGTTCATCTCTAATACCATTGCATCTCTTAATCTTGACCATGGATGGAGCTGGAAAGGGAGTCATATTTATAATATATCATATTTTTAGGAATATACAAACATACAAACACATTTATATACAGAAACATATTGAATACATTTTTCACATAATCCGATAAACGAAATAATCGATTATAATATTAGCTATGTTTTTTTTATTATTTACGTCTGAAGTACGTCATAATACGTTCAGTGTGACAAATACCTTTCCAATTTGCGTGTTTTACGGACGTAATTAGAAATTTAACGTTCTACATTTCTTTTTATATTCCTCGATTGATTGATTGATTATTTGATTAACACTGAAACTAATGTCACAATTATGCATGTAATATATCCAACACGAACTAAATTCTAATTACATCTAGCTCATTTGAGTCGACCTTTTACTAACCGTTTCAAAATACGTTGCAATATAACGATGTTGAAACATTTTATTAAAATCATAGCCTGGTCAGAGCACTGTACTGGATAAAATAACAACTAGCCATTATTGACCATTAATAACTTCATGTTCGTTTTAAAATCTATTATTATGCTACCAAATTCCAGTAAAAATATATATATTTTTTTTGTATTTAAGGTCATTCACATCACAATTAGTTTTAGTAATTATAATAAAAAGCTGATATATTTTTATTATTAATGTTACACGCATAATCTTTACAGATGTGACGTATTTTTATACCGGCCGTGGCAATGACCGGTGTCTTGGTTCATGGCCGCCAAGAAACGAACGCGCCAAATACACATCCTTGTCGTTTCACTTTATTTAACACAGATTGTATTCAATTTTTAAAACTAAAATGCACTATAGTCTACATTCACCCTGTATTCTAAAATAAATAAACGCTGGGTGTCGGGGCGCAGGGCGCACCCCCACATTTATAAAATACGCACACACGCGTGCTCCGGGGCGCGGATGAGAGGGCGCTACACTCGCGACGCTAAGTCAGTCTCGCGCCGACCGCCGCTGAGGCCGGACGATAGTTGTGCAAGTGATGCACTCGTGAAATAAACTAGTTTAGCTCCGAAACGACCGGCTATCCTGTGCGTCGAAACGTTGTGGACTAAAACTATTGTGATCGTATATTATAATCGGTGCGTATCCCATGTGTTTCAGTGTTTACATGACGGTTATTATTTCGTTAAGAGCCTCACATTCGGTATTAAGGCGGCACATTAATAAAATTCGTTTCTATTTTCAGATAAACTGTTCATTTTGATCGGGAGCCGTTGACTTGTGTGGAAACAAAGGCTTAGTTAGTTATAAGGTGAACGTTCGTGCATACAACCGCGAGACGAGGTATGTTTGAACAGTATTTGAAATGTGTAACCGTTTTGGTTTGTTTTAGTGTGCGTGTACATGACTAATCGTGATTTTGTATAGATTAAGTTTCCGCAATATGAAATAAATGACGGTTTTTTCCTATAATGGGTCAGCGACCCCTTTCTTGTAGGTAGGTTAGGATTTTTTGTGATATCTGCCTACCTTACGTAAGCCGGTACGTGTAATTAAAAAATGCATAGCGCAAAACGTCTAGATTACATAATTTTTTAACCTTTTGTCTGACATTTGTTAGGCCTCTCGAACATACCTGTTGCGTCGTTGGTCTAAGCAATTTTTTATTCATTTACCTTCAAATTTGTATCTAGATTGTTATAATAAATTACATAAGCGCCCTAAATCCTAATACATGGAACGATGTCAAACGCTAGACAAAGCCTCTTAAATTGTGTAATGCAGCTAATTTACTTTCGAAGTACATTAACCACGAGGCTGGTGTTGAAAGTACAAGTTGAGGTTAGACTAATTACACTGTTAATATTATAATTCATAATAAAAACCGAGACTTGTTAGATAATCTTATTTTATTATGCATTAAAATGTTGCATATTAAAATGACGGAAACTCTTATATTTTATACAAATGTTAAAATTGAAATCAAGAAAGCAAAATTGCTTTCTTAATATTAACAATAACAGTACAGGCCCTCTTTTTTAGGGACCTTACACTGTTAGGGGTCATTAGTCATCGCAAAAGGGTTACCACAACATTGTTTTTTGTCTTTGCTTAAAATAATAGTACCTGTCTAAATATAGAAATTCTAACCTAAGTAATTATAACTTTGAGCATACTTTGTATATATATATATATATATAAGAATAAAATTAAACTAATCATAATATAAGACTAAACATAAAAAGGCAATAACTCGATCTCTTATGTAAAAGTTATTTGTAATATGTAAATTTTTATCCCATTGCTTATAATAATTTTAGTTTTAATGTATCTGTAGCATATTAGTTTTCATTTTGAAAGCAGTTTTAAACGGCTCAAATAGTAATAGTCAAAGCTCAATGTAAGAATTAGATTTTAGCTTATTTCCTGTTTATAATTGAAACCATCTCGTTCGAACTCCCACCACCAGTAATCCCCACAACCCCAAACAAAGGCACGTACACACTATTACAAAAAAAAAACGAGCCGGCTCGATCAAAGCGAGTCGATTGATTGAAAGACGAAATTCTCTTTATAAAGCTGATTTTAGACGTAATCCACTTGGAAACAGTTTCGTTAGGTACATTTATATATACATTTAAATATTATTTAGCTTTAGCAATGGAGTTCATCATTAAGTTTTATTAGGTTTTAACAAAGATGGCGGAAACGGAAGTAGTTAGTGGCAACACTATCTATGTAGACCTCCAAGCGCTGTAAAGCGACGTTACAACTAAGTTGACAATTTATTGTTCCGCCATGTTGCAATATGATAAATAACAAATGTTATTTGTTTCCTTTATATATATAAATAGGACATTTTTTTATCGCGTGGAAAGTTATCGCGGGTATATAAACAATGTTTTAATCATTTAAAAAATTAAATATTTATTTCAAGTAATAACCAAATTATCTTAGTATTTTGGTATTTTAATGTTTTGTTGAACAAATTACAACTCGCCTTTAACGCGCCATTACGTGTTATAAAGGTTCTTACATATTCATCGGTAAGAGCCTATTAACCGTCTCACAAATATATTGGTAAATTGAATTTGTTTTGTAACCCAAAAAACGATAGTTCACAAATTATTGATGGAAATTAAATGTATTTTTTTTTTAGTTTTCATTTCCTTACTGTGACTAGAGAAGTAGTGTGCACATACCCTAAGACCTCCCATGTTAGTAGTAATGACCTTTGTCATTGAAAAGTCCGCTTTAAGGTTAAAGTGTTAAGACACTATTCACATTGACTGTGGGAGGGGACGCGGATTCGAGTCCGGACTCGGCGTCTTGCCAGATGTTACTGACCTTGCCCAATATGTTAATACCTGCGTCGGGTCTGTTATATACATACTGAGATTTGTTTAGTTCTGACTACACACATGATATGATTCCTTTAGTAAATGGTTAATATTTTCGGTTAGTTTTCAGTTACGCTAACTGGAAGTGTTAAGCGTCTGACCGTAGCTCCCTTAGTCTCGTGGCCACATCCTCCTCCTCCTCCGTGGGTACAATTACAAACAATCATTCAATTAGTTGGTTTACTGGGGTGCCTGTAAATGTCCTCAGAAAACTTTTTTATAAGATGGCGCCAGAGCGGCGAGACGGCTGTCATATAATTATCTGTAAAGCGACTCAAAGTGCATAGATATTGCAAGCTATGCCTTATGTTTATTTTATTACCCTCCAATTCTGAAAGTTATTAAAATTAATTGTATTTATATATAATATTATTTATTTTTTCATTGATCAATATGATCTATTTGACTTGTAATTCGGAGAGCGAGTGAAGACTCGTGCAAAATATTTTTGGTTGTCTACAATTATCAAGATTAACTCGTGAACTTGTGACCCCGCGTGCCGACAGACAGACAGTTTAACATAGGTATAGAATAATTAATATTAACACATGCCATACTAAAGGAAGGTCGTCTAATGGATTGGTTTATCGAATTGAAACAATAATTTTCATATATATGGCACGTCATGTATATAAAGCATTATATATACAGTCAATATTAATAGTTCTTTATGTATATAACCCTTACCCGCATCGAGGGTATTTTTTACTTACTACATAAAATTCCCAGTCCATATAATTATTGTCCCTTTGTTCACACACCGTAACATTCTCAAGCCATGCCCCGTTTAAACTCACTTAGTACTCGCCTGAGTCACAGCGAGTCAATTAGTCATACCTCGCTTCTTTGTGTAACGCTGATTCGTCATTACGTTAATATTTACCATTACGACTTTAAAATATAACGAGATGAACAATTATATACTATGAGGGTTATAGTTTGTGTGATATAATTACAATTTAAGGGCCCATTTTGGGCTATTTGCCATTGGTTCCGACGTTATAATATGTCATAGGCATTAGTGTTTTAATTGACTTTATAGCCAGATGATAAATTAATATTTATTAGAAAACAAATTACAAACAAACGACTCATGAATAATAATGGAGTCTGATACAGGAAAGGATTGCGACCAATAAACCTTCAAAGAAGGCTATGATAATTATTTTCTTCTTATATAAGTTCAATAAAACAATTTTAATAATGTTAAGTTCTTTCTTTCAATGGTATTTATTAAGTCAAGGCATACTTCATTTTAAATGTAATATTAAATTGTTTTTTAATATTCATGATTTGAATAAATGCTAACTTGTTACGGTTTAGGAAATAAACATTTTTATTTTCATTCTCCGCCAATGTGAGTGTTCTAGGGAACGATGCCAATATATATTTTTTTGGCATGATATTAAATTTAAATGTATCTTAGTATACACATGTTTACTGTTTATTTTTATACTAAAATGCGTACATTCGCTCTCATTGAACGGACAAAGAAATTATTCAAGTACAAATGTCGTTTAAAATAGATTGTTCTAGAAATTATAGTCGGCGATAGTACGTTTAAGCATTGCAATGCAGAGGAAGGTCAGCTTTATTGAATTTCAAAATATTTAGGCCATGATTTCAAATACATCTTGTGTCATTTCATGAATTTTAATGAAAAAAAAATATGTTCACAATATATTATGTAGTAAATATAGGTAATATATAATAGGGCCTACAATAGCCTTTAGTAACTCGTATGCAACGTGTCTAGTTCAAACGCAGCATCGGCTGTCTCAACTATGCGTACCTTTACACTCATAACCTTGGTGATCCAACTTCCTCGTAATGAAATCGTTATTTCTTATCTTATAAAACGCGGATTGATACGATTATATTGTAACCGAAAACTGTTCGCAAACATTTAACCGGATCACAGATTACGCAGATATTAAATTGTATAAAGAATTACGTTTTAAGTTAATAATATGTCTCCATATTGCTCTGCTTGGCCTTGTGTACTTGAGATGCAACTATCTCTGGCATCTTGGATTGTTCGTTTTGCGTTTTAATATACAATCTCTTCACCTTTGATTGATTTTTCGATGAATTGTTGTTGATTTCTATCTTAAGACTTTAGAGGAAGCCTATTTGTAATCGTTTAAAAACAGGATGTTAACATTTGCCAATAGTTATTTATGTTTTCCTTCCTCTTTTATATTATATACGTTTACCGACTTTAAAAAAAACGAGTTATGTTATGTAACATTTGAATTGTTTTATATGCCAGAAACCAAACCAATTCGTGTACCATAACTCCTAACAATACCAAATTTTTTGTACCATTGTTTCAAACGAATCAGATATCGTAACTTCCTGTGGTTTAACTATTGTCTGTGACCATCTATAATTTCTCGACCATAACCCGAAATTGTTTCCTTCAGGTAAGTTGTGTTTTCATTGCGTGCGAGCGAGACAGAAGGTCAGGTAACGACTCGCGCGCAGAGTTGTTGACCGCTAGTGAAGGCCGCCCAATCGGTCACAAATGTCACGGTCATACCACAGGAAAAACGTCACAGATGAAAAAACATGACTCACTATTTCTGACCGCGCCTTACAACTAACAAATTAACAGACATACTACTAATCATCTTATTATATATAATATTATAAATTTAAACACTCAAATAATTAATTTTAATCTATGAAGTAAATATTTATATTATAATTAGTACTTTTTGCGACAGTTTAAATAAGTGGCCTTGTGAAAGAGAATGGCAATGACATTCGCTCCAATTCTACCGGAAAGCGGAAGGCCAACACTGATTTGCCCAACGTTCCATAAGTCCCTACATTGGTCGAATAGGCCAATGTTTGCAATGTGTTGGCCCAATTATATTTTTTGTTTATAATCTATATTTAAATGTTATCTAATGGCTAGATAAAAGTATAATTCGCTAGGTACGTGTTAAAAAATCTTATAGACGTCGTTATTCTTAGGATATTTCTTTTATTCCGGGCGGGTATTGTGATATTTGAAATCGTAAACTCAATATAATAACTGTGGATGGTTCTTTTACGACTCAAAATCGTATTTCTAATAATAAAATGTCTCAATTTAGCACGTCGATGTTTCATCAGGAATAAAGGCACATTAAATGTTTTATATGTGTATCATTGCTGGCGCGGCGAGGTTGGACTGGTTTTGATGATTTTTTCGAAGTTTTCTTAGAAACGGGTAATAATAATTTTGTTATCTGAACTACGGACGTGCTTGTCATGTTATCATTTTTTTTCGACCATCACTCTTGTGTATCCATTGTGTTTGAAGATTATGCTGTGTATAAAAAAATATTTTTTTCTGTTAATAAAATGTCTTTGAAGCACAAAGTTGAAATGATAAAAATAAGTAAATAAGTCGAAAAATAACTTTATAATACATTAAATCTGATTTTGTGCACAAATATATAAATATATTTGTAGAAAGATGAACGATAACGGCTGTAACAAATTATCTAAATTATAATATTAGCAATACACGAAAACAATATTTACACATCATTTTCTGTAAAATCGGTACAAGGTCAATGACCTCTGTACAATATATTATGAAAAGTCAGGCCCTGTTTGTTTTGAGTGTGAATTATATGACGTACTGATACTAAACATTTCATTTTTCACCTTAATACTATAATATAAAATTTAAAATCGTTTGATCGATATCCTCCCATCAATGTCATTAGTATTATATATCCACGTCATTGTTTCTTTTAAGTTCATTTTTGTATGCGTAATAAAGATTCACTCCTATTACGATAGACCGAGATAGGCTGTCTTGCGTCTCGGTCGCACATTACCTGTATTTTTCTGATTACCTGTGGGATGTGCATCCCTTTGATAGGCTGAGTCATTGTTCGGGTAAGGTCAGTCACACGGTTGTCCTTTGGAAGGTTCTAGAAGGAGATTTTGAATTTCGAATTTTCTAATATTAAAGTTCTGATCGACTTTGTAATTAACTTTTGATGATACATTTGAAATTTAAATGTTTTATATTTTTCTTTATAAATAACGAAAGAAAATAACATTTTAGTTAAATTACTAAAATGATTTGAGTTTTATTGTCAGGATAATTATTAATATTAATATAAAAATATATTTATTCATCCTCGTTTCTCATATTCGTATTTTCTTCTGTTGAAATAAAAATAATTTCACAATACTGCTCTTGTAGAATAAAAATTCTTTTAATTTTAATAAAAACAATAAAATTTATGAAACAAGACGGAAGTTGAGTTAAATCAGGAAATGAGACAATTTTTTTTATCCTCACAATATTTTATTGACATTTTTTGGACAATGGTCGTATTTCAATTTCAAAATCTTAAAAAGTTGACACTCAAATATTTTCTAGAACATCTCATAAACTACTAACATATTTTTCTAATGTATTTACTGTGTTTTTATTTGGAAGAAATGCTCAGTTTTCGTGAACAATTTTCAAATCACTTCAGAATATTAAAATGAAGAGATAATTCTTTTTCTAGAACATTCGGTTTGATTATAGCAATTGAAGTCTTAATGCATTGTAATAGAGTATATTTTGTATTGAGTTCGTGATTCTCTCTCACTTAGTCTCCCTTCCCTCCTTAGCATATGAAAATAACCAATAATAATAAATTACCATCGTGCTCAGGGTTGTCCAAACTAGAAGATTTGTTATAATAAATTTTGACTCCTTTTTATAATCAATTATATTTTTAGTTTCCATCAAACTTTACGTTATAGATAATATGCTTTAAAAGACGATTACGGTCTTAGAAATGTATTAATTATTTATTAAAATCAACATTAGCCAGCCCTGTTTATACAATAGGATGACTAAATATATCCATGTTTGTTTGTCACGAGTTAGGTGTTGAGGGAAAATTAGAATTTCTTTCCAAACATCTATAAATTCACAAGCATTGCCGCGGTCACATGCCAGTATATTACAGTTGCAGTCTATGTGATTATTTATATAATAACGGTATTCGACGTATCAGTATCGTTTAACTTTAAATCTAACCTATTTTATTGAACGTATCCTGAAATTTCAGGTGTAGTGAACATTTAAATAAAACCCTCTGAAATAGCAACGCAAAGCATTCAAAGCACGTCGGGTAAATGTAAAAAATGTACGACTGAAAAATAAAAATTGCATTGAAATATATTTGATACTTTACATTTTATATATTTTTTACAAATATTTCTCTGGAGTCATCCCTTCAATGATCAAGATTAATGTATTTATCTATAATTTAATATTTAGTATTCGTGGTTAGGTCGTAATTAGGTCTTAATAATTAATGTTTATTATCTCTTTATCTAGATCTAGACCGACCACGTGTATCGACCACGCAGTAACACGACACTTAGTAACTGACGTATGAAAGTGCTGGAAATCTTTTAATAATAATTTAAATTAAAACTATATATTTATTTTGGTTTGTCTTGTATCCGAGGTTTAATAATAAGTGAAACAAATTTGAATAATAAAAAGTAAATAATTATATTAAGAATTCATAATATCAAAATTTGCGCTATAAAAATTGTATAATTAGGGTTTGTACTACCAGCAACCCGCATATGTGTAATGGTAGTTGACAAGTCCCCGCATGATAGTTTTTTTTTTCTCATCCCAACGTCAGAAACACTGGATCACTAATAAGCTATTGTTCTATATTTGAGCTCAAATTTCATCGCGACAATGGCGACACGACACTTGACATTCATAAACCAACATTCCATAGAATTTCCTTACTTCACAAAAAGATAATTTACAACAATATTGACTTAAAACAACAACGATAGAACAATCATTAATTCAAGATCAAATCAATATTACTTTTAAAAGATTTATCATATAAAAACAAACACAAAGAAAACCGAATGAAATTATCGATAAAATAGATTTGAGAGCAACACTGGTAGTTAAATCTAAGCTTCCCCATCCCTCTGGACGGAAACAGCCGGGCTATTTTAGTTGTTTAAACGAATTGAACGGCACCGAGTTTGCTCGAACACTTTATTACGGTTTCCGCTACGAATACATTTCAGTGAGTGTTTGGATTTTCATTTCAGTAGTCCTTTGATACTAAATGGGTATGTGAATATTGACACGTGGAATAAGCAAATTATTAAATGAATCAAAACCACTAAAAGGAATGTCGATTTCATACCAAAAAGTATTTAAAGCTAACGTAAAGAAGGGTTGCTTGGATTGTATATTTATTTCGTGATATAGGTATATTAAGTGAATATTTAAATCATACATATATATATAGTAATGGGACCGCGCTCGTCTCAAAAACCCTATTAACCTGCCGGTATTACCATACATAACTAAATTTGAATCTCCAACCAATTTAAATTCAAGGGCTGATTTAAATCACAATACCCTAAGACGCGATGTAAAGCGTGTGTATGACGTTCGGTCCTTTCGACCCGACTCCAAAGAGGGTTAACCGTTGGTACATTTCTTTGAATAACAAAATGAATTGACTCCGCTTTTGAAGTTTTTAAAATGCAAATTAAGGACGTTGTCGTTGAGCGTCTACTTTATCCGTTGGCTTAGTTTTCAGACTTCTTAAATGGTACAAAAAATATACTCTAGTGAAGTTTTGTTGCCCGTCTCTAGGTGACAGTGCTTAATGATTTTAACGTTTTTTTATATTAAAACGTAGTTCAAAAGATATTTTAATGTACATTCAGTAAATGATTGCGATTATTTTATATCATTTAAGTTATTTTGAATTAATTATGTAATCCGTGTTTTACTTAAATATGTTTATTAGATTTATATGATAAGTTTGTCAAAACATACTTTGAAACAATGGCGTGTGTCGTTTATTGAGGCAGAGAAGTGCGCAGGTGGGGTGGACGTTATTGTTTTAAGTTATTTGAAATATTCTATTATACACTCGACATATGGAGACATATTGAGACATATGTACATAGCCTGACTGGATTGAATAAAACTTTTTAACTTTGATAGCTTAGATGATGAATATTTATTTAATTATATGTATGCAAAAATTAAGTGATTAAGATATTATATGTATGAGAAAACATCAAAAATCTAAGTAACAGGATGTTTTTTCGTCCATTAAAGTTTCAATGCAAGTCAAGAGCCGTCGCCAGATTTCGTACAAAAGGAAAAAAAATCCCTGTCCCGGAATATTTAAATATCGTCTGGCTCAAACAATAGCGAGCCCTCCGCTTTGTTATGTTAAAATTAAGACGCGATCCGTCAGAGCCATCGATAAGTGTCGCGTCCATTGTTTTCCCGCCGTTTTAGTTGAACGTTTCGCGGCTAAACAGTCGGTTGCTAAGCACTGACATGTTTAGACTTTCAAGAAATGCTGCATTTATTTGTTAGGCCATGTAGAGCTTATTAATATTATAAATATTTATACGCGAAGCGACTGCAAATACGGTAGCTCAATTGGCAGAGCGACGGGACGGTTTCCCAGAGCCCGCGGATTCGAATCCCTGCCCGTATATGATTGAAATTAGTTTGAATCGTCAATGAATCAATGAATCAATGAATCGTTCAATATATCAGTCGTGAGCCACAACACTACGGTTAGGTTTAAATTAACTGTTTCATGGTAAGATGATTGAAAACCTGCCCTGAAATTCAGAGACGAACGTATTTAAATCATTAATTAATCGCTAAAAGCTTTATGAGGTACAGGAATTTACCTTTTAGAATATTAACACAATTTCAAAGATCTCAGCCGCTGCTTTACTGTCTTAAAAATTTCATCGTGAATTAAATTAAATGTTGAATTTGGTAACAATCTAAAGAATAAAATTAATCATTTAAAGGTTTTTAGAAGATAATTTGAATGTAAGGGTTTAAATAATTTATTAAAATGATTACATTTTAAGAGTTATTTTATTAATTGTTGAAAAGAGCACCTGAGACAGTCCATTAAAATATAAATGTACTGGAAGACCTTTAGTTATTTGTCAGTTCAATTGTTAGATACATTCTACTATGTGTAAACATCTCACTCGTAGAGCTGGACCTGGAGACAGGTCGTTGAACAGATTCAGAGAGAAGTCATAGACAACTGTCAAACGTTTGACAATTTAAACTTTAATTACTATAAACGATAATTTGATGATATCGATGTTTTCGTTTGACGGGACACGTCACTTGTAATTATAAAACAAATATACTGACTTGGTCAGGAGGACCAACCTTTAAAAAAAATTAAAAATCTGAACATGCGTGTACATAAAGTACAATAGCCCGTTGTATATTAATATTTCTATTTTTACTGCAATTAACTTCTCAAAGGTATTTCTGCGAAGTAATTAATCATTTCTCTAATAATAATTAATACTTGGTCTCACTGAAGCCCTCACAGCGTTACTCGTGGACTCCCTCATGTATTAGTATTACAAAATATTAATCAGAACGATGGAAATTTGTAACGTATCTTGTTTTAAAGCCTGTAAATTCAACCATTATAAATTCATGTATATATATTTTGCTTAAAATCTCTTACAACCCGGAAATTATTTAAACAGACAGAAATGTATTCGAAATTATGTATATATAGAGGTTTAGGTAAATCAAATATTGCTAAAATGGAGAAACAATTCAGTTTTATTATTTGGGTGTGAATTATAAGTTATCATTTAAGTACAAATATTGATTTTAGATTTCTAGATATAACGTTGTTAAAATCGTAAAGATAATGTTAAAATTTAATAAAATAATATTTCATTCAATAAAAGATAAATTATTATTTGCCGAATAGACTATGCGAAGAAAATAACTTTTTATATATTTTTTTGTATTATATTTTTCTACAAGCTTATTGCGATTTGTTGTTTATATTGGAATTAATTAATAATTATATTAGTTTTCTCTTAAGTTATTTGTCATTTCTGGGATATTGGATATGTCTTATTCTTATATATTCGTGAAAAAACATTTGTTATGTATCAGGGTATTGAATTGTGTAGGTATTAAAAACCCTTAATCTTGTCTATTTGTATGTATCTTATTCTTCTGATAAGGTAAGTATACCAAAATATAAAATATAAAGCTTCAGACGATAAATATATTCAAGTAAATAATAATACGACAACAACAGTCAGAACATCCAGACAGACAACGGTTACGCTATATTTAATTGTAGCAAAAGATTTCCCCAAAAGAATTCCCACCGAAAGTAAATTCAGCAAACAATGCGATAAATCTTTATAAATACGCCCAAAAAATTCCCGCGATAATACCACGCCACCTTCTAAGCCCGGTTTTCTTGAATTTCTTATTACATCCAAAACGGTGTCTAACCTAAACGTACCTCCGTATTTAAAGAAGAATTATATTATTCATACTATACGTGGCATTATTTGTCTCCTTTGAATATTATATTTATTCCTCCAGAGAGTCATAGACTAAAATATATTAGTTATAATTCACACTAATATACTAAAAAGTCGATTTATCAGACCAGAGATTATCATGGAGCAAAACTAAGGGCCTGTACACACAGCGACGGTAAGCCAGTAATCCCTTGTTTCCGAGAATATTAGGAGCCAGTGCCACACAGGTAATATCTCTCCGTTATCTATGGATTTTATATACAGTGTCGTTATAATAAACTACACTGACTTTTACCAGTTATAACCGGATATATCCAGTTTAAAAAATAACATTTTATGCTACCCTCATGTTTGTTTAAAATTTTTAAAATAATATCATGGTTTTATTACACTGGTATAGCTTTTTGAAACCTAATTAATTAGATAATAATATATTCAAATGCCTTATTTATTATAAGAAAGAAACAATATAGTGACCTTTACTAGATAAGAGGTTAGAGGTCAAGTTCATTAACTAAACTTTGATATATTATTGCTATGCCAAATAAATATGTCTTTAAATAAATCAAACCATTTTTTGTTACATATATAGCCATAGTCAGACTTCCTTTTAAGATGAAATACGTTTTAAAAACCATTATTTAACACAATCTATTGTGTTTCAATCTCTTCAAATGTATTTTAAAACAATGTTACCCGCCACTTCATAAGAGCGTTACCCGCCATCCATAGAAACAAGTAAACAATTAATATGTATGAGTCGTATATATTTTCTATATAAGTCGCAAGGTATGTGCCAAGGTCATTCACCAGTTCCTCGTTTGTGACTAATACTCGTAGCGACACGTGGTTCCGCTTGCGTTGTTACTCCATTAACTGAATCTTTGATGTTTGCTACAAAATTATACAAAATGTAGTCAGGTTAAAGATATTTGTGGAAGAGGAACATTTTAGTTTGCAGCATATTTACATATGGCGCCTCTCGTTCAGACAAACATTTATTAATAATTTTACTAGCGCCACTGTCTAACAAATAATTATGGTACAAGTGGTTCAGGAGCTATACGATCATAAACAGACAAACAAGTATGCATATACATTTTTTATATATACATATCATAAGTAGATAATAAAAGGTCCTTACATAGGAAATCAAGGTTTCTTATATTTTTTCATACCAGTAGTTAATTATACATTATATTATTGCATTAAAGTCCATAAGTAACGTACTTATGTACCTACTTAATACATTTCAATATATATATGTTTGTATGTAAGAATTTCTACGTTAATTCTTAGTAGTAAGTGACAGAAGAGGAGTCAGATCAGATTTCAATAACAGATATAATTTACAAGTTACATATAAATAATATCAATATGTAAGATGTTTTTTCTGAGTAAATAATAATCTAAGTCATTATTTATTGTAATTGTATTATTCCTGTAATATATCTGTATAGAAAAGTAAGTTTATTACTCATTTAATTAGAATTAATTATAAATATTGCTGTTATGAAATAATTTTTTTCAGGTTTCACTTTTTCAATTTTCTAAATCATCAAATAAAACCGTTTCAATATAATAAATTCCATAATTTTTCCATTACAAATACCTATATGTTTTCGGTTCTGGAGTGCGGCTACCCACCCACGCTTCTATGGTTTTTTACCCCCATCCTTTTCGACGCCATTTTACATTCTTATGTGTTCACTCCAAAACCTACCCTAACCTAAGGGTATAGAACTTAAATTAGAAATCGAAATCTGATCATCAAGTTGAACTCTACACCGCAGTAATACAGTTTCAACGACATCGCTTTAGACCCATTGTGGGTCTGATTCGGGTTTGGGATGATACTTCATTTTTTTTATATTTTTTTTAGCTGTCACAGTACAAACCTCTGGGTTATTAATGAAGTGAACGCATTCTTTGTTTATTATTTAGCTGTCATTGGGCGTGTACGAGTTAAAAAATAGCCTCCAAACAAATGGCTCTGCTGTGACTTTACAGAATTTATTATATAGATAAACATTGACATATTAAAGCTAATTTAGGTAATTGTCATTTGAAATATATTAAAAACGAACGGATATAAATATTTAGACCGGATTGTTGAGTACTTTAAGATGACAAAAGATGATTAAACCAAATTTGAACATTCCCCGGCAATGCTCGCTTACGAACATTTACTTCTCAGTATTCATTATACGGTATAACCATATCCGTTCATTCGTTCATCCGGTCCTCATGCAAATATACGTTTTGGGTATTTTTTTTTGTTCTTGTCGCGACACTAATACAATATTAGTATTCGGATGCTGTGTGCTGCGGATATTACCGCCAATTCATTTTTACAAATTGTTTTAAATGAATGAATTTGTTTGCGAATGAATCACTAACCTTAAAATATTTTTCATAATATGTTGTTATCTTTTTATGAACCCATTTAAGTATCAAATCCAATTTATTTGAGTTCAAAAGATAGTGACTTAGTCTCCACCAATCAGGTGACACTAGCTCACTAACAGCCTTTTTACAAAGCGATACTTGATCTATCACTTAGTAAATTGGATAGTAAAATGACTGTTTCAAATGTTTAATTAATACTATAGATATCTTAAAGACTGTCATTAAATATATTCTAAAAGCAAGAGATCCGTCAATTACTTAATTATTTAAAACAACTTTCGAGTCCTTTGATCTCTTGTTAAGGGTGATTTTAAAGGGATTTTTAAAAATACCGCCTTATTCCTTGAGATATATCTTCAGCGACACCTTTACGTTAGTTTCGATGGGCCATAAATCCGGAGCTTTTGTACTTTTTTAGATATATTCAATATTTTATTTTTCAGTATTACTTTCAGTGAATCCTGAATTAAGTTATAATAGACCAGAAACTATGGAAACTCAATTGATACTCTAACCTTGATAGTAACTTCGTGTCAGCCCCAGGGCGAGGTCTCGCAATGACGAGCTGGTGTGTGCTCAGCTTAAATCTAATATTGGAAAATCAAAGCACGCTCGTGTGTTACCTTATACCAATATCAAAATTTGCTAATCTATATAATACCTGACGCTAAATTTTATTCGAACAAAATATTAAATACGGCACAATAATCATAATATAATAAAAAAAATATTTGAATTATTGTGGTAGCTCATAATGACGTCATCAGTTGCGCCCGCGCAGGTACCACAAGCTATTCTCGTCCATGGTCAGTGACCAGGAGACCTTTTCTTGGGGTGACTGTAACACCAGCTAACAAAGACCGCTCGAAATATGTTTTAAGTGTTTATAGAGGCTCTTCATAAACTGGTTTGGGTTACCAGTTTAACTTGAACCGGCAGTTTCTTGTTGGTTAAATAAAAATAAAGTACGAACGTCTTCAGACAGGTCTCAGAAAAATGGCCTGGTTATGTTTCATTTCTTTTTCATACCATATGTTTTCTGATTATTTTTCTGTCCTTGGTCTCAAGTTGTTATTTATAGCTGGGTCTGGTAAATGGTTCATTTCACCGTTCAAAATATTGTCATTATTTATAAAACGAACGAAATCAATTTAATATTGAAGTTCTGATTCCACAATATACTAAGAACTTACTGTAAGTTGTTGAAAATAATATTCATTTTATGCTGAAGTGTATGAATAAACTACAGACTCAAACGGTCTGAATAATACTGTTTTTATATTACATTACTTATAATGAATCTTAATATTTCAAACATATTTAAATACATTATATAATATTCTTTAAACTTCAACTTGAAGTTCGCTCGACTTCCTCTTAATACTAATTCGCTAAAGAAAGAGAACTTTTTAATTATTAATAAACCTGACTTTGAATAACTTTACCTACTTTTGTTAATTTCATTAATTTTAAATAAATATGTTTCGTCATTTTACCAGTATATGAATTTGAGACCTTGCTTGAAATTCGGTACAAGGACACACCTCCCGGATAGTTTTTATTATATTTATACCGAACAAATCTACATTATTACCTATTTATACATTTTCTGGATTTCTTTGAAAATTATAAATAATATACGATTAAAAACATTGGGTAACAAATATATTGTACTACATTTGTCTCGAGATTACTGAAAGACTGAAACTAAAAAGAACACGTCTTCAGGGAGCCTTAAAACTCTTTAATGGAGTTTTACCCCTGAATTTGCAAGCTGTAAAAATCGTCTTAACTTATATACTTTATACCTAGAAAATGTTAATTGTAAAGGTTTATTTAATATGGCCTTAATATACGTTGAAATCCATTCACCTTACGAAAATGGCATGAATTGCTTTTAAATACAGCTATCGATTTCATTAATATCGGTTTTTATTGGAATTATTCCTGAACTTCATGAAGAGAGTCCTCTAGGGTGTCAAGTTGGAACATTTGGTTTATTAAAACCAAGCACACAATTTCCAAATTTGCTTAAAGTTATAATAAGTAATGAGTTCTCGATATCGTAACTAATAAAAAAGAATCGTTAAAAGAGAAGGAATAATAGAAAAAAGGTTACTGAAAAAGGTTAGGTCTGATTTCAGGACGTTTTGAACTAAGATAATAAACACGGCCTACCTTCTTTGTCCCTTTATTTAAAAACATTACGTTCTTTCCACTTCTTTACGACTCTGCTTCTTCTTTTATTGACTTCAACAGCATCTTTTCTCTCAAGATGTATTGTTAAAATTTTATTTATTCTTTCTTATTTCGAACTTATAAAAGTTAACAATTACAATAAATGTAACAAGATTGTTTATTATTTAAGTTGTTCGATTATATTTCACTGTTCCAATTCACCTGACTCTCCTCTTCCGAACAAAATGTCTTGAAAACCTTATATAATTGGCATTCATTGTACATCAGTATTGTTGGGTGGCATTGTATGGACCGTTTAAGATTTTACAGAAATTCGTTCATACTTAGAATGGGAAAATGCCTCAAGTGTGTTTGTACGTCTTGTTATTGATCCTGACGTGAGCAACTTTACAGAGGAACAGCATCGCGTACGTTCTGAGAAGTAATTACGTCTTCTTCATTAAAATATTGTAATCTGTTCTTTTGAAGTTCCATGACGTCACTTATTTGAAACAAAATGACGGCAAAATAAGAAACATTATATTTATATTTACACGGCTGTGGAACGTGGAATTAAATAGGAATGTGCCCGACTAGTTTCGAACCCATTCGAGGTTCTTATTCATGAGCTCTAAGCGTGGCGGAATCGCGGCGTGAACTGAAATATAAAAATAGGAAGCATTTTGGATCTAAATCTGGGGATATAATATGCTCCAGGAACGGGAAGCATCCTCTATCTATCTGAACTATGTGGTTAGTTCTCAACCAGCTACTCTATCAAATATTAATTTTGAATGTTACTTAACTAACTTAGACGTTTAAATTGGCTTCTCTTAAAAAATTACGGGAATAGTTTAGGTTGAAAATATCAAATAACATATTAAAACAGATACAAGGTCAATATAGTTCATAGATGAAATTAGATAAGGGTTGGCCAGAAAAGGATTCAGGGTCACTGAACTGCTGAGGGCTCTCGAGATCAGATTGAAGTTAGAGGGCTTAATTGCAAAGGTTTTATTTTCTTCTGTGCTGAAAGTTATAGACCAAAAATATTTTATTTTGGAATAAACGTAAGGTCTTATTAACTATTCTTGAATAAAACAAAGAAATCTTTATAAGCATCGCAGAAAAATAGAAATTATGTGTACGAGTCAACTCATTTAATATAGCAACTAGAAACGGTAGGACAGATTTCGTATTTCTAAATACTACAAGTATATTTGAAGCCAAAATATCGGTGTCCTAGCGAATATCAAATGACATGGCAGGTAGCCTTGAGCTTCAAATAATGCAGACGGACAAAAAACCGCCCGAGTTTCCTCGAAAACAGTCTGACAGTCACATGTGATCAGAAATTCCTAAAGAAATCGAAATGCTTTAAATCAGCGTTATATGAGCATGGAAAGACCACACGAGTGCCTTATTAAAATTTAAACCTTATGCACATACCATAGAGTGTAATTTTGAATACAGGATGATCCAGTCCGAGTGGGACTCGTCGAACAGGTTTGAGTCGGACTTGTTCCGTCCCGTTTATTTGGTCTTATTTTTGTTTTGCAGGCACTGACCACCACAACAAAGGTTTTACCTACGTGTTTGTTTTTTTAAGGAACAACTGCTTGGCGTTCTTTAACGTGGCTCTAGTTAGAGTGGTTCTGGTGACTTGTCTGGAGGTTATAGGTAGATCAGTGGCGACGTCTTCGGTACGTTTTGTATTATAAATGTAACGATAAACGTGTAATCTTTTCAATTATATATCGTTATTGAGTTTCTAAGGTCGTGGATATATTATATATATTAGAAGTATGTAATATAATAATTATAAACTATAAAAGAATGCACTAACGTCTGTGTGTCGCGATGCGCATACGAGTATTAGAATAAAATTCTTTGCCTAATGTGAAACAGATGAAGTTCAATAATTATTATAAGGGCATGTATATATTAACTAAATGTACAAATAAAGTACATATTACACTTATCGGTTCATTGTTAATAATTAACAATATTAATGAATAAATAAATAAATTATTAATATTTTATATTTCTGTCAAAATCTCCATATAATGAGATGTTATTTATTACCGTGTGTACGTGACCTAAGAGCGTTTGAAAACCAGAGATGGCACGTTTATTTGTCTATTAATGGATATAACACTTGGTTCGGTTTACTTGAGTATTTCTGGACGAACCGTGTGATACAGGCACATCATAACAACGTTATATCATCACGCTAATATCACCGTTATGTCCATGAAGTAGGGCACAGAATCCCTTGAATAAATAGGCTCGTGAACATTGGCTGGAATGTATATGGGCTTTGATTTTTTTCGTTGTACGTCTTTTATTATTGTACGGTTTGTATTTAAATAATGTTTTATTTAACCCTTACTCAGGCACATTATATGTACTGTTAGTTATTCAATTATTGATATAATATGTTAATAAAGTAATTATTTTACTGTAAAAGTTATAAATATTTGTCCTTAAAAAGTTATTTTTTTTTTATTTCGTCACAAACAAACAAAATACTATACTTTATATAATGCATAAATTAAATAATTTGCGTACATTTACAATATTTAATAATACGTACCGATATACATTTCTCAATCTGATCCAATTTATTGTCTTGAAAGCAAATTTAAAATCTGTATAAGTTAATAAAATGCAGAACTCTATAGAAAATGCAACATTGTGAATCTTTTAAGAATATTCAGAGTGGCTGTGGGATAAATAGGTTTTCTTTAAAGAAATTATGCGGGTTTTTTTTATATAAATAAAGTGGGTTATATATATATATATATATATATAAACATATATTTTAATTTTGACGTTTACTATTTTTTAAAGAATATGTTAAAAACTAACAGTAATTGAAAAAAAAATATTAGTTATTAACATTTTGTTTTTATTAAAATTGTCGGTCTGTTCATTGTTATTTTCGACATTTCAATGTATTATTTATATAAGGTACTGAGTTTGTTTGTATTATTTCAGGTAAACTTCAAATCTGGCGCAGTGAGTGAACTTCTGTTTATTTAGTGTTTGGAGGAACTGAAATTATTATGTGTTATAATAAATGTATTTTACACACACATGCACGTGTGGTTATGTAACTCTTATGTACACTATGTAATGGTTGAATTTGATTTAAATATTCGAATATAGACCTTATGTAAATGCTGAATTGAATTATCTAAATTGTGGTTGGAGTGATGGCGTCTTATTCAGTAACGTACCATTACTTTCAGTATTTTGTATTATTAATACTTATTTATTATCTAGATTATATTATTAGATAGTTATTATAGAAGTTCTCTTATATATATGTATTTTTATTCCAAACTTTTTTAAGATTTTTTATCTGTATGACAATTTCAAAATGCTTTTATCACAGAAGAGTTTTTCAATTATTATTCAAATTCAATAATAAAAAAATGTTGATAGTCTTTACAAGAATCACCTTTTATTATAAATACAAACTAAGTTATAAAGTAGGCTCAGAACCAGCACCGTCCTGAAAGTTTCAGTCAGTTTATTAAACTGAAATTGATATTATCGTGTCGAAAATTATCGAAAATTAAAACATGAAAATCCATTTCATTGGTAATTATAAATTTACCGGTATTTAGAAATACGGTATGTCATATATAAATAACTTTTCAATTAAATATAAAACATGTATGTGACGGAATTTATCTTTTTAAGATGTTTTTAACATTAGTTATTTATATCTTTTTAAATTTAAAAACTAGTTCAAACTATGAACTTCAGCCATTTTCATCACAGTGGGGTTGCGTCTTACCATTGTAAATAAACTTATACTTTGTACATTTATTAGATTTTCAGTTTCAATTTCTAATTAATTATCTCTGAGACAGTTTAAATATTTACCCGACCGACAGATGGTTCTTGTCAAAATTCCATGAAAAAATACTCAGCTCTTGTTTATTTTACCCCTCGTGTAATATCACCCTTATTTGGTTAATTCTGTATTTTACAAATATCTACTCTTTAAGATATTCAGGGGTACCTCTGAATTAAAACAGAACTAATGCCTGCCTTGCGACGATGCTTGTTGATGGAATATATAAATATTAAATATTGATCATTACATTATACAGCGCCATCTCTTATTTGATTCAGTAAACTTTGTAGAATATAAACTACGTATTACCACAAACTTACTAGCCTTAACCGAGGATAGAGACGTTGGGTAAAAATTGATAGTTGTGGGTCGAACGTACCTTATGGTATGGATTATATTGACCTCTAAAACAATATCGTTTGTGAGTGACCCTGAACTAAAATGAAAATGGATACGGTTGTTTAGTAATTCAATTCTAAAGACGTAGTCAAGTGTAAGCGTAATAATTAATAGTAAATATTTTACAGATTTTGACAGTTATTATTAAATAGTACATTATTTTGTAAAACATTATATTTATAGAAACCATGGTCATTGAACTCCAAATTTCATGTGTTAGATATTAAAATCGTTATCAGCTTATCAGCAATTCTAGTGATAAGAGACTTATCCATAGTATTGATTATCAAGACTGATTCACAGAAATCAGGAATTTAAAGATTGAGCAATGAAATGATATATTTTAGAACTTTTTTTTATCATTTAAAACTAACAATAACATAACACTGTAATGTGCGTTCTTGGCTGAATTTCATTAAAAGTCGTGGATATATAAAATGGAGGTTTACGTCGTAAAATATACTCCAGGTCCAACTTGAGGGATTACGAATGAATTATTAATGAAGGCATTCACATAAAACCTGGGCTTTTTATCCCCTTCTTCTCGGCCTGATGCGTTATACCTCACTTCCAAGGCTTTTAAAGTTCTGGCCACAAATAGTAAAACCTATGACAAAGTAGTTTAAAATGTTCAAAGCTTATGATATTAATATTTTTTCCGTTGAAATAATCTTATAAAGTTCACAATTCCATAGGTCCATGGGGAAACTCAAAAAAACTCCATGGAGGTTTCTTCAAATTAATCTAATATACGAGTATTCTAATTATAATCAAATTAACGCACAATACAAATTAAACACCCAAGTGTATTCAAAACCTCTTCAACTTACTGTTCGAAAAGGAATTATAAGTAAAACAATACATAAGGGAAAATATGATTTTAATTATACCGCCATAATAAATCCGAAAATGAATCAATCAAGGAAATAAATCATTTCATAATTATAGATCGTCCCTACAGTCTTCCGAGAAATATTTTGTTGTTTCAAACACGCCATTGTATTGTTGTTCATTGTTATAAATGAATTTAATAAAATTCGTATAAAATAAAGGTTTGAATAATACTTTGAATAATACATTGAACAAAAAATAATGGCATTAAAAACTATAAGATAAAACATTTTTAATAGTTTTTAATGCAATTATTTTTTGTCAACAAAATTGTTGTAATGATTTCAATTTATAACAACAATTATTAATTTTAATAAGTTACATAACGATAAATACCAATTCTATTAGTCATTGTATATAACCAAGGAAAGATGTTACATTTAATGAAAGTGAATTTAAATTGGATAATTAATTTGGTGGCGCGGAAAATAACAACGCTTTATAATACGAGGATCACGTGACGGTAACGTGACGATGACGTGACGTCATCAGATATTTAAAATCGATTTGTTTATTTATGAAAACTAGTGCTTACGTGACTGTTGCCTCGTAGCTGGATTTTCTAAGAAAATTAGACTTCAAAATAAATAGTTTATGAATCATATTAAAATATTATTTACTCTTGCAGGAATCACTCTTATCCGTTTTCTCGTCCGTTCTATTTTATTTTAAAACCGCACGATTATTAAATTCCAATTATATAGGAAAACCAAACACATATAATACTTATTCTTGCCACCACGAAATAAATACTTATTTATTATATTAGAAAAAAACTGACACCAAAAATTGAATTAAAACTAATATTTCATTTTTAAAATGATATGTCGTATCGTTGTCGTGTCCTTAAATGTGAAGATTACAAGAATGTTGATATTTCGCTGCTATTTTAAATTAATGAATTAAGAAGCCTTAATAAATGTTATACCATGAAAAGAGCATCGCATTTAAATGGGTTTAATTATAATTATTATATAGCTGTGATAGTATTATAAATGTTAAATAATAACAATTAATTAAAAATAAGCCGACTGTCGTATCGGTTACGTGACGTGAGCTATAAACAGAACTTTTGTTTTTAAGTTTCTTAGTTGTGTCTAAAATATTAGCCAAGAAGATGTAAATTAATTTCTTTATAATATATTTTATAGATTAGATATTTATAGAGAGATTACTATTTTATATATATTATAAGTAATATATTTTTAAAGCTGTAAACATCTATCCCTAGAGTAATTTACGCTTTATGTATAATTAATATTTATAATAACTTCGAATCATTTTAATAAGCAGTTAATAATGTAACTATCTTTTATTAAATATTCTCCTGAAGTAAATTCCAATTTCCTTTCAACGTACCCTAGAAATATAATGCACAGAGTAATCACAATTAGATTTATACAGTTTATATAACAATATGTCTTTTTGTAAAATAATATTTGTAATTTCTATCAATTAACACGTATGTAACGAATTAATTTAGCGAATGTTTTTGTATTTAATTTACATATAGATAGATTTTACACAAGTACGTAAAAAAGAAAAATTATCTGATCTCTCTGTTAAGTTATAGTCTGTACCTCGCCGGGTCTTTATAATTCGGTCCAGAGTTTTGTTAAGCAAAAGTGCCAGTCAAGTTGACTTCCACTGATCCCTGGTCACTGGTCCATGAGGACCCAGGACACGCTCAATTGAACTTTACCCTATTGACATACAGTTTAAAGTTCTCTAAAGGATTTAAGGGTGAATGGTAAAATATAATTGAAAGATTATAAAAGACTATTTCAAAGTCAAAGTCAATTTGTTATTTAATAGGCTTTTTGTTTTAAATACACTGCAGTTATAAAACGTCAAATATGTATTGTTTGAAAAGTATCTATCGAGCTTCTAATGTTCTTTGAAATCAAACTGTTACCATGGCAACGTTTAAACATTCTGTGGTCTCAAACCAACATACAACCTTATAATAGTTTTAAGTAAATAGTCTAGACGTATACGACAGGTGGCGCCAGATAGACTTGAGATGAAACAGCTGTTCGAAGATTCGCTCTTAAAGATAAAGGGTTTGTCCCCAACGCCTTCACAAGCCGTCCTAGACAAACAGACATGACTGACTTATAGTATATGAGTATAATTTAATATTTATTTAATGTAGGTACTTTATTATAACGTGTGACCGAAGGACGTGTCAACAATATATATATATATATATATATATATATTGTTATTTATTGATTTCTTTGTGAATTTATTAATAAAGTCGTTATTTATTTATAAATTATGACTTATTTCCAACTCACTTTTTCCGCAATTTGTTTCAACCTTCATGTATTAATAAAATAAATATTTCTTTATTTTGTTTCCAGAAAGCAAAATTTCAAAAATTTCATTCAGACTTTATTTCACCATTTTAGCTTAGAATTACCAAAAAATAGGATTAATGCTAGTTTACATGAAAAATTTAAGCTTAATTCAAAGTTTCAACTTTTTAATCCTTTAAGGCCTTTTACTCTGTTAAAGTGTTGAATTAAGTACCCTTAATATGGTACTCGTTTTTTTAATGGAATCTTTTTTCTTGAAAGTTACCTAACCTGAATCTTTTTCAGTTTCTCTGATTCGTGTGAAAATTGTCATGTTATTGGCTGACTAGTGAAAACATAACAACAAACAAACAAACATTTTTAAATAGATAATAAAGCTGGTATAAATAATATTAATGAACTGAATATTTTATTTTTTATTTTCTACGTTTCTATTTATATTACAAATGTATCAAGTGAGAGTTATTCAGGTTTGGAAATAAAAATCATGAAATTTCTTTGTGATAAACATAATATTTCACAGATATAATACAATCTGATTTTCCTTCATCTTAAAAATATAATATATTTTTTGGTATAACTGTAAACATATCACAATTAAAATTAATGAGTAACTTAATATTCAAAGACATCACATATCAAAGGAATACTCAGGTACGTACGGCTGGAGCCTCATGGGTAGTTATTTGAATTGTTTATCAAATGAGGTATTTCGCGTGAATTTTAAGTCGCTACTCATTGATTAGAGAATTTAAGAAAGATGCTTTTTTATTTTTTTTTATATATTTTTTTCATATATTTATGTAAACCACATTATCTGTCAGTAACACAGCAAAAAATATTACATATAATGATATAAGGCGATAGAATTGTATAACTAAATAAAATGAACAATTTATTCTTATATAAATGTTATATATATTTTTTTTAATTTATTTACTGTCATATTGATGCAGGAATTAAAGTATAAAAATTCTTAATATAAATAGCCGTAAAGTTTTATAAAATAGTGTATTTTGAGCTAATTTTATTATTATTGTGATTCTTAATTTAAAATTGGTAAGTCGTTAATTGTATTTAGTTGCATTATAAAATCACTCCATACATTTAAGAACATTGAGCTTCAATTTGTATTATATTATGTTACATCTCGCTCTTATGAATAATGAAAGAGCGAGATATCAAGCTCATGCATACTAACAACGCTCTACAAGGAATAGTCACGAGCGCCCGTAATTCGTGAATACATATTATGCATGTGTGCGTCGTCGCACTCACACAGCCGTCGTCAACAGGTAAACGACATTACGACGTCAGCCGAAGCGCTTTAGGCAGCGAATGCATGAACGATGAATAAAATAATAATCAGTTTGTGCTTGAAATTCTGTTTCTCGTGTTTATTTATAATTTATCCGTTCCTACAATAATAATATTCTATTGTATGTGACATTAAAGTGCCTACTACAGTACAGTATTTGCTTATGAAATAGGGACAAACGTGTTAAATTATGTAAAAAAAATTTGCAAACTTCTACTTTCTTTGATGTTTTCAAAGAATTTTGCAAAAATATTAAAATAAAAGCACAAATAAATCGATTTCATGCATAGTTAGCCTTAGTTTAGTTTATAGTTGTGCTCGTTACTGCGCATGTGTTAACATACACGCTGTGTCTGTGTGAGTGCGGGTGAAGCGTCAGTTGAGATATAACCACACACGGACAACAACGTTAATATATATTGACATGGAGATCAAAGAAGAACCATTCGATGATGCACCACATAATGTGACAGAGAGCCCATCAACCCCTAGCCCGGAAACATTGGTGATAGAAATAAAAGAGGAAGACATAGAGTAGAGTGAGACAGAGCTATCTCCACATTTTGTCGAGGAAGAAAATTGTACAAGCATTGAGAGATGAAGAACTGATGCCCGTTCAGGTAACTGGCTTCAACTCTATGGTTAAATAGAGTGTATAAATAAACTAACTTATAAAATAATTACAGACGGAGAAAATAGTTGCCATTTTATATTACTATATTAAAAAGGAATATGCGTAATTGGAGAAAAGCAATCCACACTGTGATCTGAGTCCTCTGACCAATATTGCCCAGAGAACTACTGAGGCAACAAAACTCACTGAGGAGGATGTACTAACAATATCAGAGCAGTATCCAGAACTACCCTCGGCTCCAAAAGAAACATACTCTGATGTGGACACCAAGCAGCTGCATACAGAGGGTCACAAGATGAGTAAGAGAAAACGACGCTGACTTTGATATAAAAATGATGATGTTTTTAAGATAAACATTGAAAACATTTAAAAAATAGTCAAATCAATCAAAGGTAAAAAACAAAAAGGCGGTCATGGAAATACAAAAATTTCAGTATTTATTTCTATATAAAGATGTTGTAACCACTTTTTTTAAACCCTTGACTAAGAATCAAGACTTTTAAGATTTTCAACCCTCTGTCCCTATCACTCCATGATATTATAAATATCAAAGGAATTATTAGATTTCAATATTTTCTTTAGTATCCTTTAAAAACTATGTTAGATCTTAGTTAGATTTAGTTAGATCCTATATTTATAAAAAATGTTACATTTTTTGTATAATTGTAACGGTATTAAATACCAATGTAATGTAAGTAGTAAAAATGTTTGTCTGTATTAGTAAATAAAATTGTTTATAAAAATATTAAAGAACGTTTTACATCTCAACACTATTCTAAGATGTAATACCACGTACTAAACTTTAAAAATGTACTTCATTTAAATTTTGAGAAACTTAACTTTTTAATATAAATTAGGTCTGAGGCTTATAGACTGTACCTCCTTAATATTAAAAACTGTAAACATTATAGAAATATCGCAAAACCGATTATTTTCAGTATTTAATATTAGTTTATTTCACTTGTTTTTATTTACTGTATGAATAGTATATTATATACATTTATCATATAAAGTCATTATTTCTTGAATTGTGATGTTTGTTAAATTATTTAATCATTGTTCTTTGGGTAAAAGTAATTAACCCGCTCTGTAATTCGCTTACTGCGATCTCTTGTAATTTATGATATAATTTTATTTAACTGAGTGAGCGAAATAATTTTATTACAGACCAAGCGGTTTGAATAACGTGCTTAGTTCGAATACGTAACGTATCATATATTACGGTTGAAAATAATATATAGAAGAGGAATGCTTAAAATGAAATTAGGTTTGTTAAAGAAATAATAAAAAAAACCTTTCACAGAGTCTCAAGAAAAGAGCGAGTTTTGAGCGAACACAACAGAAAAGGCGGTAACAATTTCCGTTCTCCCAATTCATTAGCTCTCATTGAAGTTCTCGTACATTTTTATAGCAGTTGTAGCCTTTATTGTGACGCAATAAGATTTACAAAAGCTAATAGTAACGTTACACAAGTCAAAGTTCGTATGTACTCGAGCTGTTTGTTCGTAGTTTAGTTGTTCTTGCTTTACCGACTTTACCTAACTCGGTTTCAACTTCGACTTCACTAACAATATAAGAACCTAATTACAGCGTTACAGATATTTCTTAGACTTGAAGACCAACTTACCTTGGCTATGGAACATATGCAAAAAACTAATGTAAATTAGTTACAATTCCCCTAATTAAGTTGTTAGGACGGTAGATCGTCAGGTGTTCGCAAATAGGACCCTCGTCAACGGTCGATGTGGGTATTTTGCATATATTGTGTTCGGTGTGTCGTGGGCTGACGGGTCAGCCTTGTTAAATTTAATCATTTGGGTTTTGGTAATAGAATAATTCTAGATCAACCTTCGTAGCGGTCATCCAATCAATGTATTTGAAATATATACATATATATTCGAAACGCTTCTAATATTAATGGGATGGACGTCTTTCTGATGGAAAGTTTCTGTTTGTTTCGTGATTTAATTTTGATTAAAGATATTTCGTATGCTTGATATGCAGATATCTTCCGAGTGAAGTTATTCTAACTCCAAGTTGATGAAAGCCTTCATTACTAAACGTCAAAGGGCATATCTCAAACCAAATTCAAAATTTAAAGCTTCATCATCTGATCTGTGCAGGGCCAACACGCCAAAGGGTTCTTAATGAGAATTCCAATACAAAAGTAACATAAATTAAGCTTCATTATAAACAAGGGATGCCATCTGCGTATTTGGGGGTGAAGAATTTTACGTATATATAACGAATTAGAATGCTTAGTGCCTTATAGTTTCAGAAATGTTGTTATAAAATATGAATTTCATAATTGCTCTGATCATTGAGGTAACTAGGTACTAAGAAGCTTCGTCTCTTCTCGTCTCAGAGGCTGTAGTCAAACTACAAAACGCTAATTGTCGATTCTACTTAAACATATGTACGTAAGCGATAATATAACGTACTCGTATGTCAAATACATGTGTCGTTCTATTCTACAAGCGTGTTGCCATTTGTCTAGACCCTCATAAAAGGAGTTAACGAATCATGACGAGCCGTGGAGATTATAGATTAATTTACAGATGCATCTTATAACTTTGATTCTTTGATCAAAAGTTAAGTAAGTTAAAATATTTTAGAACTTTGTCTTTGTAAATTAAAGTATTCTATGGAGTAACCGAAATGTTAAGTGAGTTACAATTAAGTAAGTTTAACTGATAAATCATGATTGTGAAACTGAATAGAATAGCAATAGTAATTATATATAACAATATATATAACGGTGGTAAATGGATTGCAAAACTGACTGAATTACAGACCTTGTAGATAATGAATTATTAGAATTAGTTTAACCTCCCTTTCGCCTATTATATTGTCTTTTACATTTTATTATTATAGACTTAATAACAGTATATTTTTGTTAATTTTACCGCTAATGTGACTCCCAACGAATGTTCCAGACGTTTTTGAATTGTAACGACACTCGGTAATGACTCGCCATACCAAGCTTTTTAAATACTCACGTATATTCAGTTGCTAGGCGGTTCTTTATACGAAGGTCATAACACGTACGTGTCCCGCCGCGATGTTTGATACGTTTAGAATTGTGTTACCGTTTCTAAATGAAAATGGGGCTCTGTTGATTTTTGTTTCCTTTTGGAAGCTTTGTTGAGTTGAATAAAGAAATATTCGATGTCACAAAGAAATTATTTTAGCGTATGATTATAGGAATTCGATTTTAGGGTTCCGTATCAATAGAACCCCGCAGACTGCGGAATCTCCAAAATAATTGCATATCGCAAAAAAATACTTACAAAACGTGCTCAACTCATAGTTTGTTGGTTTAGTTTAATTTCTTTTGTAGCTAGAACAATGCTTCTGTTTCATATGTTATAATTTGTCATGATATTGATGTATGTTTGTTTGTTTGTTACAGACACGAGCCCATCGCTCCGGCCAATCATGAATTAGATATCGGTTACAACGATATCAAACGTACGTATCTATATTTGTAAACTATAATTTTCTCCTGAAAAATATTGCATACTTAAGTTTCACACTTGTCAACATATAAATATATACGTATAAATAAATAGGTAAACTGTATTGAACATTTTAATTTATTTTTAATACATACATTAATATATATATTTATATATTCCGGAAACGGTCAAATGATTGCTATAATAGAATGAATAAATTTAAATACATAATTTAAATTAATATTGTTATCAAGATTCAATGGTCGAAGTATTTTTTCTTTTCAAATGTGAAATAAAACTTACGCGGGTAGGTTTGAAAAAAAAATCAAAATTAGCGTCCGCGTGGTTATACCTTTTTTAAAATATTTATTAATAAAATGCGTGAACGTGAAATTTCCATTTCATTGTTGTAAATTCTCTGTAGTAATAATTCAAACAAGCTACTTTTGATGTTTACTTAGGTTTTGATTGTACAATTAATGTATGGGTACAGCCAACCGAGTTTAGACTTTAATCTGATTAATTTAGAACTCACTTTGCATATTTCCACTAACTGAGTTACTTGTCTAAGCTTTTGTTACTTACCCAACATATTAGAGGCATTTGTGCTGGATTTTTTTATATAAAATGGATTAAATTTGAAAAATATGAAAGAAAATAAACATATATATATTTCTGACAAAATTGTTAATAATATTTTATTCTGTACTCTAATGATATTTAAATATTAACATTTTGACTTTTAACATTCCATAATGTTCAACAAAATAACTTTAGAGCAAACTTTTCTGGTGAGAAACAAACTTCGATACATATTAACTAACAAACTTCAGGCTTCCTTGAGTTATTAAAAATGTAAATGCCCAGGTCATAAAGCGTGTACACAAGTCACTATTAATAATAATTTAAAATTACACGATGATTTCATCAAAGTATTTATAAATATTACCAAAAAGTTGTAAATATTGTATAATTTTACATAAATTATAAATAAAATTATACAATATTTTTATATAACATATTATGTATATTTGTAATCGTCTATAAACATGTTAGGATTATTTAAATTTTACACTGCACAGTTGGAAACATTGCTGGAGATTTTTGAAAGAAGCTGAATAGAACACGCGTCCTTCCGGATGAAGACGATTATATATCAAATGCTAGTAGCTCAATTGTCAGAACGACGGAACAGTTTCCAAGAAGTCTCAGATTCGAACCCCGCCCGTAATATATTATATTAGAAATAATATTAATATATCAAATCAAAACGCAGATACGTAGAATTGTAATTCAAAAGTCATATTCCAGTTGCTGTAATGGAATTAGACGCTCGTCGCCATCTCGTTCATAAATCACCTAAAATCCGCTCGAACACGATTTAATTACATATTAATAACGTTATTTACGACGTCCTGATTATCAAATTGAATTCTAATTGTAATAGCTTCATTATTGATGACGTCTTAGTTACATGTTACATTTGTAAGTGATACAGAAGTGCCGCCCTTGTAAAGTACTTAATAATACTTTAGTTACTTGCTTTAAAAAATATTTCAAGTATTGTCTTGAGTCTGACTTCAGGTCATTTTAAATAACGATTTATTATATTATTATATTTATATTTACCCGGCTGTATTCACGTAGAAATTAAATCTAGTTTCGAACCCATTCGGGGTTTTTAATCATGAGCTCTGAGCGTGGCGGAGTCGCGGCGCGAACTCAGTGACGTGACAGCCGTGACTTTAAATATTATATTATTGTGACATTTATATTATAATACGAAAATAAATAAAATAGATAGATGTAAAATTAATGGCTTTAGAATAACTTTAAAATAGTATTAGTTAACTGTAAATAGAGTGTAGTTTGATTTATTTTTAAAATTATACGTTTCGTTCCCCTGAATAAAACATTATATTTTTGTATAAAATATAAATTATTGATATGTTATTGAAGTTATGAAAGTTCAAGGCTTTTATATACTTTTAGTAATAACAATGAACAGTAATATTTAATAACACGATGCCACTCGCCTGCGTCGTAAAGATTATTGTAAAAATTTATATTTTCAATAATGGTGAGTGCCTTTGCATCACTAGTTATAACTAATATTATATTTTTCAGTTTATTTCTCATTCAAATAATAATCTACATGTATCTGAAAAAGCAAACATCTTTAGACGCTCCATGTAACATGAAAATGTAAATATAAATATAATTTGAAAACGTTTTACTCACAACTGTACTCTTTTCAGCTGAAACGGTGTTTGCTTTAGAAATACATCCTTTACTGAAGTTAATCTGAAGTTTGATGTAACATTCAAAAATTATTGCAAATTTGTTACATTATATTTTTGTTTATTTTTTTTTATTCTACTAAAAAAACTACAATGAAGGTAATGAGATGGCCCTATTGCGAGCGTTCTTTTATAAGCCTCTTAAATAATTATTTTTCATATTCCTAATTTGTTCATATTTAATATTGGATAATTATCGTGTCAGGATCGGTAATTACCAATTAGTGTTAAAACGGCGATTTTTATTTACTAACATGTCTAATACAGGATTTTCTCGTAATTAATGATTTAGGGCTCGTTAAGAGTGTTAAAGGAAAATATTCTAAATATATATTTTTTTATAATATAATATTTGTGTATTTTCATTTAACCTTCGGCTTTAAAACCGTTTTACTAAATCAAAAGGTCTAATTAAAAAAAATAAAGACAATAATTTTTGTCTATGTAAAGCTGTCAAGTGTCAGTTGTGTTTTCGGGAAAGCTCCACACCAAATCTGATAAAATAAAATCAATAATACCTACCAATAATTGCTTATATATATATTTTTTAATAAAACAAACTTAAACATGTATTTTAACTTACGAAAGACTCCGTGTACTTCAGTTTCAGATGACACGTTCCATTTTGGAAGCACTTAACGCGCCATCTCACCTTTGTCTATGGTAAAATGAGAAGCCCGCGCTCCGAATTTAATTTATCGGATCACAGATAATATCAAATTAATATTCAATAAATCATTTTATGTCATCACATGTACAAATGCCTTATATTTCTCTTAACGTCTATTAATATATAAGATTATATTTTGTTATTTCAATGTACAAAGAAATGTCGGTTATTTTAAATCAACCTCTTATATAATTAAATACTGTAATATAATTCCAAAGTTAATATTTGTCACAGATAATAAAAACAAACGTCAAATAGTTCGCGCTCCTAGCTCATCGTTCGGAAACAGCCAATGACACGATGGCTTCCGAAATAATATCCGTCATCTAACAAATCAATCTATTACTAAATTTTAACATGAATATCTACAATTTATAGCAATTATTAATGAGATTGTTTAGGTAAGACGATTTGATATAAGACATTTAAATTTGACATACGGTAGCTCAATTAGTAGATTGACGGAACGGTTTCCCAGAGTTCGTGGGTTCGATCCCTGTCTCTATATTATTCTATATTTATTTAATAATTTATATAAGCTTAACTTGGTTATACATGTTTCTAAACATTTTCAGGTTTGAGGTAAATTGTAAATAGGCGGTTAAATTTAACTTTATTTTGAGTACATTTTTTTTACCTCATTTGTAAAGTGTACCCACTTAGGGTGCACTTGACAAATGTTAAAAGGACCGCTAGAACAAAAAAATAAACATTAAATCCACTTCAAAAGATAGTTCTTTGTTCTAAAGATATGTTTATTGTAAAGAGTATTAAAACTAACTAAATAAGTGTCTATCTAAAAATAACTCGGAAATAGCTCTCGTATAATTAATATTATATAAAGAAATATGGGACGTTCCAGACGGCATATACCAAGAACGTACTGAATTAAGTATTTTTAATAGTGTATTTAACTTCGTCAGCTCGGCTACTAACAGCCTGTCTAGTTGAGGACTAGGCATTTAACTTAATTAAAGGTATCATACCTATTTTTTATAAGAAGTATATATTATTTTAATAGATAAATTATACACAAGGAAATAATTTAAGTCAGTTATATCGTGAAGCATCGGAGTTGTACATAGCCTGTATATAGCAGGTATATGTATGTATTATAATTGTATTCTGTCTGTATATGTATACCTATAAACTAAGAGTCGTTACCCACTGTTAGCAAATATGTCATCAGGAAATTCAGAGCGAAATTTGAAATTTCCCAAGCGTGAAATTCAAATGAATTCAGCGTACAGCTAACACGTCTTAATTATACATATTTAAGTATATTAACATATTATAGGTACCACATTCGTGAATGATGAACTTCAAATTTAAAAATCATTCTTTAGTTTTATTGTGAATATTATATTTTGACGTATATTTACTTTGTTACCGAATCACGTACAATGTTAAAGGTTCATAAACTTCCTTATATTACGATCGAGGTCGCATTTTACGGCAAAAAGTGAGGGGACGCTGAACGTTCACCACAGGTGCCTTCCATTAGCTGTTCTGGAATCTTCTACATCTAACCGACTTTTACTATTTTTACGCATATTTGACCTATAATACTATCTTGTTTATTTAAATAATTGATTTATTATTAACAAATTAGTTGTTATTTATTTGTTTTAAATATCTATATAATAGCTTTTGAGTCTTTTAAACGTATTTTGTCCGATACGATTATTGGTATAGTGTCAAATGCGTTAACAATCAAACTAGATAAGTGGATGGACATTGTATATATAATACTTTAGAGAATATATTGCCACCCTTGATGTGGGAGGGAGTAAGGAGAATATATCAGAGAAGAGAAGAGATATTTGAGCTTACGTCTCTCTTTATTACGCCACCAAATAGCTCCTTCAGGATTCTAAGAGTGTTATGGGTTGATGCCAATCTGACTACGAGCTGCAGCTAACTAACCACCCACTTCCTCATGATGGTATGTTCGTCTGTACGTATTAAATTATAATTTGACGTTAATAGTCGTCTGTCGTTACGTGTGATACAATTATTATATCGACCCTTGGGACTCGCACTGCTGACACTTGAACGCTATTTAGATTTAAGGGTTATTGTAAACGTGACGTCATTGCCTGTTTCATCTCGATACGTCGATATATTTATTAGAATATTTTAAATTATCTAAATGAAATTTCAACTAATAAAATAAATAACTTTAAATACAAATTTATATGATATGTTTTATAAAGTATATCATAAACTAATTTTACATCAATATCGTATATATAAAAGTGAAGCCACCATCAAAGAGCCGCCATAATTTGATTTACCGTCCGTCTGTGTACACCCTTGTGCGTTCCAATCAGAAGATAGCGTAATGACGTTTGGGGCTCTCAATTACATTACAGCATCCAGGGCGCTAGTGCATCCACTGTGAGCTATGACCTAGCGTCAATATTATATTATCTACGTTCAGTATTTAGTATGTAAATATATAACTATATGAATATATTTGTCGTTCAAAATTTGACTGGAGGAATGACAGTTGTGATTTTTTTTTATTATTATTTCTTTTAAGCAGAAGGATTTTAAACATTATTCCACCGTGTTTATTAAAACATTATGTGACCTCTTTTGAAGAAATTAATTTGAAAGTGCCTACGTAAAACTGCAGCGATTAATAATAACGTTCAACAAATTAAAAATTAAGTCCTTAAATATCAACAATTTACATTTACGGCTGTACTTAATCTTTTGTAACATCTCTTAATTTGAAGGTACAAGGGACTCGTGCACAAAAATTTAATATTAGCCCATCAAGAACCCCCTCCCCCCTTCTTGACGTAATAGATTTCATCCAATTATCTCAAGGTGTCTGACAAATGGCAGATTACTGCTCCTTCGTTTTATATTTTCTGCTAAAAGCAATGACAGATCTCAACGTATCAATCAAGTTTATATTAAGTGACTTGTTAGTGACTTAAGAATATTCTAGAATGTTAGTATCAAAAATTGTAGTTTATTCGTTGTTATTAATGTAATTATCTACATATATTCATTGTGATTTTTGAAAGACATCTTATAGATGTCGCCACCATCGGGATAAAGACGAATATGGATAGAATGCTAAATTCACCGAGCGATGCGCCAGCTCAATTGTTAAGCGACGGGACGGTATCCCAAGGGTCGCTGATTCGAATCGCTTAATTTTTTATTCTATATTTATTTAGATAATTTAATGAGCTAAACGTTTATAAACGTCTATAGACAGTATACATTAGATACTGTTTATGTTTCATGAAAAAATATGTACGAAGGCTTGTAGATACGTTAAATATGACCCAGGTGCTGATGTGGTCTTTCACTGCTCCGGAAAAAACCAAGCGAAGAATAGTTATAAAATAAATTGTAAGACTAAGTAACTTGGGAAAAGTTACCGTCAACACTTTCAATATCTTTGTTCACTTTTCTATTATTTACATATTATGTGCGAAGACGACACTCGGTTGTATTATTATACAATACATAGAAGTTTGTACAACATATAAAAGTATATAGTTCTACAATACATAAGGTGTATGTATCTTAATATTTAGTAATAAACACCTAAAGTCATTTAATTTCACTGAAATACATTATTCAAACACCAACTTAAATACAATCAAAGTCCCAAATTAACGTGAATTTCCATGAAAAGCCCATTGTGACGCTAACAAAGCGTTATAACCGATGGTTTAAGTATTTTGTAATATCAAGTTATCTTCTTGTTTCAGGTAAGTTACGACGAAACTTTTTCTGATAGATATTGTGTCCTGGAAAAAGATATGGTAAGCGTTTAAAAATAATTCATTATATTTTTTTTCTATAAGGCAAAATATTAAATTTTAAAATAAAAAAAATATAAAAAATACCTAGAATTAAAAGTTACATAATAGATAAGACATTCGCAATTGAAATATAATATATCTAGTTTTAAATATATCACCTATTTACATTTAGATGTCGAAACTTTATAATAAAATGATAATATTTACTTAGTATTTACCTTTTACATTAAAGATTCGAGACTACCAATAGAATAATTTACATATTTTCTTAACGCAATCTACTCCCATTAGGTTTTAATGTAAGTTTTAATTACAAAGCTCCATAGACTATAGATTGCAACAGACTGGCCGCCATGTTTGCAAGGGCAGCGCCCGTTGCCATGGCGACCGCCGTGTTTGCCGCCATATCGATCTTGTTTACTTCCCGCTTCCCTTGCACCGGGACCGTGCCTTTGTTTTTGTTTTATTTCTACCTATTTTAGTATCGAGGGTTCATATTTGTTGGATACGTAGTCTATTTTATATAAACGTAGAATGATTAATGCAGGGGAAATTAATATGAGGTAGACTTCTACAAAAAAACTCATAAATAATGTTGAAAGTAATTAGTTGTTACTTTGATAATATAAGCGTTTTAAAATATGAATACATACATGCGAATATTTAGCAACACCTGTGTCTTAAGCCGAAGCACGGCACCCGATGTTATTAAATGGGAACAAAAAATATTTTTGGTAAAGTCGTTAAATATAAAATATTAATTAACTAAATATTCGTGTTCGGTGAGAATTGTTATTTATTACTTGCGTTGGAATAAATGAAGCTAGTAATATATTTCATTAAAAAAAATACATAAATTATATCTTACGAATTTTAACTGGTACCTATTTACAATGTTCATTGAAATAATTCGACATATATAAAAAAATATATAGAATATATATACTTTTTAATTTATTGGCAACTTCCAGGCCAGTAGGTCTTCCTGATCTAGGCCTAGTTAGTAACCTCGACATCCTCATGCAATCGATATTAATGACGCAAGCATATAATGTTACAGACATCGATATCGATGCGGTGTGAAATACAACACTAATCGGAAGGACTGTTGCAACCCTGCGATTATATAACGTTGCCAATTTTTTTATAAAAGATAAGATATAAAGCCGAAACGCACTGAACAAGTCTGAAGTACATCCCTAGATATCCACAGAAATTTATTCTCTATGCTTTAGCTCGCTGTCTCACTAGTCTAGGGTCTAGTCTAGGACTTATGACAACATTAGTAGTTTGACAAATTTATGAACGAATGAGAAACTACAAATGTATGTGTGTGTAAATGTATTCATAACTAGCTTAAAACATAATTAACTTGGCAAAATAAATAACATTATAATGTAAGGATATTTTTTTTTTATAAAAATATGTTTCGGTCAAAAATATTCCATTCAATATTCAAAGTTTCTGATTCCTAATTATTATTTACTTGTAATATACACGTCCAAAATACATTCGTGAAACCCACTCTAACAGATGACTAAGAAAATAATTATTACATATAATAAAAAAGATACGTTAACGTCAACATCGAAAAAGTATTTTATATAAATGATAAAATTGTACCAGATTTCAGATCGCAAAAGCATTATAAATGTTAAAATCGTACAACCTTTCAGATACTTTGAGTTCTATTTGGAGTTGATACATTGGTCAGCTGAAATATTGAACTTAATAGGATTTTTCGATATTAAGAGGAAATAGCTTCAGCCATCGAATGTCTCGGCAATGCATTTGAGATTACCGCTCTGAGTATCTGTCATTGTCTCAGAGATAGAAAGAGATAGATGGCTGTTAATTCTATTCGGATAAATGACTTTTGAACTTAGTTACCATTCTTATGTAGAAGTATGAACTATGTATGTGAGCGTGTTATATGTGTGAAGTAATATAATTATACTATTCTTAATGCGCCTAATTTATTATCCAATTTACAGCGCACTATATGACCCCAAAAAAATATGTAAGTCTCCACCAATCAGATGATAGCGCTGGCTCACTAGCAGCCTTTTCACAATGCTATATAACCACGCTACTTGACCTAGCATTTGGTAAAATGTATGATTGTTCTAAGACCTGGAACATTTTATTGTAAATGCCAATGCCTCTTAGCCGCCTCTTAGCCGTAGTTCGAGAGAGAAGTTTGGATGTAAGTGTTGTATAATAGTTGCAAACTAATCTTTCACGGGAACATGTGATAAAAATGAGCGTCACGGGTCGTTGACCTGTACATTGACCTGGACATTATGATTTGTTACCTTGGTGATGTGACGCGCTTTGTGCCCTATGATAATACAAGTAGAGGCTATATTAGGATGAGGAGGACGTTCACGTGTGGTCGTACGTCCGGCCTACCTCAACATGCCATGCGACAATTGTATCTAGGGCTGTCAAAAAAATGCATCTTATTTTATTTAATCAATCATTAAATCGGTGAATTTCCATTATAGAAACTTACTTGGCAACATTTTTTTTGAAGATCTTAGGAATAGTTCGATATCAAAATATATTATTGAATTATACATGTATGAAGTAGCAACCCTACCTTACATTAAAGTATGTGAATGAATTATAACTGTTGACTTTGTTGTTAGCGAGATACTTCTAAAAGCCATCAACTGAGTCTGACTCATGTTTGAAAACATAAAGATAAGGTTTTATATAAATATATATATACCTACCTCACTGTGTTTAGTTTGTTTGTCTAGATAATAAATTATTTTAATTACTTGTCAAATTTTCAACCCTTGGACTTATAATTTGTAACAGATTATTAAGAACAGATTATTGTAATAAAGTTATTGGAAATCTAATTTTACTTATCGTTATTTTTCTTTCGAGTTCTTTGATAATGTAATAGGTTATTACTGTTAGTGAAGCAATTCTATCGGAGAAAAAATTCTAATAATATTTATATATAAATGTTTACTTTTAATATTTAATGTAAATAACAATTTTCATATTTCAGAATATTATATTTATAATACATTTTCTCTCTTATTAAAAATATCGTTACTTCGAAACAACGAAAGAATAATAATATCCCAATCTATCTAACAAAAAACAATAACGATTACACCCCTACATTTTTAAACACCCTTACACACACATACACATGTAAACACAGTGCACACATAAACGAAGCTCCATTGTATACGCTTCACACATGTGTGCAACAGCCGGGAACGGCAGCTGCAGAACTTGAATTCTGTCTGTGCTTCCCAAACTTTTATTATTAACTGACATGCATTGTTAAATGATTTATTGCGTGTATCGAAATAAATTGTCGAATTGATAGAATTTAAAAACGTAATTTGTATTTCAGATCTAATTATATATTCATATTAACCATGTTGCTATGAAAATTAGGCTTAAGTAGGTAGACTACCTACCTGTCTTAGGTATTTCAAAAAGTATGTGTATATGATATTAAAATTTTGATAAAAATAATAGAATCATTCCAAATGTCAAATTTGAAATAAAACCGGTGAATCATTACGTTATGCAATATATTTTTAAATAATTTAAATCAACGTCGTTATATTTGGGTACAATGAACGAACCAGATCGCCTTGAAAACTTGAATGTGAAAACCATTGCAAAAAGAAAAAACTTACTGTCTTATTATTTTACTAAAACCATGACATCATCTGTGTAGAATTTTTAATATTTTAAGCAATTACTAATAAAATAATCAATTTTTGGGAAGCATATCCAAACGATAATATTTAGGGTTCTTTTTTGTTGTAGTCATCTCGGGCGTAACGTATGGGTGCTTTTGCCTGTTTTTTTTTTCTTCCGAAAACTTGACCCCCTCCATCAGTTATGATTCGACCGTCGACGCGGACGGTTGTGCTCGCGTGCTCTTGATCTAGTCATTATCCAAAATTTTATATTTGTATTCGATTGTGGTTTCTGTAATTAAGTTTTTCTAAAGTAAGTTAGTATTGTGTGTTAATTTAAGGCAACCTGAAGACTGAATTTAATGAACGGATTTGGTTTACTTTGGTGAGTTATAAGTTTATAAAAGTTAACTTTTAATTTGATAAAACTTGAGTATTACTAAGATTGGTTTGTTGTTCTCGTGGACAGGTTTCTTTCCCCGACAAACTAAATTTAGACAAGTTTACAAGTTCACCTCAAGTTGAGTAACCTTACGCGCATGCCCTTGACTAAGTGCGTTCACAGCATTTTATACGTTCATATTGTTTTTTATTTATTTAAAATATATTATTTATTGCTTTTAGATTTCTGTTCATGCTTGTAAAATGCTTTTAAAAAAACAAGCATTTTTTTGTTGCTTTATTGAATGTTATTCAAATAATTTTCTTAAAATCAATCTAGTTAATTTTATGTATACAATTTGGGATCAAAGAATTTGATCTCAAATCAACAGCTTTATATCCGTTTAATATAAAACTTAATTTCAATATTCAGTACATTTTCCATATCATGTCTAGTAGGAGCTCTAGTACTTTTTAATATAGCTAAAGGATTTCAAAGCTAATTCTGGGCTAGCTTGGAAGGCAAGCCATTTGGCTTTGTTCGGTCTACATGATGTTCGTAGTTAATCCAATATGGAGTTTGTTCACTTGCACGAAAATCTTATTCGTTTTACCTTAAGAGAAACCTTTCAGAGAGATTGACTTCCGTTTACAAAGGTTTTCTACATAACTTTATTACATTTTAGTACATCGAATATAAAACATTATTTTATTTAAGACATTATTATTCTATGTACTTTTTTTGTTTATATAACAAAAAAAAATATCTGTTTTAAAGTTTTTTAGTACTTTACAATCATTATGGAACAAGGTTTTAGGTTACAAGATTATTTGAAAAAGAAAACAAAACTTTGAGAAACAGTGCATATTGTTTACCTATGACTAATATAAGTCATTGTTCGGGAAATATTTTTAATCCTCAGAACCTCACTTTGGGAAAACTCTTATATTGAGATTAAACTCATAAAAAATAAGAAATAAAACTGTATTGGTAATGTAATATAAAACGTTTAGCGTAAATATAATCTGCTATCCTACTCTACTAACACAGAGAGAGTGAGAGAGATACTTGTCAATATGTTACAAACTTTATATTTATTTATGAAAGCAAAAGCTACATTCAAATAAAATGAAGACGGAAGCGGTTACTATTGGTTAAATGAAATAGGCCATTATGCAGTCCTATCTCTTGATTGCTGGAATAGTTATTAGACCGACTGTAGTCTACTGGCTCAGGGTATAGTCCACAAGCGAGCGGCGAGCGGAAAAAACTGAGATATGGCATTTTATTTTAAAGCTATCTTTTCATTCCCTGATAGTGTTTAAATATTATTATAAAATTTAAATGTACGTATAGAAATCGCAGAATCAAATTAAAAAGCTCGTGTGTTTAAAAATCGCTTGCGAAATAGTATTGCCTTAACTCTGGAGACGAGATTTGGTATGCAGATCAGAGCTGGTCGTTAGATTCAATTTGATATATGACTGCGACAAATAGCTCGCTTCCTCGCACGGTATATTGAAACAATAACAAAATATATTCAGTATTTAAGGAAACAAAACTAATATATAAAACATATTACCAAAAATAAATATTGAAACGTTCTTGTGATGTTCGTTAAAAGGTATTATGTATGCAGATTAAACTGAGAAGCTGCAGCAGATGGCCGGAGGGATGAGAGGATCAGATATTGTCGAGGAGACACGCACCTCCGAACAGAAATACGACCTTACATTCCATCATACCTATTAAGTATATTTGAATATAAAATTATTCGTCAATATATATATACTAGCTGTGCCCGTGACTTTGTCTTCATAGAATACTTAGAAGGGCGATTCTCGTTAAAATTTTAAAATAAAAACAAATAACTCAGGTACCTTTTTTAGGTACTTAATGAAATTTATATAAACAATTAGTTATAATACATTTATTACATTCAAGTCGAGATAGATGTTAACAGATTGACTAATACCGCCATCTGTTGGAAACTTATAAAATTAATCAATATTATTTAGCAATTAAAATATCACGATCATTAACAGAAATAAAATATAACCTGTTTTAAATTTGACAAATTGACGTATCCGCAAATTTTCATTAATATTATTCTTCGACAATTAGCCCGTATAAACATCGTGACACGAAATATATATATATATATATATATATATATATATATATATACATAGATTTAAAAACCGAATACCAAAAACAATTATTTTATTTGTTATTCAATATATTACTACATTGTCTCTTTGTGATAAACTCTGTGAAATGATTGTAGAGATTATTGGAATTCCTTACCTGTCGCTGGGGTTAAGTCACTGTACCGACTTAACTGTCTTTGTTTGAAGTCGGTTAAGTCTCAGGTAAAATACCCTTACGTACAAAATGTCGGTGGCTTTTGTATTTCTTATCTTATCAGGTAAACAGTCTAATGGATTGGGTCGTCAGTCTTTTTGTTAGGTTTAAATCTAAACCCTAACTTTTGTATGATAGATATATTATAATATAATAATAAACTTTGCCGCCAAAAAAAAGGTCATTTCTCATCAGCGGGACGGCTCGTAGATGTTCTCTATTAATCAAATTAATTAGTTTTCTTTCTTTGGAGACATGAGACGATGTCAAGTGTCTTCTAGTTTGTCTTTCTCTTAGATTATTCTCTCCATAATCTTTTTATAAATTATAAAAAGATAAACTTACATTACACTATATTTGTAAATGTATAATTATTTAATTAATAAATTATAATATGATGAAAATACATGTAAGATTCAGTCATAAAAATAAAATACAATAAATTTGATAAAATGGAAATGTTTCTTTTAATTATAATAAAAAAAATAAAATGGATTATTTAAGTAAATATTGATGTAATAAATTGACTAAAATAAAACGTGGTTTATATACACTTATGAAATATATAATATAATATAATCACTAAAGTATTGCGGAGTAATTGCTTCTAATATTTAAGTAATGGTTGCGAAAATATTTTATATACACGTATTGATTTTTATATGACGACATGCAGTCGGTAATACAATTACTACAAACCACTCATAATTGGATTATTTGCCCCATGGTTTATTTATTTCTTTTATATGTGAAATGGACAATAATCTACAACAGCTTTAATTATAGATCATGAGTTCACGAGTCCGCCATGTTTCTAGCTCATAAGTAAGAACCTCGAACGGATTCGGAACCAACCGTTCAAAATATTTATATAATTGACGTGATTACAGTACAATATATATAATAGTCATCATGGATTACAAATGTATAAAAAATATATAATAAATAATGAATCAATATGGTCAGGATCGAACCTGAGACCTCTGCTAAACCGTCCAGTACGCCTCGTATCCCAGAGGTCGCAACTAGCTTGACCTGGCTACACGTTTATATACAATTTTGTTATTATATGGACAACGGGAAAGGATTTACTAGAACTTTAGATTGTGTATTAAAAGTTTAATTGGACGCTTAGACGATGAAAAGAAATCTAGACTTTTATAAGATATTGACAAGTTGATAGTTTTTATATTAATATTAATATATTCAGCCAGTATAATAAAAAAGGTTAACAAATACATTGTGATTTTAATTTAAAAAAAAAAAGTGGGTTTCTTCAAGGAGTTATTCAACCCCCAACCCCCAACCCCTATCCATATCAACCGTTAAATCTGTTAAACTATTAATATAAAGTGTGAGAAGTCCATACCTAGTTTTCTCACGGTCAGGTGAATAGATCCTAGACCCTTGTGCCCTTAACGGTTTAACGTTAACGTTTTTGTTAACGCTTTCATCACGTTAACAATGGATATATTACAAGGAATATTTTACTTTTATTTGTCTCTGTTTTCGCCCCTATTATATGTGATTGTTTTATCTGTATCTTATTTGAGTTGCTGTACATCTTACAAAAAAATTTACTACATTATATACAAAGTTTTTATGATTTTCGATAGTTTTTTTTCTTTTCTAAACTACTAGCTAGGCCATCTTTTCGTATTATAGTAAATAAAGTATACTCAACTAATTCTAAATAGTACTAGAATAAAACATAATTACCTACTATCTAATAGATAGGTTCGTGCGATATTTTATCAAAAAAAATGTATAACCTAAAACATGGACAAACATATTTAAACAAAATAAAAAAAATCTAAATATTACTTCAACGCTTAATAAGCTTTAAATATTATTATTATCTTATATAAACAGTTATATTTTTTTAAATACCCAGTTACGTAATACTTCCAGCTGAAGCTTAAATACAGTCGAAATTAAGATGGCCGATGTAATCGGAGAGACAAAGTCGCAAATGAGGTTGTCGAGTCGAGATTAGCAACTTACGACAGGGCTGCCACTTTTTGATAATGTATTTATTATTTTATTACTTTTACATGCATATTTTTTACATGTAATAAGATTATATTTGAATAACAGTATTTAAAAAAAAATATAATATTATTATATGTTACTTCAGTATTAATAAAAAATAACTTGGTTTAAGAGATTTATTATTAGGTACTTAGTTTGTTTCAAAAATAAATTGTGTACAGTTTGATTGCTTTTGTTTTACTCGTAAAATTGCTAAAGTTGGTAAGTATATTATAACATTCGGGGCTTGGTAAATGTAAGTAGAAAAACAATTATATAAATAAAAATGTTTGGTCCCTTAATACCCAACTTTTATATCACTGTTAGTAAAGATTTAGAAGTTCTTTCCAGCACGTGTTTAAATTTATAAACAATAGGAAGAAGTGTTTCTTATCTTATATTAATATATCTTTAAAAGATATGTAAAATAGTTATTTATCTTATTTTATATATATTTGTGACAAACCTGGTTCACGCGTGCTTCGTTGCTCCGTCACGTCACAGATGAAAGATAAAATGGCGGCCAATATTTAAATCATGTTCCATGAAACTTCCCGCCAACGACTCTTGACCTGTCAAACGGCGCCACTGTCCTTACATTTCATTGGCTTTATCTAAATGGTGTTTTTGGACACAGCTCTTGTGAAATGGACAAATATTTCGGAGGGTGTACATTTTTTTTGCGGAAGAGTTTATTCAGTGTCATTAATGTTTGTATTTTAAAGTGGATTTAATAACTGACGACTTAGATTTAAAGTATATTTCAAACAATGTTTTTTAATTTATTGCTAGGTATATATTAAACTGCATTGCGCATATATTTCTAATTTGTAATAAAATTCACGTAAGCTAGTTGAGCGCCATTTACTGAAGCTATGCACTTTACAATGATTCATCGAAGGTTCGCATTCGTATGGAAAATCAAGTTTCACAACCCAATAAATTTAGCATTGCCGTATTTTTAAAGCACTACAAAAAAATGGAAATATAAAAGAATAGATTAAAAGTTTATAGCAAAATGATAAAGTATGAAATGGAAATATTTCACAAGTTCACCACAAACGTACCAACAGACATCTTATCTACCTCATATATTGTACGTGTCTGAAACTTTCAGGAATATAATAAAATCCAAATCAACTTTGTTACATACAAAGTTACTAAGCCGCGAATCCTCCTCAATGTACTAACATAACCCCCAAATATATTCCTTATGAAATTAATGGTTACATATTCATGAAGACGGAAACTTTATCTTCATTGTCGCGTTAATATTAATGTATGGATATTCTAGTAAGTTCTAGACCAATCTAGAACTTTCTTCAAACAAATACCAATCAATGAATGTGACAACTATAATTACATTTCCTATAATAAATAAAACTTTTATTTGTCAAAATTGTCTAACAAACAATTGTTAGTCTAAAATATAGCATTATCTATGGCTTTAAATTCAAAATTGTTGGTTGCTTATAAACAAAGGTTGTGTTTACGCACACATACATACCAACTGACCAAGACCGGTAAGTTCAAATCAGTTTTGCCAGTTTAATGATATAACAGTATTACTACAAAATCTACAATCTAGTAAGCTCCTTAAGTTTGTAAATAGTCTATTTTTGGTTCATAAAAACATTTCGAGGTCGATGAACTCCGCTCCATATCATAATAAACACATGGACAGAGTATGCGAAAATGATGTTAGTAAAAAAAAAAACCTAAAGCACTCGCCTGACCCAAAAAACAGTGTAAACATCAGCGAATCTATAAATAGTTAGTAACAAATGTACCACCCGCTGACCGCGCCTTCCACGATCAATCTGGAATGTACTGGATAGGCTGTAACTTACCCCACGGCTAGCAACCGACACACACACACCTAAAACACGCACACATACGTAAACACACACGCACCGCACATGTTTAACAACGGATAAATACAAATATTAGTTATTAGAGTTACATACGAGTATATTTTATATTTAAATAAAAGAGTTCAGCAAATTATTGCATTACCTGTCCTATATTTTCCCTTTCAATTGAGACAGCGCAGGTGCTATGTCGAGGCGAATCCAATAAAAACCGTTCGTTGAATTCAGCTCCATTACCTTTTGTTTTTTATAACCTATTTACAAGATAATATATACTTTTTATTGCATGCAAGCAACTTCCTTTTATCTTAGGCAAATGGCAAGCGTTGATTGACGGTTTTATGTGTAAATAAGCTACCATGTAGAGTCATATTATGTCAAAAATATACATTTATCATTCTATTCTACATGCGTTACTGACATTTGTCTAAGCTATCTATCTCTCATACTCCAAATATGTTCTAATTTTGAACTGTTCTGTTGTGACTCTTAGAAGCCATGCTACGTCATGCGTTTAGCTTTGTAACTTCAATCTACCCGCAAATTCCCGCAATGCAAATGAAAATTTAAATGTACCCGCAACAATGTAGGTGAGTGGCAACAGGTGTAGTCACGTAAGTTTGTCCACGTATTTTCTTCACCGTTTTAACTTACTCTAACCGCTCCCCGTTTCCTTTTAACTCGGGTTACTTTAAAACGAGTGCTTTAGCATTGCACTTAGAACCACGTTTTTAACTTTGATACAAACGTTTTAGTTCTCTCTTCATTGTTAAGTCATCTTGGAAGACGGTTTTATTTAAGTACACTTTCATTTCTCGTTAGGAACAATAATTTAATAAAACAACACGTCAAAGCAATATCGTCGCGTTCCATCAAGAAGTTTTTCATTTCTTTTTATCGAATTTTCTCTAAGAATACATTGGAAGAGACAAATTGCGTTTTATAACTTTTCCACGGAAGATCTTTTAATGCAAGTGTTATTTTATTTCTGTCTGTCCGTCGACAGTCGGTCAATTTGCCTGCTCCGTCTCGCTTCCTGTTCGACAACCCGCCTATATTACGTCTCTTATATTTAATAAATCTATATATCTAGATTTTATATCCTGTCCGATTTGTATCTCTTATTTAATTAATATCTTTATTCCCTATTGGTCGTAAATAACGAAATCCGCTGAAATGGTAATGCCCAATAGTCGACATACAATATAAGATCACAGTACCGCTGCCATAAGCCTTGAACCAATTCTTTATATTCTTTAGGGAATATTGGATACGTTTCAGTATGTTTGTTCAAATAACAAAGTGACGATATACCGAATAAGTCAGCTTATACAGTTTCCAGAATTTTCTAGTTATTTGACAGAATTCATTCGATTTCCTTGATATAAAGCTCCAGCAAATAAACGTTATTTTGTATTGATATGTTTTATAATATAAATATAAATAAACACGTCAGTTTTAGATAAAACGAGAAAAAGAAATTTAAAAATAAACTAGCACTAAGAGATAAGACTTTTTCCGTCTATTGGCTTTTACATTTTCTTCAAAGTGTAAAGATATAGACGAATGCCGTTGGAGAGACGCCAAATGCTTGCAATACGCCACTATTTAGTGCCAATTTACAGAAACTTACTTCAAGTTTTTTAACTTTAATAATATTCCCTTTCTTAACCACATTTCAAGCTAATAAGTATTGGCTTCATTACCGTAGGATAAGATTTTAAATTGGATTGATCTTGTTTTTAATAATATTTCGTTTCAAACTCACACAGATGTACAGTTATACATGTGTGCGCGTCAATTATAAATAAACCAAACGAGTTCGTAATTGATTCTCTATTAATTTTCCCACCAAAAGTAACGAAAGGAATCCATTAAAATAACTCATTCAATTAAACAGAAATACCTTCGAGTTTAAATTAATTGCGACTGTCTTTTCGTTGATATATTGTTTAAATAATCAATATATCGATTAATTAAATTTATTTATATATAATATATTATAAATATATATTGTTTACATAACGTCCCAATTGGGACTTCTGCCAATTAGTTTAATATATTTACATAATACAGTATATTTATAATGTCAATGTTTTTTTCCAGGTAAGTAGCTGTGGAAGAGGCACCATGGATAAAACGGTAAAATAAATAAATACAAATCTTAAAAGAGAAAATAGAAAAGAGATTTCAATTGATTTAGGAATAAAACTTGTTTCACGTGAAATTACGTAGCGTTTTTTGGTGAAGTCCCCAATATTGAATATGTTAAAGACAGGTTAAGCAGAAAGGCTGTACTCTACCGTCGACGCGCTGGAACAAACTTGTGTGGTACAAGATATGCGCTGAAGCGGGTTTTTATTTCTGTCTTATAAAAATTTAGATTTATATAAATCATTAATCTTTTTTTAACATTATTGAATCAAAACGCGTATATTATTAATTATTAAAATTATTAATAAGTATACCTACTTTTTTTTAATCTTTCATAAAATCTTCAAATAACTTTATATACAATTTAAAGTTATCTTTTTTCATGTATTTTATATTATTAAGTGTATAAATTGTACCACACTAACAATTTGAGTAGGCAGAAAATTAATGTCCTCACGATAATACGACGTCGAATCTTTTTATCCTTTCTATTCACGACAGAGCGTAGTTTATTTATGGCTAAAAAGATTATTTTGAATCGTTCATATTATAGTTTATTTTAAATATTCACTGCAATATTTACTATAATATGAACCTATAAACTCACTTGACTTTTGATGCATGGCGGTAAAATATACACTGGCTTCGAAACTTCCATATAAAATATATATTAAATCAGTATAATATTGACGAAAAACTCTTTATAATCTTTGAAAATTAGCAAAATATATAATTGCTTCGATTTATTACATTATATATAGTTAGACATACGTGCAATGTGTCTTTGTAATGCTGATGACGTATTTCCTGGATTAGTTCGTTATACAAAGTCCCATTCAAGACTGTCGCCGAATCCATATTCAACTACAAATTATATAATCAAAGCACGCGTAAACCGTCAGCACTAAATGTGAATCTTGTTACCTTTCAAATAAAGTCTATTTTCGTGTGATTAGATTTGAGATGAGATTACAGAATTCACTAGATTTCGCAGTCCTTCGGGCGCGTGACCCGCTGCTTACGATTACTAACGTGGAAGTGTAATGAAATGTTTTGTACTGAATCAGGGTTGCCACTTATCACTAGGAAACCAGGGTTGCCACCTATAACCAGGAAACCAGGGTTGCCACCTATTCACATGTCCATCAAGATTTAACTTATTATAACTCTCTTTTGTGAAGACTTAAATCTAAAGATTTTATTTTCATGTCATAACTTTTTATGTATGTATACTGTTTTTATGTGTTTTAAAAAAAAATACTTCAAAATTATTTGTTGTCAAATAAATAACGTTTATTTGTGATGATATTAATATTAAATTCTGTTATACTTACAATTTCAAAGCGTTAACTGTTCCTAAAACGTGTGAATTAATAATTATTGCGTTAATAGATTTTCAGCCGCAGAGATATCAGGCCGTATTTAGTCTCTTGACAATCAAGCATTAGCTCTGCTATTTGATACCAACAGATTACTTTACTTCATTATTATTAATGATAATTATTTCATGTATTATTTACTCTATATTATATTTATATCAACATTTCAAATATGTTTATTTCTTTGATATTATATTATAAAATAATTCAAACAATTATAGGCTGAAAAGTTTAATATACTATATAATATAATTCAGAGATAGAACTATAATAAAACGTAGCTAATTTAAACATACATTTATTATATAACATCTGCCATAATGTTACAGCTCAAAACAGTCTATTATTAACATTGTAACAAAGAGTGCGCATGTGTTAAAGGCACATGAGTCAGTGGCGCCCTCTGCAAGTCCGTTACTACCCTCATATTAAAACATATCTTTAATCTTACACACACAACTACAGAAACCCCAACGTAATTCCCATTTAGTTGGCAGCTTTATCCCCCTGTCTGGCACGTGTCATAGAAATTCAGGGTGCAATTGTGAAGGGTGACCGACGAAACCAATTTACCTTTTGTGTTTATGTCGGTACTCCCTTTCGCACTGTCCGCGGGTGCAGTGTGCGTGAAAGAGCTAGATAAAGGGGTATAGATTACTGGGGTATAACAAATAGTAATTCATTCGTTGTTCTCTAAACTGGAATTTAGGTGCTATTGTTATTGTAATATGTATTGTTTTGCTTTGTATTAATTCTTATTATTGAATTGCTACTGTTAGTAATAATAAGTTTTATTTTATCAAAGAAATTTTGATAAAATCAATTAATTTATTATTTGAATAATTCTCCATTTATTGTTGACTTTGCAAAAGGCCATAACAGTGAAACGGGACGAATAACAAAGGACCAACTTATCTGACAAATCGCACATTAATACAAACGAAAGCACAATAAAACGTCAAAAACGGCGCGAAAAATGACAGCTCGGGATTTAAAATGGCGGACGTCGAATTACGCAATTTGTTTCATACAATTTAGCTCCCTCGTTCAAATGAAGTTAATTGATAGACTGCGTTCGTAAAAATGCCTTTGTTCGTTAATTTTTTTATTACTCTGGGGAAGAAAAATATATAAAAAAAAACATTTGTCTATAGTAAAGCTATACTAAGGTATGAATTCCATGAAATAAATAAACTAATATAATATTGGGATAGTATAAATTCGAAGCGGTTATACTTAAATTATTTTTTATAAAGGAATATAAAAATGCTTGTATAAAAACATTGGACGTCAGAAATAAATAAAAATGGTTATTTGTACATTTCATGGCTTTTTTTATCACAGATATAAAAACCTGATTTGTTTGAAACGAGTCGTTATTTAAATTGTATATATTAAGGATGTACTCATAGTGATGTACTCAGGTTTGTTGACTAGTAATAACTTTTATTTTTATTTTCGATTTAACCATATTATTTTTATATTATAAAATCTATTAAAATTACTGTCAAACGAACACACATTTATGTAGATTATATTCGTTACCAATTATTGATATTTTGTATATATAGTAGACATTTATATCCATCCATGTCCATCGAATGTCAAATGAAATTCGATCACGAGGGTGAGAACACACCCTTATGTACTAGCGGAGCCCTAATTCACGCACTGCTTAAAGGGTGACTTCAATTACAGACAACGTATATGGTTTTATATATATATATATTATTATCTGTAATAAGACACGAATGATTAAAAAAATAAGCTGACATAAAACGTACTTAAGTCCTTTTCCTGAATATTTAACAAAAAAAAAAAGTTAATATTTTTTTTTAATGAAGTAAGCTCGTATCAAAAGGAAAACAGACATTACATGTCCCTTCGTGATCCAATCAGTTGGTAATGGGTTTATGTTTATATATCGACATGGAAGGCAAATGTTTATTAGAAAACAATTTACTCGGGCAATTTATGAACGAAAATATGACAATTATTTATATAGGCTATGGCTTTTTGTTTACGGTATAATTATTATTAATTAGACTTTTAGTCAAGTATCAAAATTTAAAAAAATAAAAGATTTTGATACTTGCAAAAACATATATATTTTTTTACTATTTTTTGTTATTTTTTATTTAATTTCACGGATAAACATTCTTTGTGAGTCAGTGAAGCTAATTTCTGTATAAAGGCGGTATACATGAGATGAAGTGGGTACATTAATACAATTTATGTGCACGTACTCACTGTCTGGGTGATGGAGCTGGCACTGTGGACGAGCTTAAAGAGAGACGAAAATATGATTTGGTATTAAGAACGAAAGAGACAAAATAAATACACATTTACCTTAGTAACGTATATATGCTGTAAACTGAAATTGTAATTTAAATAACTTTCTATGAAATGCTTGAAAATGTCAGAAGCTCCGCAAAATTTTTAACCCAAATACAGCGATACTCAAACTTACAATTAACGAACTAAACTTTATCTAAAAGTACCATCAACAAATTATATTCATGAATCATTCAAAATGGCGGCAGATACAATAATAATACAGTGAAAGCGCGTGCCGTATTATAAAACGGTACAAGGGTGACAGCTGCAGCTCCTCGCATCTGCTTTTACGAAGGGAAGTTTTTGCAAACGCGTGTCATTAGGCACATGTTGAATTATATCGATTTATTACATTACTTTGTATGATTTGAGCACATTTCATTAAAATTTCATATCATAATAATAACGATAATTATATTTTTTGTTGACCGTACTAAAATTTCATATTATAATTCAATATTTTTATGACGTCATAACTCAGTAGATTTTTTTTGTCAACCATACGTAATAGTATTTTTTTGTAAAAAAAATGCAATACGTCTTAACTCGATGCGTCTACACACACACAGGCAGCACTCACACACCCACACACCAACACCTATAGTGAAGGGTGTTGGCATCGCGCAGGGCTGGCGATAACAGTTTTGTTCTTACTTGTTGAATGTTGATGGATGATCGCGAATGATTGATTATATTTTGGTATTGTAGCTGTTTCTTTGTTTGCGAATTGATTTCAAATCTTGCTTACAATTTTATATAAATGGATTTTTCCAGTTACGTATTGTTGTTAGGGATTTTGTTATATTTTACCTTTGAGGTATTTGAATGCCTATTTACATAGAACTTTCCATTACTTTCACAATAGTATTTTGTTCAATGTAAATCAAACAAGTAGTGAGTGATGATATTTTAATTTGTCGGTAACCCTATATTCAATTTAATCAGTTAATGTGGTTTTGGGTTTACGATCTGCAATGCCACTGTTCTCTTTAAAAGCCCGCCAAGAATTTATGCCCTCATATAAAATAGATCTATCAAACTATAAAAATTCTAAGTGTCATTTTAGTGGCCCCAAACCATATTACCACAATGCAATTAAAATTACCCTAAAACACACATAAATCAGATTTTAATTAATACGCCCTTGACATTTCTGTTCAGAAAATAAGTAAAATAGGGAAAATAAGATTATTTCTTAACATAAACAAACGTATAAGTCAATCCCGTCCGGAGTTTAAACCTCCAACGTTTTATTGGCTCAGTCCTAAAACTTGAAGTTTCAATCCGATTTAGGTTTCCCTGATTGAGTTTTATTGCTTTTGAAATAAATATACGAAATGTTAACTAATATACAATCGGGAATTATACAATTGAAACCAACGCAACTCATTTAACTTAAAAATAGGAATTAATAAAAAATGACATTTCATGAGTAGAACTTATTGAAATAAAACACTGACTTTTGTTTTCACATATCTTCATATATAAAAGGTCTGTATACAACTTATATACTTCTGTACCTACAGTGCGTTCTCGTTTCCATACATAATCTGTGTGAGGAAAAAAGTCATTATAAAATACAAAAAGTTTTATTAAACTATCTTTTGTATGAGACTTCTCGTACACAATAATCAATAAAGATGAAAGCAAATTCAGAAAACTTTTAACAATACAAAATAACAGCGCCCTCTGCTGAACAATTTCGGTTGTACATTTTCATTTCATTAATTTTTCCAGGTTATGTTGTGTCCAAACAAAATATCTCGTAAATCAGTACTTTTTTAATGAAGGACAAACATTCACATTTACTTCATTAGTGTGATATTAAAAATCGAATATTAATAATAAATTCCAAAATGTATTCCACATATGAATATTAGACCTATTGTCATATTTCGTACACACACAAACATACATACACACTTACATGTTAACTGAAACTTTGAACGTTATCAGAGTAGGTCTGGTCGTTCAGATAACGTGTAAACATTCTCAAGTGTTTCCCTAATTGATTTTTTCTGCTAATCTCAATCAAACAAACGGTAATATGTATTAATACCTAATAACAAAATAGAATATTCAAAATATATGTTAAAAGAAATGTAATCAAAATATATGTTAAAAGAAATGTTATCAAAATATATGCTAGAATAAATGTAATATTCGAAACATGTTAAAATAGAATAGCGATTAAATGAAGCAATCAATCTTGATCTCGTTTATAATATAATATTAATACAGGACCCGAGAGTTCATGTAATTTCGAGTTTTGACCTTAAAACAACAATATTACTTATTAATTATTATACCCAAGTTTAATATAGGGCTTCATTGTTTCAGTGGGTCAATATTAATTTTACTTATTTAGTACAGTTTACGCTTTACACATAGGATTGTCTCAGTGTCACAGGAGAATACGCTTTATACTATTAAATTAAAGACTGTTTTTGTATGTAAAGGGTACGATTAAATATCTTGAAGCAAAACTTTAAGAAGTATAGTGCGAAAATTAGTTATACGGAATAAATAATCGTACCTGTAATATATATAATACATGAATATTATTATAAATTTATGTAAAATATTAAAAATACAATTCCTATATTTTTTGAATTTGATATATTTTTTTTAGTAGAAACAAAAATGTGTCAAAATACATTAAATATATTAAAGAAATTATTTTTACTATTTAAATTTCTTTACTCAATAAAATAACTAAATAATGTGTATATTCAAATTATCATTACGGCACGATTACTCAAGAGTCGTTCACAATAGCCGTTCTATTTACAAAGCAGTGATCGTCTCACGATTACGACTCGATCGTACTCGTTTGAATACTGTTTCATTATAACCGTTGACTTGTGTAATGTTCTTATGTGGTCGTTAACAACACTAATATTACGATATTCATTTCATTTAATTCTTTTACTTATTAAATTAAACAGTCTTGTACTTATTTTAAAAGAGTTCCATTTTTAAAAACGTACAATCTTTATAACTTTTCAATTTAAAATTAGAATATCTTACATATCTTTGGTTATTTTATTTTATAATATTTCTTTTGTTTGAATAAAAGAGTTCGATTTTTAAAAAAGTTTCACTCATAAGTTATTGAATTAAAAATCGAACACTGTATATCTTTGGTAATTTTATTTATACTTCATATAAACTACACCGGAAATTTCATATTCAAAACAAACTGTAAGTTCCTGTACAAGACTAATTGCCTACAAATAAAGTTCAATAAGCAAGCGATGTACTGCAATGCGGTTGCAGACATGCTATGCAATTGTACCACAAATGTACTAAGAGTTGAGATAGAATTGAAGAATTGTACTGTACGATTTAGGACCAAACTTGTACTGTATTAAGTACCATATTCGATATTTTGGGAAGTGTATTTCCTTAACATTTTAAAAGGGCACTATTATACCCTACAATTACTGAACTAAACATTGTTTCCAACTATCACATTGGGCTTTCCGTATCGAGTTGGCGCCATGTAAAGTCCGACGCTGTGTCGCCGCTACCAACATAAGGAACGTTTATGTAATTTTATAACGCTGACTAGGTAATTAAGGTCATTAATGTAATGCTTTTATAGTGGCATGTCCGTGTACCATCATGTTGTAATTTATTTGTTAGGTGGTACCACTGGTATCTACATGTTATTAAATAGACCAAATGCATACAGCCACTATAATTTATTTTATACTTTTTTAATTGGCTGTATTTTTAAAAATAAATCAATTTATCAAACTTGTTTCGTTGTATATCAAATCTTCTTAACTAGAAGAGCCAGTCAATTATTCAAGCTAGAGTGACCACATTTCCTGCATTAGTAGCGGCTAAATTTGTATAACAAACATATTAATAAACCGACCAACTTTAAAAGCGGCTAACAAAGTTGTATAACGTACTAAACCAATTGTGTTTGCAATTTGTATGTCATAAATGTAGTGCAGTAAAAGCGTGGGCTTTAATTTTTGAAAATGGAATAGAATATAAATTGAAACAAAATGACAAAGAACAGATTGAAAGATAAGCTTCTAAATGTAACTAAAAACTAAAGGGTTTTTCTATTTTATTAAAATAGTAGGCAGATAATTCTAATTATAATTATCTGGAACAACTTTATTTTAATAACTCAGGGCACTTTTATTTTTGTGTAGTTTTAAACTATTTTATTATTATTTGCGTGCTTTTAATGGTCGCATGTCGGCGATAATTTGACTTATAGTTAAAAGAACTTAAATTAATATTGGAAAAGTTTTTCAAAACCTTGCGACAATCCCCGCTAAATTTGCAGAAAATAAATCTCTAGTAAATATTAATTTACTTACATTGATATTATAGTATTTTTTAATGAATGGCATTTTTTTTAATCCAAAAGGCAAGTACTCGCACCTTTGTGACGCTTAAAAAAATTGTCACACATTACCTACAAAATGACAAGTGTGTGTTTTTTTAATGCGGATTATATTCGTGTCGGCACGTGAATGCTTCATTTTTGTATTGTTTGTTAGTTCTCTATCACGAAACCTTAGAAATACTTCGTATGAAAACTGAAATGAAATTTTTATTTTGCACTTTTAAAGCTCTACATGTTCCTAATTCTACTTGAACAACTTAAAATGAAATTATTTCATATTATTTGAGTATGTTAAATATTATACACTCAAACTGAAATATATAATTTATGAATTTAACGTTCCAATAAAGTATTACAATTGTAAATTCTGTATTTATTTCAATCGATTAAACACTAATATATAGCATCTGCCTTAAATTCAATAAATCTACAAACTACAGCTGTTTACGCCATTATATTAACGGCTCTTAACGACTTCACATCGCTGAAACACATTTGCGCCAAAACATTTGAATCCGTATCGAAAAAATCGTTAGTCACTCGATTAAAAAAGTATATAGAAAAAATATGAACGAACACTCACAGCTGTTTCCGAACAGCTGATCGAACGGATATTGGCCTTCTATCTCCCTTCAATATATATATATATATATATATATATGTATCTCGCTCGCACCTCAAGATCTTACTTTCCTTAACGAGATCTTTATTCAGTATTTTTGTTTTATAATCAATTTCGCAACTAATTAACTTGTCAAGACCGATGTTTAAATTATTATATCTTATCTGAACACATGTTACATATCTCTAAAAAGGTTTTATACTTATAATTGGAGTACTAAGTATGTTGGCAGAATTTATTTGGATATAATTTTATTTTTAGTTTCAAAAATGTTGACATATAAGTTTCAAAATGTAAGTGTCATAATTGGAATTTATTATTTTTGACGTTTGTTAGATTGTGATACTTTATCTAGACAGATCTACAATTAATTATTTTTTTTAATAATACAATAAAGAGCTATATAATAAAATAATTATCACCGACTTAATACTTTCATTATAATATCTTTGATATAAAAGTCCATTTATTTCCTATTGAAAGTCTGTACCAAAAGAATCAAAGAGGCGTCTTAATTAGCTGTTTGGATTAATTACGGTATTGTGCGAGTTAGAATAGAAAATGTATTTATGGAGCCATTTTATATAACTTTTTTATTATATGACAATACATATGTTAATTATTGTCCGTCCTGCTAACAAAATCTAAAAGCTCTTAATATATCTCTTAAAATCTAAAATATCTAAATATACATCCAAAAAAAGTCCAATCAAAACTGACACAGCATTACAATTAATAAAGTTAACGCACATAAAAAGAAATTTAAAAGAATTCTGAATGAATTGGATATAAAAATATACCCTACTTTTAATAATTCAGAAAAGCTTTAAAGCGGTCGTTAAAAAAGGCTTTCAGGGATTTTTTTAAGTTACGTGGTTTTTTGTAATAGATTATAATTTTCTTTTACAGGTAAGTTTCTTAATGAATAAGCATTTATTTGCTTTATTATTGTACATTATGTACTAGTTTAGTCAAAATACTAATTATTTATTATAAAATCTGTCTTGAACGTAAAGACTTCAGACATCTTAATTCTATTGTATATGAAATATAGTAATATTTGGTATGTTCGTTTTATATTCAGGTGAGTTTGTTAATATTAAGTATTTCCCTGGAATATATTTTATAAAATCCCTTATTAATTTCTGTTTCAATGGTCGCTAAATTTGTTACGAAAATTTTGTATTTTAATGAACGTTCAGTACTAATTCATAATTCTGTAGCTCGTTACCAAACTTTACACATTACCTGATTTCTGAATATTTTTAGAGTTCATTTACACCACCTTGTTTAATTTGTTACTATTTATTAATTTACTGCCCAAGATAGAGATACAAATTCTTAAAATATCTTAAGGTATATGATTTTTTATTACCAACTAGCAATGTGTTCATAGTAAACAGTTTGAAAATATATAAATAAATATACAAACTCGTTCTTTATTTTGTTAAATCATAAGCTTAACTTACATTTCAGTTTGTCAAACCAAAACAAGTAAGAAACAAGATAAGGACAAATGAAAAATTTATTACGTAGCGTTGCATCTACGAAGTACACTGTAGGCATCTACGAGCTACACGTCGTAGCTCACACATTGATGAATGCTTTTCAGTTTAAACATTGAAATAACTGTAAAATAAATATTATTAAAGTAATATATTAATTAATATTATTTTTGATATTATATATGATGGTACTTAGTGTTAAATACTTCAAATACCACACAAATCGTAGGTAATATTCCTAAATTCATAGTCAGAGTTGTCTAATTAGCTAATAAAGTAACTTTTGGTTCTGAATTTCAGCGAGGAGTTTAAATTATATTGTAATGTGCAGTTGAATGCTAGTTAAAGTCAAACAACACTGGCAGAGTCATCGTGTAACAAAACTATGAAGGATATCTACTCGTATTAACTTACTAGAATTTAGAATATCATTAGTTTTACAAATTTTAGTATCGAAAGTATGCTAAGAAATGCATATTCAGTGGCTTTTAAATATTATTAGTTTTAATAATATGAAAACTGAATTGTTATTTATTTAGTTCATCTGTGGGAGACGTAAAGAGAGATGAACCGGAATTCCAAAACTTTCAAAGATGTTATATATTTAACTTAAAGAAACGAAACAAAGTATATTTATATATATATATTAATTTGTATTTAATATTGTATGAACTAATACACTAAGAGATGTTTAATTTATAATGCGCATGACAAAGTGTACAGAAGTTGATAACCCCAGTTCAGTTCCGCGAGTATTTTTTCCTTCATACATTATTTACAGGACGCCATTTGCATCTCAGTTATTGAACAACTTTCATATTTCATTCAATATTGAAGAGTAACTTCCAAACGTCTTTGCATTTTCATTAAACCGTCATTTTTTCTCTTTGACATTGTTTCGAGGAAAGTTGGATAAAACGACAAAATGTTTGCCACTTCTGATGTAATATTACCATATGAATATATCACTTGGGAAAAAGCCTGAAGCTTTCCACGTTGTTATTTTTTCAGAAACAAATGTATTTGTATGTTCTTTTATATTATACATTACATTTTCAGACTTAAAACTGGCGTAGGACATGTAATTGTTGGTATTATTTTGTCTAAAAAATAATATGTTCTATAATTTTCTGTAGATGGCTCAAGTTAACTTTAAGTTAACATATTACAAGTCTAAGTTGGCAACTGCTAATTCAAACTCACTATCTATTTAAACTTATGAAGCCATAAAGGAAATAATTTGAATAAGTTACCCCATACATATTCTAACCCGCAGCTCTCAACTTTCCACCCTTAAATTAATAGAAGATGAACGTTTTGGGAACGCGTAACTTAATTCCCAATTTAAAATTCTTTAGCCAAGTTAATTAGTTAAAAAAACTTACGTTACATATGTTGCTCTTAAAATATTAAAATATATATATATAAAAATATCTGTATCACAATCATTAACAACCTGACAAGTCCATTAATCAACATTAATGAAATAATACGAAGAGCTTGGAAGAGATATTAAAATAAAGAACAATTGCCAAATTATTTTTCAGCTCCCTGAAAACGCCGCAGACACTTCGTCACTTCATTATGTGTATAGATTAGGCAACGTCAAAAGAATATTTTTAGCTTTATGAGGGTTTCTGGGCTCGTAAAAATTAATCCCGATTTATTCCGTGTTATTCGTGACTGGAATAATGTGGGGAAGTTTTCATTAAATACAAAATGCAGAGCGATATTATAATGAGGTATTTGTGGTTCCAATATTATCCGCTGCGGCGCCACTGCGTTATGAGTCTGATGGATTACTTTATTGATAATACTGGGATTTGGTTGCATAGCTGATTAATATTAAAATTATGTTATTATATTATTTATACATTCAATCTGTTAAATCAACAAAGGGTAGCAAAATATTGTAATAAAAAGCTTCTAAAACATACAAGTTTTTGTTCAAAAATGTAATCTCATGGATTACGTATTCTGTTGAAGTCCTACGCGGAAGGAACAAAAATAATAGCACTAAGCCTCACAAACCACACGATATGCATTAACTTATTACGTGACGTCATAAACGCTGTGTTGCCACTGAAAAATATGTTCAGTGTCCGTGACATGTTCTCATGAATTTTAACATTGCTGCGCCTTGGGGAATTTAAATTTTACAAGGCAACACTCAAATTTGTAGATTTAATTGGTTTTTGAGACTTACCAAACCATTTAATAATTAAATTTTGTGAATAGTATACGAAAGTTATAGTTTCCGTTGAATTTAACAAACACTAGAGGGCCAAGTCATCAATCAGTCAGCTTATTCTGGCCTCATTACTTTATGTATGAAATTTACAAGTATCATAGAAAATTTATTATATTAAAACTGTAAGTTACAGAGATATTAAAATTTCTTTGCCTTTGCTGTTAGTATTATATAATTAACTTAAAACAAAATTCTACGAAAGTATCGTAAAAGTAATTTCACTTATAATTTCCTCGTCAACAAGTGAATCAATATCTGTAGTTAGAAATAATGACGTCACCACCAAAGATCTTAAACGACCACATAGCTCTCGAATTACATAGATTTCAATAGTTCAAATTGAACCCAAAGCTATTTCACACTCTACCGAGTTGACATTTAGTTCATTTTACATCAGCAGTTCTAATTTACAGCAGTTTGGAAAACCTTTTGGGCAGTCGTAATCTGCTTCAGTCGGGGCGCAATTAATGTGTTCCCAATAGAACAAGTACAGACAGAGATATTGCTGCCAGAAGTAATGCCAATACTTGAAAATTCTCTTACATTCTTTTCCCTCGAGGGGGGTGGCAACTTTGTGATGTTGACACGGGTTAGATGCTGGGCTTCCACTGTTTGTGTCTTGGGACTTGGCTGCTAAACTTTGTTCTGCAAACTTGTAAAGTTTTCTCCAGACTTAATGGTGAAGGTTGGCTAAATGCATAACTTTAAAAGTGTTTGAGAATATTGAATCTCAGCATATTTACATAGAAATTATTAATGATTTTTGTGTATTTTTTAAATAAAATATATACCTCATAATTTTTGATAACTACCTCCAAATTTTATACCAAACCTAGGTCGCATAACTGGTAAGTATATTATTTTCAAATCGAGTTTCCAGTTTCTTTACCCAATGGAGGGAACGCCTCTTTATCTCAGAAGTCATCAACAATGTGATTGAATATTATATATTAATATTAAAATAGAAATAAAACTAATAAAAAATATACATTGAACATCACTAGTAAACTATATCTTCGCTCCGCACTATCCTAAGCAATCAATAATCAACCCGAGGTGAACAATGCCGCGGTTACATTTTATCAATGCAATAACTTCACTCGAAGATAGCCTCTAGCGATAATAATTATTACGGTGATAATGCCTTGCTATCTGTAATGGCCATTAACAATGGATGGTACCTTCGTCTATGCAATTTATTATGTTGTCCGTGTGTGCGTGAGTATTTATGTAACCGTATACGCACATGTAATGAGAAAATAAATCTTTAAGAACTTCTATTTGTAAACGTTTTTCAAATAAATATTTTATTATCATCATTAATTTAATTTTGTTTTATATTTCAATACGAATATTTTTAATATATATACAGAATATGGGAATACTGATACAATAGAAACACCATCTCGTATTACAACAAGCATATAATAATAATTGAAGTGATTTACATATTAAGTTGCGACCAAATAAGGCCTATATTGGCATGTAGTCATTTCGTATGCACCGACGCATTGGCCGATCGAGCCGTCACGAGGGAACGGTGTAATGTATTGCGGAGTTTGCATCTATCACGTATATTCATGTATGCTTTAGGGTTGTCACTTAAAAATATTAATAATTATATTTGATGTATGAAGATTATTTTGTTTAGTAAAATTATCCAGAGTATAAATCTATTAAAATCGTAGTTTAAGCTTAGATTTATATTTTCAAAATTGTCTTAAATAAATTTATAACTTACATTGCTTACATTTATTCTTAGTTATATAATAGTATATACAACGTAACTATAATTGTAGCCTATGTATTTTATTGCTAATTCGCAGCCCTAGCATGTTGCCTTTCCGCTGGCAAACTTGCAACCCATCCAGAATTAGACGGATAGGCCTCCAGTGATGTATTGTTAGGTATTTGAATTCCACCCATTCATCAATTATAAAGCACATTCACACGGCAGCATAATCCGACGCTTCCATTAATTGAGTATTCAGCGCAAAATAACTTAACAATAGATCATTATGACGATTTACTTATCGATGACTGAAATTCAGTGAAATAATGTTTTTTTTTTTGTCAGTACAGTGATGGAATAAAAACGCATCCTCGACTTAAATATCCGATCGTTCACCTCACAAGGCTCCCTCGTCCAAATTTACCCACCCTCACCCTAATTTACTCCCTCGCTAGACCCCCCACCGTTACCTAGCAACCATGCCCTTCGGTGCATCCCGTTGTCTACATATCCATTTATTATAAATAAATACATAAGCTATATTAAAATAGATTCAAGTTGTAATATAAATCAATCGTTTTATTTTGCGTAAGTTCATAAAAATAATATAAAGTATTTTATTATTATATTCACGAACAACAGGAACAGTTTCATCTTTAAATTATATAATCTGTTACAAAATGTGAGTTTTATTAAAAAAATATATTGTTATTTTTATAAACGAAGTCATATTAATTTAAATTTAGAATTTAGATATTATATCTTAAGTAATTATAGCTGTGTACTTTATACCTTTGTTTATTTCGTCAAAATTCAAAGTGTTGTTCTTTCAGCTGAAAATCATTTTAAACGCTTTCATGCAGTTTAGAGACTTAGACTGTTATTAATGTATTTCGCACCCTCCGGTTGAACCCCATAAAATAAAGTATTAGGGGTCGCACCCATCTCAACAGCAATATCGATTGTGTTACCTTCGACTAGAGGGTTGATTTAGCAAAATATAAAATAAAGAAATATATGAAGTTGGTTTTCGCGGTAACCCTGTAACGTTAATTGTATAACATTCTGAATTGGCTGCTACATTGCTTGGGTAACTTCCAGTGGAGGTTTGACTTTAGAATTTTAAATTCCTCATCGCCCTCATTTGATGTTTAACGAAAACGGAACGTTTACCTGATTACGTATAAAATTATAAATCAAATCTAGTTTATGTGGAGCTTCTACTAACTGAAATGCAATATTTCATCTATCGGTATACATACGATGCACACGAATCCTCTGAAATGCATTTACTCCGTATCACTTACCGTAGCCAACAAAAATGATTTTCCTCTATGCGACGCTTAAATTGAATTATGAAGCTGCCTGTGGTTCGAATTTATCTTTATTTTGGGAAGTGGAAATTGCTGCTTTTCTGTATTTCAAATTATCCATGAAACCAGTAAATAAATCGATTTTCTTTGCTTAGGTATACTCAATTTGGGTCGTATTTTTTGCGCCGAGATAAATCATTTCAATCGTATATGGAACATGATAATGGAAAAGAATGTCGCGAGAATTCTTACAAATAAAAGTCAGCGCTGCTAATGTACAAGAATAATCCCGACTGGAAATATTACAGGGCAAGATATAACTGACTTCCTTTTAGAAAGAAATATGAGTCTCCCAACATGTTACGCCCCACGATATCTGTTACGCGAAACTCGAACTTCTTTGAGATAAAGTGCAATGTAACTGTAGCGTGCGTTCAAAACCTATAACAATTAAGGCATTTTAAAATATATTTTCTAATATCTTAAATATCTTTAAGTGATATATCCTTTAAATCTTGTTTTTTTACCAACTACTAGGTTTGTCAAAGTATTTGTTATCAGTAAACACTTTTTCAACCTAATAATATACTATAAACCCTGAAATATTATCTATTTTCTTATAGAATATACATGTTGTGTAATAAGTTCTCGAGCGTGTAGCGAAATGGTATCATATCCTTTTGACTGGTATTTATATTGCCGCCATGTTTCGTTGATGTTGAAAAACGTATTCACGTTCTACCGTCTTTTAGAATTATTTTTAGGACCCTTTTTAATAAATTTAACTTTCCTTGTTTGAACAAGTATTTAATAATTTAAATGCATTTTAGTTAAACGTTCTTAATTTTAAAGTATACGTTTTCTTTTCCAGGGATGCCGGTTTCCTGAAGATGGCCTCACGCACCCCGTCCCTTGAGTCGCTGCCCGGTGCCAACTCTATAGGTTCGCTAGAGCGTGGCTCATTATCGCCCCTGACCTTAAGTGGATCCTCGCCCCCTGCGAGCGATTCTGCCGTATGTGACCTTCGTGAGTTCGACGGCCTTGACACCACCTGCGCTATTTGCCGAGAGACATACGTCGATCCTAAAGTTCTCAATTGCTTTCACACTTTCTGCCGTGGGTGCTTGGAGAGGGAACAAACCCACCCCGACAAAGTTACTTGCGTCACTTGTCGCGTAGACAGCCAATTGCCACCTGCGGGTGTACTCGGACTATTAACTAACCTTGTCATCGCTGCGGCGGTAGAACAGGACGCTGATCTTCTGCCCACTGCGCGCCAAACAGCTTCACCTTCAGCTCGTTGCACCGGTTGCAAATCAAAAGAATCTGACGCCGTCGCGCGTTGTGTAGATTGCGCAAATTTCCTTTGTCCGAATTGCGTCATGGCACACCAATTCATGCATTGTTTTGAAGGCCATCGAGTCCTTGCCTTCGATCTGAAAGACGATAAAGGCATGTTAGGTTCACTAACTCCAAGCGGTGACAAAACTGCTTTTTGCCCAAAACACAAGAATGATATTTTAAAATACTTTTGCCGTACTTGCTCCGTGCCTGTATGCAAAGAATGTACCATTATTGAACATCCAGCAACTTTACACGATTGCGAACACCTCTCTGATGCTGGACCAAAACAGTTCGAGCTTATGCAGCAGGCCGCCAACGAAGCTAAAACCCGGGCCACAGAAATAAGGCATGTTGTGAAAACAGTAGAACATGCAGCGGGTAAATTACAAGTACAATATCACAAAGCTCAAAACGAAATTAACGACACGTTTCAATTCTATCGCTCAATGCTGGAAGAGCGAAAACAAGAGTTGCTCAAGGAACTCGAAAGCGTATTTTCAACCAAACAAATTGCCTTGACTGTTGTAGGGCAAAAAGCTCAAGAAACGGTTGACAAGATTTATCAAACATGTGATTTCGTAGAGCGGTTGACAAAATGTGCCAACATCGCTGAGATTCTAATGTTTAGAAAACTGTTAGATACAAAGCTGCAATCCTTAATGAGCACAAATCCAGAGCAAAGTGTTCAAACAGCTTGTGAATTGGAATTCGTTTCTAATTACCAGGCGATACAGGTCGGTGTAAGAAACACCTTTGGATATGTACGTTCCAGTTCCGAAGCTAATGTTGGTCCTACCAAACAACCGCCGATTGCACGTCCAACGAATGGATCACTTTTAAATGGTGGTTCTTCATCAAGCAGCAGCAGTGTGAATGGAAGTTCCGGTAGTCTAAATGGAGGGATTCATTTGCCTTCAGGACTTAATGGTGTCTTAGATCGCCCATACACTAATGGTTTACTCGGACCAACGAGTCAATCGACCTCGCCATTTGACTCGAACATAATTTCAAAGAGATTTAACAGTCCAAACACTTTAGGACCGTTCTCTTCTGCTATCGGAGAAATAAATTTGAATGGGATTAACCCATATGAAAAGTGGTCTAATGGCGACTCTCTATTTCCACCGACCACAACAGATCCCTACTCATTAACGGCATCCTCACATAGTGATCCTATTCTTGATCTAACAAATAAGTTAATATCCACAGCTATTTTCCCGCCAAAGTCTCAAATTAAACGACAAAAGATGATTTATCACTGCAAATTTGGTGAATTTGGTGTAATGGAAGGTCAGTTTACAGAACCAAGTGGCGTGGCGGTAAATGCTCAGAACGATATTATTGTAGCTGACACTAATAATCACAGAATTCAGATATTTGACAAAGAAGGAAGATTTAAATTCCAATTCGGCGAATGTGGAAAACGTGATGGCCAGCTTTTATATCCGAACCGAGTCGCGGTAGTCCGGACTTCAGGTGACATCATTGTGACGGAAAGATCACCAACTCATCAAATACAAATTTACAATCAATACGGCCAATTTGTAAGAAAATTTGGAGCAAATATTCTGCAACATCCTCGAGGAGTAACCGTTGATAACAAAGGAAGAATTGTTGTAGTGGAATGCAAAGTAATGCGCGTCATAATTTTCGATCAAGTTGGTAACGTCTTACAAAAGTTTGGATGTTCAAAGCACCTAGAATTCCCTAACGGAGTAGTGGTAAACGACAAACAAGAAATATTTATCAGCGATAATCGCGCTCACTGCGTAAAAGTTTTTAACTACGAAGGTATTTATTTGCGCCAAATCGGAGGTGAAGGTGTGACAAATTACCCGATTGGCGTTGGCATTAATGCGTCTGGAGAAATACTTATCGCTGACAATCATAACAACTTCAACTTGACAATATTCACCCAAGATGGCCAGCTGGTATCGGCATTAGAAAGCAAAGTAAAACATGCTCAATGTTTCGACGTTGCCTTAATGGATGATGGATCAGTTGTGCTTGCCAGCAAAGACTACCGGCTTTACATCTACCGCTACGTGCAAGTTCCGCCTATAGGTATGTGAGCCTCAAGACCAGACAATCGAAGAAAGGAATGACCGACGACCTCTAAGCCAAAAACTCACACCATGAGATGTAAATAAGTTACATGATACAGTTCTGACCATTCGGGTCAATTTTTTAAAACAAAGTGACGATCCAAGGACAATGGATATCAAACGTTTTGTAAGTGCGAGTGTTACAATGATTGTGGCTGTCTCGATGTGATCGTTTAAAAACGAGAATTCTCAATTTTTGGCAGGAGATCATAGGATCCATTATTTCTAAACGAAACTGTAATGAGATTAGTTCTAGTATTGACATTGTTATAGTATGAGTACCTATTTGAAGAATAGAGATTATTCCGTTGGTTCGATCCAGTAAAGCGAAAGGTTCTCGACCCTTATCATTTTTTGATCTATTGAATAATATTTTTTCATATCCCGCATCGTTAAATTAGGGATGAATATTAAGGGCGTTTGTATTATTTAGCCCATTTGTTGGACCAATATTTTAACTATTATTACTTAAAAATTGTTAGGCGTTAAGCGTGTGATTTTATTGTAATAAGAGAGCATCGAGCGGTATTGTTGTTAGTTTTAAGTATATTCTTCGGCACAATGGCACTTCCTGTTTTTAATTAGCACTTATTCTGTGTCGATGGAAACATGATTATGAAACTAAGTAAGAAGTTGTTACATTATTATTAGATAAGTGTTAAATTGATTGAGCTAATATGGACAATCTTAAGTTACTACCCCCTTATAAAGTAGTTACAAAATTTTAGGGAAATGTGATGTTAGGGGTTTTATCAATGACCAAGTTGACTGCGGCGTTCTTATCACGTGCTACGATAGCTCCTTTAGGAAACCCAAAAGCCTGTCGTTCACTAAAAAACAAACGGATATAGACTCAGTATCATAAGGTGGCAAGTGATCGAAAATGTTTTATAGACCTCAGTCAGTTTCAAAAATGTTATGTTAGGCCGGTCTTTTGACTAATTATAATAACCTTGAGTATTATAAAGCATTTTAGACTTAACTAATAGCGATGGTTGTAGTTTTTTATTCTTAATATTTCCCTATCTGGACCGTTGACGTCATTACCGCCTAGTCACTGAGAGACCACGAACCCGTAATTCCTCAATTTCGTTATTTTAATTTTAACAATTAGTAACTCTTGGTTGATTATAATATTGTTCGTTTTTATACAAATTTAAGTAGGTATTTGAATGTTTTTTATAAGAATTTGACACGGTAGTAACTAGTAGAGCACTTAGTAAATGATCGACTCGCTAGACTTTTTTTTTATTACTGATATTTTTTGAGATTTTAAGAAGTTGGAGCACCATGCGGTTTAATATTTGCGTTTTGCTACTTACTGGAGTATTATAGTTTGCTCGGTATACAAAATAATTATACAATTTGTTATTCTGGTAAGATATTTTTTATATAAAAACAACTTTATTTTTGTAGCAGTAGTATTATACGGTGCATGTGTAACGTTTAATTTCTTTGTATTTTATGAATATTATGCTATTTTTTTTTTATTACATTACCGTGTGTTTGAGTGTGTTAGCAGAATTATTTTAGTTTGATTTCATTAGCTTTGATTTTCTTAGTTAATAATTGTTTTTAGTATTTTTTGCTGAATCTATGACAATTATGAGATCTGAAAGGACCCCGTGCTCCGGGATCTGAGCTCTAACCTTAATTATTGATCTGCATAAGTTTATCATTTAGTTTATGAAATATAATTTGGTGATATTCCTATGTTATAAATTAATTTATCTCATTTATATATATTTACATTGAAGGCACGTCAAGTATGACCGCACCCGAGTCGTCGTTGTTCGTAATACTTGCAAACATGTGCCATACAATCTCGTTGTGATTAATAAGTGATATTTAGTATTGTTTTGTAAATATGTACCATAATCAGCTGATTTAATAAATATAAGTTAACCCAACCGATGTTCTTCAATGATTTCACCGTTTCTTAGTTAGTGCAAGTTATATCCGCTAAGTCAATGAACTTCATATTTAACATGCCCAATGAATTGCTGTGTCTTCAATTGTCGCAGTATCTTATTTATTTTTGTTATTAATTTCTTGTGCTAACTATAGAACGTTAATGATCAATTCTTGATGATTTTATATTTCTTTTGCATTTTGCAACAATGGCGTTTTCGGTCTGTCTGTTATATTGACGTGTCTTCGATATATTTTTTAAGAATCCGTTAGAACCATTACATTAGGTGAAGTAGAATTTGTCCAGTCTCTAGCGAAGTGAAGTAGAAAATTCAGTTATGCATCACCAATGATTTTAATTATAGACTCCCGTGTTCCTAATAAATTATTCTCATTCGTAAGATTGAATATCATATTGTATTTCACTTAATCTATTGTGATAATTAAATTGTTTGTTGTAAGCTGCCCAATGATTGTTTGTTTGCCTTCGCCGTGTCAGCTTTTTTGCAGAATTTTTGGGTTAATGGACCTCTTAAAACTTATCAGCAATGAATTATTTTCCAATATAGGTTCATTGACCCTTAAATCTGATGCTGTGCTAGAATCACCGGAGCTATGAAATAAATAAATAAATAAAATTACCTCGAAATCTCATTCGTTAGGCGAAACTAGTGTTGTGATTTCAACGAATGATAAAATCTGGTTAATAATACGCTTTAACATGAAATTTTCTAAATAAAAACTTACACCGTATTATATTTATATTAAGTACCTCTAGTATAATGTAAGGTTAGCGAATGATGACAATTGCTCCTTTCGCATTTTATTGTATCAGTATAATTCCAATTATTTTTATTATGATTTATGACAGAATTGAGTTATTTTATTAACTTGGAAATCTAATTTAGGTTTACTGTTTAATTTTAAAAAATAATTTTTCATTCACAATTACTTAACTTTTATTTGCATAATAATTTAAGGATATATTTTTTTTTGTATGAAAAACAATTCATTCTTAAAATTGCATTTCGAAAGCTTGAGGACTGAGTAAATTGAAACATGTTTTGTCTTTAAATATATTTTGTCAATGTTTGTTGTTATAATTATTATATTTTTTTTAATTATTTGTATAAACAATTGTTCTTTAAATTAATGTACGTCGTTTTGTTTTGAATTATTTTTGTTGTATAATTGCTTTTTTTTATAATAATACCAGTTCATTGCAGTTTTACTGTTTGTTTTATTTTATTTATATTTATTTGCCCGAGTAGCTTAGTGTTCTGTTTGGTCTCAACTATTTTACAAACAGTAAATTACTTGTGACTGATAGAAAAACGTTTGTGCTAAGGAATCCGACAAAAAATCGCCTAAAACAGTCTGTGCCTTAAAGTTTGAAATTCTTAATATTATCAATACAATTACTGATTCTACATTAATTGCACAAGAATCATTTCAATAGCTTCAATCTTTAATACTTTAGGAGTAAAGGTCTTAGCACAAACGTGGTATGGTGGTAGGACCTAGATGCGTGTGTGTGCTATGTACATTTTTGATTCATGTGTGTGTGCATTTTTATAAGACTTCATTTTAAACAGTTGGTGTTGGGGAACAAATGTTGGCATGAGATTTGTAAGTATTGCTTTAGATTTAATCGTAACACGATCTAGTGAAGCACCTGGTTTGAATTTCGCTCCTCTAGTATTTGTCTTGCACATTTCATTAGAATTTCTACATAAAAATTTGTACAATAAAGTTTTAATATCAAATACCTTTTTAAAGTTGGTGCGAAGTCTCAGTGAATTGGGCGGTAGTTTATTATTTTCACTTAAACTACGTATTCTTATGAATGTAGGCTATAAATACGTATTTAAGATCTACTCATATACTATAATAAGTAAATTTAATATCCCAACTAAGCTTTACTTTTCTACAAACGTAGTTCAAACCGGTCTCGGTTTCAACCGATCCAGATTTTCAATTCCCTACAAGAGCACTGCTTTTAAGGTTACAAAATGGCTAACCTAAAAAACACTATTTCCAAGTCAATTACTCTAGGGAACATTTTACTACTTACTAGCACCTATTAGTGTAACATAAACACGAGTTAGGCTTACGAAGATTGTTTATAATTTTATACTCAGCAATTCTCTTAAGGATAATAAAATTAAGACTTTCACAACACGAATTGGTTCACTTGTTTCGGTGACGTCATCTTTGATTTGATAACTTAGCGGTTGCATTATTTTTCAACACCGGCCCCTTTTATCGTGTTTGTGCTGTTTTTCTATTCTTAAATGTCTCATTAATAAGAATTACCTTTGTCTGAGGTATTCAATAATTATTGAAAGGCCTAATTGTGTCCCATCAGGCGTCCTGAGGGAATGTGTCATTTGTAAACAGTTAGGTCTGGTGGTCTCCGGTGATCATTGATGAAATTTCAAGCTTTGCGTAGCCCCATCATAGTTTTATTTGATTTAGCGAATCCATAAAACCATAATCCCCAGGAAGTGTGTAAAAATGTAAATACATTTAGATTAACCACGTTGGTATCTGTATTTAGGTATAAAGAGTGCCGGGATGTGTATAAGATGGAAGTGTTTCGAAAAATTGGTTTGCGAATCGTATAAGGCTTGAAAAAGTGTGTATTTTTATAATGAAAATTATGATTCGACGATAGATGGTAAGATGTTATTTAGAATTGAAACTATATTAATAGGAAGAGAAGTGCATACGTTCGGACAAAGCTTGATTTGTTAAAGCTAAAGGATACGAATTAAACATCCGAAAGGGTAGGATTCGTCTAAGGGTTTAAAGTAACCATATCGATAGCTATACTCTTAAAATATTGTTTTAGAACGAAGTCATAACGGTTAATGAATTCACCTGTTAATGTATTCAACATGGTAGAAGTAATGTATCGATGTTAGCTTGTCAGATTGTATGTGGTTGACGATTTTGGTGACTTATTATATGAATTAGTAGGGTGTCGTTGAATTTTATAGAACTTAACGAGTTAATATGTATTACACGGATGTAAATATAGTCGCTTCTAGTTTTACAAACTCCAGTCTTACAGTGATGATGCCGTACCATCGAGATGACGATACTCTTGATACGACTTTAAAAGTTTGTTTGCACATGGTGGTAAGTCGCTGGATGTAAGGAAGCTGTAAACGCAATCAATTGCTCAGGAATTGCGTTAGTTTTTCTCATTGTATTTTGATAATTTACAATATTTTCTATCATCGCTTCTAAGAAATTATATTAAGGGCGATGTTCTATCATTGTTGAATTTCATTAATTCGCTAATTAATAAATATAATTTAGTGAATTGTGCACAGAACGTTGGTGTTTCACTTGGTTTTTGAAATATTTTCTTAAATGTGATGCCTGCGATGATTTTACTGCATTTAATGACTGAAGTTGAGTTTTAATGTAAAATGTATTCTGGGACATAGTCGTAAGGCGGACAAGTTCGCCGTACTGCGGTCAGGAGGTGAATAATTCGTAAGTGGTCGGAAGCTTGGCCCGTCTGTACGCAAGCTGTCGCTATTGTGAATGTTTTAAGTTAAGGTGAACGAAGCACATACGAGCACAAACCATCCATCCTCAAAGATTACTACGCTGAATGTTTTGATTGACTCACGTTTGAATTTATGATACATTTTATTGTAAAAAAAAATAATAAAAATATTTTACTATCGCTTATGTTAGTTGAGAAGTTTTGCAAATAATAGTATTTATTTTCCCAGTAATTTTTAAAGCGAAAATTTGGATTTTCTTAAGGTGTTTTTATATAATATTCTACTAAATTATTGTAATAAGGTATAATGATCACTGAAATAATTTCGCCTCGCTCCTTCTGGTTTCATGGCACTCTGTGACGTAACGCTGTTTATATTTCTCTAAGATTAGCTCATTTGTTATAAATCTCGAGCTTACAGGTTCGCTCGTGCAACAGAGGGAGACAGGACGTTATCTACTATCTCGTTCAATGCATTATTTATTTGTCGGAGTGTGTTAGATAATTTACTATGTAATTGTAAGGTGTGTGATTTTAGTTAACGATAAAGTTTTTATACGTGGAAAGATTCCAAATGAAGCTGTGTTTGTAGATGTTGGTAGCAAATAACATATCAAAGTAATGTTTCTAATTATTAAATTGATATATTGACGGGATCGCGTAGGAACGGTTAGTGAAGTCGAAGTGTAACGTAGGTCCTGCTGACAATACAGAGGCACTTTCACATGTTAAAAATTAAAGGTTTAATAGAGAATTGTTTCCATGTATTTGACATATCATCCACAAAGTGGTGTCAGTGGTAATAAACTAAATTAATAGTCTAAATCATCGTTAGGAAATGAGTGAACGTTTAGTCAACGAAGAGTAGCGGATAGACAATTTGGAATCTTTCACATTCAAGCTAGTCGCCAAAGAAGTCGCTTTTAGATAATTAAATGTTATAATAATATGTGTACGCACGTAAGTTTAAACTTAGTTATATGATGCTTAAATTGTCCACACACAAATCGATTTTACACACTTAATTAAAGCCATCCTGCCAGAATATAAAAACACAATGCTTATGATAAACTAAATTTATAGTATATCCTACTTAGCGTACGATGTAGTTTGTATTTTTAGATATTGCATTGTCTATGTTAGATTAGTTAATAAGACACCTTGAGCTTTGAACAGTCAGTCACGATATTTTTTACGAATGTACTATTTGGATTCCCCATGCTCTATAGAATAATCAAACTAGGGTAAGACTTGACGACACTTCTCACTAGTCAGCACAGTTTTGAGTTTTCATTCGATGAATACATCGACTTATAAGCACAAGTCTCACTGTACATAAGGCCCGTCATTAGTGTAATGACATTACTTAAAACTAAATGTAAACCCGCTATCTTTACTATAAACTACTGAAACACCATATTGCGCCGTGGCCTTATATTTGAGGGGATGTTTTATTCCTTTTATTAAAGAAAAAAAAATATGAAAACTCATTTAAATTTTTGTACAGAAATACTTGATTTTCTGTGTTTCTCATTCATAATCCATTTAATAGTATTGTTAAGGTAAGTGCTAATAAATATTGTAATTCGTGTAGTACCCGTATATAGGCTAGTGGTTACAGTAGTCGTCTGTGTAGATTTCGCTTTAACTACAACTTAAAAGTAATGTTAGTCGTTGGTTTGAATATTTCGATTCGTGCATATCCCCACCACTTGATAGGCGTTACCTACATTAGTTACTTTTGAGACTGTACAAAATATACTCTATCGAGTTTTCTCTAAGGGAAAGGGCTGTTTTAGCAGATATTTTTGATACATTGAGGATAATCAAAGGGAAACGATCTTGTATTGTAGATTAACATTGACTTTGGCAATGGGTGATCCGGAGGACGCGTTTGGGAGCCCCGGCCGGAGCGCCCCGGAGTCCTACCGGCTCGCTGCGTATCTAGATGACCTGTTTTCATCTCTACTTCATAAGTATGAATACAATTAATGTTACTGTAACAAAAACGATGTTGTTCTTATAAGATGCGATCGTATTCGCTGATAACTTGTTATTTTTCATATATTCATAATATTTCCTTTATTTTTTGTACTCTTTAGTATTAAGATATTTATAAAAGAGCTATTCAATGTTGATTACTCTAAAACCAATAATGTATGTGTTAAGGATGGTATAATTAGTTTCCCCGAGAGCCTTACTAGCGGAGAAGCCTTTTCCTTAGAAAGTTATCTTTCCTATTTCCAATTTAATTGTAACATTTAAGAATATTGTGACAACGTTACTGAGAGAAACGTATGAGCGCGAATGCGAACGCGAAGATCTAATTGAATCGTCACCCACTAACTGAAGTACTCTATGGTTAGTCTTCTTCTTTCACGATTACAGATTTAACACATTTTATAAACAGTATACCTCACGCATATTCCGTGTTAGTTCTGGCCTAGCAAAGAGTTAAGGTAAGTTAAGGGCTCATCATTTCTTACTTAGATTGTATGACTCAATTTTAAGACTGATCACAGAAAAAAAAGATTAAAAAAAATCAAAAAAATCCCAATGTTTTCATTGATTATATTTATATCATTTCATTTCACGTTTCCAGTTGACGAAGTAAATTTGGTAGAGAATTTAAGTAATCGATAGAATGGAATTTAAAGTAACGGATAATTTATTTCGTGAACTGGAACGTCGTCTTCTGTCGACGCTCTCCTGTCCTTTTCAATGACGATGCTATATAAGATCGACGAGAGATCAGTGATTGCAGAGGTGATGTTGACTCCAGATATGTTGACGTTGCTGTTGAAATTAGTGGAAAAAAAAAAGAAAATACTATTTGTTGCCAAAGTGTTGTTAGGTAAACGTGTAGTTAATAAAAATCGGTTGTCACATTCATAATTAAGTTGTTCTTTGGTGGTTTGAGATTAAGAAGAGAAGTTGAAAAATATTTCCAATGATATATTTTTTCATACACTTGAATGCTAATCGATACTTAAGATTTATATCTGTGTAGGAATTTAAATTTAACGTGTGTATCGTTGCCACGATGTGTCTAGCGCGTGGTATTTCTAATAGGAAAGTTAATGGATGTGTAGTGAAGTTGCGACGAGTCGTGGCAATTGACTTAGCTCTTAGAATTCATGTTACGTTAGATGGTATTCCGATTCTGCGAAATCTTGGACCGAATGTATCAGCTGATTCCGCCTTTCACACACATCAATGTCAAACCCACTGTGTTTTAAATTGTTAAATTCTAATTTATTACTATTTATTTTATCGTAATTATTATATTTACAATGCTAGTCAGTGATGTTTGTATTAGGTCAGCTAGAAGCGGTAAGTTTATGACAAGTTTGAATTTTACCATTGTCGGTGTCTTTATTAATTATTGATTTATAACTTGCCGCTACAGCTTAATTGTGGGGTATTTTATTGGTACGTTTATAATTAAATCTGTATTGTTTTCTTGAAGTTATGATGCTTCTGTCTCTAGTCAAGAAGTTGGACACTCATGCGTGTCATAGATTTTCTTAGCATTTAATTTGCAGTTATCAAAAACGAAATTATTAAATGTAATTGGACTGTAAAATTCAGTAGTAACAGTGGGGAGGTTAACGAATGCCAAGTTTAAATGCTATCGTAACACGAAATAGGTTTTTTATTGGCGATTTGACATCTAAGATGGAGGAGTTATTTATTTTGTAAATCAATCTTATCTCTACAAATGTCGTCATAATATTAACTTACCCATTTATAACACAGGAAGCTGTGAAACTGAAAGAATAATTAAATTTTCATTCGTATGTAAAATAAAGCGTTTCATGAATAACAGTTAAAGTACTGGCTGTTATGGTCCAATTATTTAATAAACACTGACTTTTCGTATGTATTGAAGAACCCGGTAAAGTATATATATTTTTTTTAAACGATAATTGCATTGTTAAAAATAAATTTACATTGAATAAATCTGTATTGTAATTCGGTCGTTAGTGACGATCAATGATGTATTGATTTCATTTTATTTTTTTAGTGTAAGTAGTTTTAAGTTTTCTCTGATTTATTTTATAATTATGATTTAATAATACCGGTTTTAGTTGATTTTACTGTTCTCGTGTGATTCAGTGCTTTAGTGTTTTATATAAGTTTATGGAGTTTTAATTATTGTAGATTTCAAATAACAATGTGTGTTTAAAAATGTAGGGGCAATAGCTCGTACCAAAAATACTGCTAGTATGTTTGTTTTTAGTTTTTGGGTTCATAGTGCTAATAACTGCTTAACATTACGAGTTTCGCAAAAATGTCTTTGTCAATTGATTTAATTTTAATAATTTTGTATCAACGTTATAATAACAACAAAACGACAACTCAATAAAAGAAAAAATACTTAAAAACATTAGGCAGTAATTAGCAATTGTCCTTTAGTTTTCTTTATCTTTTATCTTTACATTATCATAAACATTCCATTTGATGACAGCTTGTTATTTTGTGAAGCGTGGGTTGGACCTGCATCTGTCCCATTTCTATCCTCAATAAAAGGGATGAAACTTACATATTTGTTATTCTGATAATAGTTAAGCTAGACTCTAAGAATTGATAAATAATATCTGATGATAAATTTACTTGTATGTTGTATTAAAATGAAGAACACGAAATAAAGAAAGTGGTTTGAAAACGTGACTTTTATTTATATTTTTTATTTCAGAAATTATATTTCAGTTCGCAGTTTTGGTGATTAAATTAAAATGTCATGAAAATTTTTGTAAATATTTAACTGTTCTAACTTGATTACAACATTGGCAAATTTGAAGCGTCAATTTGAAATAAACAAAAATGTATGACTTTATTTTTAAAAAATATACATTACAATGTAAATGAGATAGAAAAGCTTAAGCATACCTACATTAATATTAGAACCAAATCTCGTAGTACCTTGTAAGGGAAAAAATGGTAGTGCCATTATAATAGGTGACGCAAATAGAGCATTCATATTTGTTTGTTAGGAGTGTGACAACTCAAAAGTATCCTTGCAAATGCAAGATGATTCAATTGCTATCTCTGTCTAACATCAGCTCCAGTGGTATCAGTTAGCAGGTGGCTTCAGCTAGCAGACCACATGCTGTCCACGCGCCGTCGGTGAAGAAACCACTGGCCACTGCAGATGTCTTGATGGGAATATTTATGTGGAGAGTCAAAGTCATTACTTTATTCCAAAAAGGCATACATTTATAAGGCGTTTATGAAATGTCCGATAATTTCAAACGGTAGCTTCGTGGAGAAAGCTCGGTCTTTATCACCACAACGCTGTTATATCTCAATTTATATTGAACTATACTTATTTTAGCAGAAAGATCGAATGAACATTGAATTTAACTTAAAAGCTGATAAACACATTGTACGAACCGCGTCTGATAAATGACGGTCTTTTGCCGTAGTGGCTACTATTTTTATTATTCGACTTTTCCATCAGAATTAATTGTAATTATATAACACATACATTGATTTTGACCTTATTAATATCATAAAGACTTTCTAAATAAAATCCAACAAAACAACGAAATCAGTCTGAATTAGAATACCTGTTTTATTAGTAGGTGTAAAATAAATAAATATTATTAATAAAATATTTGATCGAGTATCTAAGTAGAGATATTGAAGATTTCATTGTATGTTAATTAAATCTGTAACAGTTCACAAATAGGACGTTTTTTAATTTATATTTTGTTACTAATTATAATAAAATAATGATGAGAAAATGAAAACATTCAAAAAAAAAGCAAAAGCTTATTATCTTTACTGTTTTATCGGATTGTTTTTCGAATTCACTGCGAGTTTTGTGTCTCAGATTCGATTCTGAGACGATATTACTCGTATAAGAACAAACATTTATATGTATATATTTTATTTCTAAACATTCGTATGAATATATTTTATTTCTAGCAAAGATTTAGTAGAGCATACTTAATTCAATTAAAGTTGTCGAGTTGACAGATTTATTTTTTAATATTGTGTATTATCCAGGTAACTTATCTTATATCACACAGCCAGTATGAAAATATTAATTAAAAAAAACATAAAGCAAGTGTGGGGATATTCGTCCCCGAATTCGATATGCAAGCCTGCCATGAACTCTTAAAGTAATATTACAATAATCTTACTTTCGTTTTTATCATTAAAGTAATATTACTTTGTTAATGTTTAGATAAGAAGTTTTGAAGACGTCATTCTAAATCATTCATTCTTTTACTAGAGAAAATTATAAATTATATAATCTAGCTCCATAAAGTGGGTACATTCGAAATATTTATATATTGTTTCTATGTTTTTTGTATTTTTTTTGTTTATATAATAATATATTATTTTATTCCTGCTTAGTGACGTAAGTATTAATGCTATTTTCAATTGACAAAACAATAATATTTCGTTGTGATAGTGCAACAAGACTTCTTAAACTACGATAGTTTTAAAGAATTGATTGTAGGTCTGCTGTACCTAGTTCTAAGCCAATGTTCCAAAGTGTAACGGCTTTCTGTAGTCCATTCAGGCGAAGTCGCTAACAATAACAAATATCTATACAAAAACAAGAAGATGAGACAGTATACAAATAATGCAATAAAAATATTTCCTAGTATAAAATAAACATTCAATTTATATATTTCGATTATATAAATAAATAAAACTGCAATTTATAGATGAATTAAACAATAAAAAAATATATATCTGACAACATGCAGAAAACCAAACAAACCATTTCAATTCCCACAAAACTTCACTGTCTAAATAATAGTCGATAGTTTTCCCACAGATAAAATAAATAATACATCAACGTCATTGCTACGTTGCCGCTCAAAACGGACGTCTGTAACGGACAGGATGTGACGTCACGCGTCACGTGTGTCCATTTCGTGGTGAGAATTAAGCTAGGTGTACAAGTATTATACTAAAGCACGAATAACTTTTAAAAAAATATATCCAACATTCTTTTCAAAGTTCAAGAACATAAAAGTGCCTCAAACATTCGATAGCTGAATTATGGATCATGAAATATTTTACAATATCTTAAATTATAAAGCTGTAAAGCATCGTGCAAATGGCGCTACGCTGTCACAGAACAGACGACACGATAAATCTTTTAGGAAAAAAATCGTTCATTTTGGGCAGTATAAATAAAATAAATTGAAAAGAAAATCATGATTAATTCTCACATAACTATAATTGATATAATGTAATAGAAGATTCTTCAATAGATAAAAAAGAGGAGACATTTTGTCGTATCGGATCAAGGTAGCTTTCGTATTACAGGCCACGTAGCGACTGCCTCCAAAATTCATGACTTGCCGTTTGAAGTGTAAACTTCCGTGCAGCCTTAAAGGGAATGTGCTGGAACTTTCTACCAAATGTTATATTTAAATTTATATTTACTTCGCATTCATAAATATAAAATTTTGAAACGTATTCCTTGGTAGAGCAATGAATAATTTCTTCTTGTTTATCATTCTGTGTATTGAATTTTATTTCTTAGCGCTATTATTCAATTTATATACATAATTTATTAAGGAATGATGAAAATGAACTTAGGATTTCATATTTTTTGATTCAAACAATGCTAGAAAGAGACATGTTTAAAAACAAACGAAGTATCAGAAATCTTACTGAAGTCTATGCTTCTATTAAGTAAGTCACGAAGTAAACACAGAGTAGCAAAATACATATCAATGAAATATGAACCACTGATACTTATTGAGCTGAGACATTATTAAATTAGACTGTGTTGTAGTATTTTTTTTTTACTAAAATCAAGTAATCTAGTAATTAATAAATTAAATACAATATTGCTGTCTATACTTTTGAAATCATAACTAATATTATAAACAATTGCTTCTTGTTTGTTGGTTTATCTTCAAAAGAATTCATAATGTTTAAGTAAGATAAAGCGGACAAGTGCCATTTAAGGATATCATATTATTACGCATTTTAAGCGAGCAGAGACGGGGAAAATACGTAAATAAAAATAAATAAATAAATAAATATAGTGTCTAATATAGATACCGATTAATATTTAATAACAAACGTACAGTTTATTAAATTCAAGTTATATAACAAGTATAGTCGTGATAAATATGTAATTGAATTAAAAACGAAAATTAAAACTTAATATTAATTTAAACTGTGGTTTGTCCGTTTGTAATTATTAACGAGACGATTAACTTTTATCAATTCAGCTAATTTATTAAAATTAATTGGAAATGTGAATCAGAACGGACATTTTGTATAAAATAAATTATTCATTGAGCTTATAATTTGGTGTATCGGTGCGAGTAAGTCCATTACCTCATATATAGTTAGTTATTTATATATTTGTCTGTCTGTAAATAAATAAATAGATTTTGAATTATGAGTCTGGAATACAAAGTTCGCTCTTTGCTACTTTGTCTAGTTAATTTAGCAATTTAACGTGACGTTCAAACATTTGAGCCTGTTTCACTACTTGGAACTATTGTCTGGAAACCAGTTAACAAAGTTCGTGCATTCAATGCTACGCTATTTACTTAAATCATGTTCCAAATAAACCATATTTGTATACTTTTAGTCATTAAACTAAATCATAAATAAAAGGTAATATTTTTACTTGAAATATTATTTTCAAAATAAATGATATACGAGTTTCAGTTCAATTATATTTATTGAAACAATATTATGGAGCTGTTATAAATGATAGCACACATACATATAAGCACACATTGACATGTCTGTGAAGAGGGCTGAGTATCGATTCTCCGAGCTTTCCCCAGGGGAAAACTATCGATCCCGCATCCCCCTTCCATGTTTGTCGCAGTTAAAACGAAAAAAATTTTAAATGTAGAAATGTCTAGAAAAAAAACTTATCATATTAATCAATGATAAAGCATCCCATTCTATTTAAAAGCTCTCTTACTAATCTCTTACCAAAATAAACTGGTTTTTTCTTTTTTTTTTGTAGTCTTTGGCTCTCTTTGTAGTCTTTGGCTATTACAGCGTCACCGGAAAAAAAAAACTAACTATGAAGATAATTTTTGACAGTTAAATATTCCTATATTATTATTGTAATTCATATGCCATTTTATGAATTGTCAGTTTCGTTACATGGACTACAACTTCACATGTCAGTTGGGATAGTTAATAGGTTTTATTATGTGGGGATTTAATAAACTCTGTGAGAGTACGAGAAAATAATAAACAAGATATTGAATGTGTGCGTGTTGTTTGTATGTGTGCGTGCTAGGATTAATATTGATTGGACACGTGTATTCGCCCATACTTATTTTAATATTATAAAGTAGGATGATTTGTTTGTTTATATGTTTATTATCGATAATCTTTGAAAGTGCTGAACCGATTTTAATGATTCTTAACTTTTTAAAAACTAAATTATTTCTAATATTATAGCTATTTTTAAGAAGTTTGCATTCTTATGTTTCGATATCTGTAAATCTTGTCAAAGCAAATACTTATAAGACTCAAAAACACAAGAGGAGATGTAAGCTAAATATAAATACAACATAATATGTAAACACGTGTATATTAAATTATTTTTTTGATTTGTCCATTTTTTAATTATACACGTAACATTTTCTGTTCCATCAGTTCATTACGGACACAAAAATCTAAAAAGCGTGTCTGTACACGCAGCCTTATATTCCCCTCCATTAAAATCACCCCCACGTTAGTTGGTACAAAAAACATCAGTAATAACCATCCCGTTAACAAGCGCTACAAGAAATGAAAGGAGAGTATTGTCTGGGGAATATTGGCTTTAGTCTGATACTTCTTTATAATTTGACCTATAATTTATTTCCACGTAATATATTCGAGGTATTTATTTTTATGAGTGCAAAATAAATACTATATTTTATAGCTTTCGGTCTTCAGAGTACCTTATGTCAATTTGTAGATTATTTATTTTATCGCTAGAGAGAAACGTTTATAAATTCTATGTATGTTATTATTTGAACGTTTACCAATTACGATATATTTGTCTAAGGACTGTCTAATTAAAATATCTCTTTAACAAATATTATTCTCGGTGTGATCTAGAAAATGTGTTATTTGTTTTTTTTTTTACTTTAATATGACATGGTTCTATTTATTTTACATGCTGAAAAAATAATATAGGCTTATTATGAATTCAAAACACTTTTTATAAATGTATATAAAATCCATTTTGTATAAAATGTTTAAAATTAATTTATAGCGTGAAAATAAACTGAATTATTATTTTATTTTAGTATTTAAATTATTTCACTATATTTTTTAAATAATTTTCTATACGTTTGTTATATTTTTATGGTCGGTGCATATATTATTGGTTCCTAGTTGTAAATACCTTGAAGTTTACTGAAACCACCAACCAGCCCACTCGTCCGGCTGAGAGAACTAATTGGATTAGTTTTTTAAAGAATCTGGATTCTATTTTATTAGGGAATTAGTTGATCCGATTTTTTTTATGAAGTGATGTATTGACACATACATAAATAAAATATTCAGATTTCATTTCAAACTTATATTATTATTATTATTATTTATTACCTTTTGGGTGAATTTTGGATGAACTTTCCTGATAGGATTTAAATTGTCTTCTTTTAATACATCTATTGGCGTGCTTTGAGGGTAGATTTGACTTGTATGCCGTCATGCCCCCTCTCTGGAGCCGCACTATATTTTCGTGTGTGCGTGGAGCGTATACTATATAATACTTCATCGATTCTGTGTGTGTGTGTGTGGCGTGTCCATTTCAACTATAATATACTTATATCATTCAATAATAATTATAGAAGTATTGAATATATAAAAACAGTAATAGATTAAACCGAAAATTTTATTTTATTTACCAAACTCTATAAATAAACAGTTTTTTCTTGTTTTTTTTTTCATATTTGGTATAAATTTGGGTGTTATACATTTTTGATTATAAGACAAACAAACTGACGTCATATCAATAAATGTTTAGTGTTTGTCCATCCTTTATCATGTCAGATTAAATATTTTAGGTTTCTAAATAGATTTACATATTATCTAACAATGAATACAAAATAATATACACATTTGACTAATATTAAAAATCAACAACACTAAAATAGATTCTGTATAAAATTTTACAAAGAAATGAGGAACACAATAATTTAAGATATAAGATAAAAAACAATGTATGTATGTATGCATATTTTATTCAATTTGCTATATTTATTTATAGTATAGCTTCCAATATAGGAGATAACTAACTTGTTTTAATTAAATATTTAAAAAAATATTTTTTATTTGTAGCTATTACTAAAAAATCTGTACAAAATTAATGAGTTATGTATTTTTTTAATAAATGTTATAGAATGAATTGAATGAAATCAGTGTTTGTGAATTATGCGGTCCGTCTGTTTGTTCAGGTTTTTGCGTAAAACCTTGGCATTCGATTTGAGTAAAATTTTGTAGGTTTACCAGTAGGCTCAATTGAATACTTTTTCTTTAAATGTTTCTTTCGTGTCTTATCAAAAAGTTATAAATGTTGTGTGCCTTATTTTTTTGAGGTCACCTTGTTGATAAAATTAATATACAAGCTAGTATTAGGAAAAAAACACTTCCTCTGATTTTAAGAACAAATTAGAAAATTAATTTATGATCTAAGTTACACTAGTTATACTATTATTTAATATATTAATTTATTTCTTTATTTCTCATTAATCACATCCTTCACAGAAGATATCACAGCTTAAATAAACATTACTTAATTATAGGAAAACATTGAATTAATAATAAAATCATTCATTACGTCTCACGCTTTGCTGTTTGAATTATTATTATTATAAAAAAAAGTATAAGGTTTATTAAAAACACAAAAATAATATTCATTATATTTTTATTTACCTTAAATTAATCAATTTGTAATATTCAACGTAGAGTCGAAGGCAGAGATTTAAAAATATATCTGAAAAATAATATTTCGGAATTCATTATTTCATTAAAGCATTTAAATGTAAAATTGTCACAGTTTTTTTCGTTTGTATATAATTAAATGACAAAAATAAATATTCACAATATCCGAGTAAAGTGTCTTCAAAAGTTTCAAGATTTAATTAATATTGTTACAATATATTTTTTTATTTATTATAAGGCATTCTTCATATCGAGTTCAAAGTAAATTGTTCTAATTATCATATTAAATTAATTTATTTATAAATTAACATATTTATTTCTGAGTATAAAATTAATAAAATAGTATTTTTTTAAACAAACAATATTAATAATAAAACCTTCCTTACCTCCATCTGTATTTTATAGATTTGATATATTCTGATTTTATGGCCTTTTAGCTGGCTTACCATAAAAAAGCCTCCGCATCATAGGGTGTTGTCGTTTTCCCATGAAATGCCAGGGACGTCCTATATTTATATATTATTATTACATTTTCGAACGTTATTAATAAAAAAAACTACATGCATTTTATACTTTGCACTATGAAATAGTACAAATAGCTTTTCTTACAACTTTTTTCTCATATTTATTTAATACTTTACTCATCTTAGTTATAAAGTTGTAAATAAATCTATATGAATGAAATTTATATATTTCTTCTTAAAATTACCTCATATTTTAGCTTGTATGTATGTACGTTTGTGGTGTAAGCATCTCAGCTCACACGAAAAGTTAGCTGAATATTTGGAAATCTAGTCTGGGGTTAAAACTGGTACCTAATTAAACTTTATATGAAAATCGATATTTTAAAAAATGTAAGAGTAAGAATAAACTCCTTTGAAAAAAACAAAAAAGATTTACTAATGTATTAAAGTTTGTTCAAACGTAAAGGTGTGGTGTGTGTGTGTGTGGAAAAGTCCACGCTTAATAAAACAACAGACAAACAAGTGGGCATAGAGACTGAAAACAAAATGCCTTTAGGTTAACAGTAAATTAACGATAAATTTATTTATTTATCATTAAAGTAGTGAAAAGAGTTGTCATGTTTGAGTAAATGTACTTTTTTATTTCAATTGTGTGATAATATTGAGATGTAGGGAATTACAATCAAAATTACGGAAAAATATTAGTTTGTTTGTTTATATTTTCAAACATTTTCGGCAAATCATTCTCATTGTATGCGGTAAACAAAGCACAAGTGGCTGTTAGAATGAGAGAAAATGGAAAGAGCGAGATGGCGAGCTCACGTGCTGTCGTAAATTTATCGAAGTACCCTCCCCTGCAATGTAGGTGACCATCGTGCACGCAAAGAATATTTTAAAGTGAGTTTTCCTCATAAATATTCACAAGCAGTTGCAATTAGACAGATGGAGATCGGTATGCTAATTCCCTCTTGCCTGTAAATATAAAACCCGACGCCATTTTGTTTTGAGTTCCTGTCAGACTCCTTTTATTTCACTTCAGTGAAGCGAATGTACTCTAAGTTATAACTTTAAAAAAATATCCATTTCAGAAAAAAATATACACATACATATAAATTATTGAAAACAAATGTTTTTTCAGATATTGGTACCTAACATGTAAGCAAGTTGTATTTCCCTCAACAATACTAACGATATATAAACAAAACTTGTATGAAATAAAACAAACACAGAATATTATTGAACGAACAAGTGAACGAATGAATGCTTCTGAAATACGTCAAAACCTCAGGGAATGAACAAAAACCATGCACTTTTACATGTTAGGGATGTTGCTTTGGAAAATGGAAAATAGGATATTCCTAACGCGAAATGTTCACTGGAAAGAAAATGAAGGCTAGACGTCGGATTCGTTGAAATTTACAAAAAATATATTTAATGAAAAATTTTACCAAATAACACTGAAATAATATTTTTTGTATTTTAATATGTTACAAGAGATAGAATAAAATACTATTTATATCTCCTAAATATTTTTCATAAACAAAAATATAATTTGTAAAAAATAAAAACTAACTAGATTTTATATAACAACACAACACGCACACACACATATAAATACGTACCTACATATATTTAAACCAACAAGAGGTTGGACAGACACCTTCCCAATTAATAGCATGAAATCTAGCGTAGATAATCAAAAACTGAACGCCTGGTGAGCATGGTTCGATATCCGGACGTGACAAATCATTCCAGTGATTAATATTCACTTGGTTGGTTGGACAACTTCGTGAACTGTCGTGTCTTAGGAACACTGTATAGTAAAACTAGACTTTACAAGACCAACTAACCAACATTGGACCACCAACTTCATCAACATGGGATAATCAGTTAACCAACATTGGACAATATGAGTACCAACATTATACAACCAGGTATCTTACCAGTTAGCCGACATTGGATAAAAAGCTATACAACTTTGGACAACCAACTAACTAAACTTGGACAAAAGCATACCAACAATGGGTAACCAGCTAACCAACATTGAGTTACCAGCCAACAAACATTGGACAACCAGATAACCAATAGTACCGCTTACTTACAATACATTAGGGTCATTTTAATGTTAGACAAAATAAATACTAATTTATAATCCTAAGCTGAAAAATTGTAACAACCCTCAGTTACATCTTCATAATAAAATAATCGAAATCGAGAGCTACTACATATCCATTCGTTTCCATCCATTTTTTATCCAACAAAATTGTTTTATAATCGATTTTGTATTCACGACCGGTTGAATTTTCATCCACTTCATGCTGTAATTGGATTGAAGAGTGGACTCCGGTAATGCTATTCCACGCATAATACATAGTAAAAACAAACTTATTATTTACACATCAACAACCAATCACCCAACTCTATTTATATAGCAGTAAAGATCATATTTGAATAGCAATCTCAGTTTAAATCACGAATTATATTTGTCAAACGATCCAATGCATCTGTAAACGTCCTTACAATGTTATACATACAGTTCTACGTATGAATATTCAATTGAATAAATCCTTATCATGAATGGAATAAGACTTATATTTGTATAGCAAATGCAGTTACGAAATCACACGTGATTGGTTAAACCCAAATATAGCAGTTAGTACAATTAGTAAGTTTAATATTAATTCTGATTAAATTAATTTGTAAACCAATCAATGGTGAAACATAATCCGGAGCTTAATTTGAAATAAATACAATATATAAATTGAAATAATACTCGAAATAAATACTATCAAAATTAATTGCTAAAAGAATATCGAACAAAATATAATCTACAGAATATATTTTGAGAACACATAATAAAAATTGCACACAATTAAAATCATCAGAATCAGAATTTTGAACACCAATATAACAGATATGTGTCCAAACAATTCAAAAATATTAAATATTATCAACCGGACATTTACACGAAAAACATTGGCGACATTTATGTTTAATAACCCTCAACTAGGGGGGGACCAAAAATCGATACCCCTGTCTGGGAGGGTCGCCGTGATCCAGTCAAAATATCCGCGTTCCTGAGGGGTGCAATCCAACTCAATATTTACGAAACGACAACCCAACCAGTATATATTTTATATATATGTTTTAAATACAATAAAAAATCAACTGGCATCACAATTTGAATGAATATTTAAAAGCAATGTGTCATGTAAGCACTCGTAACACGGACGTCTGGTATCTGTTAAGTGCAAATTAGTTGATCATTGAAAACGAGCGGCCATTACGTACTTCAATCGACATTTTATCACATATAAGTGAAATTCAATTGTTGTCTATACTGAATTAATGTTCGTCAAAATTGTATTTTTGTGTTTGTTTAAACACAATTGTTTATTTTAACTTATTAAATGTGGACGGATGTGCCATAGAAAATAATATCGAAATATAAAATAGATTACTTGATTAGTAATTAATATATTTTAACATATTTGCGATACCTACACAATCAGACATCCAATTGGTTGTATTTAAATGTGTGAGATAAACCTAGCCTGATATATGAAAAATCACCATAATATACAAAATGATAAATAATATAATATAAGAATATAAGTTAGTGATTTTTCATATCAGATTTTATATTTAATGTCATTTATATAAAATAAGCAAAATTTTAATTTTTTTTTTTTGAAATCGTAAAGACCTTTGAGAGAAAATGAAAAAAAAAATTTAAAAAAAATGCTTTTAAATAATACTACATTATTGAAGAATATTTTTAAATAACTCTTCATAAATTTATAAATACTATAATAAGTATTTTGAATGACAATTACTATACCGTATAACACTGAATAGCTGTCCTATCAAATTCAATACGCAGTAAACAAGTCTCGAATTATCGGCTTTCGTTATAACGTGGTCGAGAGCTATCGTTTATTGAAACAAGCTATGCGATCTGGATCCGCTCGGCTTAAAATATTTATGAGACCTTTTAGCTTAAATAAATACATTATCTATCTAAAATAATATACATAATATTTAGAACACATTTTCAAAAAAGGTATTATTATATGGTAGATAACAAGACACTTTATTTTTAGATAAAAATGATAAAAATGAAATATTACAATAGCCACAATTGTGTTTTTTTTTCTTATACGACAAACTCATATTAAAACCCAATACACCGATAACCTGTATGATCTGATTCCTGGTACTGATTTCCATTATATCACTGCTCCCCACCAGCTGCAATACCCTCCCTACCACCTGGATGCGTGGCGTTCATTACAGAGCAACTTTCTTCAACGAACTAAGACGTGGAATGAATTTCCTTCGGAGATGGATTCCTTCACCATGCAACACCAGGAGGCAGATGTAAAAGACGACAATCCTTTTTATAAAAACAAATATACTTCAATTTAATTTGTTTTATTTAAATCTGGACCGTCCAACATACTATATAATCAAAATAGTAATGGAAAATAAATCATGAATACTCGTACATTATTAATTTTAAATTAAATATCATTTTAATCTCGATCAGTAAATCTAAAGTAATTCATGCGAATAATTAAATCATTTCAAATATTAAATAGGTTTCTCTTTATTAATATAAATATATTTGTAGTATTTACTGTACTGATGCATTTTAAGGATTATTAACTTTTGTTATCAAATTATATCAGTAAGACAACTTATAAAAGACATTTTTCTATTTAGTCATTAGTTTATTTTAAACTGTTTACAACTGTAATAAATGTATTAAAAATAACATAATTTTAAAGTAAAAATAACATAATACAAAAGAAACAAAAACATTGATTGTATTATAAAAAAAATAATGAATACACTTTGTATAAAAGCAACTTAGTACAAATAACGGAATTCATGTAGGTGCCATCTTGTTTTGTAGATTGACGTGGAAAACGCCAGCTGACGCGGCTAAATTCCAAATGTATTGCAGAGAAGAGAATTAGATTTTAATAATTTATATTCTCTCTCTCACGTCACAGTATGTGAACGAATATTTATTAACTCTGCTATTAATATAGAAATGATCAATTTTATTTCCCTCGTTTTTCTCTCTTAGTGTTGCCAGCTCTCCAGAGGTTTCATAGATAATACAATATTGTTTATTCCGTCTTATAAACTTTTATGTCTTCATATATAATATTTAAGAGGCCAAATGTGTATTAAATATTTTAAAAAATAATTATTACATGACACATGTCTAAGCAACTGTTTTATAATACTATGTTACTATGTTTACGCAAAAAACTATTGACTAAATTATAACGGAATTTGTTTTATTTATAACCTCTAATATTGGCAAGCTTATGGTATTTAACAATACCTAAATAATTTATTTTAAGGGATTTATTTGAAAACGAGCGGATGGTCCATCTGATGGTGAGGGATGCCGTCGGCCATTGACATCTGCACAAAAACGTTGCCATCCATTAAAAATAGCAGTGATAGAGGATGTATATTCTCTCCTATTAGTTCTAATGAAAATACGGAGACGATGGAAAGAGTTTTGGGCTTTATGCAAATCTTCTACGAGAGGGTAGTGCAGCCCCGGTCGAGCCAGCCCGTAGACGAGCTGCAGTCTTGTTTTATTTTTAATTTCGCGTAGTTTAAAACATGACACAATTAATATATTGAGCTGTTATTCTCATCACTGATTGGCCAACTTTTGTATGTTGTAATTTTTCTAGTAGTTTGTCGGCCGTTTCTACATAATCAAGCAAATACAGTTAAAATTCTAATTTCGGCTTTTAGTCATTTTAAATTGGTCATTTTTCGTCACTGAAAAAATATATTTTTTTAAATTAATTTATATGCTAAAAACAATAAAAATATTATCAAGAAATTTTCAAATAAATGCCTTTTAATAAAAAGCGAGCAGTACTTGAATCCGCTACTTTTATCAGTGTTGGTGATCTGCCAATTGAGCTATCGTGTCGTTCTCATACATTTTAGTATTGAACTTAAAGAAGACGAAAATTAATACAATATTCAGCAAATAGTGCTGATATAACATTTAAATCAACTTGATATTTTTAATGCATAATAGAAGTCAATGATCAAGTAATTAATAAAAACTATTTACTATACGTATGCAAAATACAAAATGTTTAAGAAAAACTTTTTCATTTTTGTGGTCTAAAAGAAAATCTCAAAACCAGGTCTTGATAAGTGCTCCTATTTTAATAATAATATTAATTCCAAGTCGGATCCGGGAACAGAAGCTTTTAGCGTACAGCTCGAGTGGTAAAATGACATTGGAGCTGCACGCTGCTCCGGGGATTCTTCTGAGAGACAACTGTAAGCTCGTTATTGTTATAATTTAAATACTTACGATATAACACAATTATTAAAAATATTCTAATAAGATAACAAAATAACATATTTGTTTTATAAATAAACATAACGCCTGGTTTTATATATATATACATATTAATTTTAATTAAACATAATTGTAGTTTTTCTCTCTCGAGGTACAATTGTTTTTATGATATTTAAGCCCAGACAACTGTTTGTTTGTATGTACGTCTGTCTGTTTGTTTGTATGTACGTCTGTCTGTTTGTTTGTATGTACGTCTGTCTGTTTGTTTGTATGTACGTCTATCTGTTTGTTTGTATGTACGTCTGTCTGTTTGTTTGTATGTACGTCTGTCTGTTTGTTTGTATGTACGTCTGTCTGTTTGTTTGTATGTACGTCTGTCTGTTTGTTTGTATGTACGTCTATCTGTTTGTTTGTATGTACGTCTGTCTGTTTGTTTGTATGTACGTCTATCTGTTTGTTTGTATGTACGTCTGTCTGTTTTTTTGTATGTACGTCTGTCTGTTTGTTTGTATGTACGTCTGTCTGTTTGTTCGTATGTACGTCTGTCTGTTTGTTTGTATGTACGTCTGTCTGTTTGTTTGTATGTACGTCTGTCTGTGTGTTTGTATGTACGTCTGTCGTGTTTGTTTGTTTGTACGTCTGTCTGTTTGTTTGTATGGACGTCTGTCTGTTTGTTTGTATGTACGTCTGTCTGTTTGTTTGTTTGTACGTCTGTCTGTTTGTTTGTATGTACGTCTGTCTGTTTGTTTGTATGTAAGTCTGTCTGTTTGTTTGTATGTACGTCTGTCTGTCCGAACTTATCTTCGAAACAGATTTGGTAAAGAAATAATCGGTGATATTTGGGTTCAAATGTTTTTTTATATATTAAATAATGTATACATATGTAGATATGTTAAGCTTATTTTCAATTTCAAATAAATATATTTCCTTTCCTTATTTAATTTTTCGTTGTATATTAATTTAAAAATTAATTAGCTTTATATAAAATGACAACACAGTATATAAAGTATTAAATATAAACGAATTAACTAAGTTGGCGAAACAATATAAGTACATTTGGGTTAAACCAATATTTATAACCCAAATAATCTCTGAACTTATGAATGTATGTTTCAGTTCTAAATCCTTTCTTAGCCCAGGAGCGGAGGCTCAGGAAGCCAACAATATATTTCGCCTCGTACACTTCGCTACATAGTGGTAACATAAATAATCTTAAACCAAGGATATTACAAGGGTTAAAGTTTACTTTAATTATTTACTTATATTAATAGTAAGTTCTCAATAGGCTCTTACAATTGAATATTATATATTTCTTAATAAATATAACCAGGATTTCAACCTGCATCCCATAGGCGTCTCGTCGCTCTGCTAACTGAGCTACGGTGTCGCCAGCTTTGTTGAATTTGGAATTCAATATATAATTTATCTTATCGGGACAGACATACTCGTATATTTTTTTGAAATTTCTAACATCTACTTTTCTTTTAAAAGTCTTTGCTTTGTACATATAATTAGTAAATAATAAAGTTAAAGGGTTTCACGATCCGTTTGTGACGGTATTAAATAATGACATATATAGATTGCTCTCACTGTTTCACTCATAATGGTCGGTTAAGACACGGTGGCTCAATGGACACACTGACGGGACGATATCCCAGAGGTAGCAAGTACAATTCAAACCCGTATTGATATTTTTGATTCTATATTTAATAAATAAACAATAAATGTAAAAGTCATTTATTATACATTCCATAATAAAAGTAATTCCCCATACAACGGTGCATGAAAGAAAAAAATTGAAAGTCGCAATTAACAAACGCAGGAAAAATAAAATATATATTTTTCGTCAACTGAAACTCCAAAGACTACGAACAATGAGGAATTAAAATCGAGAGTTGTTTCACGAAAATGAAAAACAATTTTAAAAAGCGACCGATTATAAAAGTTACTGAAAAAATTAAAATGGGGTCATTATAATTGTATTTTTGATTATTTCGTGTGCTATTACTTATATTTTAATATCAAACTTTGTTGCTCTTGAATTCTTATATTAATTAAGAATAAAACCCGCCGTAATTTATTTTTATTTAAATTAACAGGCCTTATTACGAATAATGTGGCTTCATCGGTAATACAATAATAAAATTATTTGTGTTCTAGATTATAGACTTATCTATACAGACAATCACAGACAGACAAACATAAAAACAACCGCAAACTGTTGACTTAAACAGAATAAAATATATTCGCTATATTAAATTTTGCTCATGTTAAAGAAAATAACATCTAACACCGACACAACAAAAGCATAAAAACCAATTTTCACAACAATTTTATATTTTTGACGAGTCACGTCACGAAAGTTTTTCATTGTTGCATGTAGCACGGTAAAATATAACCTGAAACAATACCAACCGTTAAACGTTAACTACTACTTCATTCGTATATATATTATATTTTTGCCCTAGTTAAAGATATCAAATATTACATATACATATAATTATTTAATATGTCTCATCCTCACTATAATAAAAAAAACTCCCAGAAATTTAATGTTTTTTCCATCAATTTACTAAATAGTTACATATTTTTTTTTTACGAAAACAAAATCTTTTTATGAACATTTTTTTTAATATTTAGTCAGTATCTTTAAGTATCTTATACAAAACAACAATTTTAAGTTAAAATTAAGAACAATGGCGACCTGGATTAGGATTCGGATAAAGATTAGGATAAGAAATGGGATTCCGGTTTATATTCAGAGATTAGTATTAAGAAAAAGATAGGATAAAAAGGAGAGATAATGAACCCTCTTAGGAATAGAATCAAAATAAGCAATCTTAGGAATCAAAGTATTTGGATTATATAAAGAAATTAGTATCAAGAATAGGGTTTAAAATCCGAATATCCGAATTACGATTATATTTGTTATTATTATTATGAGGATGAGAGCTAAGAGTAGCGATAAGATTATGATTGAAGTGGGATGAGGATAACGATGAGGTTTAGGATTTATAGGAATTAGAAATTAATCAAAGATAAAAAACCAGTAATGCAAGATAATTGTACAAAACTTTTTTCCTATTTTCAGTAGCCCCCATAATTACTTATTTACTTAAGAATATAAGGTGTATACAATAAAATAGTAGAAACGAGAGTAAGACCAAGAGTAAGAGTAAGAAAGAGTAAGAAGAATAAGAGAGTAAAGATTTTTAAGTTAGTGACATAAGAACCATTTAAAGAAAATACAAGACACTAAAAAATTGAATATATATATATATATTATTTTTTAATAAAAAGAAATAGAATATATATATTCTATTTCAATGTAATATCATAAAAATGGAAACTAAAATGTAGACACTTAAAACTTTAACAAGCATTAAATTAATTTCAAATATATTATAATCATATAAATAAAAATAATGGAAATTAAATATTAAATTACTAAGAAATATAAATATAACCAAAAATAACACAATTAGTAACTTCTTGTGAAATGTATTTGTCATAACAAATCATACCAACCTAAATACGCGATATAAATATAAATAAAATGTTTGATTCGATACTAAAAATCGTTTCAACTGGATGATGTTAAAAAACATAATGTTATCGAGAAAAAAAGTAAAAGTCTATCGTCGTTAAATCGATTTTTCTATTATTATACGATTTCGAAAGGATATATTTCTATCTAGTCGACTTTATCTAGACTGCCCAAATCCACAACGACATCTGCAATTAATTGCTCTGCCAAGCAATTCTTGACTATTATTTTAAAGGCAGTACCGTATCTGTTATGTAAAATGAAAGTCTGTATTTATAAATTTAATTACCATATTTTGTTTTGTGCTTTTGCCAAGTGATTGTACTTGAAAATCTAGAGCTCTTTCAGTGCTTTATATAAGACTATAACTTGCAAAAAAAATATTATAAATACTAATATTATTAATACGAAGGTAACTTTTTCTGTCTGTTAAGCTTTCATGATTGCCATCGAACCGCTTTGCCGTGTTTAATTTGGATACTGAGATAGTTTGAAACCTAAGGAAGGACATATTTGTCAATGTTTGAAAATAAAATTTGAAAGCTGTGAAGTCACTTAATCTAAAACGATTATGTGGCACATTGTACAAGTTAATAAAATGATTTATCCGCTAGTGGAGCCGCGGGCAACAACTAGTGTCTAATAAAAAAAAGAAACTAAGGCTTAGAAAAAGCTTTTAAATATTTATACATTTCAAAACGTCTGTCTGTCTGTCGATTTGAAAACAAGATTACAATTGGTTTTATATAAATCAGATTTTAACTGGTAGTTTAAAAATAAAATACTCTTTTTAGAATAAAACTATTTACTTTCAGGCCATTTAATTTTTATGAGGACGACTCTATCTATTTCCGACCCATGGAAAAGCTAATTCATGATTTCTAGATGTTGAATGGTTACTAGATCTATTTCTAGAATGATTCAGGACTTTATTAAAATGGTATAAAGATAATATATTTTTTATTATGCATTATATTTAATTGACTAAAAGTAATTTACACAATTCTCTCAGAACTGAAAAAAAAGATTTTGTAGTATCGATATTTGAAAAACAAGAACGAATTACATGTAATCAATATTTTTTATTGTTTTTTGGATTTTTTTCAATATTACTTAAAATATACTCTTTTATATTATATTTTATTTCGTATTTTAATTATTACTGCCTGAAACGTATTCAATAAGTGGAGATTTTATAAATTATTTATATAAGTAAATCAAACGAAGACGAATCTTATTAAACGAGATGTTACGGATGGAACCAATTTCTACGTGAAGCTTGGAGAAGAGACAAGTTAAGTTATATACGTAAAAACATGCGTATTCATACGATGTAAAAAAAAAATTCAATAATATATTTTAATTTAATAATAACTGCAAAATATGGGATTACTGTATTATTGCACTAGTATCTAGGTATGCTTTGACAATATATGATACAATATTTTAAAATCTGATAGCCGTTACTATAAATGAATAAGAGATCCAATAAACTTACATCAAATATAAAAAAATAATCGTCTTAACTTGTCTCTTCACCTTTAAGACTCTAATTTCTCTCAATCTGCACCGACAATATTTATTTATCGTAATGTAAAAGATGTTTATGTTGCTAAATACGAAAAATACTGAACAAACAAACAAATAGACTTATATATAAGATACAAGTCTATTTGTTTGTTTGTTATATGTACTGAGACATTTTAAGTACATATTTAATAGACTTCAGTAAATTAAACGTTATGAATACGCGTTGTGTAAATATATTTTTTATTTCAATATGGTGATATACATGTAGTTGGTAATATTTTTGTACCTCAGTTAAAAAAACATCTTTTTATGTAAGTCTATAGTAAATAATTGTTTTCTTACTAATTAGCTAGTGGGTGTTTATTATGCTGAAAGCGCTTTAAGCTGCTTGTAATTGATGGGTCTGGAAAATTTCCCTGAAACGTTTGGTTCGAAGCATCGGTAATGCAATAAAATGCAGACAGGATGCCTTAGAACGTAATTCAGCACGTTTCAGTTTAAATATTTTAATTTAACACTACTTATTTTCTTTGTTGATTTTTTTGTTCCTTCCTTTAAACATTTTCATTAAATTATATAAAGAAATATATCTATTCATTTTTAAAAGATTAAAGTTTTTTAAATAATTAAAAAGTTCATTGATCCCATTGTTATAGGAATCAATGAACTCCTTAAAGGTCAGATTGACACCGCAGTTGACTCATCGGAAAATATCCATTTTTATCGAACAATGGATAAGTCGGAGCAAGATCTGGAGAATACGATTTGACGAAGAGTTTCCAGTCCAAGCTTCTGTAATTATGAAACCGTTCCTCGTGGGGTGTGTCAAGTATTTGTCGTCAAGGAACAGACTAGAATAATGGACTAATCTCACTTGTTTAATAAAGAGCTTGTTCATCATCTCTTGCGTTTCTTTACATAAGAGTTATTATTGTTTCAGGTCTTAAGGAGTTTAACAAATGACAGCTGCAGCACTGGTCCCCACACGCAGCAGCATCCTTTGACTCAATTTACTCTTTGATTAGGATTTAACTGAACATCCAGGGATCATTCCGTGAATCTGATATTTTCGATTGTCAGACTATTAGGTCAGATGGCTCATTGTAGAGTTCAAAACAGAAATCACCGCGATATTATAATCAAAGCTTCCAAAATATATGTTAAAATAAAACTTATAATTCCAAGTACCACCAGCCAATATTAAAATCCCCAATTCCATACTTAAAGACCAATAAATAGTTTATCATTATTTTTTTATATAAAAAAAGGTTGTATACATACAAATTGATATTAAAAAAAATCTATACGCAATAACAAGTTGACATTCTATGGCAGGGAAAATGCCAATAGTTTATTAAATTTTTCATGTAAAGAGGTTGTATATGTCAAATTGATATTTAAAAAACTACGCGAGCCATCAAGTTGACGTTCTATGGCAGGGAAGTCTGTGACAAAGGCCACAGGTGTGGATCGATGAGACGCGACGCCCAAACATATCACAAGTGTCAGTATTAACAATGCAGCCTAAGAGCTTATTGCTTTGACTCGTACGTGCTTTATTGTGTTTGGAATTCATTTATAGTATAAGTACTCTTTTGATACATCGTGTCTATGAACTCTTAATACCTAGGTACACAAAATAGACTGGATATCTCCATGTGACCGTGATAAAGATTTTTTATTAACATGATCTCGTAAAAATATACATTTCAGCGTCGACGACTGATTGGCGCAATGGTCGTAAGTCCGACTATTAATCTTTGGTTGTGGGTTCAATCCCCACTCTAGAAAAATATTCGTTACTAAAAATTCTATCCTTCTATGATCTAGGTGTTGTTTATGTATTATATGTACCAAGTATGTCAATTATTTAGTACCAAGAGACAAGTAAAACAAGAGTACAAGCATTGTTTAGTTTATGTTGTGTAAAATGTTCAAATAAAGAAAAATAACAAAAACTAAATAGATTACCATTTAATTACATTATACATAAACTATTAAGTTTTAACTTAACTATCCACAAGAACAATACTATAAATAAGTATTTAATAATTTAAGATAACAAAAAAAAATGTCTTACTCTGATTTAGGACTTATTATTATATAAATTATATGAAACCTGCATCAAAAAAATGCAAACTCATTCTCTGTCGGTCTTCACATAATCTCTATCAACATTTATCTCTATTGTCTTTCTCTTTCGTTCACATAATCTCTTTCTCTTTCGTTCTTCACATATTCCAGCAGTTAGTGGAGTATATCCTCGATTTTTTTTCATACTGATCTATTTCAATTCCGAAGAAGCTCGACTGCGCCATTGCAACTTGTGCATGGCACTTCTAAAACATATACTCAGATATTTATTTTAATATATTATTTCATATGTTAAAATTAGTTTATTAATATATATTATTATGGAAATAATTCAATGATGGCTAAGTTATTTTGTATTATTCCTCACTTTGATAGTCAGCTGTCACATACATAAAATACTTACTCTTATGTAAATATTAATAGGTACTTCAAAACATGTCTGCTATGAAGCAAACAAGGAGCAAATTCAACTAAAATGTAACAAAGCTTCGATATACATACAACTTGGTAGTAATCTCAAAGTTATCGAACTTCAAAGATGAAGTTCGCTTTCAAATTCAGAACGCATTCAACGATCTTATTAGCCACTAATACTATAATAATAAAAAAATTCATTCCAATTTCAAAAATTCAATTTAAGAACAAAAGGTGACCAGGAACTAATCTGGAACCAACAAATTCATAAATGCACCCCATCGATCGCGGCAGACGCAGCGCCGCGCAAATAAAACAAAATGCACCCTCGTCTCGTCGGTAGACAACAAAGGGTGGGCGCGCAAACCTACAATGATACATCCACAGGGAATAATAAACTTTATGCCATTGTGATAAGAATCATGATATCGGAAAATTATATATTGTTTCATACAGGAAACGATGTGTTAAGCAAAGGTTAGATATAATTACGTTTACAGATTTCACGGTGGGGAGGCTGGGATTAATATTTATATATATACGGAATATAATATATATATGGAATATTCTAGGCAATGTTAACTGTTTATTAATGATAAGTTGCGTGTCTGAAGTTAAATTGTTTTCTATTTCCGCTGATTACAAACATGGCGTGCAGATTAGAAATTAAGACATGCTCGGTAAAAGTATTAATGAATATTAATAAAATGATTTATAAGCATAGAATAATAATATATAATTTATAGGAAATAAAACAAATAAAAATTATAACTTAAAAGATATTGATGGCTGATTTCCATTAGATTCCTAGCGCTTGTAAAAGTTTTTTATACATTTATGTTGATTTAGACTTTCGATTGTTGGTTAATTAAATCATAATTGGGATAACCCTTACGAACTATATAGGGAATAGAACATTTTCACACCCTCTTTTGTATAGAAAAATACATTTAGCGAAGCCAATTAAAACAATTAAAAGTTTTATATATTCATTGAAATTCGTGGAAGAGTAATTCTAATTTTGTATTCAAATATTAAAATTTGTATAATTATATATCAGCCTTCTATATCTCTGATATCTATCATGTATTTTCTTTTGAATAATGGTAGTATTTGGATTTCTTTAAGCCATTGAAGCTTTTATTTTAAATGTAAGCAAGTTCATTGTAACTGCAAATTCAAAGTAACTTTGATAAGTTAAAGGTTAGTTGCACTCTGAAATAATATTTACCTGAACCAGCAGAAAACTTCAATTTACTTAATCAAAACTAAGATTGAAGTAAAATGTAGAAAAAACTTGCAGACAGCCAGAAGACAAACAAACGGAAACTTTGTTAAGACTCGTCGCCTCGTGATGAAATATCAAGAAACTTTATATATGAAGACATGTCGTCGCGATGCAAAGGACGTAGGGGTGTTACAATCTTATATATATACATATATATATATATATATATATTATATGATACAATACCTATATATCTTACCGATCTAAAGCTAAAGCCTACCTTAAAACGACATTTTCTTATCTACTTAAATGCTCAGAGCAGTGATGTAAAAATTGGTACTTAGTTAAATACACGCTAAAGAGAATGCTATTATTGCTCTAGATTATAAATTTCTTATTATAATCAATTTATTTGCGTAAGTTTTATCCAAATAATTACAAAGATTATCAAGCTCGTCAATTCATCCATACTGCAAATAATCGTAGTCGTGTCGTTGGTAGTAAAGAGCACTTAACATTTGTAATATCGTTTTAGAGCCCCGTCTTCTGTTCCTTCGGTGTATCTTTTATTAAGTTTCTAATTAAAAATCTCAGAAGTCAATTAAACTTGCGACCCTCGGTGCTTACTTTGGATAGTTGTAATGGATCGTAAGTCAGAGTTCGATTTGAATAAGTTTTGTCTTTAATATCTTTATTAAAAAATCAGCGTAACTTTAGCTTCAAACAAAAAAAAAATCTATTGGAGATCAATTAAATACTTTAGTCAAGTAAATACCCATTACAAATCAGTGTCATTTAAAATTATTAATATGATAATGAAGGTGCGGTACCTACAGATATTATTTTGATATTTACGATGAGTAAATTAACAAATAGTATCGACAAGGGAATTATAACAAAATAAAGTTTAAATTATTTCAAATAGCGCCATCTATGAGTTTGTCTTAGAACTGAATATGTTAAGCTCTTCCTTCACACGTAAAAGTGATAGGTTTACTATTTACACACACTGACAGACACTTTAATATCTTTTGATTACAATGATCAACAAAAAACATCGTGTTTAGGAATAAAAAAATGATATTTGAAGAATACAGTTACGAATAATTTTATATTATACTAAATGTAACCAGCGACGTCGTTTAATATCTATCATGACTTAAAAATATACAAATATTGTATTTATAACTCATACCGCTTCCCTAGAGAAATTCGGTATTTTCCAAAGAGGCTATTAACAATAACCACACTAAATTTTATTACAATCAATTGTTAATAGATGACGATTAAATATTTTAATGTAGATGTAGATATATTATTAACGTAGAAGTATGTTAATATCTTTTGCATCTACCTCATGTTTATTTTGCTGGAAAGTACAACAATAATCTATGATATTAACATGTAATATCCACTTACCCTGACATCGTTTACTATTAATAATATAATTATAAAAATATTCTTGAATATAAAAATTAATATTTTTAAATATATTTCTTGCCATCTACATAAAATTGATATTAGCAAATACTTTGCCACGCATGAGAAGTGGGGAGGGATAGGGGTACTAGGATATGTGGCAGGAAGAGACGGGAATTTGAGTATCCGGTTAAGAATTTAATGATCGTTGGTTACCCAAAAAATTTGAAGTATTTTTAATAAAACATTTCCAAGCAAGTCTTGTCAAACATTTAATATTAAACTGAAATGTCTTGATTACAATTCAGGGTAAACCTCCATTTGGCGACATTTTATGTAAATTGTTTTTTAAAACATAAACTTACTACAATTCCGATTCATTGCTTTCGAAAAGTTATTCATGGAGTTAAATATATGTAAAAATGATAAAAGTACATTACAGGTGTAATGATACTACGGACATTTTTCAATCTTTTATCACCCTAAGTAAGATATCTCTTTGTCAGTCTTTTTCAACAAAATCATGATTTCTGCTACTTCTGTCCCATTCATAAATGAAAGAACATTTTCTATAATCTATTTAAAATGTTAAAATACCAATATAAGTATTTTTAAATATCGACTAAGTTGCAATTTTGTATAGTTTGATAACATTTTATCATTTTATCAGCCTGACCTCAGTTCATTACCATGTAAGAGCACAAAACAAATTTATTTTTGAACTTTTTTGACATTAGTCAAGAGTCACTTAGCACTGAAAACATAAAACACGACCACTTCACTGAAGTAAAATTACCCTGAATTAAGAAGAGAGCTACGTTACAGCGTTAAATATGAAATTTTACCAGTTTTTTCCGGTAAAATCAAAATACATAATGTGATATTCTCATGAAGATAGGTAGTCCTTTAAGAATTTAAGTAAGCATCTTGTTACTAAATGACGTTGACAAGAACCTATTTATAACAAGAGATATGTCTTAAGCATTTATACATATACACAAACATATATATGCAGAAATATATAAAGAACTCTCCTGGAAGGGATTACAATCAAAATATATTGATTATGCTGTTTTTGCTTGAAATTATATCCTATCTTGAAATTATACCCTCATAGCTCATGAGTAAGATTCCCAAATAGGTTTGAAACTAGTCGGGAATATTCCGATATAATTTCACGTAAACATAGGGGGTTAAATATATATTTAATAGTCATGGTTCACGAAAGTATAAATATAAATATTGCAATGAATTGGTAAAATTAAGTATACATTTTATTGACAACATTCAAAGGCAGTACATTGTTCTAAGTATTGAGTATTTATATAAATATGATCCATCTATATGGAATAATTTTAAAACAAAGAAGAGTTAAATACTTGACTTGGCTCTGAATATCCACATCGTATTTTGATATTGCCAGTTGGTAATCTTTTGTATTGCTCATCTGTTAATTTATTATCATATTTGATAATTTTCGGTGGCGGGGGCGGATATAAACGCGGATGACTTGAAATATTTAACACAATCGGGGTTGTTTTATACATGACTTGATAAGAAGTTATAAGATTACCACCGCTCGACAAGAAATTCATCTTACACAATTGTTATTTCTGTAACGCAGTAATTATCTCCTTTGTGATTTGAAAAAATATTTTAGCACGATAGTATACTTTACGACGCAAAGAATTCTGACATAATTGTTTTATTTTTATTTCAATCTTTGATTTTAGAAATGTTTTCTGAAAAAAGTTTTATTGTAAATTTATATAATGATACTATATTTAAACAAACGTTTCATTTATATACGATGTAATCTTTGTCCTGAGCACTGTTTATTACGGAATTAGCCAAGGAGGTCATTTGCGTCACCCTGGATATCATATGAGTTGATGTTTTCATACAACTATGGACAAAATAACTATGCACAATGTAATAATATTACTTAAACATTTATGATCGTATCATCAGTCCAGCAGCATCATCAGTCAGCAGCGGTACCCTTGCATATAGTATATTGAGGTTAATAGTCAAAACACTCGATAAAAATTTTCGACACACTCGCAAAAAAAGAAAATATTAATTAATAGAATAAATAAAAAAAAGTTTTTCTGCCAACACGAGCCAGAGCCAATTATTACTGATAGTTATACCGAACAAATAGGTCGAATGAATCGATTCTGGGAATTGAACACCCGGAATTTCCGGGAAACCGTCCCGTCGCTCTACAAATTGAAATACCGTATCGCTGCCAGTCTTGGTGAACTAAGCACTCAATAAATAAACAAAAGCCTCACTCTATCTTGGAGACGGCGCATGATTAGACTATAACGATAGATAGATACGTATGAGAAACAGCATAGAATCCCTGGGCATATTGTTGTATCGTCACCCAGACCGGATATATTCCTGTACTTTAGACAGTTAAAGCGCGTGATACTTGTGGAGCTTACTCTCCGTGGGAAACTAACATCCCCAATGATCACACAATTAAGGTAAACAATTGTTACGAACTGACCAACGAACTGACCAGGAATAGGTATATAGTCAATTTGTACGCGGTAGAAGTGGGAGCGAGAGGTATAACAGCGAAATCTCTCTTTAACCTACTTAAAGAGCTACGAGTTTGAGAAAAAAAAAATACACATATGACGAGTTGAAAAGATATTTTATAACATTGATAAGCTATTAAAAAGAAACAGTAAGAAGAAAAATTCAATATTTCCTATTTAAAATAATTCCAGTATCCGTGGCTGTGCTATAATTATTAATTTTTCGGTAGAACGAATTGAGGTGTACAAAATTTTTGATGTGAAAAACGATTTTCAATCTTTAACACCATAAAGATTATAACAGATAATATTAGTAAATGATGAAAATAAGAACGTATGACCCGTGTGTGTTTATCTATGTTGACTTAATACTGAATTAATGATCATGATTTGTCTGTGTTGGTTTGACCATAGAAATTCTTCATTTTTTCTCAGTTATTATTAATTTTTGTGTAAATACATAAGTCACCAATCTCCTCTATAATCTATATGTAGTAATGTCAATTAACAGCCTACAGAGTATATTATAATTTGTGAAATACTGTCAACTGTAAATTACTGTCATTAGTCACTACCACTGTTGTTGTTGCTTATCTGTGAAGTAAGAAGTTGAAACTGTCATTTCGCGAGACGTGCGTAACGTACTTATTAGTTTGTTAACGTTTTTAAAAACGAATATCTCATAAAGTTTCGCAAAAATATATTTATATTTATGTTTAAAAGATAGTTAAAGTAATTTTTCAAAATGTCTTTTTCGTTTGGAACACCGTCGAGTGCTCCAGCAACAACAGGCTTAACCGGAGGTTTTAGTTTTGGCGCTAACAAGTAAGTTTTGCTTTTCATACATTATATTGGTAAATTAATGTAATTTTTATTTTTCCATGGTTTCTGTGTTTAGGTATAAGCTATAGTTGTTTTTTTTTTTTCATATTAATTAATTTTGTCTTCATTTATAACCTCAAACAGTTGTTACTAAATTAGCTGTCAAAAAAAGATATAAAAATTTAAAAGTGTTACTGTTGTCAAAACCTTGGACTTTTTTTTATAAAATCTTGTTTGTTTACAACTTTTCGAATATTATTGGTTATAAAGTAGTCATCTACTTAAGATATAATTGTAACACTTACAGGCCTGCAACAACTGGGTTTGGTCTGACGCCAACAACTCAGGCTACAGGTCTGTTCGGGGCACCTGCAACATCAGTCCCAGCTTTTGGCACTGCAACTGGAGCTGCCCCTGCATTTGGCACAACCCCAGCTTTCGGGGCTGCAGCCCCTACATTTGGTGCTAACACAAGTTTTGGAGCTACAACAAATGCTCCAGCTTTTGGAGCAACCACCTCACTATCATTTGGTGTGTCTAGTGCTCCCACATTTGGTGCAACTGCTCCCGCATTTGGTAAATAATAGTTATATGTTTAAAACAGGGTTCTTAGCAAAAATCTTAGCATTTATGAGTATTTCTCATAAATGTAAAGCTGATTATCAGCAATAATATAATTATGATCATTCTGATAGATTTTTATTTTTAAAAAATATAATCATAATAGAAATACAACTGTTTAATATTATAAATAAGTATAAAATGATTATTGCACTATGTTGATACAATAAATGACTAAAAACTTAAATTTCATTTTACAATAGGTGCAACAACTACACCAGCATTTGGTGCCAACACATCATTTGGAACAGGAGGACTTAGCTTTGGTGCAGGAACTAGTACTGCAGCTTCAACAGGTACATATATATTTATAATAATAATATTTATTTCCTAACACGGTATAACATACAATATCTGGCTGGGTATTAATAAGCTGTAAGTTTGAACATACCTGTAGCTTGGCTATTTGAACTTTTGCTTTGGTACTTAACTTGTGAATGAAGCATTGTATTTGTAATTGTTTTTATTGAGATAGAGATTTTGATACTTGTTACTACACAATATAGACTTTCATTGAATGATGATATGACTAATATAAATGACCAAAAGTACAAGCCTTATGACATTTCATTCTATATTAATTCTAAATTTTAGAAAGGTATTATTTAAATTTATTATTCAATTGTTTTAAAACAAGTAATTAAATGTATGTGATGACATTGCAAATAATAAGACTACATTTATTTTAATTGTTAAAAAAAAAAAGAAAATGACAGTAATTTTGGTGATGAAAATTGAAAATGTTCTGGAATAGTGGTTGAGGTTACATGTTATAATTATTTTCTCTACTTTATTTAGCAGAAACTTAATTTCTGTGTAAAAATGCTTCTTTTCTGTGTAAAGAGCATATGGGATATCTTCATTCATTCATAAAATCATGTTTGGAACATGTTTATAAGAACAATATGTTTTAATTAAATTTTAACATTTTGTTGATTAGTTTGAAATATTTATCATAATTATTATTATTGGAAATAATGGGATGTAAGTTTGTGATAACTTCCTTAAAATATAATTTTCTGACATTTGTATTTGTTTTTGTCCTAAATTGGTTTCAGGTTTATCATTTGGTACAACCACTACAACAAGTACAGGTCTGGGGGGTTTAGGTGGCTTCGGTTTTGGAGCATCCACTCAATCTAACTGGTCACTTGGGTCCACTGCTACTACAACTACCAGTGCTTTTGGTGAGTATTACATGACTCATTCATTTTTTATAAGATACCAAGTATGTGTTATTCTGAAGGTATATATAAAACATTTAATTTTAAAGCACTGTTTAAACATTTAAATATAATTTTGTTATCATTATAGACAAATGTTAAGGTATTTATTGTTATTTAAATTTATCAAAAAGCATATAAGAAAATAGTAAGCTACAAATAATTTTCCAGATAGATGTATCCAAATCAAAATCCCTCCCTCAGTCCTCATAACCCCATGGCACCTCTCAATGTACCAAATGAGCATTTATATAACATTAAAAGCAGTAGGCGAGATTGTTACCATACTATTATGCCCTCATGTAAGTTTAAAACTTAAATTGTGACAGCGTCTATACCAATTATTGTATTAATTATTAATTTCACAATATTTTAATAATATGAATTGGCTAAATATATGCTTAAGTTATTATTATTACATATGTGAATTATCAAAATGAATACTTATGTAGCTTATATTTTGGAGGTCTTAAGGCTACATTCTCCCCACCACTGAGATACCAAAGATACGTATACTACAGCTCTATTAGTTATATAAACATATTTTGATATTAGGTTACGTACAAATCTGTAATGTAATGTTTCCAGGCAACACTTTAGGGGCCCCCAATGTAACTGGCACTCTACTGTCTACGTCAGGTATTGAGTTAATGGTTTCTGTATGAACTAACCAGTTTGTTATTGCGATAATAAGAGTGTAATTAATAATTATAATTATGATATTATTGTTATTTAATTTTCAGTTTCAAAATTTGTTCTTATTATGATTTAATATTACTGATGGGACTTTTTCCACTCTTGTTACCTCATTTATCTTTAAATGTCTAATTGTAATTTATTTATTTGAAACTAATGTTGTTATTTGTAAAATGGGCCAGCATTTTAATAATAATATTAGATGGGTAGTTGGTAAAAGTAAATAGACAGACAATAATGTATCCACAAACACTTATTTATTTATTATTTTATCTTTAATAAATTCAATATATATTTTAAAAATAATAATTTTAAATGCTTGCTTATACTTCTTATATATATATATATATATATATATATATATATATATATATATATATATATATTTCTTCGTAATGGGTATGATGTAGTAATCAGAACTTACAGAGTACAGACTAATCTTGCTTTTTTAAATCTAATATATATGTACTAACTAATACTATATATTTTATTTCGATATTTATCTTTTTCTATTTATTGCAGCAGCTCCAAGCCTCGGACTCGGTGGTGTAGCTCAATCTGGTGTCACCAACACCACTTCTACAGATGGCAAAAGTAAGTAATAAATTATATTATTTTACTACAGAAAACTATACATAAGTTAAGTATGATTATTGTAGAATGTTATTTTTTTTATTCTATTCCAATTTCAAATTAAAATCTTATTAAAGGCTCATTTAAATATTGATTTATCAATTTTAATGATAACATTATATGTAGTGTTTTTTTTCTTATATATTTAAGTTTTCATTTATTTGTAGGCGAGCCTCCCATGCAACAGAAGCTGCCCAATGAGATATTAACAACAGTGGAATCTTTTAAGGAGTTTGTTAAAAAGCAGAAAACTTTAAGCTCTGATATCATGCGGATCTCAATTAAACCACTCCATAAGGTTTGATAAAAAAATAAACATAATTAAGAATAGTGTGTTTGCCTTAAAAGTATGGTTTGAATAGTCACCGGTTAAAGTTATTAGGATTGATATAACTCTCTGTATGTATTTAACAAAAATATTGCCGGTAACATTTTTTCTAGTCTTTACTTTACAAAAATAAAATAGCCAGCATTATTTATATGCGTACGAAGTTGTTAAAATTTTTCTCACACGAAATGTAGCTTAATAGGTAGTTTCACCATATTATTAGTAGTGAAGTCACTAACAGAACAACGCCCCCAGGTGAGCCAGGAGGCGGAGACGACGCTCCGCGCCGTGGCGGCTCTGCGCGGCGAGTGCGGGCGAGCGCGCGCGCACTGCAGGCGCCTGCGAGCCGCCGCCGCCGCCGCCGAGACCGCCGCAGACACCGCCGCCAGGGACGCGCCCGGTACTGTGTGTGTGTGTGTGTGTGTGTGTGCATGGGCGTGGGCGTGTGCGTGTGCATGTGCGTGTGCGTGGGCGTGGGTGTGTATGGTGTGTGAAATAATAATTGATGCATCAGGTGACGCTAATAACACATTAGGTTATTACACATATATTAGTTTACAGCAAACATTATTGCATTATAACAAAAATCTCAAAATAAAATAGATAAAATAACTTTTACTATTATTGATAGTCATACTGTTGATATTTATTTATTGTATTATAACTGTGTCACCAGGCACGGATCTCGAGGGTCCCATACCGCCGCAGTATGTGTCAGAACTGATATCGGACTTGGAACAGCAGCTGACAACATTCAGAAGACAGATGGATGTTGCTGATAAACAAATGCAATCGTCTCCTAAACTGCTCACTGAACAAGGTTAGTTCAATATGTAACATTGTAATATTTATTATTCATTACCGAACTAAATGGGTCGTTGTAATATGAGCGTCCAGTACCCGTGTCGTGTGACCTGTCGCAGAGCTGGCGCTGGGCATCCGCCGCATGCACGGGTCGCTGGTGGCGCTGGCGGCGCGGCTGCAGGCGGCGCACGCGCAGGTGGCGGCGCAGAAGGACCAGTACCTCAACCTGCGCAAGTACGTGCTCAAGGACCCCAGCGACGTCTTCGACTCCAGCGCGCGTGAGTACTGCTTGTACAGCGCTTGCCTCGCTGATGTATATAACTATAGGATGTTCATTTGGCTACATAGGTTGAGAATTTGGATTGATATCTATATGTATGTAACTTTACCATTTTTTTAAATTAGTACTATAATAATATTTTTAAATTCTAGCAAATACAAGTCTAGACCAGATCCTGCGAGACGTAGAGGGTACAAGAAAAAAGAAATCCATATCCGATGTAGGTTTGGGAAGTTCCACGCTATCGGACCCTAGAGCTATCTTAGGTAATCTATTAATATTATTTAATTTAAATATGATATAAAATCACTAACAATCAATGGATTAATATTGTCGACTGTCATAAATGGCACCAAACAATATAATATTCTAGTTCCATTGTTGCCGCGGGTACATCTGTCGAGAAATGCTAAAAAATATTCCATTAACATTTTTGTCATTAGTTATAAATTACTATTAATTGTTAAAATATTTTGTGTTAAACACCTTATACATGTGTATAATACTGACAGAAAACCTATAGACAATGTATTTTACGAGTATTTCAATTCTTCTTTGGACCTTCTAACTTATACTGATATGTGCAGGTAACATTCAACAGCTGGCCGGACCCACTCCCTTCACGTACTCGGGCAACTCTGTGTGTTCTCTCCCCGCCGCGGATAGTACAGGTCAGTGTTCAATAACACGACCCACGCGTGGTCTGAGACACATTGATTGCTCTGTCTGAGGGACAGAAGATGACTACAGTCTCTGTACCTTCTAATAATAATATTTTATAATTACATATGAATTATAGTAAAAGTATGAATGTACAAGTACATAAATTAAATACTCACAGGATCCAGCTGGCAACCTCAGCCGCCGACGACCTTGAACACATCTCTGAACCTTAGCTTCGGCGCCGCTCAGAACGAGTCCGGCTTCCAGCTGCAGAAGCCGCCCGGCAAGAGAGGGAAACCGTGATACCTGAGATAATATAAACGATGAGTTGATCCTCCGTACTCATGTATGAGGGATCAATTTATATTGGTCGGACGGAAGACATAGTTTTAAAGTGGAACTACGACCGTTTAGTTGCGTTCAGTGCTTCAGTGAATACAGTGACTAATGTGACATTGAAGATAGATTGAAAGCGTTATCAAGTTTATTAACTGCTATAATGTAAGCGAATAATTAATTCCGGTGATGGACGGACAGTGGAAACACTATCTTACAGTAACAAAGACGAATTCAATATAATAATTTTAAAATTAAATAGCGACTTTGTGTAAAAATCGTATAAATATTTTTCATTAGAAACCTATGAAAGTAATTTAATAGTTATAATATCGGAACTACTTTATCTTTAAATGTTAGCTCCAAGAATTTCTAGGGTAGGTTTAATTATATGGTGTCAGAGGAGGACCTCGTGCGTCCAGACACGGGCGGGCTCCGTACGGAGTGTGTCGTCTCGTTTCCTGATATTGCCATCTGTAACTGTTTCATATTCATAGTTTTGTACAAATTTGTAAGACTAGTTCAATAAGTAATAGCCCAAAAATTTTATAATTAAATTAAATTAGAACAGACTTGATTTAAATCAGCTAATGTAATATTGTAAAGTTTCATTTGTTAAGAACAAAATTGTTAAAGCTTGCTTAAAATAGTATACATATGTTGTTATAACTTATAATATAAATACCAAAATAATATTTTGAGATTTATTGAAATCAACCGGTTATATTTTTCAAGTTACAATTTCCTTTGCCTCTATATTGTAATATATATATATATATATATATATATATATATATATATATATATATATATATATATATATATATATATATAAATTTTCATTTTGTAGTTTTTCAGAAATATTTTGTTATTTTGTCGTTTTTCAGAAATATTTCGTTTGTTAAAAAAAATTAAAGAAATATAATTTACTGATGACAACCATTTCTATGAAAATACATAATATATAGACAGACAGACACTCAACTAGAAAACAATTTCAGGCACAAAATTATTTACTGGTTATCATTTTATGTTGTATACAATTTGTATTGAATTTTAATAACATACATATTGAATTTTGATCTGACTACATCCACGTTCCTTACACGGTGACTCGATAAACCCCACTGTATCCGCAACTAATCCAAAAGTCACAAAGTTCCCTGACTCCAACACAGTAGACTCTACAAATATTCCACTTATAATGTTGTTTTTTTTCTATGTAGATGTCTGTTGGTACTCCGAGTGGACACTCAATATTTTCCTATGACACACAGTTTCTTATTGTAACAGAGGTTACAGCCCCAGTTTATATTTCAAAAGCGAACATAGACATGAGTCTGACATTTGAAGTTACAAGTATAGGAAAGTAGTCACTTTTAAAAGAAGATGATAGCACCCTCCAGGAAAATTGAGAATATAAAGAAAAGAGAATAAAGGTCAACATTTGGATTTCAATATGGATACACTCTTCGAGCCGTCGTCTGTCTGAAACCCCGAACATGTCCAGGGGAACACTAACTTTGTCAAAAATCCCCATAATATCGGGCGGGGAACAAGGGGGGAAATAGATCGAAGACATGGTGTAAGTGAGGGGTCGGGATGGAGAATATAAAGAGATATAATATAAATGTCGAAAGCTCTAACAGCAACAACGTTAGTATTTGGACTAAAAGAAAGAAAGGGGATTTAGCGAAAATAAAGAGAAATGTCGAATAAAAATAACAACTACCATCTGTCATCCCTTAAATAGGAGAAACCAGAGACAAGACTGCCCAACCATGCTTCAAAGAGAGCAATGACGACTGGAATGTGTTATTAAGAGATATGAGTTCATGTTTTTTCGGCCGAATGCTATTCGAGGTTCACGGAAGAAAGCTTATTTGTGCCATCATTAATAATTTCAAACAAATGAGATAGATTTTGGGCAACGATGGACGGTAACGAAATTTCATTACATTTCGAAAAAATACAAAGGAATGTTTGAGTAAGAGATACTAAAGAATTAATAGGAAAACGTAAATACCTAAATAAAAAAATAATAATTATTTATGTATTATAAAAAGTAACAATCAATATCCTTTCATGCCCTTTTTAAAAATATAAGAACCTTCCGTTCTATGGATAACAATTTTAAATGCACATCTCACATCAAATTTGCTTTAACATTTAAGTAACTTCAACACTTACGTGAGTAAATATGCTAATAAATCAACTTTAAACTTATGAATACAACTTTAATACTATTAATGGCATTCTGAAATAACAATTATTTTTCTTAAATAGTAGCTATTACTAATATACTTGCAAAATGTAACAACTTCGGTAAAATAAATGGCACAGTTTTTAATAAATAGCTACTTGACCTTGTAATCGGAATCGTAAACTGAGTTATAACACAACGTCTTTGTAATAAACGCCATAACATTTTGGAATAACGTTCTTTTCAAATCAATTATTGTATTTTGTTTTTGCATCTGACAATATGATTTTCTCAGTGTATGCCTCTGTTAACCCTTCAATGCATAGTCCCAAAAATGAATCAATAACTTTTTGCGTGGATATCCGACAACAGTTTTGATATCGATGCCTCTTGCACCTTATATATTGACCTTTTTTTGGCACATGAAAGAAATGTAGAATTCCGTGTTAAATAATCTGTTGAATGTAGAAGACGTGGCAAAGGGTAAATCATTTTTTTTTAGAATCTTTATAAATATCGGCTAACGATTTATCCATAGAAATATATTTTCTTGTTGTTTGAGCTCTCGAAAAGTGAGATTCAATCTTTGGAATAGAACTTATAAAATCTATAACACTACAATAGTGGGATGATGTTTGTGTTTTCCTCTCATATCGGCTTCAATAAATTCTTGATTCCAATTTCTTAGAGAGCGTTATTTTTATCGCTTTCATGGGCGCCGGCAGCACGGTGCAAGGGGGTGCAATTGCACCCCCCTGCCCAGAAAGAAAATACATAGAAAAAAATATTTATTTTTTAACTCCTAATATCCTCCTCAAGTCTATTGCTGTGAACACTGAGCATGCTCAGGCCGCTTTCCATCGTCGAGCGATTCCACGGCTTCACCCGTCGTAATGTTCTCAATGTACGTTCAATGCTACATGTTGTTGCTGGAATAGTCAAAGCAATTTTTGATTGCCTCACATACCGCTGGGTAAAACAGACTGGCTTGAGCAATCACATCTACGTATACATTAACACATTCATTTAGAATCTCATTATTAGCTTCATTTGTTTTCATAACCTCATACCATGTGGTATCCTCAGCAATAAAATTATGGAGAAACCCTCCGTAAAGGTTCTATATATCTCCTGCTATCGATAAAAAATCTGATTTGTCTCATTTTCTCATATTTTCTGGGTGAAGCTGCATAAGCGAAAATGCTTTCTTGTGTCGATCTTTGTAGTTAAGAAATAATAGAATCTAAGTATGGAATAAATATAGATCTTCTGAAAAATTATTCCAGAGTTTCAGGTGGGTGATTTGATCTGTAAGTCTGTTTTTCCACTACTCGAGGAAATTTTTGGTTTTTTAGCATCTTTATCATTACGTATATATCGAACACCAATTGATAATTGTTCTGTGTCACTAATATCAGCAGTCTCATCAGCTGAAACCTAAAAAGCAGAAACCTGTTTCACCTCAATTATTTTGCTCTTAAGAACATCGGAACAAATTGCAATCAATTCGTTTTGAATTTGATACGATATGTATAAATATTTTTTTTGCTCCTGATTCTAAATGATTCTTCAGAATCTCGTCTCCCAAGTCAACTTAAAAATGTAGCAGGTCTGTAAAAACAGAACCTTTGTCAATATTTACACGAAGTGGAAAATCATGTCGCCCGCAAAATAATAATGTTGAAATGATAGATCGATTATCTAATGAATAAAGTCGTTATTTAAGTAGAATTGAGTATTACCGACAGGTAGTGTCATTACCTGTCGGTAATACTCAAATATACTAGTTCTAAATTTAATTGTCATGATCAGCGAACAAATTCCCCATATCCGTCGCGCTATACAGCAGGAATTCCCAAATAATAGTGCCAACCATCGACTATAGTCTAATGTAGGCCATACACGCTACGGTCTACCGGAGAGGTAATCAGGTCAACCGAACAATCGTAGCGTGTATGGGGACATTTCGGTGTGTCGGAGCGCTCTTCAGTTCTTTTTGCGATGACATCGAATGTGGACGATAAGACGCTGGCGTTGCTAGGTCTTGCTTTAATTTTAATAGATGGAAAGCACATAGCGATTGTTCCACCGGATAATATTGGATCGTATTTTTATCATTATAAAGGGCAACATAGCGTTGTTCTTATGGCAATTAATTGTTACCATACGTATTTGTAGCAGATGACGCGTTCCCATTACGCTCTGATATGATAAAACCGTTTGGGCAGGCAGATTTTAAATCGCAAGAAAGAAAAATCCTGAAGTACAGATTATCTCGCGTGAGGCAGACTGTTGAAAACGCTTTCGAGATAATGGCATCACGATTTCGGATATTGGTTGCGCTCCTCTCCCTACCTAACCAAATTTGAAATGTACCTACCAATGCCGCCTTTGAAGTACGTTCTAGAAATGAACTGATGATAGTTCTAGTGAGGTCCAGATCTTTAAGTAGGTTATAGAGAGATTTCGCTGTTATACCTCTCGCTCCCACTTCTACTGCGTACAAATTTACTATATACCTATTCCTGGTCAGTTCGTACAGTTAACTTGTTTATTTTAATTGTGTGATCTTTGGGGATGTTAGTTTCCCATGGAACAATAAGCTCCATAAGTATCACGCGCTTTAACTGTCAAGAGTACAAGAATATGTTCGGTCTGGATGACGAGACAACAATATCCTTAGGAATTTTATACTGTTGCTCATACGTATAAATCATTATGGTTCAATCGCGAGCCGCCTCCAAGATAGAGTGAGGCTTTTGTTTTGTTTTTTTAGACGAGCCTTCTTTAATGAACTCTATGAATCTTTTGGTGATTGTTATACCCTTTTGCGCTCTTGGTACTGAAAGACTAACCGCTTCACGTATGATACCAATACAAATAATTACAAAATATTAAACGAAATTAAAATACTTAGATGATAGGGAAGGTCAGATTTGTTTATCCTAAGAATACTGTATTTTTTCCTATAGATACTTCTGATTTCTGGGGGTCGAGAAAATATAGTTTTTTCATTTTTATCTTTTCGTTATTCGAGAATATTGCTCAATTTAAGGGTAGATTGAAAAAATAGCTTACATACTCTAATTTTGGATCTGTTAATAAAATAAAAGGCGGTGTTAAGTGTACATGAATATCGATAATGAGGCTTTATTTTTTTTAAATCTAGAGTGAAATTGTTTTTTTTTTCTTGTAAATGGCGATGGAATACTATAAATTCTATTTGCGTTTCCAGATTGCCGAGTTCCCAATACGTGTACATAAAGATAATCAATATTTTGTAGTTATAACCAATCAAAAATGGAAATTTCAAAATTTAAAGTTTGAAATATTATTTTTTCTCAAAATTAAAAAGACAAATCTTAAACGGATGATAAATTAACAAATATTTCTTGTATTAATAAATTACAATAATCAGTCTCAAAAATAAAATTTAAAGGTCTGCAGTCAAAAATAAAATTTAAGGGTTTATTTAATTGAAAGAAATAAACAATATTTTACTTTTTTAAAATAATAAATTCTTGTACAATCTTCTTACTAATAGGCATTCTTTGTTTGACATCTTTGACATCAAATATTAAAAATAGGATATATCACTTTTCCTATTCAAATCAAAATATTTGGCTCTTATTATCATACTTAATAACAGGTAAAAATAATTATAAAAATTAATGGTTTCGACTACATTCTTAGACAATTTATAAAAGGTTGTACCAACGTAAACACAATAACGTAGGCACAATATTGACAAAAACAATCGGATATTATCACCAATTACATTTTAAAAATATGAATCTACATGACGCTGTGGGATGGCGTGTTTAATCACGAGATCCTTAAGATCCCGAAAAAACTATCAGATCCTTTTTAGGTCGGCGTTTGCGCAGAAACACCTTTTTATACGTTTCATCAGAATGAAGTTTTGTAAAAGAATTGTCCGGGATTATCTTTTTCCACTCGTAGCATTTTTATGTCAAAACTTATACTAAATTTTGGGCACTTGTTGCCAGATTATAACTTATCTTCCGATTGATCAGGGTCGTCGAGTAAGCTAAACATGTCCTCCTCTACTTCAAAATCTTTCAAGTGCCGATTCATTTCTGAAATTAAGCAAAAAAGGAATCGCAAGCCATACCAAGCGACACACAGACGGAGGGAATATTCAAAGCCCCAAAAATGTACACGCAAACAGGGCAAAGGGAATATACAACCACAAATTAACAAATCTTATACACTTTTAAGAAATAATCAATTAACAAAAACTTTTAAAAACTATGCTTTAAGACAATTCATCTTAAATCGTACTTTAAGATCTTATCATTGGTTTTCAGTCTTAATAATCATACTCTTAGCAGCTAATGTATTGAATAGGTACGTTTTTAGAATAATTCACATTAATTCCGTAGATGGTCAGCTGATTCTTAACACTCATCGCAGTAATAACATTTTGTATTTTTAGTGGTAGATACTTGTACCCATTGCTCATGTACCCAAACTTCGCAATTACTGCATTTAATCACATTTTCTTTAACGTCTTCTTGACATATTTTACAATGCCATCATTTTCATCTTGTTCTTGTTTCCTTTTTTGAGGTATTTTCGTAGTTTTACTTTTCTTTACGTCTATAGTTTTTGTTTTCTTCACACCTAGATTATTTGATACGGTTTTCTTCTTAGTTTCTTAAAAAAGGACTTACGGTAATAACAAGAGCTCCTTCGGTTTTTCTTTTTCGCTGGTTTGAATTTCCGGAAATGGAACTTAATGGGGACAATGTTTCAAGTGTATGCACTGTACTTGAACCTGTCTCGTCAACGTTATGAATTTTGTCAGCTTTAAATTGGCTCATATCCAAAATTGATTTATACTTGTCAAAGAAGGTCAAATCAGTTTCTTTGTTGAATCCTTTGCAACGAGCGATTGATGTTGCTTCTGGTGTTCGTAAGGATATTTCTGGGTGATTTTTCATAAATGTTTATAATATCTATTGGAGGTTTTCTCAGCAAAAACACAATGTCTAAAATAGATATATTTAAATGTTCATGCTTTACTTATAACTTTAGTAGTTTTATTTTACACTGTCTATTACATGAACAAAACTACTCTTCCCTTCTCTCACTTATATTAATTTAATTTTATGTTTTTATACTTAACTTAAACTATGCACATTTTTTCATCTTCCGGAATTCGATGTTCCTCACAGACGTCAATGTCGATGTCGACACAAAGCTTACATCTCCCCTCCTTTGAAGTGCAATATTTTTCCACTGAGTAAAATAATGCTGCAAAAAAAATAAACTAAACTTAGGAATGAGATTTTTATTAGAATTGATCTTCTTCCACGACCGGTTTAAAAAAATTAATCTGATATTTTTTTATTATTTATTTCAAAGGGACCAATTCTAATTTCATCCATTTTCTTTTTATTTAATTTGTTTCCATAGTCAACATAAACCTTATCTCCTTTTTAAAAATCATATTGTAATCGATTCTTAGCAAATAAGTATTGTGTATTCATGTGATTTTATTGACCTTTGATGTGCTATCTTTCTGTCTTCTTCCAATTTTGTTGATAAGAACACAGAAACACACAAAGTTTTTCAAAACAAACCATACAGTTTTTCCTTTAATTCTGGTGGTAACAAGTCTGTACGCTCACCAGACAACAAATATTTAGGAGAAAATCCTGTTACAGAATGATTTGTTTCAATGTATCTATTTCTACATACTTCTGCTATTTATGACCAATTCCTTTTTTCATTTGATGGATTTTGCATCTTATTTTGTTAACAGTCTGGTCAGTTAAGTCTGGTTTAGTCTTTCATTTAAGCCGTTCGAGAATGGAGCAACTATAGCTGTTAGTATTAATTGAATGTTTCTGTTTCTAAGGTAATCTTTGAATTCTATCGAATTGAAAGCTGGATATTGATCAGAGAGTTAGATCTCTATGGTTTCTTCTTTAGGAATCTTTTTTTATAAGTTTTATGAAATCTCGAGCATGGTGATTCTTGGAACAGAGAATATATGTATATCTAGTGAAGTGGTCCACGAGTAGATGTAAATATCGTTTTGTTGATCTTTGACCACCAAATCCTCCTGTTACTGTGTCCAGTGACATTATTTGAAAAGGTTTATGAGCTGAGCCTAATTGTGACATAAAGCCATATTTTCTATTTAACCTCGTCTTATTTTTTTACATACCTCACAGTTTTTGCACATATTTTTAATGTTTTCTGAGAGATTTGGTGCAGTATAAAATGATTTTATTTTATCTCCTGTTTGATTTATTCCGGTATGACAATACCTTTCATGTATTTTTTCTATTATAGTTTTACTGTAATCTTCACTCAGAACAATTTTTCTCTTATTTTTCCCACTTTTTTTATAATTAATTTCTTCTAAAACAATCGAGTACGGCAGTAGATATTAGTGACACTGTTCCAAGAAACGTAACTCAAAGCTCATCCTACAGTGAGGTTGCTTCTTCAAGTTCAAATATTCAGAAACATCAGGAAAATTTGAACTGAATTTGAACAGTAAAATAACACCAGTGTGCGCGGGCAATTTCAAAACCGTTTTTCGCGAATAACTCGGCGAGGGATAAAGCTATCGAAACGATCGAGGTGTCAAAATGACCGTCTCGTAAATACCTATCTGATGAGTAGAAAGAAAATTGAAAAGTTAGAAAATGAAATTTTTCCGAATGAAAAACTGAAATTTTACTGTTTAAACTATAATATCACCCTAAGGGATATAGATCTTTTTAAAGCTCATTTTTCCATGTCTAAAACAATAGTTCCCCCAGGCCGCGGGTTTGGCGTTCAGGTCGCCAAGGCCGATAACGTTCCCCGACGCCTGTCTGCTAATCGCAGCACCGACGGAGTCGAGAAAAACCTCGAACTCCGCCAGGCTACGATTGGGGGAGAAGTACGTGCCTACGACAACGTACTCCCCCCACCGCGCCACTACCAAACCCGGGCCAGTCTCCAAGGTGGAGAGAGGGGGACCGGGACTAGATCCCACGGCCACTGCCACGGAGCCGTTTATGTCCCCCGACCAGCTGGAATTCGGGGGGACATAGTAGGGCTCACAGACCACCGCAACGCAGATGTTCCACTCTGCCATGGCTTAGATGAACAGATCCTGGGCCCTGGCAGAGTGGTTCAAGTTCGCCTGTAAGAAGCTATGTCGCTGTCTAGTCATTGCGACATGGCCTCAACAACAGGCGGTTGACCACCTCCTCCCCCTGTGTTAGCTGGAGAGGACCAGCTAACCTTCCCCTTTTTTCGGGGCGCCTTACAAGCCCCACTGCCCAGCTTGTGGCCTGCTTGCAGTCCTAAGTCCGCACAGACAGCGCACCTCAGTACTCCGGTGCAGCTATCACGGGAGTGTCCCGCTATGCCGCACCGGAAGCAGACCGAGCTGCGGTCGGCTGTGGAGGGGCAAACCGCACGCGTGTGTCCAGGTTCTAAGCACCTGAAACACCGCATGGGCCACTCCTCAAGGAGCTCGACCCTGGCTGAGCTCCAGCCAACCAGAAGGCGCCCCGCACTGAGCAGGCTCTTCGCCACGTCAACGGGGCACTGGGCAAAGGAAACGGCCATGGCCCCATAGCCCCAGCGAATCTCTCCCACCCGAAGAGACTCACCGGAGCAGTTGTTGACGCGGCAAATAGCGGCCGCTACCTTTTCCTTCGTGGCAGAGTCGTCCAGCCCCCCGATTTTTACGGCGACCCGTTTCACCGGCCGGACGACATCTGCCACCCCATCTGTCTGGAGCCGCTTTGGACAGCTCCAAGAGTCTCACTCCGGTGGCAGACCACCGGATCTTCATACCGCCCTCGAGCCCGCTGTCGCTAAGATCTATCTTCTCGGCAGCGGACTCGAGGACTTGGGCGTAGGTCACCCCTTTCGCAGACGCCTCGGCTTGCAGAGTGATGACCACGGCCGGGCAGCGCGCTGATGGCAGCTTGGGTTTAGGCTTAACTGGACCCTTGGCCTTTTCGCCTACCTGTCCCTTGCCCTTCACCGATTTCCGCGACCTCCGCTTGCGCCGTGGCGGATTGGTACGCGCTGGCTGGGAAGTTGACTCGGTCGGGGGTCCAGGTTTCGGACGCTCGGCGTGGGGACCTCGCTTTCTCCTCTTACCCTTGCGCACCACCGTCGACCACTCTTCCACCAATGGACGACCAGGAGCTGCGGCTACAGCACTCTCCTTGGACGGCCTAGCTAATGCCGCAGGACAACGCGAAGAAATCGATGAAGCCGGAGGGACTGACGATCCGGAACTCACCCGAGGAGGCGCTCTCGTGACCACGCTGGCTTCCTTCCTCCTGTCTGCAGCGAGGGACGGGCGCATAGTCTTCTCGGGCAGGAGGCGCTCCTCAATGCCAGCAAAGCGGGCGTTTATCAAAACGCCCACTGATGTCACAATCGAGCGCCTCAACTCCTCGACAGACACTTCGTTAAGTGAGGGGGTCTCCGCGGGCGCAGCTAAGGATTTAGCCGCCGCCGCCGCCCTCATTTCGGTGAACTCGCGCCTATGAACCTTAAGTTCTGCCTTAAGGTTTTCCACCTCTCGGTGTAGGCGCGAGTTATCCGCCCTTAACCTACGAGTCTCGTCAACCTCCGTCCTGTCTGCTAGGGCCTCCATGATCTCTAAAAGCTGCCTAGCTGCCACATTCAGGTCCCGCATCACCGTTCCTTTCAGGCTCTTGGATTTGCGGGTTGCCTCCAGAATAGCAGTTGAGCAGCGACCGGCCATAGCCCGCAGCTCTTCCGCCCCGAGATCGGCAGGTTCACGCCTGCGCACATCGTCCGAGGACGAGATCTCTATAGGGTCTGGCACCGGAGATGGAGCTTTCTTGCGAAAAGCTCGCTCCGCTTCCATTCGGCCTCCTCGGCCTCTGCGTTGTGGGCTCTCAGATCGGCTTTCGCCTGGGCGAGCCCACTCCCGCGTCCTTTGGCCACATACCGTCCACGCCGAGCGGTGTTGCACTTAGCCACTGCAACACCTGACTCGGGATCGGACCCCGATGCGGCACTGGGGGAAGACCGGATTACCCCATGCTTCCTTTTCCTCCCGGCGGTCTCTCCGTGGTCCGACGATACGTCGGAGTCTAACCCCGGTTCGCTCTCCTCACCACGCCTCGCCTCGATGTTCCACAGGAGTGGACCGAGGACCAAACCCTGTGGAACACCACAAGACATTGACCACTTTGCCCGTCCGCCACCGCTGGTGGAAAATTCGACGGCTCTTCCCGCAAAGTAGTTCGCGACGAGCAATTGAAGAAATTGTGGAATTCCATGATATCTCAACGCGACTTTCACGGTCTCAAAGGGCAAAGAGTTGAACGCGTTCGACACGTCCAACGAGAACGCCCACAGCACTCCACCCCGGGATAGCGCCTTGTCAGCAAGTTCTCTCAAGTGAGCGATGGCAGCGACGGTCAACCGTTCTCGACGAAAACCAAATTGTGCCTTGTGCAGCCCCGGGCCCTTCAACTGGACAATACGGGCCGCTATCACGCGCTCAAAGACCTTACTGATGTCGTCGAGAAGTACTATCGGTCGATAGGCCGATGGTTGTTCAGCTGACCATCCGTCCTTCTTGAGCAAAACCAGTGTGCTCGTTTTCCACTTCTGAGAAAATCGACTCTGCTTCAAACATTCGGAGAACAAGGCCTGCACCCTATGACCCAAACGAGCCATCGCGAGAGCTAACACTTTCCCTGGTATGCCGTCTGGTCCCGGGGCAGTACGTTTAGACCTGAGCCTCGCGATGGCTAATCGAAACTCTCCCTCAGACACGTGAGAGACTGCATCCTCCACGTAACGTGGGTTTGTGACTCTCATGGGGGGTGGGCTCCACTCATTCCTTTGAGGGAAGAGGGAACTGACGACTCGTTCTAACAGCTGCGGCTGCAGGCTACTGGTCAAAGGTGGAGCCCAGGCCCGGAGCTTTTTGCGGACGGCCCGGTATGGTCTACCCCAAGGATCTCTGTCCAGAGTCTGCAGCCATTCAGACGGGACGGCCAACCATGTTTGGACGATCGCCGCCTCACTCGCAAGTTCCGCATCGAGGCGGTTAACAGCCCAGAGTGGGAATTGCACCACCTTGGCGGGGCGGAGCTGCGATTTTCGGTTGTGGGAGGTGGAGATCTCAAACCGTTATATTTACCCGACCGTATTCAGGTAGAATTACATCGGTTGTATTCACGTAGATTTTTTTCAGCTGTATTCACGTAGAATTACTTTCCGATATTATTATACGTGAATACAGCCGGGTAAATATAATAATCATGTTTCACGAAAGTTTAAATATATAAAAATCCGATAAGTAACTAGTTAGAAACTTCATACCTATGTTGATCATGCATTCCATTTTGTGCACATTATGACTTTATAACTATCGTTATAGTTAGACTGCTACTTACCACTAGATAGATTCCACAGTTAATTTGAGCATTTAACAGCTCGAGATGTAACTAACTACCCGGAAAGTCTAAGAGTATGTACATGTTTGCGACCGGTTGTCCGGTGAGCGCTACACAAAGCTTGCCGATGCTATGACTATCATTACTTACTTTATACTATTTATTAATATTTTTCGTAAAAGGTTTATGTGCCATCGTACTTTTTGCTAATGATACCTCGTTTATTTATAAAGTCGAGCGTAATAGGATTAAGTAAAGAGCGCTGTCACGTGTTCAAAAGTGCATCTAAATGCCTACTTGAATAGAGATACCTGAATATAGATAAGATATAGAATAAAGATATGAATTTTAGTATTTAGCTGTGAGCTATTTACTAGGCCATGCCCTCGAAAACTGGCAAAAATTTGTAGTCTTTTAAAGATTTCAGATTTAGATGTGGACTAGACGAAACTTAGTTCTCAGCTCTCATATAGTCCGGCAGTTAGCGTCCAGCGCCAGCCAGGTTTGGGTAGTTAGTGCCTAATGACCTAGTGCAGTATATTAAAACTATATTTTAAACGTATTGCCGGAAACTGCAATCCTAAACGCGTCTTAATAGGATTAACAATTTTTTCACAAACAGCTTTGTTACTCCTTATTAAGATACCCCCCACCAAACCATGACCTTACCTACCACTGTCGCAGTTTTTACCTTTTTTTTTTTACACACCTTGTAATTTTATTTATTGTAGTGCTGTTCCATCGTAAATGTTTTTTCAACAGTAAGGATTATATTTTATTGATTTCCACCTGTATATGTATATAGGGACAAAAAGTTGTGGTCATTTGCAGGTACATATGTATACAGGGTTTGTCCTGTATACATATGTACCTGCATCGTAGACAAGCAACAAGTTTCATTTGTTGTTTTAGTAAAATCGACAGGGTCCCATTCTCTATTTTCGGGGATTTTCATTTTCAAAGACAAATTGTTTTGTTTCAGCGAATTCTGGCTTTCTTTCACCACGCCAATCTTTGATGGTCTTCGATGGTATTGATTTATCTGTGCCATAATAACGATACGAACTTGAAGGATCTTTAAAATTTGTTTTCTTTGAAACCCTCCTGACCATATTATTAATTTGATAAAATATATTTAGGTAGAAATTTCTGAGTTTTTTCAAATGTAACAATAATTATGCGAAATACTTACGAAACAAATAAAATAAAATGGGATTAACGGAGATAAAAGTACGGTTGGAATTCTTACTCGAATGTGCACTTCTAAAGACTGGGTCTGGTTTTGACTACACCTTTCCGAAGACTAACGAATTCGCAAGTGTGGCCTTGTCCCACTACCGGTTTAGTTTGTATGATTCATAAGTGGCGGAAAGGTATCATCAGTGAAATCTCAAGGTAAAAGAAAATCGAGCAGAAGAGCACTTGACCAATGCACCATAACGGGTATGTGTTTCTGTAGTGTATTATGCTGTAGTTGGTGTCCGTACCAACTTTGCAGCTTCCAAGTTCATTTGAAATCTTCTCTCTATGTTCTTCGTCTTCATGTTGCTGAAAAAGAAATTACAGCTGAAGCTGTTTTTGACGTCTGTCGTGAAACCTTGAACATTTATTTTGGCGGTCGCATTTTTTTATTCAACAGCCATTTTTTTTTTACAAAAAAAAAACAAATCCACAAGTCTCTCTTTTCTTGTGTTACATTCAATAAACAAGCAACCGCCTTTAAAAAAATATGCACTGACTTTGTCAAAAAATATTTTTTCCGCCATATTTTATTTTTTTAACGGTCGATGTCTCATTCTTTTTTTATATTTTTTTTAAATTACATCTAAGTCAGTAACACGTGAAACTACAAACAAATATTACAATTTACAAATCTTAATTAATAATGAAAAACAAGCAAAAACAAAATCTGTACATATGGGAACATTCAACTGCAAATATTTCATATACTTTGACTTCACTAACAATCTTAAATATCGCAAGGGTTATAGTTATCGAATATAGTATTATTTATTTCCAAAAAAAAAATGCAGTAAAATGTCACCCACGTATATAATAAAAATATTTACGAAAAAACTCACGTCACTTAACAATTCAAAAGATTATTCTAACTTAAAATAATAAAATGGACGCTACATTAATATATTAGTTAACAATTTTCAAATCTATTCAGATATAGTATTTAAATGATCGAATATTCTTTGTAGCGTCCATTTTACTTTAATATAAATATATTACAAAGTAAATAAAAATGTTTTCGTACAAAGTACGTGGACTGTAAACAGTATCCTTCAACAGTTATATCTTGAGACATATTTTATTGACAGTCAATATGTTACATTAAAAAACGTTCAAATTAATAGTGATGTAACAAAATCAATCAAATCTTTGTATTTTTTCCGTCTGTCCGTGTGACGTCTAAACGGACAGGTCGGTGTATGAAAATGTTATTTTTATGGTAAAACAATGTTATTTCAGCCGTCTGAATGTTTTACGGAACCCCAAAACACTCACAATTATCTAATACAAGTTATCTCACTTTGGTCGAAGCAATATTTCATTAGTATATAGACGTTACTAAGCGACATTTATAAATATATAATATATTTGATTTAATTGAATGAACTCAATTGTACTCGACGTTAGTCTACTGTAACTACTCCTATTTCGATTGTTAAATTAATTATTACCTTATTTATCTGATTCTCGATAGTTTTAAGTTACATTAAGGCTTTTTATAACAATTCGCCGCCACTGACTAAGCGCCAAATTTATAATCATTAATGACACTTCGACTGTCATTCTGTGAAGAAAGCGGCATATCTCGCAATTGTTTAACCCGCCGTGCCGCTCATCAACGGCGTGGCGGGTGCCACTACAACCGTCGTAATCTTATATTTGTACTTATTTATGTATATACTTTAGCGTTGTAATCCTATCTGTCTGTACGTCACCGACAGTCTCCGAGTCGCAATGACTAAAACTAGCACATTATATATATTTTCAGCTTTAGTTTGGACGAATCGTAGCAAAGCTGTTCATTACATCTAATATAATATTTAAATTGGTGTATAGCGTTTTAAGTATTGCTTTTATTGAGGTATATATGTGACGCGTGCGAGTCCACTCACTATATAACGATGATAAATCATTGTAAGGTTCCAAATTTCTAAAACTCATGTGAGTGATAGAACGAAAAATAAATGGCAAATTTCCAAAGGACATTAAGAAAAGGAATCAACAGAAAACAATGAGATCTTACTCTAATGAGTTAATTACTTTCAAAAAGATCGACGAAAATATTAGCACAATATATTTAACAGACTTTAAAAATATAAATGTAGACGACACTCATATGTATACGATATTTCGAATCTAGCAAGTATCTATTTAGAGTCAAACGTGCCGGTATAAGACACCTGCGTCATCACGACCAGTGTGAGTGCGCGCTACGTGTACGTAGTACGCGACGCCGACGTAACGTCTATTATCTTACTGCTCACGTACTCTACTTATTTATTTAAGCATTTCGACATGTTTATTTTTTTATTATTAATTTTATAGCAGCGATATTTCTCTTTAATGTGAGATAAATAATGTACTTCGCAATTAATATTACAATACAAATAAGTAACATTTAAACGGTATCTGTGTTGTGTTGACAATATTTTCCATCTTGGTAAAGTTTTTGGTATTTTAGGTCAATAAACTGATGTAGTCTCGTATAAACATCAGACGGTAATTAATAGTACGACAGAGGGCGCTGTGTGCGTGAGGGCGGGCGAGGGTCCGGACGAAGGTCCGGGCGAGGGTCCGGGCGAAGGTCCGGGCGAAATCCTGGTCACGGGGCCCGCGTCAGCGTCTCCAGGAGCGGTGCTCCTCATCTTCGTCGTCCTCGTCCAGACGGGCCGCTCTCTGGTGAAATATAGAAGCTTATAATGATGTCAGTAGTCGATGCTCGGTGGGTGTAGTGCGTGCAGTGCGTGTAGTGCGTGCAGTGCGCGTAGTGCGTGCAGTGCTTGAAGTGCGTGCAGTGCGTGTAGTGCGTGCAGTGCGTGCAGTGCGTGCAGTGCGAGTAGTGCGTGCAGTGCGTGTAGTGCGCGTAGTGCGTGTAGTGCGCGTAGTGCGTGTAGTGCGCGTAGTGCGTGTAGTGCGCGTAGTGCGTGTAGTGCGCGTAGTGCGTGTAGTGCGCGTAGTGCGTGTAGTGCGCGTAGTGCGTGCAGTGCGTGTAGTGCGTGCAGTGCGTGCAGTGCGTGCAGTGCGTGCAGTGCGTGTAGTGCGTGCAGTGCGCGTAGTGCGTGCAGTGCGTGTAGTGCGTGTAGTGCGTGCAGTGCGTGTAGTGCGTGCAGTGCGCGTAGTGCGTGCAATGCGTGTAGTGCGTGTAGTGCGTGTAGTGCGTGCAGTGCGCGTAGTGCGTGCAGTGCGCGTAGTGCGTGTAGTGCGTGCAGTGCGTGTAGTGCGTGCAGTGCGCGTAGTGCGTGCAGTGCGTGTAGTGCGTGCAGTGCGCGTAGTGCGCGTAGTGCGTGTAGTGCGTGCAGTGCGTGCAGTGCGTGTAGTGCGTGCAGTGCGCGTAGTGCGTGTAGTGCGTGCAGTGCGTGAAGTGCGTGCAGTGCGTGTAGTGCGTGTAGTGCGTGCAGTGCGTGTAGTGCGTGCAGTGCGTGAAATGCGTGTAGTGCGTGCAGTGCGTGCAGTGCGTGTAGTGCGTGCAGTGCGCGTAGTGCGTAGTGCGTGTAGTGCGTGAAGTGCGTGTAGTGCGTGTCTCACCGGCGCGTCGTCGGGCTCGTGGGCGGAGTCTCCGTTGAGTGCGGGCGCGGCGAGGGGCTTGTTGTTGGTGACCCAGGTGATGGAGAGCGTGCGGTCGCTGTAGTTGCGCGCGGCGTGCAGCGCGTGCTCGGCGTGCTGGCGGGCGCGGTACTGCACCACAAGCTCCGGCACTGACAGGTTCACCTCCTTGCCGGTGATCTCGCCGAATTGCTGCAACATTGCGCTGGGTTGTAGCGGCCTGCGTGCGTGCGTGAGTGTGACGGTGGGTCCGCGTGCGTCCTCACCGCGAAGTGCGCCTGCAGGGCGTCGAGCTCGTCGGGCTCGAAGCCGGACACGAGGAGCGCCCTCGGGCGGTGGTCCACGGACTGATTGACGCTGAAGCCCTTGCCGGGGGCGCCGCGGGAGTAGCGCATGGCGGGGTTGAAGCGACCGCCCCTGAGACACGGAGGTGTTAGCGAGGTGCAGACAGGCGACGTGTGTATATATTGAAAAAGTGGATATCATTATTTCATATTATTGGTCTGGTTGGTTTGCTCTTATTAAATAACCAAGACACTAAATGAAACTAAAATCTGTTATACATTTTTTTTAAAATAATTTTGGTAATCTAGTCTCCGTCAAGTATCATGGAATACAATCCAGTCACATTCAACGAAGTAAGCAGTTACAAACGCATATGAAAATTCGAACAAATAAATTAAATGAAAAATTTAAATAAGTTAAATGAAAACTTGGAAGATCAATTTCCGTTTTCCTTATTCTATATAAAACAAATAATACTAACGATATTATTTATATTGTAATGTTATACATAGCGACTCACCACAGTGGTCCACTGTGGATGGAACTGACTTATTAGTTTACAGATATGTTTACTTTTCAATGGTTTGTTTCGTATTATTTATGTAATTTTACAATAGACAAGTATTTATTAAGAGAATATATGTAATAAATTAAATGTCCACAATTCTACTCAGCTTTTATAATATAAATTCAAAAACCATCGTCTTACCTAATCTTTCTCTTCACAATACGGTAGCTTGTGATGTAAAATGGAAAAAATCTGACATTAACACAAAATTGTGAAAATCCATGCATTTAATGCAATTATTATATTTGATTATTATCTCATTTTTTATCAGTCATTAGTAATAAATATTTTAAAAAATATTTTATAGTGTGTAATCTAAATACAAACGTATATATTTTTCAATCAAAAAATAACTACCTTACAATAGAGACGTTACGTCTTCTTCATTAAACCAACAATTACCGTGAAGCTTACAAGAGTAGTGTAGTAACTGTTAGCGCAATTTTTCAATCGTCAACTGACTTAAGATTCAAACAATATATAAAAACAACGACGTACCTCTGACACTAGACATCACTCACTTGTGGCATCTCAATTAATCACACCACAAGTTACACTCGTGTAACACAAGATGACATCGAAAAAAAAAATCAAATAGACATACATTTCCCTAATGAAATGCGAGATATCAGTTGCACGTCACGTCAAGGAGGTATATTCATGAAGAAGAACTTCCAAACACTCTTGAAACTTTTTTATACATTTTCAATTGTTTACAGTATTAATTAGCATCATCATCTCAGCCATTCATAATAGATCATAATTGGCGACAACTTTCACTCGTTACACTCGTGTGATCATTCGTCGACTCTCAGCACACATCACTCACTACTGACGTGCGTGTGTGCGTGTGTGCATGTGTGTGTGCGTGTGTGTGTGTGTGTGTGTGTGCGTGTGTGTATCCACCTGTGCGCCCTGGGGTGCGAGAGCGCGGCGGCGGCGCGGCGCAGGGAGGCGATGCGCAGCGCCAGCTCCGACACGTCACGGCCCTCCTGCAACACACGACACGGTTAGTTAGGACGGGGACACCCTGCGGCGCCGCCTACTACACGCGCTGAAGGTACACTGACACCGTAGCTGCTCTTATTTTATGGAAGTTTATCTTCAAATATTATAGTGTGCCGCCTAATGGAAAATGAACATTAGGCTACATTAACTAAGATGAAATGAGGTAGTATTTTAATTATGAAATTTTACAGTTACTTGTCTATTGGTAGCCGTAATAACAATGTTCTAATTTTATTCTTGGTCACTCAGTAAGTTTATTCTCGGTCACTCAAATGTCATTTTCTAAGCCACTGACCTGTTGTTTCGTGATGATGTCGAGTTCCGCGTCCAGTATCTCCTTCTGCGCCTCCTGGGCCGTCTTCGGTTTCTTCGCGTTCACCTGACGATGAAAATATTGATATTATATGTATAACAATATAGGTACAGTTAATTATTAGAGACAAATGCAAAATATACAGCAGACCAGTGATGTGTGATGCGAGAGTGTTGGTATATTTTTTTGACGTTAAATAATTACAAGCATTATATTCAAATTGTTTTCGCCGCGCCGTCCTAATACGAAGTACTTATTTTTTAATTAATAAAATAAAAAAAATCTTTCTTCATATTAAATAAAAACTTTTATTGATTTCTAATACAACACTAATCTATACTACCAACTATCTAAGTGTTAAAACTTCTAGTATATTATATTATATTTCAATCACTAAAGTTGTAACTAACCAAATGTACTTTTTATAATGTTCGTTTGAGCTAACTATGTAATAATCAATTATCCTATCAAATGACAATGTGTTGTAAACTATTTTTTTTTTCATGATACAACGAAATACCAATACAATATTGGAGATGAAACAATATGCTTCTTGCAATATGCCCATGCGCATGTGTCATGTGTCATGCTCTGTGACGACATTACAGTTGTTTTAATATTCATTTCATTAAATATTCCGAAGATTAGTCATACATTTCACAAAACCGTAGTGGTGAAAATCATAAAGAGAACACTCAATCCAATACAAAGCAACATACAAACAACACAACACAAGCGGCGAGACCATGCCGCACTAACGGTAGTATGAATGATGTCCATGAGTCATTCACTATATAACTCCTAGACTATAAAAGCGTGAACATTTATCCCCATATATGAGTGATGGACAAACAGAATGCCCCCCTCCCCCCTCCCTACCTGCAGCTGGAGGCGGGACATCGAGCGAGCTACCGTCTCCTCCTGTTTTGTAATAATCCATTCATTCCCATTATTGTATTAAATAAAATGAAAACAAAACAAAATACATATAATATACATTTACACATATATATGTAGGGATGTTATCGCCCTCACCTGCATTTGTTTGATCATTCCGTTGTATGCTACGAGTTCCTTCCTCAGCTTCTCAATACCCTCCTGAGCCGCGTTGATGGCCTCCAATAGGGCCGCCTTCTGTTGCTCCGTCACGTTTCCTGCGAGTCCACGAATGTTATATAAATATATATATTTTTGACATATTTGTAAATCTGTCATGTTTGAACCAACATACGTGAAGGAACGCGAGTAGTGTGTCTAATGTGTGTCTAATGTGTGTCTAATGTGTGTCTAATGTGTGTCCAACACGTGTCGGTGTATCCGCAGGTGCGTGTACTGACCGCTCTCCAGTTTCTGTATGAGCAGCGTCTGCTGGCGCAGCTGCGTGTGCAGCAGCGCCTGCGCCCGGCGGTGCATGTCGACGGCGCCGCGCCCGCCCGTGCCGTTGGACGCCTCGCGGGCCTCCTTCGCCTGCTGTATCACCAAATAAAAATATGAAATAGACACTACAAAGACTTACAAATTATTTATTCCACTATATGAGATTGTGGTTTAATATTTGTTGGGTTGAAAACAGTTTTACGAATTTTAGTGCCCTATACTGAGGTCAGCCCGTGTCAAAGTAAGATGTGGTATTATTGTACTGTGTGTAGTATAGAGGCTCACCTTCTCGGCGTGTTGTTTGCTGTCGGCAGTCGCCTTTATATTGTCTCTGTTGATGAGTACTTTGTTATGTGACATGGGATGCGAGCTCTGTCTCTCGGTCTGTTTGTTTGCCTGTTGGCCGCCCGGCGCCGTGTTCTCTTGTTTGTTCTAAAACATAAATAAATACTGTATTTTTTTTTTTTGTTTACAAGTACAATGTAATTTTAATTCATGATGTGTATTATCTTTAACTACAAAAAGAGTAATTAGGAAGAAAAAATAACTAAAACACAACGCTAACATTTTCAAGCATAAGAATAGTTGCTATAAATGGATTTTATATTTCTATAACGATTTAAAATTTCAGGAAGCACGGTATATCAGACTTGTAGATACTTTTAAACTCAAATAAAAAATAGATTTATTTAAAATCATTAGCCATACCTCAGGATTGTGCCAGAAGACCTTGATGAATCTATTATTGAGAACCGCCTCTGTACTCTTGTAGGCCACGTTGGCCTCCGTTGGGGTCGAGAAGGTGATGAGAGCCGCCTCCGGGTCACCCTCGTAACACACCTGAGGGTTAACGACTCTGTCAGCTCGTTAGGTTTATGACCCTAGTGGTCAGCTAATTACTAATAGTTCCTGTATACATAATTTTGTATTTACTTATAATCATTAAGTAATTTGTTTAACTTTACATAATTTGTTTAATTTGTTTAATTTTATAATTTCATGTATTATTTCGTATCAAATAAGTTGAAATTAATTATCGGTATGATAGATTGATTATTCCTCATCAGCTCATGGTCTCTACAAAGCCCACCTGTATGTTGACTATTTTTCCGAACTTGCAGAAGTGGTTGTTCAAATGTGTGATGTCGTTCAACCCTCGCGGTACTTTCTTCACCTCCAGCGAGCAGTTCGCGTTGGAGGGGAACGGGGGGCGGGATGGACCTGGTTGGGAAAAACATTTTAATTACTAAATTGTAGTGTGCGGCAAATGTTTTTTGAAATTATATACAATCTTTGTTATCTGTACTTTAACAAAGAATTTATATTCGATAGGATTATTTTGTGTCAATTAATGAACAAAATTGATAAAAGTTAATATTAGTCGTTATCGAGTTAATAATCAACATTATTAAATATTCCTCACCAAGTCTATTGTAGTCGAAGTTCTTCTTGGGCGGCGGCGGGTGTCTCGGCGGCGGAGGCATGGCCGCTCCCATCGGAGGCTCGTGACGGACTCTGATGAACATATTATTGAATTATGGTAGTATTTTACTGTTATTTAACTGACCTTATTATTTAAATATTATTTATATAAATGATTCGGGTATTATTTTTTTGTTCACTTTTAATATATTTTATTATTTTTTACTAAATAAAAATGAAATAAAGTAAATTTTAACTTTTCTATGATTACCGACCTCGGTATAGGCACTAGTTCCCTGGGCGCGAGGTGATGGGCGGGTGGCGGCGGCGGGAAGGCGCCCACCACGCTGCCACTCCATATGTCCGGCGCCGCCGGGTTGTATTCTGAGAACGAGCGTGGCGGGTCAGAAACAATATCAGAACACGTAACCACTATTTTACACATATTTTTCATTCCTGTATACGTGTCGAAGCTTAACCATTTGACTGTAGTTGGTATACGAGATGGCTCGACAATAACGGCCCTCTCTCGGTGGCCAGTAGTGAAGTGTAGCGAGTACCTGCGAGCGCGGGCGGCCCGGCCAGCACGCGGGTGAGCGCGGCGTCCTCCAGCACTACGGGGTCGGCGCCGTGGTCCCACTCGCACAGGTCACCTCGCATGCAGTAACCTTTCACTGAGGAAACAAACCGACTGATGATGATAAATTGCCTAATTAATAATCCAACTGGAGACCACTGACGAAAAACATTATTTTTTATTGGAAATCAACATTTAGATTAATTTACGACTTGCTAGGGTTATAGAGTACAGGATAACTCGGTCGGTTCGACAGGAAAATTTAATCATTTCTCCTACCTTTAAATATCTTCTAAGCCTTTATTTACTGTCAGTAATACTACTAGAGAATTATCTAAAACACACAGTGTTGTTAATTTAAATCCATCTTAAAGGAAGAGACATCAATTTTTTTGAAATTTACAAAAAACGAGCAGTCAATAGTGAGAACAAAAATATTTTTTATTTATATTGAATAGTTTAATACATCAACCAGTGACTTAGGTTATATTTTACTATTATTATATTAGTATATTACCGTCGAAGTCTCTACACCTCCTCTTATAAACGTCGGCGTGCTCCAGCCTCGTGTCGTGAGGAGACATCGAACGATCTCTAGACCTGAGAGAACATGAAGCAATGTTACAACACACTTACATACAAACTTATTGTTGTATTTATTATATAACAATGGTATATAAAAGAAAAGTTATACATTCGATACGTTAGATTTTAATACTGAAATATTTGTTTTAATTAGAGATAAAAGCGAATGTTTAGAATGAGAATTTAGATGTAACCTACTTTTTTTTAAATAACAAAATTATATACTTCTATTTTAGATCATGTATATTATATGATACATATTAAAAATAATATATCCGCACCGTTCTCTATCTCTAGAGTGAGTGATCCTGTCCCTGTGCTCTCTGTCGCGCGACATTCTGTCTCTCTCCATCTCTCTTAGCGGTCTCATCCTGTCTCTGTCTCGCTCCAGCTCGCGTTCCCGGACCGGAACTGGTGATCTGGATCTGAAAATATAAACATAAAACATTTTATTTCAGTCTTAGACCATTGTTATTTCTTGTAACAAGTTCTAGAATAGTAATAATTAATGATAAATACATTAATAATCGAATATAATTGATTTTTGTATTTTCACTCAACTTGTCTTTTCTATTTTAAAATTAATATCTGATACAAATAAACAGAAAACATCATTAAATATAAAAAGGACTCTCTTGCACCCTAACATAGTTTTGTTAGTATATTATTTTAATACGTGCGTCTCCTACTTACAAAGCACCTGTGCTGGTACTAGGAGTGTATACTGACCGTGATCGTGAGGGGTGTCTGTCGGCGACGGGCGGGCTGCGGTTCCTGTAGCGGCCGCGGGGGGAGGGCGAGCGAGACGTCCTTCTGGGGAGGAGGGGGCGACTGTCAACTCACACACCACGGTGACATTTACATTGCATATATATTTTATAAGCGAGTTATTATTCACCAAGCTCGTTGAATGCCTTACTAAAAACTAACTTTTTTTTATTTACAGATTAATAGCGATTAGTAATTTCAAATGTTTAGCTAGACATAGCTTTTTTCTATTTTTTTTAAGATTATTCACTTGTGCGAAGGCTCTTTTTTTAAAGTAATAAGTTTATATGAATAAAATGGAAATGTGTGAAGTAAGCGCATGAATTGCGTGAGATTGGGGGGATCAATATAGCTATTTAATTTCTAATGTTTGTAGATGTCCAAATATGATTGGTATAAACTTGTTTTTTTTTTTCACCTCAAGAGTCGATAATTGTTATGGTTTTGTGGTATAAATATCTCAATAAAAAATGTTACATAAAGTTTTGCACATACGTCTGTCTACCTTGAATGCACACCATTAAAATAAATTAAACTCAACACACTGAATATATTGATAAGCAGCGTTTTTTTATTGAATTGCACCGGCAGTAAAAGCGGGTGTAGTTAGTATAGGACAGTTGCCCGCAGCCCGAGTCAGCAAGCGTACCTGCCGCACCTGCGTCGCGCGCGGCGCTCCCACGAGCGCGAGCGACGCCGGCGCCGGTCCTCCTTGTCGCGAGCCTGGAACCACTCCTTACGTTACCGACTGGATCTCACTACTACGGACTAGACCACATTTTGAAAAACCCAATCACATGTTTAGTTCACTGTAATTCTCTGTAATTTTGATTTATAGAATGGACTTTATTTACACGCACCGATATAATAGCTACGTACGAAATGTCTTACGAATATCGAGAAATCTTTTACTGTTATGTAATCAGTGATAGCTCATGAATAAATGAACTTTGTATTTTGACTAAAAACAAAAATTGATGCTTTATATTAGTGTATAATAAAACTAACTGACGTCACAAGATGAGGAAATCGTATACGATCATCTGTGCAATAATACTTTCTTAATCAGTTAGTGACCTAATTCTGTTCATATTCAGTGACGATGAGCTAGTAATTTTTGACAAGATATTTTTTTTCTGAGTATGGTTTATTGTTAAGTCAAATAATATAAATCATCTATTACCAATATGCTTACAGAATCATTTCTTCTATCTCTCCTCCTTGGTGCCTCTACGGGCTCTTCTAAAAGTTCTGTTGGTAACACCTGGAAACCACAGACATAAATATAAGTATAAAGAAGACTTTCAGAGTAGACTCCATATTGTTTATAATGATTTCTTTTAAATTAGTATACATATTTTAAAATCTATCAAGCCATGTTTGTGTGCATAAGTGTTCGATGTGTGTATGTACCTTAATGAGCGTTTGTTCGTGGTGTGGGTGTGGGCGCACGCGCGGCACAACCACGCGATGTGGGGGGGAGCGACGCACCGGGGGCTTCTCCGCCGCGGGAGGAGGGGGCACCGGCACTGGAGGAGGTTACGAAGTGCTTATTGTTATATAATTACATGATAAAACTGTAAGATGTGATTAACGTTTTTATAGCAATTTCTATATTATATTTAAATTTTCACATAAAAGTAAATCTAATATTATCCTACAATAAAATAAATATGTACCTATTTCTTGTAATAGTTTAGTCACTTATTTATATATATTTACACAATAACTCGTATATACATAAAATAATTATATTGTAAATATAACAATCAAACATTAACCAAATACTTTATTTATACAATGTTTGTGAAAACAATATTGATAAAACAATATTTTGCAATGATAATTTATTTTCATCTTATTGATATACATTTAAATGTAAATTTTGTAACAACATTGTATTGCATTGTATTTTCTGAACACAAATGACTGATACGACTAGTAATAAAGAGTAATCTTTAATTAATGTAGAACATTTTTCAGCAAATAAAATATTGTTAAAAAATTTAAGCCAACTTGCTCTCATAAATAAATAATAATAATGATTCGTATTTGTTGATTCAGAAAATAATAATAAAATGTTCAGAAACAGAATATAAACGTGACACGTAAAACTTAAATATTTCAACACAGCATACCATGGTTTTCCACCTCGGGCTGCTTTTCCTGTTCCACATTTGCCTCTGGTGGTGGAGAAGGCAGCGGTAAGTCAGTTGGAACGGGAACTGGCTTCAAGTAATCATGAGTCTCCAGTGACTTGAACAGCATATCCACAAAGGGTTTTGTTTCTAAAATAAAAATTTACTGAGTAAGAAAAGATATGGTAACGTTTTTTCATCAACAAGTTGGCTCGGAAATAAAGTAAGTTAGATAGTTCATACAGAAGTTCATATCATATAAATGTTTCAAAGAGTTTATGTGGTATTGCAATTGTCTGCAACATGTGATAAATGATTGGATTTCATATTAATAAACTATAGTAATTGGTTAATTATAACCCATTGTACTACTTAATTCTGGTTGAGAAAAAAACACTAGTTATATTGCATTAGTGAGAGACCCACCCTGCTGAAGGAACACGTCGAGCTGGTCTAGCATGCCGTCCCGCAGCTCCTCCAGAGGCTTGTCCTTCTTCACCAGCGCATACACATACTTTGCGAGAGCGGCAGGGTCTGCGTCGCATCTGAATATATGATAACTATTTACAACGTTAGGTAAAATTGCAATCTACTTTTCAGAAAACAAAATACTGATATACAATTTTGGTTAAAAAAAAAAGATTTTCCTGTCTTTTTTGTAATGTAACAAAATAACATTTTCTTTAGCAATGTCCATATGCCATTAGCCCTATTGATTGATAAATATAATAAAACTGTAGATTTCAAGTTCTGCACATTGAACATAACAAAAAAGTATATCTCTATGGGTCTTCATATAAGTAACACAAGCCAAAAAAATTATTTTGATTTTTTTTTTGTGTGCCTATTGTATTATATTATATTGGTTATATAGCTATTAGTACTTGGCAACATATAGGCTATAATCTATATTAATAATATTTTTTTATATATATATATATATATATATAAACTATTGAACTAATGTACCAATTCTTTTTATGTTGTTTTTTTATTATCAGGGAATGATTCTTATGAAAGAAAAAATAAGAAAGTTGCAAATATGTTATCATCTAAAGCAGATGAATTGGTTTTATCCATAATATATATTTTTTTAAGATTATTAATTTTACTATTTCAATTTAACATTAATTGTTAAGATAGGACAACATCTATTGGGTCCACTAGTATTGTATATATATTAAAAACTATTATGTATAGTGCACATCACATTATCTTGTAAACCTAGATAACATTTGTATAAATAGTAACATAAGTGATAAGATTTCTCAACAATTATGTAATTCAAAACATATCAAGAAAAATAGTTGTAGATAGTGGAAACTTTTTATATAGGAATTCATTAGCTATATAATTGTAGATTGGAATTTATTCAATATATGAAAAAACTCTGTAAACATGAGAATATAAGTATAGAATTTATTATCTCACGATGCAAATGATTAGACATTCATAAAAAAATAACAACTCTTTACTTTTTTGTTATAATATTTATTTTAACATTACAAAATGTTTTAAGACCTTCAATATTAAGAATATCTTTGACAGATTTCTGGAAAGGTCGTTAATTCAATAGTGGATCTTGTTCCACCTTCTTTAGCAATCACTTTTAATGACTATGTCTTGTGTGGTTTCCAGAGCTTACGACAAAAAGCATAAAAACCTTTTAAAACATAGCAATGAATCAAATCACCCCCATTATTAGAAATACATTGTTTTACCTTTACTTTATAAATTATTTGACTAAATCATATATCTGAGGCTTGAGAAGAATCACAAGATGCTCTATGCCACAATTTAAGGCATTCAATTGTGTTCAGCAGCAGTTCAGTTGTTCATTCAAGACATTGGACAGGAAATTGTACCACTATGTTTATGTAATTCTCTAAAAGAGTACAGAGGGGTAAATATAAAGAAATTGGAATCCTCATTTTAAGACCGTTTCTCTTCCTTACTTAAATAAATGATCTACCTACTTCTGTAGACAAATATAATGAGATAGTATGGTTTACTTTGTATTAAGTTCATAAATTCTGAACCAAAAACAGTGAGAACCATTGAGAATAGTAAAAAATATTTATAATAAAAAAAGACTTATCTAAAATTAAATAACATTTGACCAACTCAAAGCTTATAAATAATTAACTGTGAAAGTATAAACATGTCTTAAAATAGATATTTAGATGTGCAAGAATTCTAACTGTGAGTCAATTTCTATTTTAAGTATGTCCCAATGAAGACTACATGAAGAATGCATAACTCATTTAGAGGATTGGGAGATCTGGTGTTAGTCTCATTACAAATTATTTTTGTCACTTGTAAACACCATTTCTGAAATATTTATTGATAATGTAATTATGTAAAAGCTATAGTGTTACCATGCATTCAAACCAATAAATTAATTAATATAATTAATTTGAACTTGGATTAATAACACTACCAAATTTTTTACCGAATTCACCAAAAAACTTTTTTTCCTTGTCAGCTCAAACAACATAAAATAATGTAAATGCTTTTATATGATTATAATATTATTACATATGTTAATGCTCATATACAATTTTAAAAAACTGCAACAAATTCAGAAATATACATAAAAACTAAATGACTACTATTCTTAATTAACTCTAAATGGCAATTTGTATTCTTAATTATAGAAATATTATATATGTGGATATAACAATTACTATCCACATATATAACATACCTATTATTAAAATTTTAAACCACACACTTATCATATCTTTTGAGGTCTGCAGTTTTAATGAGGTTGAAATGTTATTTTTAACAATAATAACCAATAAAGCAATAATTTTCGGTGGCAAAGTTTAAAAACTCTAGTCATGATAGCTGAAGAAATATAAATGTTGTATTTTACTTATATCAGGATACTAATTTACTTAACAGTCGAATAATTACTAAACTCTAATTATTTACTTTTTAGAATAAAATAATCAACTTTGTATTTCTATATATGAAATAAAAGTTTCAAAGAAACTTTTAAAGTTATATGTTTTCGAGTCGCACGCTAATCGAAGTTCAGATAAAAATATTACGACACAGTAATGTGACACCTGGCCAACTATTATAATATAGGTTAAATATTGTATTTGTAAAATAACTCTTTTTATCATGTACATATTGGACATTCACTTTAATTTTATGACAAGAAATTATTACAAATCGATCTGATGTATAAAATAAACATAGTTGCAAAATTACTCACAGTGGTTCCAATATGGACGTCAACCAAGATTTGAAAGCGTCTGGATTCTCTATAATCATTTCGTTAGACTTCAATGAGGACTTAAACACGAAAATCCATGTAAACACCTAACATAAACTTAAAATAAATTAATTGTACGACTAAAACTTAATTTCAACAATAAATATCACTTTCTTTTGCGAAACACTTCTATTTTCAAACTTTTATTTTTTCGGTCCACAAAATCGAGTCAACTCTACAAACGTCAAACCGATTCTAGCAAAAGCATTATAGAGAAGTTGTCAAGTGAGGTTTCTGTGATTTGACAATCTCCACGTTTTTAATATGTAGCAACACTTTTTATAGATTTAACTATTGTCTATGGCTATTTTGTATATTAAGTCGATTACGAAGAATAATGATATTGTAATAATACATTTATATGAAAAAAACATTTACACAGGCATAACCATGTCATCACATATTTCGGTAACCAGATTATAATTTTAGATTGTTATCAAATAGAGTACAAAAAATCGGTTGTAATCGTTTAGTAAAATAAGAAGCAATGTAGTCGTATTTTTAAACCATTATTTAAAGGATAATTTAAAAAAATACAATTATAACATGTAAAATTATTAAAATTATAATGTCATAAACATTATAATTTTTTCATTTCTAAGGTGGAAAGCTGTAGCCTTATAGTTAAAGATTGTATACGGTTTAGCAGATTAAGGCGAATAGCTACACGGTAGCTTAATGACGAGACGATATCTCAGAAGTCGCAGGTTTGACAAGAGTCCATGTTGATATTTTCTTTCACTCTATATTTATAGAAATAAGCTTAAAGTTTCAAGTCCGGTCCACATGGAATGATATTCTAACGATCAAAAATAAATAATAATACATATACTATTTCGAGTTTTACAGATTGATCTATTATATCTGAATTATACTCTAAATGGAAATCTCTGGAAATGGTAAGTGTAAAAGATACTCGTATATTGGAATAAAATGGCGATTCGTTTCGGCTCCTCCTCCTCTTGTTTTTTTTTGTTTTGGCATATTGAGGAAACATCTTGATGTATACTTTTCGTTGACAGCATCGTTGGAGATAGTGGACTTGAAGTGCAGAGCACAATGGAGAAGCAAAATCTAGGAAATTTCGTCATGAGAGAACAAAAATAGAACCTTAGTTTTATAATTTCTGTAGTCTTTTACGTTCATCTTCGGTTGCCATAGATCGCGTATCGTAACACTGCTCCGACTTTCGGTACCTCGGTTTACTAGTTAAAGACAATGACAAGATTTAAGGTACGGGATTACTAAAGGATGGATTTTCATCTCTGGAGACGGGTTACTGTTCATTTATATGACTCAAATGAAAGGGCACAATGTGTCAGACCATCATATAGCCTATGGCGTTGTATGGAGATGGTTTTGCGGGGTAATAGGTCTGGAAAAAATCAGAAATGAATATATGAAAAAAAAAAGTTGCTCCGGAGATGGAAACCTTGAGAAGCAATAGACTGGCTTGGTATAGTCATGTAGTGCGAAGGGTTAAATTTAATATAGGCCGAAGAAATTATGGATGAATTGGGTTAAAGATAGTAATGTAATGGATAGATGTAAGTCGAAGAGACGTACATGGTGTATCGACCCCAGATAGTGGGAAATGGGTAGAAAGTTTTTGATTGACCTCGAAGAATTTAATTCATTATCTATACATATGAGTGACTTGAGAGGGCCAGAAACAGGTAAATTTTATGGAATGGATCGAGGATTTGGCCGCTTGCTTAGTGTCGCACTAAGTGTGGACACTTCATTAGTATATTAACAAAGTTTCAGCCTTCATCTAATCTTTTAAAAATAGTCGCCTGCGCAACAAGTCACTCCAAAGAGAACTAAAACTGTAAAGTTCTTTCCATTGAATACCGCACCGTGACAAAATTCCTTACCAAGCAAAGAAAAATGCTCAAACCATTTTGAATTCATCTACACTATCTACGACATCTATGAAAACTCATCCCGCGTTACATGTGAAGCATGTGAAATATGAACTTCACAATACAAATATTTTGTATAAATGCACAAAATTTCAGTTCAGAATCAGAAGTTGCACAATCAGTTGTACTAACAGACGTAACAAAGATAATATATCTCGGGGTTTGACCCATGCATTCGTATCTTAAGTCTTGTTACTTATGAGTCTCAACCCCTGGCTTATTTATATGCAGACATGACATGTTTTGTCGACCTGGAAAACTACTTTTTTTATATTTAAAACATATACTATTTCCATATATGTAGAGTACTTTTTTAATTCACTATCTAGCTAGTGTGTAGAGCAATAATTGTGTATTTAAATTGATCGTACACGTTAAAATATAAATATGTATCATAATATAATATAATGCCTCCTGTTTTATTAAAATCTGGTATGACGATGGGCTGTTACATATTGTTACCGTCGTATATAAAAACTTAGTATCATATATACTTAGTAATTATTATTAGTATATATTATATTAGTAGTAGTATATAAATACTTGGTAATTTTTATATTTAAACTTTCGTGAACCATGACTATTATATTTCTATTTAAATTCACGCAGAGTGAACTTGAATTATACAGATGTCAAAATTGTATGTATGACAGATGATACATTACTGGGATCCTCCGTTTTGATAAAAACAATTTTTATAAAAAAAAAAAAAAAGAAATTTTAATAACGTATAATTCAAAACTTAAAATGGTTTGAAGCAATCAAAACAAGAAAATAGGTAGGTATACCAATGCGAGCTTATATCGTTAAAATGGTTAATATACAAAAATATTTATTTTTGTTTAAATACGTACTGCTCTTTAACAAATTTATGTAGTATGTTAGACGGAGTTGTCATCTATGCATTTTATTACTAGTTAGGTAATAAAATAAGGGACATGAAACGAATTTTGGTAAAAAAAACCCTAGATTATAGTTATAACTTATTACCTAGTAACTATTTTGATTTCTGAAGCGCTGAATACGTACAAAGAAACCTACTTACAGTTTACCTGGCAGATAAAAGATGACTTGTGATAAACCGAAGAAGTAATTTTTATCTTGATAACATTACGTTATAGGAAGTTGGACTCTGTACAAAGCAACTTAAGGTATAATATTTACATTCAAGTTCTTTCAATTGTGTTAACGTTAAGTCCTACATCAATATAACAACAATAATAACATGTTTGTCTATTGGCTTATGAAAAAAAAACCTATTTTAACATTTGACTTAAATCATATTTAGTATTTTGGAAAGGCTCACCTATTTTAATATTGGACGGTTTTCCTGTCCGTAACGATTGATTCTTCATTCCATATTAATTTTATATCTTAACATGGCTAAACATGTTTATAAATATTTTCAAATATCTTTATATTTTAGAATATTAGTTGACCCGCCAGAAGATGTCATGGTAACCACAGCTAGTAACAGCAACATTTTGTATTGTGAAAACAACACCTGGCCACACGCTGCAGTGGAATAAAAAGCCTATAGTTATATAGCTACATTATATATAAAGCAAAATATTTTTATATACAAATTACCGAAGTAATTTCGGAGTCCATTGCGGTCAAACACAGATAGAAGGTTTATATAAGTATTTAGATATAATATAGCCGGCGTTACAGTTTTATATTAAATATAAATTAAACCGATGTTTTCCAATTATATTGAAATTCTAAATATTTTACTATATTTATTGATTATAAAGAAGATGTACGACAGCGAGTGCTGAAGAATTTTGCTTCCCGAATAAATATACGGAGTATCCAAAATTGTTTTTTTAATAGTCTGGAACTAATCAAAGCAGGGTTAGTGTACTTAAGATAGTGGACAAAAGTTCATCTGGGTAAATACACATAAAACAATATGTAATAACTATATAATAATATAGTATATTTTTTTACTATAATGCCTAAGTAAAAGAAGTTAAGTAAGTAAGTACCACGTGCTTATTATTAGCAAAAAAACAACACAATCGGCAATTCAGCGGTTCTAAACTAGCTTCTACTGTATGGAGCAAGGTTATTAATAAATAATGTGCCCCGAGTTCATTCGGATCGTATGATAACTGTTACAAAATACAGCAAAAAAAGCGCTTTAAAAATAACACATTTTATTTCTATTCTTAGACGGTGTAACATAAAGATTATACAAGTTTGCTTGATCTGTACAACATTTTGGCGGCGCTGTCACATCGAACTGCGTGAATGAAGCATGTAGTGTCGCGTGTTGAAACTCGTATATAAAATAATGACTATAAATAATATTGATGCGTAATTGTAACACAGCGATTGATTATTTAATCATATTTAACTTACACGGGTTATAGGCTAGTGATTTGACGCTGATTGGATTTTATTGTAATTTTATGCTCTGCGTGTTGCTGGTTTGACATTCGCCACTTAAACAGTTGGCGGGAAGACGTTCCAAATTTGTATTATATTTATTTTCTTCTACACAAGAGCGCGAGTGTGTGATGTGTTACGGTTTTGTTTATTGATGTTAACAATCCTTTTTAGTGCGGTTTTTATTTATTATATATTGAAGTTGATGTTAAAAAAAAAGGATACGGAAAGCAACACACACAGTAAGTTTTTTTTGTCACAATTTTAATTTAGTTATATATTTTAAATATCGTAATAAAATGTATAATATTAAAAAAACAATTATCACATTTTTTGGTAACTTAACTAATTAGCAAATAAATTAAATATTTTAAAAAGTATTTTTTTTGTCAAGTAAATGGCATAGATCTTTATAGAAAATCTTTTATAAAAGGTGTCTGTCTGCATCTTTGTTCTCGTATCATGCGAATATTACGGTAAATTATATTTTGATAGAACTATTACTGTGGCTTAACTTAAATTAGTCATTTTATTTCATACACTTTTGTAGGATTTCTTTGAACCCAGATGAAGTTGCGGGTAACGGGTAGTGTTATTGAAAAGTGCTACCAATAGATGACACTTGAACTTTTTGACGACAATAGTTGTCATTAGCATTCAATAATGAATATATTAATTTATAGTCAAAGGTTTAAGTTACAAAATGTTATTTGAAAAATTCAACGAATATATTAATATGTTAAAAAAAGAGCACATACGTAATTATTTATAATGTTTAATAAAGTTGTATTTAAATCCAAATAGTTTTTATATATTCTTTAAAAGTTAAATTATCTAATAGCTTATACGTAATATGCCTATTAACAGTTAAATTATGTTTTTTTGTATAGATTTTGGCAAACCGGCCAAACCGGATCTTAAAATAAAATACAAATATATCTTTTGTATTTTATTTTGAAAGTAAATTAGGTCAAGTTTGTACTGCAAATGATACAAAATAATTTATAAATATTAAAAATATTAATGCTATCTGTTGTTAAGGAAAGATAAAAATAGATTAAACTTTTATAACAAAAGTTTCAGATTATAATAATTATATTTTACCTCAAGACATTTTTAAGCGTTTATCACACGATTCGAGGTCGATTCGATTCCGAGAAATCTGATCGAAAAATCGAATCTAAGTCTGTAATAATTGCTGTTTCCCGCGACTTCATCTGCATTTTATTAAGGATTTTGATTAGATTCCTACAGATTTACTTTATATATATATAAAATAATTTTTCGAATAAAGTAGGTATTCTATACATTGAATCGGTCAATAACTCTTCAACAACAAATAATAAAATTTATGTACTACTTTTAGTTCCATGCGCGAACAAACAAGCAGATAAACAAACATTTTAAAATGAGAACCAAAAATTAAAAAAAAAATAATCTTTAGAATATACATTTATTTCAGTATAGATATAAATATTTCTTATATTTTTCAACATGATATTTGTTACATAAGGATAAGAATCTTCTTCCTCGGTACCAATAACAATTAGTCGTATAGCATCATTTCATTAAACGATCTAAGCGACACTATCTCAACTAGCGTACTAACACCGCATAGTGAAATGGCTGTTAGTGATTTAGTGCTTCTCTCTGATTGGTAGAGACTCCTACTCACTATTATTCAAGAACAAATAGTGTCGCTTAAATTGTATGATAAAATTAGCCATAAGTATGTCTTAAAAATACTTCTATGAATATTCCAAATGTGTTGTACTTTTACATATAAACCAGTATTTTACTGGTCTATGTATGAACTAAATAAATGTAATTATATATAAACTAAAAAATGTACTGGATATTTCCTATGCTAGTCAGTATCCTAAAGAAAATATTAAGAGAGATGCTCAACTTTTTTTCATATTTACCTGAAAACACATTATTTGGTGTATGGATACATACATATTAAAAGTAATAATGTATGAATTTGTATGATTTTTTAATGATAGTTTATTTGAACCGTGATGGGAGAGACAAATCCGGTGGCAACAGCTAGTTTTATATAAATCAATTTATTTTAAGTAATATGTATACATTTATGGACGTGAATAATGTAACTCGTGCGGTCAGCTGGTAAGTAATAATCTATGCATATTTATCAAATCTATACATAAAATAAAATAGTCATGAGTAAAAATCTGGATGTCCATTAAATATTTTTTGAAAAGCAGTAGTCAGTTTCTTGTTCACAAATTTTTTTTTCAATTTTGTGTTTGTTTTGCCGGGTTAACAGATAGGATATTTTTCACCCCGTAAAAAAATTACCGAAAAACATAAGCGCATTGGATTATAATTATAAAACAACAAAAATACTTTTTCGGTTTTGATGAAACTTAGTGCGGTGTTAGCTTACTATATAAGTGATGATTTTAACTCCGGAAAAAAATCCTATCATCACCAGAAAACACAATAATTAGTTTGAAGATATATTTACAATAAAACTAATAATGTATGAATTTGTATGAATGTTTAATGATGGTTTATTTTAATCGTAATTGTAATGGGAATATAAGTCAAAATATGAGGTGCTTTTCACTCCGGATGTTTTACTGGGGGAGAAAAGAGGAGTCCGGTGGCAACGGCTAGTGTATATATATATCAACGCATACACAGTTCCGGAAACCAACGCATTCCTTATTAGTTATCCATTATTAGAAAAAAATATTAATCATATGTATTTGTGTAATATAATAATGCGATTATTCATTATTATAATTATAATAAATAAGTATTATATGTAAAGATGCGATTTCAATTTATTTTATAATAAGTACGAAAAATTAAAAAAATGATTTTTTTTGATACATTTTGAAACAAAATATTCGAAATTTGTTTTTTTTTTGTTCGGATATTAAACAACAGCATTAATATATTTTTATTTGTTCGTATTAAATATGTATATAATAACAGATTATTATATATTAGTGCATTTTTTATTTTATTTTTTTCGTTATACATATTACCAAAACAATTCGAATTCATTAATATATAACAATAATATTATTTCAATTCGTACCATGAGTTCTATAATACAATATTTTTTGTTTTTTTTTTTGTCCGTCATTTCTCTGCTGCTAGCCCTATTTGCTGTTACAGCGTCACCGGGGGAGAAAATACAATATTGTTAGTTCTGCTTAGTGACGTGAAAAAATGTATGTATTTAAATGTCAAAAACATAAGAACAATATTACGTTAATATTTTAAAATGTCAAACTCACTTCATGTTTCTATAGAAAAAGAATGAATGATTAAGGATGACGTCATCAAAAATTTTATTGAAACTTTATTAAAGTACCTAATATATTTTTTAGGATTAATATGAAAGTATGATTATTGTAATATATAAAGTTATGATGCTGAACGGATTTTGATAGATAAGTTGTAACTGGAGGTAACTTTTCAAGTTGATTTATAGGATATTTATTATTACTTACGTTTTAAATTAAATGTGCTATAATTATAATTAAACTAGAAATGTACAGTACCTGTAGTACGAGTTTTGACGTTACTAAACGTTAATTCTCGACAGACGATGAGATGAATAGCCTTAAATATTACTATATCTATTACAGATGAATTTTTGGTTTACATAAAATTTAAATCACAACCAAGAACTCGTTTCGTGACTGGCTGACTGCTTGAAAACTAACAACTAAACTTACTTAACGACAAAACTCTTATATTATTGTTTGAAAGAGCAGACGAGGTCGCGTGCTACAACTAGTTTGTAATAAACACAAGTGTACGGAAATACAAGTACGGTAAGGTATTATCTAGATCTAGCCGCTAGTTCCTGGTCTTTAGTCAGTTCTAATATTGCACCTATATAGAGAAAACATTTACATAAATTAAATCAGTATATAATAATAGACACTGGTATTAAAACAATAATGTTTATATTATTTCTTAGATGACAACTATTTTAGTACTGTTACCAAAGTTGAGGGTGTTCTAATGTTCTCGAAGAACCAACGAGTCATCCTATGATGAATAAGGATACTTCAAGATTAGGATGCAAACTAAAAAAATGGAGGTTTGACATGAGACCCTACTATTTAATAAAAAAAAGAGAACATATTGATGCGTCATTATTATATTACCAAAGTAGTTCGAACTTTAATTAAGCCAATAAGAAATCACAACTAACTTGGATGTTTTTTTCTTTCCTCTTAACTTGTATGATTGGACTAGGGTTGTCATTATTATTATTTCGAATTATATCGAATTCTTAAATGGCTTTGACAGCGTTATGGGCCGTGGGGGGAGGGGGGGAAGAGGGGTAAGTCTAAAAACGTTCAAGTATTATGTCATATTTCTTTGTTTCGTATAGGTAAGTGCAATCAAGTAATTATTAGAATTATCTTATTTTTAATTCGTATAATAAAATAGATTTGCGTTCTTAACTGACCGGAAGTAGTAGAATAATTTACATTTTATTGCTGACCGGAAGTTGTAAATTTTCAGACAGTCATTCAAACCACAGTCAGTCAAACATTGGTAACATACAAACATATTTACTCAAACAAAAATAATTATTACGTAAATATTAATATATACACGTGTAAATCAATATATAACATAATTGGTCAAGTGTCCTCTATTTAACTTCCCCAGTCATCCCCGTCCTGTTTAACCTTCAGCTTCAGCTGTCACTTTGACATTTGAACTTGACACCCGATAACAGACGATAAAGATTAATATTATTAGACTCATCGGTTATTGATATTACCGGTATTTGCTAAATCTAAGAATAAATAATGCTTTAAATGTCTATTAAAAATACGATTAACAATCAAATATGTCAATCCTTTAAAAATAACATTTTAAATAAAATAAGCAAAGAATAAAAAAATCATCAATACGGGACAGGAATTCGAAACTGGGACATATGCTTGCCCACATTATTTAAAGTTGAAATAACCTCAATATATTTTTGGACAAACGATAACATATTTTTAATTTTCTTTATCTTAATTATATTTATACTTTTTGAAACCAACTCCTTTGTAAACTTGCCTAATGTAGCTAATAAATAATAAAGAAATAGAAGGAGTTTTACAATGCGTCGATGTAGGTCAACTGGCACTCAAGAGAAGAATTGATCTCGCCGGAATTTATAATATTGGAGATGCCTCGTACCCACACATATCCTTTTTTTTTTACGTTTTCTAGTCGATGCAAAATTAAAATAAAATCAATGATTTATTTTTTTTTATTATAAAATGAGTGTTTTAAAATTTATTAAGTGGGTACCATTCTACTTAAAATGGAACTAACATTATTTTCGGTTCTTACTCTATAAAAATAAAAAATACACAACACATTTAAGATTATATCTAAATATATGAAATATATAAAAATATATTTCGTAATACAATAAATTATAATCATTAATATTATTATTAAGGTGTTAATGAAAATGAAAAAGTTCTAAAGAAACTATTTTTGTTCTGTCAAACGTGTTCTTTAGATTAGAAAAAAAACGTAGTAACGCACCAAGCCGTCTAAAACTACTGATTTTAAATATATCTATTATTCACTAAAATATCGTCTGTGTATAAAGATAAATAACAATATATCACTGCAAGATTTTTTCAATGAGTCCGATATCATTTTGGTAACATTCTTTCAAGGGCGACATAGTCTTAACAACTTATTACAATTAGTTGAAATATTAAAGAAATATCCTCAAAATGTGTTGATTAGAAATAACTAATTAAATATCTATTAATTGTAGTATAATTTTATTAATAAATTTTATATTAAGTACCTTCTTACTATTGTTGTTTATAATAATGTTTATTCCGCCCGCGATTCCGCCTACAAGGACTTCAGAACACGGAGCTCGTAAGAAACTCCTTCGCTGGAGTTTTTTTCTTTGGTCAACATTATTTCCAAATTTGCTCTCCACGAAAACCCTTTTTGTTATTTCAAGGTTATTTCAATAATATAATATAACAGGCCTAGATCCACGGTGAAAGTTATTTCTCAATATTTGTTAAGGAATTATTAGATTCGGATAAATTACTTTAAAGATGACCTCCAACAAATAAAATTATAAAGTGTAAACTCACCAACAAACAAACCGTACCTCATTATAGTATAGATTAAGATCAAAATATGAGATTTGTCAAACTTAAAATTGATATTGAAAAGGAATAATGAAAGCTGAAATTCTATTATAAATTCCTAATTAATAAGTCCATTGTTTGCTCTTACACTGTCATTTCAAGTATATACTAATCATATGTTTAGACATATATAGTTACAAAGGACTCGTAAATTGTGATCTTATCAATGTAATAGAAAACATTATATACTTATATTGAATTTCCCAGTATTGCGTTTTCTACCTATAATATAAATTTAAATTAAACTTTAGCCTCAGTCGGTTATGTTTCGTATTCGTGGTCTGTTACCCTATTAAATTTTAGCTTTTATGAAAAGTTTGTAAACGTAAACGTTTCTTATGTACTTAGCTTATGTACTTAGCTTATACACTCAGCTTATACAATCAGCTCATTAACTAAGCTTATATACCTGAGAGGAAATGGAGCCTTCCCTCGCTCCGGTCAATTAGTTCTATAACAATTTATTAAGTGCTTTAGCGTACTAATATCTACTTGTGAAAAATCTATTAAGGAGCTAGTGTTTTCATCTTACTTAATTGGAGAATTACTTGCTAATTTTAGGTGTCAAATAGTGCGCCGTACCTTGAATAAGGAAAGGGGCACATAAGTCCCTAGACAGAGACAAGACTTTGGGTGTATTTTTTATCATATAACATCCTATGGCAGGTATATCGTTCAAAAGTTATGCAATTTTTTATTGTCTTTGAATAGCATACAATTTTATATTGTTTGATTTTGGCAAAAATTATCAACTTTCGAAAATTTCCGCAATTAGATCCTAACCTGTTTAGAAATCCTACACTCATATCATTTCGTCAAAATTATGTTTTTTTTTATACCATTATTAATTCGTAATTATTTACAATAGAGATCGGTCAGAGAAGGGTTCTCCGACTAAAGTGGCGTCAGAACCCTTCTACGGTTACAATACACCATTAATAATAATATATATACCAATTCATAAAAGATTGTTTTTTTTTATCTTTACCTATAATTAATTACAAAATATGTTTTAATGATGTTAGTGCCTCGTTAATGGATCTACGAATTATATTAAGGTAGTTGACCCCGCTGGCGCTGAAAGGCATTATCTTCAGATAGGAATGCTATCAATTTTAATATTGAATTCTCAGCCCCAATGCCGCACTTATTGCATTTCTTGGATCTAAAATGACAAGGTTAATTCAAATAAATATAGCTATATATTATATTTTAATGACAATGTTAGTGTCAGTGTTTCAGTGACACAAATACACATTTAATATAATTATTATATAATAATAATTATTATATAAATATATAAAGCTTCATAGAACAAAATATTATTTCAATATTTTTGTATTATGAAAATGACACAATATGAAATGAATCTTCAGTTTTATTGGAATGTTATTTAAAGTGATTATATTAATTAAATTATTATTATTTTCGAATTAAGTCATTTCAGTTAAATTTATTTGTTGCTGCTGAAAAATTACAACGCCTTTTATTTAAATATATACTTTGACCATACAAATTTACTCTGATAATATTTACAATTTAAAACAATATTTCTTTATTTATTTATTTGATAATCCAACAGATTGATTACATAAGTTTTTACATGGAATATAATGTAACAATTACAAAAAACCAAAATAGGATTACACATTTTGGGCTTAAATATTATGTTTTACAAACTAGAAGAGATATCCGTTAAGTGGTTACTAAATAAGATAAAAAACAACAAATCAAGTGGGGAATCTAACTTCCTACGGGTTTGTGTGTGTGTATATGTGTGTGTGTGTGTGTGTTTGTTTTAATTGACTGCATCGTTAACTTGGGAGTATTTTTTTTTAAAACTTCGCTTTGACGTGTTGAACAAATCTTCTTCAGAATAAACCACATTATATGTGTTGACTACATGGCTAAGGACAGAGTTACGTGCATACTTTGTTTTTACTTCAGGCGTATAGAACAGTTCTGTGTGACGTGTGCGGCGATTGGGTACTCTGAAATGTAAACCACTGACCAGATCATTACAATCAATGTGTCCAGCTAATATGTCGTATAACATATACATATCGCATTGGTGACGTCGGATTTATAAAGTGTCTATTTTATAATATTTACTGGTTCCTATGTAATCTTCATATTCTATAAAATTTACAAAGCACAGGAGTTTTAAAAAAAATATCTGTATCGTTTCTAATTCATCTACTTAGATGTTGCTAAATATTAAGTCGAGAGTCACATTTGGTATTTGATTAAATTGTGTCAGATTAAAGGAGCTACATGTTTTAATGAAATTTATGGATGCAGTTCGCAATAATGTGGATCCGGGATTAAGATACAATGGCCCTTCACTGCTCTAATCAATGTTAGGGAGCTTAAAGGCACCTGTAATTATGAAGCACTCTTCAGATTTTGACGTTAAAATTGATGCCAAAAAAGTATTTACTGTTTCCAACCTTTTCACTTGATAATCATCTGGTGGCAGATAAAATACGCCTATATTAAGATTTTGGATATGTCCAATGACATCTTTAGGAAGGTAATCCAGACGGATTCAACTCCAGCGCACCACCAATGCTCTCTCTCATATGCACGTAGTATGATCTAAATCCATACATATCATTACCCCGCCACCATCATGTTTGTTGGACGTTATTTACTCCTATTTGCGCGGAACACATCGTATCTAATGTCACACAATTCTCATACATAGAAGCCATCTTTAAGCCAAGTCTGAGTACAAGTTTCACTTCGTAGTCATTCTGAAGAACGTTTTGATATAATAACTGTAAAGGATTTTTCATTACGAAAGATAATATAAAATCTGAAATATATTAAATAAACATAATAATAATTAAAGTTACTTAAATATTAAATTGCATATTATCCTATCACAAAAAAATATTATTTTATTCTGTAGTTATTTTACAATTAAATTGACAGGCGCTTTGTTTTTGAAGTTAAGATATTTTTTTAATTTTTTTTATACATTATTCCAGGCACTTTGGAATGTTCATAATTCTTGTTATTGAAACCACGTGATCAATTTGGTATATTAAATATTAAATCTTATACTTATTTCTTATACATGTAATATCCTGGATGAATATTAGCTTTACTAACATGTAATATGCGCTGTTGTCAAAATCTTCTCATACTTTTTTGTGCCGTAAGAAACGTATAATTCGTTTAAGTAAGTTTTCAGCCCAGAACTTATATTTACTTAATTAATACATAATGAATGTTTAATTTTGATTCGTTAACATAATTCAAAGTCCATTTTAAACTACTTTTGTTTTAAATCAACCACAATTAAAAAAATCTATCAGCTGTTAGTACCTACCGTCTAGAATGTATTTGTGTTATTAGCACAGGCGCAGCCCCAAGATGGCAGCTATTTATATATATATATATATATATATAATACTAATATATATATACATGCTCATATATCAGCCTGTGTGGTTCGAAATTTGAATAATTAAACCGGTACAATGTGAATATTCACTGGTACATGTCAAGCAAAATTTTTCCCCACATGAAATAAAATTTGTACTTCTACCTTTTGTAACTGAATCTTTTTTGATACTTGTTCAATTCCAGTCGAACTAACTTAAAATTCTGTAATTATATGACAACACACAAAAACACATACAGTTAGGTTGTGGTTTATATGTAAGGATAATATTATATGGATATTAAAATTTTCAGAGAGTATGGAGCATGAGCAAGAGGCGCGTTGCTCGTCCAGTGAGAGCGATAACTTTGAGAAAATAGACTCCGATGATGTAAAGCCTAACGTAAGTCCTAAAAAAATGATTTTTTTTGTTTTTCTTTTATAAAAATGCAATATTATCGCGCCTGTCAAAATAATCATAGCAATACGTGTTGCTATGTTTTAGTTTACTAATTATAATATAATAATATCATTTTGTTTTTTTTAATTTATATTTTCATAAACAATGTTAAAAACTAGTTATTACGTTTTAACTTATTTGATTCTATCTATCTATTCTAATATTCGATCTAATTTTGATTGTTTTTATATTTCTGCCCTATTTTTTTTCGAGGGCTCGTTTTTTATTTTTAAAAATGTTGGAAAAATTCTAAAATATTAATTATTTGATATCATAATATAAGAATATAGCTACCATATTATTACAAGGTCTAAATATTATTAAGACATTTAGGACAATGATGACGATGAAAATCTTTAAAATCGATTTTTGTTTAAATTTGGTCCATATTTTCTTTTCCATTCACCAGATATCCTCTATCATTCATATGAAATATATATTCTCCTATGCGGAACGCTTTAAAATTTTTCATAAATTTTGAAAATAAATATAAAATTAAAAAGTCGTCATAAAATAAGTTAAAACAGTAGTTTACATTCTATCGGTTGTCTGTCGTTATTTATTTTGGAGTTGTTGGGACGGTTTTAAAAGATTCCTATACAGTTACTGACTAAAAATTATAGTTATTTCGAGTTGATAGAATATTGGGAAAGGCAGTTAAAGAAAAAAAGTATCCATGTAGTTTATTGTTCTGTTTACCTCTTTGAACTTTTTTTTTTTTAAATTTAAGATGTTCAACAACTTGAACAACTTGAACAAAGCAAATATTTGTTTTAAACTTTCCCTCTTATAACTCTAAAAACCAAATGTAAATTCAGGAATTCAAAATATCAGGTAACGAACACGAAAAAAAAAAGAAACTAAACTGAAATGTACAAAAAAAAACCTAGCCTAGAAATGATATGAATACGAGATACATTTTGAACGTCACATAATTTCATTTAATATACATGAAGACGCAACTTTCATATTAGGAAACCCTCGTAGGTTTCACCATACAAGTTAGAAAGCAAGAAATTCAGTCCAGTCCAATTAATTGTCTCTAACGCCCACGTATTACAACGCTAAATAAAAATTTGGTCGATAGCAAAAAAATAAACTGAGTCATCTTGGATCACTTCAAATAATGTGCGAAATTAATAAGCTATCCTGATCCAATTTTTGCTATAGCCAAAGATTGAAATTACCGTTACTTTACCGTTTTAGATCTATGAGCGCTAACTGAATTGTGAATTTATATTATTAAAAGTCATATAAGGTTGATTTTAATCTTGAATTGTAGATAGATTACAATTTCGATCACAAATTGGTTTGTTATATTTTACATTAGAAAGTTAATCAAATCGATGACTATATTCCTTCCAAGTTTCGTGGTATTTGTCACAGAACCAATAACATTACATGACATCATCTAAAATAGATGCTAAAATGTCAAATAATATGTCATATTCGGATAAAACAAACACAGTTTCTCTACTGCAATGTTGTATAGATAGTTGGTTAAATATAAAAATCGAATTAGACCTAATTAATCTGGTACCTATTATTAACAACAATCAGTAAACCTGAATTTCATACTTCTGTAATGTTTTTTTACGACTTGTACTAGTTTAATTCAGTTATATGAAATTATACAACAAATTATTTGTTCACTTATAAGTTTGCTATGTGCCCATTTCGTTTTATTATTTAGCCACACTATTTCACGTAAAATTTTGTAGCAAAGTAGTGAAAAGGAGTCCAGAAGCGTTCTCTCAAATTAGTGGAGACTCTATGCTTCAAAATGTTCGTTCTTTTTTAAGGTCAGTTAGTGTGGCCAAATCGTATAATCGAATGAGCGCTTTAGTCAAGTAACTTTTGTATTACAAAGATGTCTTATTATTTATTTGTGTGCGTTCTTTTTCAATCCTAATCAAGATCGACGATGTTTGTAATAAGGTTATTTATAAATGAATATAAAATGCCATTTAAAAACAACTCTTAAATTAAAATATATATATAATATTACTCTATTCATGACACTTTCATAGATGTTAACTCCCAATTGGTAAAGCGAAGGGACGGTTTCCCAGAGGTAGCGGGTTCGAATCCCGTGTTGGTTTATTTTGATTCTACATTTATTTGAAATTTACATAATCGTTGTTAATGATAATAAAATGCTTTTGATTTCGTTGATAGGAGAACATCTATTTATTTGTATTAATATCCAATGTATTCGTAGGGAGATCCACATTTTGTAGTGGGAGATGAAGATGTACTCGAGGATGACGGTCCGGCGCACGAAGGGCGGGACTCCTTCCCCAACGCGCCGCCCCCCAACCTCAAACCTAGGCTGACTGTGGCACAACAGCTAGCTTTGGCTGAAAAAAGGAGCAAGTTAAAGTAAGCCCACACAATGTGTTAGTGTTCTTCTAATGGCCTCATTTCATTATACTATCTAAACCAAACGATTTGACCTTGAAGAATAGCTAATAGGCGGTTCCATCAATCAGAGAGAAGATTTGCCCCAGTTGAGATAGAGTGCCTCAGATCGTATAATGAAATGAAACCATTAAATTTGTAATATAATTTAGGGATATTTTTTTATTCCTGAGATAAGTTCGACCGAAATAACTTTTAATTCTTGACATATATAATATAGATAAAATATCTGAACATCATTTTCTTGGCAGGTAAATATTATCTGTGGATTGAAAATCTACCCTTCTTTGTAATAATGCACGAATTTTATTTATTTTATCTGGGATTTCATAAAACAGATACCCAATATTCTTCCAAAGTTTTAAATTAATATATGTTTAAATTTCAATAACCAGGTTTCCCAGCGGTAGAAAATATCAATAATAAACAAATAAATATATGCATGATAACTATAAGTTAAATAATAATATTTACTGTAGTTTTCTTTATTTACTGTAGTAATTAAGATATATGTCAAGCAATAAATAACCTACAAAACAAATAATCTAAGTGCATTCTTTTTTCTGCTTACGACATTGTCTAAAATGGCGGGAAAAGTGAAAACTTATGTCAGTTCATAACTGACGGCCGTGAGACGTGGTGTTGTTTTTCGTTTAAATAATTACGTAAACAATTTATTTATTTATAAAAAGTTTTTACTGTGAACACGCGGTAAGGAATTAAGTGTTTCGCGATGCATACAGCAATAAATAGATTTGTGGTAGTCATGTGCTAACAAGAATTTTTTTATATACAAAGTTAAATTATACTATGTAAAAATGTTGCCAGTTTTAGACAAGCCAGTGATTTATCTTTAAGATATCGATAGATTAATTATCAATTAATATTTTGGCAAGTTTATTAATATACGATTATGCATACTGATAAGATATAAGTGTATATTGATTACTGATATACAACTAGCGTATAACAATACGATTGCACAGTTGTTTGTTATAACCTCAGCGTTTAAGTTTAAATAAGTTTAATAAAAATACGGAAACATGATAGAGTAAGTGAATTATGTTATTTACGGATAGGTGACAGGGTTATTGTATGATGATGAAGCTTATATTTTCCAGACATGTTTTATTGGAACCTCAATTTTTTTTAAACTATAAAAATTTAATGTTAAAAAATGTAAGGTTTAGTAATTTTTAATACCCATGCAGTTTTTATGACTATTTAATTGCATTTTTTTAATTAATGGCTCGCAAGATGTCATTTTGTTGAATACTAAATACCAATATAATATTATATTATTACTTGAAAATAAAATATACATTTTTTTACGTTATAACATAATTAACAATAATTTAATACATACATATGCGTCAGCGTCAGCTTATAACATAAACCAATCTGACTATTTTTCATAAAGATTTAACTTGATATTTATAAATGTATTTTCGAGCACGTACGTCGTCTGTATGTATATTTGAATCCATTTTTAATATTTTTTTTCTACACTTCCTGTAGTGAAGCGTAATATAAAACTATTTGTCTCCACTTAATACCTTTATAGTAATTAAACATTATATATATTTTATCGATATAATATGTTATTTTATCAGTTCTTTATTACCTTGTCCTCTCAACAACATTGTTGTAGCACCCGTTAACGTAACATCTACTTGTTCAGTATTTTCAGTAATATTTTTTTATATTACTTGCATATATTTAAAGCTAGGGGTTGTTTTTTTTTTATCGTTCTAATACTTGTTCATTATTTTTTAAAAATGCGTGATTTTAATAGCAAGAACTAATATTTTTTTTATTTTGTTTCTAGTATTTTCATGTCCAAGGTCAATATAATTGAATAATAATTCAAACTTGAGTCGTTAGTATAAGACATTTTTATCAAAATTATTTTGGTAGCAACTAGCTGTAGTTTTATTATTGAAATTCACTAGACCTTCAACTTCTTCATTAAGATGTAACTAGATTACCAGCGACCTTAGATTAATGATTTTACCTTAAACAGATTCAATTCCGACTCGTTTTAATCACTGAGTAATAATACCAACGAATAATATTAATCTTACCGTAATACAAAGACGTAATTTAGAAAATATAAATATGTATGAATCATGATTTACTGAAGAAACTGTTTATTTAACAAGGAAATAAGAAACTCTATATGTTTATTGCTAGCTATGCCAACTAAAACCAAGAAATTAATAAATTATGTATAAAAGTCAATCTCATTAATTTTATCTTAACATGCAAATGACTTTAGCTGAGTGGGTCAGCGAAAATACCTGTAGGTCAACGACCTTGAATGGAGGCTGCGTATGACATGGTCTGTGGAAATGCCATGTGCTTTTACATTTTTTATAAAAAAAGAACTTGATATTTATACAGATTATTTGCGTAATGAAACAATGATTTACAATAATCTAAATGTAGATGTGTATGGTACTAAGAGAATTCGTCGAGTAAAAGCAAAGAGTAGAATATACGACGATTCTTGCCGGTTCTTCTCTAAGGATCTTCTTAAGAACCGTACTAAAGTCTGACGCTGCAATGTATACTTAAGTATTTACATAATTTTATATATAAACAAAAATCTTTGACATTGGTCATATATGAAATGAAACGTAGATAGAACATTATTAACTTCAGTTCCTTGGTAATATGTTTTTTTTATTATTTCTATTATACCGTAATCAAATTAAATGTCATTATTCATTAACTATTGTATAATATAGATATACGCAAAAACAGACAACTTGAATAAAGTGACGTCACTTCCGATAACAAATACCCATTTCATTATACAATTACGTGACACTATTTGACTCTATTGACAGTGCCTCAATAGAGTCACTAACAGCCATTTCACTATGCGATGTTAGTACGCTAGATGAAATAGTGTCGCTAAAATTGTGTAATGAAATGGGACCATTAATTGGTATTTTGGTATTTATCATTATTCATGTCAAGAAAGTGCTGACATAATGGCGTGGTTGATTGCTCTTGTGCTATTTTCTCAACTTGAATTCGTATTTAATCTCACAAATAAATAACAACTGTGACCGAAACGTCAAACCTGTGGCAATTTTTTTTAAAATAAGTTATGTAATAATCTAAAAAAATAAGATAAATTATTGAGAATCACTATATTTATTTTGGTTACTTAATATATTATCACCACTGAATATGGTGATAAAAATTCTTAGTGATATCTGTGATTAGTTTCAGACAGACCAATAGGTACGTCGTAAAAACGACAAGGATGTTTATTTAATGGTTACGCAATTCTTTTGCGTCTTCTAACAGCATGATTTGAAACTTATTTTTGTCACTGATTTTTTTCTTAATTATCGATAGCCATGTCATGTATTTTTTTTTAAATTATCGATAGCCATGTCAAAGCTCTAAATGTTTATTCTGAGTTAAATTCAGGATTGTAACGTGTATTATACTATATTATTATTGTGAGGAAAATCTATATTTATTGCAAAATACAATACAGGAAAACATCGTATGTTAGAGCAGTCTGTGACCTTATTTGACATTTAAACTGTTTAGTAAAACTATTATAATTATCAGAGCAAATATATATATTGTATAATATTATCGATTCTTTGATATAAAATAACTAAAATGACAGTCTAAAATCCTAGATGTACTTCTCTGGCCGCCATTTGCAATAAAGGGATTGAAATGACAGTCCCATCTGGTTTCAGTGGTCCTTATAAGGAACTTCCTTTTTAATCAAATAAACATTATATTGATTGATCCATTGTAAAATATTTATAAAATCGTCTATCATTTGTCGTCTCTATGTACCGCTATAGTATTTTTATGCAAAACAGATTTTAATAAAATGATTTTTTTTAATATTGTTCTATTGAAGTTACATTGGTTAATGTATTTTTTAATAAGTCCATGTGTTGTGTTTGTAAAAACAAAGTTATTTAAATAAATTTTATACGGTTCTAAGTAATGAATTCACGGATTTGTTTGGAATAACATAATGCGACATTATTATTTCTTTTATATTATTTGGCAACTCAGTTTTACATAGTGACGTCAAACCAGATATCGATAAAAATGAAAGTGACAAGCGTTTTTAAGTATGTCGGTCGCGTCTTATTGTAGCGGATGATGCGTAATGGCCACATTTCTTTATACGATCTAAGCCATACGATTTGACCTTGAAGGAAAGCTTCTCTTGAAGAAAACCAATCAGATAGAATCACTAACTCATTATCAGGCATTTCACTATACGATGCGGTGTACACCAGTTGAGATAGAGTGCCTCAGATCGTATAATAAAATGGGATTATTTTAGCTAAACAATAACTAAGCGTAATATATAATATCTAATTACATATGTAATTATAATTAATATTAAAAACAACCTATTATCCAAGTTTGAATATAAATAACGCACCACTTGACCTTCACTTGTTTGACCTTCACAATAATTATAAATCCACTTGGTAATATTTTAAAAATGTAATATTCCTAAGTTTGAAATATTTAATTCAATAAAGGCTCGATGGATTGAAGCCAAAGTTATGAAAATTAATACAATACGGTTATAACAAGAGGTAAAGTTCGCTATCGACAAACCACTAAGCTTAAGGAAATAAACAGACATTACCGTATCTATCTGAAATAAACAACAAGTGCTTACGTGTAATATGTGTGATGCATTTTACAAAATCATTCATTTTAAATGTACATAGAACACATACGGTGTGTTATTCAGCTGATTAGTATAGCCCACCCTCATACCTATCGAGGTGTTTTAAGAAAAGACAAAAGTAAATTGGATTCTGTAACACTTGTCTCTCCTTACATCCACCGATACCTTATCGGCAAAATTAGTTCAAAAGCATTGGTGTTGGAGGTTTGACGTCAGACAGGCGGCCGGTTATAAAATACTATTCCTAACGAACCAAAACATGACGATACAAATGGAACTAGAGCGTACCCTCACAGACGACGTTCAAGTGTAGAAACGCATCTTCAAGGACTTTTGGTAGTGTTTAATTATTTGTCCTTTCATAAGGGTTGTTGCATCAGGGACGGATGAGGGTGGCTAGTTGGAATGTAAGAACGGTGAATGGGAGAGAAAGGGAGCTGGCAGATGTACTAGAAAGGAGAGGAATGGGTGGGGCATGGATACAAGAGAATAAATGGAAGGGCACAGTGACGATAATGAGTGTGTATGCGAGGCCAAAACAGAGATGAATAGACTGTGTGAAAGAGGACAGGTAGAGGAAGAGTTGACAGCAGCTAATGGCAGAGGAAAGAATGCTGTGCAGACCCCAGTTAGAGAGTGAAGAAGGCAGGAGAATGATGATGTTTGAAAATATACAACCAAGTATTGAAATTGTTTTTACAGATAATATTAAAAAGAATGACATTAATTTAAAGTAATCAATTTAATTAACATTTATTTACGTAATGTCGATATAAACAATCGTTCAATATTCTTTCCTTATTTGATACGCGTTCGAAAATACCATTCGTCATTTAGATAGGAAAGTTTTATAATTATACTTTATTCTACATTTTTTCAAAATTAAATTCAGTATTAACTGTAAATACTAAATCTACATTTTATTAATTTTTCACTAATCACTGTCAGATATTTGGACCTTAAATTATGTACCTCAAATCATTCTCACTCATTTTTTTGTATTTTTTTTCTGTTATTAAAATTAATAACTTCAATCAGTAAGGATAATACGTACATATGAAGTAACGTATGAAGGTTAAAGGTATATGTACTTGTATATCGAAGTGTTTGTCTCTGTATATTTGATTTAATACAATGTTGTTATATGACAGTGTAGGTATGTCCTTCACAGATCTTGAATAGTTTCAACCATTGAAACAAAAATACTCTGTGGATTATCTCAAAGTAATACAACAGCGACATTAATCAATATGGTCCAAGTAAAATAATCTTTAAAAATATATATATATATTCAAATATAATACTTACAAATTTACCATTATTAATAGATATTAAGTTAAATACCAATTTATGAATAGAATATGAAGTTTATGGATTATATTCCGAATCTTGATTTAAAGTCACATTTCATTATACGATCTGATCCATACGATTTGACTTAGAGAAATAGCTAACAGGCGTCTCCACCAATCAGAGAGAAGCACTAACTCATAGCCATTTCCCTATTCGATGCGCTGTACGCTACTTGATATAGAATGGCTCAGATCGTATAATGACATGTGACCGTATCATAAATGCCTTTAAATTACGAGTTCCTTACCAATTTTTTACTATACACCTAGCCTTTTTTCTTAGTCATTATATTACTTAACTATTAAGAAATTGAACTATACTACTAAAATTTTGTAAATTTTAATTAAATATATTATATGAATGAATATGAGTGTGTCATCACTCACTAGTATGAGGACACTGTGTTTGCGGAAAACAAATCGTTAATATAAGTCTTAAAACCAGGTTCAATAGAGTTGGACGTATGGAATTAATTCAGTGTGAGTGAAAATAAAGTAATGAGTTCTAAATAAGTGTATGAACACATTTGTTACAATTGCGAAGTATTTGAGTGATTTTTTCGCGATGCTAAAACGCCGGACGTCGAAGCGTTTTGTTTTGGGAGATACGTCTGTAGATGAGAGTAATTGGGAGGATGAAGCCACAGATGTTTTGCCCGCCGAGATCGTTCAGAAATTTCAAATGACGATCAATTCTGAACCAGATAGAAATACACATGAAGATGCTGTACAGGTGTCGGATGGGAGACTTCTCCGACCACCAACAACCGGAAGTACCTTGCAGTAAGTGATTCAATGAGATGAGTAGCTTACTATGCTTATCCTAACAAAACTGATCTTTCTATAGTCTTCTATATGTTTATACGTGACGTATAACTTAATAATGTGGCCCTACCTACATTTGTTTTTTGTTTTCTTCCAAGAAAAAAGGATTATTATATTTGAAAATGAATACATATTTCTTACGTCTAAAGTAAATACTATGTATCCGCCAAGTCGAGCAAAAAAGCGGCGCGGCCGTACCATTCTTTACTCGAAACAATTCAGGTATTTTTTTTTGTCGTTGGATAAATCCGTTACGGATATCCACCGGTCAAGAAGGTGATGGCCGGGGGGGTATGTGGAACTACCCGGCAGCATAGACAGCGCTGCGAATTTTAAGAATACCCACTTAAAAACCAACGGTTACACTCATCGCCATAGTGGGACGCCACGGGATTTTTTTCTTACTCGCCGTGACGCTCCGGAAGCAATTCAGGCCATTTTCAACCCCCTATTACACAAAAAAGCTTGAATTTTTAGTAACCAAGCAAGTATTGTATTAACACGGTGACTTTCGAATTTTATTCAATTCTAATCAGTAGTTTAAGAATTATGACTAGTCACTCACTCACTGACCATTCGGGTCCGATTGTGTTTGGATGTTATTTGAATATGAATGGAAATAAATTAATTATAACCAATCACTCGTTTCGTGACTGCTCGAAAACTATCAACGTTTCATAACGTCAAAACTCGTACTAGGGGAACCGTACCTTGTGTGGTACCACCAGAAGCGTAATACGAACTACAACTTTAAACAAGTATAATACATAGTATTTACTTAAGGCTTTAATTTTCTTTAATTTTTAGTCCTAAAATTTATTTGGAGAGAATGACACAAAAAAAAACATTTTAATGATGATTGATTAGTTGGTATATATACATATATTTTATCAGAGTAATTAAATCTAATAACTTTTTAATCTAAACAGGTCTGCTCAGGATTGCAAAGAGGATTATCTCGAAGGGTATAGATTTTGCTGATATATATAATGTATAATATAGCGACGAAATTGTATACAATTTCATGCTGGTAATAACTTATAACACAATATTTTTTATAATATATATTTATTATTGTATTTTATTACAATAATTCTTATTTGTATATTGTGGACGTTTACAATGTTTATTATTTAGTGTTTGTTTTTATACAGAAAAAGTAGATTGAAACAGAAAATAATAATTATTCATTATATAATATAAAATAGAAAATATGGTTTAGAGCTCCTCCATTCCACACCATTTGACACCAAAAGGACTCCCTCCTTTCAATAAGATCCAATAAGATGGCATTAACTCACTTCCAGCCTTCTCACTATGAGATTAGCTAGTTGCTAGTGCTAGTGCTAGTTGTACTTAGTAAATTGAAAAAAGGAATCGCTGCTAGGAGAAGGAGACGTCAGTCGTCATCTTGATTTTGAAACTTAGAATATAACGTTTAATAATTGCAGTGTAACTATTAATATTTGAATTAAAAGACTTTGACATTGACTTTGAATGACAGCTTGGAATATTTCGGCGCAAAACTTTGAAAAATATAGGTTTTTGTCACTCATTCCGATAGCGATATGAATCCGCCTAAAAATATTATAAATCTACACATTCAAATAATTTTCATACCTATGTAAACAGTTCTCTATACATTTTTATTTGAATAAATGTCATGAATTAAGAACGTATCATTGAATATATTCTCTTATAATTGTTGATATTTAAGGTTATCTTATTATAATTTATTAGAAAATGAAGTAAATTATTTCATCGATACGTTGTGTTGCGTCGTATTTGTCAATAATTAATATCAAGACCTTTCACATTACTACGTAAATGTGCAAAACATATATTGCTTATGCAATCCATATTAATTAACAATAGCAACTCTGTTTATTCTCTAACTCTTTCGCACTTCCCTTACTACATAAGCGTAAAAGAGATGGAAGTATCGTATGATTCCTCATACAAGTTCATTGGCAGTTAAAACGTCAGGCGAATTAAAAACAAAACTAAATCGCCAGTTGCGGCGAAGAAATGTTGGATTTTTGTTGTTTTTACAATTTAAATAATATTGTAAATAATTATTATTTATAAAGTATCGTTATTTATTGATTCTGATTGTGGGAAATGTATCCTTCAATGAATGGATTGTATACTGAGAAGAAGCACAGGTTAGAACCTAATATCCTTAGATATCTTTAAATTCATAAATATATAATAAAACACATTGCTTATATATGTCACATAGTAGAGATATGTTTTTATTTAATTTGTTTAGAATATTCTCTGTCGAGTAGGTGTAGAGAGTCATTAACTTTTCCTATAATTTCCAATCCTTACTTTCCCATTACGTTTTCTTATTAGATTTCATTGCAATCGTAACTAAATATGAAAATAAAATGGTAATTTTATGCGATAAAAATTTCAATCTACATTTCAGAAGTCAATTTATTAAAAATATATAATTTTCATTTAATATTTATAAAAAAACATTTTTGTTACAATTATTCTAGTTAGAACTTTGTTGTATGTCAGATAATATGGTAAAGGTATTATATATTGATAATATTTTGAAGGTATTATATATTTATAAAAATTGTTTATTAAGGACACCAATACACAAATACGGTGTGTGCTGTGCTTAACTTTATATTCTTTAAAATAAAAAAAAATTGTTTAGCTTTTAAAAGGAATATGATCTCATTTATTTTTGACTTATCAAATATTAATATCTTTATCTCGTTTAGATTGTTTTATCATCTCTGAAGTGATAACTCAGAATGAAACAACAATGATATTCATTTTTATTGTAGGTTGACAGTAAAATGTAAAGATAATTTATAAAATGTGTGTTTAAAGATAAATTTTACATTTGTTTTAGGTAGGTAGCTTGTACTACCTTCCTTACCTTTCAGGTACTCTGAGCTTTCAGCCCCATATTTATAAATAATAATGTATTCTGAATCAAGCAAAATATCATACCTTATCAATATTACAATTTAGAAATATTCGTTTATACTATAATAGTTTTATATAGATTTATGTAAATTGGTATTTACAAGCTTGTGTCTCTGCTTGTAGCTCAAAAGTGTACTGCAGTATGTGTTGATGTGAAGGGGAGTTAAGTTACAGAAATATTAAACAACAGTATATAAATGCTGAATGTTCTATCATTTAATAATTTGTCTCCCTGATAACACCACGTAAGCAGGAAAAAACATAATATTTTCCATTCTTACGTCAAGACACTTGATGCCTCTATTTGCTTTGCTTATATAACTGCAATTTTAATCTATAAGGCCTCATTACAGAGCGATCTATCCTATTTAAAGCTGGAAAGTTTTTCATACTCCTGAGTTGCAAATGATTATGAACAACGGCAGTTGCTTAGGTGACCCATTTGATCGCTTGCCTCCCTCCCTCCCTCCCTTTTAACTAAGAAAAAAACCAGCACTATATAGTATTTTTGTAAAGACCCTTGTGATGTATTTTTAATTGATAATTTTTATCTCCTAACTTCTAGGCCATCTATGTCACAAGGGACTGTGATACACAGCCAGCGTTTTCAAGAGAAGGACTTCACTGTCGCCACTCCCGAAGAGTTTGTGAGGCGCTTTCAAGGGACGAGGGCTATTAATAAGGTATAATATAATGTAATACAAGTAACAAATTCATATTACTAGTATAATATTATATTTATATTTACTCTTACGTATTCTTATAATATTATATTTATATTTACACGGCTGTATTCACTTGGAATTATATCGGAATATATATATACGTGAATACAGTAGGCAAATATAATATTTTCAACTCTCTAGTAGTCGCCCAAAACGTTCCTGTCTTAGAAAAAACTTTTGATATTCCTGCCTATAAATCCCACTTTTACTCCAAATCTTTTACCGTACATGCAGCAAGGTTATGGAATTTCCTTCCATCTAATGATACATGCAGCCCTTCCGTAATGGCATTTAAACGAAAACTGAAGCACTATTATCTATCACAATCATAATTTATATGTATTATTATGTATGTATTTTTATATATATTGTTATTATATGTATTTTTTTATTATCATATATTAGTATTACAATTAAGTATCTGATTAAATGTCTATTTACCTATCCCTGCAATCAAAACCTATCCAACACTCATGGGTAGCTGGAAGAGATCTCTCTGTAGAGATAAGCTTATCGAATGTATACGTCTTTGTTCATTTTCATTTTTATGTAACTTATTGTGGAACATTAAATAAATAAATAAATAAAATAAAATAAATAAATAAATAAATAAATTAAATAAATAAATAATAGTAATGGTTCACGAAAGTTGAAGTATAAAAATTGTTATTTTATTTTTATGAATTAAAATATGAAGTGTCATAGTGATTTGAAATTTACTTATCAAAAAAAATATTTATCAGAGACTTATTTCTTATTGATATAAATTAACCAATGAGTCAAATGATTAATTGATATAAATTGATCTAAGAGGTAATTGATTATTTGGGCGATAATTGTTTAATTGATAAAATGATAACTATTTTGCTTATAATGTGTATGAAATGTTTCATCATGTCGTTTCAATAAACCATTGTTTCATCAAGCAGTCCTATATTTTCAGGTATTGATCGCCAACAACGGCATAGGCGCTGTAAAATGCATGCGTTCAATAAGACGATGGTCCTACGAGATGTTCAAGAACGAGCGCGCTGTGCGCTTCGTTGTTATGGTGAGGGTTTTTTTTTAATTTAGAATAAAATATTAATTAATCATTTATTTATTTGCTTGAAATGTAGTTTGACAGTTGTATTATACAGATAATATGGTAACTTAAAACATTTCGCCGATTATAGAATCGTTACCATATTATATTTGCCTTTGAGTTACCATAATATATTTTCCTACAACATTTAAAATCTATATCACATTTTTTAAATACATATGTTATACAGATAACTAATATTTATATTACACAGAAAACCAATGAAATAATACAATTCATTAATTTATACAATTTTAATTAAACAATTAATAAGCAATAATTAATTATATTTTAAAAGAAGCATTTGAAATCAATTTTATATAATGAAAATAAAATAATATTTTTATAATATTATATTGACTATTATTTATTTTAAATATGTATAATGTTTTACATAAGACTTAATAAATACATTTATAATAACCAGGTGACACCAGAAGACCTAAAAGCAAATGCCGAGTACATAAAGATGGCTGACCACTATGTGCCAGTGCCGGGGGGCTCCAATAACAATAATTATGCAAATGTGGAACTCATTGTTGACATTGCTGTGAGGACTCAAGTGCAGGTAACGACATAATTTACTTTGTATGTTTGTATGTGTTAAAGATGCATTGGGTTTGTAGGGTATTATTTCAAAGTTATCAAAAAATAATGGACTTTATTTATTATAGAAATAGGGTTCATTCTTCGTACACATGTTGATAGAAGTTTGCATGCAAATTAAATGTGTGTTTTTATTCTATATGGAGTCTTTATATTAATTCAAAAATAGTCCAATTGCATCTATATCCGCAGGTGGAATTTTTTTAATATTGGTAATTAAAAAAAATAGCACCTATTCAATCAAATTCCTTAATTCAAAAGTAGTTAACCCCATATAAATAAAGTGTACATCGGCAGGCCGTATGGGCGGGGTGGGGCCACGCTTCCGAGAACCCCAAGCTGCCGGAGCTGCTGCACCGCGCGGGCGTGGCGTTCATCGGGCCGCCCGAGAAGGCCATGTGGGCGCTCGGGGACAAGATAGCCTCCTCTATAGTGGCGCAGACCGCGAACATACCCACGCTGGCCTGGAGCGGCAGTGGTGAGACACATTCACGGGCCACCGTCTCTGCTGTCTCATTAGTCTAACCAGATAAGAATGACTTCCCCCTTGGGAGTTTCCCCCCTGCTGTTCAGTGTTCTGAACAGTTTAGAGTGTCCCCCGTCTTATGAGACTTTTTACTAGATAATAGTAATTCAGTAAAGTTGATTACAAACAATTGTTAATTACTTACAGAATTGAAGGCAGAATACAACACTAAGAAAATAAAGATATCATCGGAGTTGTTTGCAAAGGGTTGTGTCACCACTCCGGAGCAAGGGCTACAGGCCGCTAACGTTATAGGTCATTTAAAATTTAAAAAATATTTCTTATATATAAGTTATACTCGAGGGTAGTCAAGAGCAGATCTACAGGTAGATTTGACCAAGTAGATTTTCATGTGTTTTGTGATAAATGATATAACCGCATATTGGTTTGTTTATAATGTAAATAGAATATGACATACGTACTTGATTCCTCAGGTTTCCCTGTCATGATCAAGGCGTCCGAGGGCGGCGGTGGCAAGGGCATCCGTAAAGTAGAAGTACCAGATGACTTCAGTAATATGTTCAGACAGGTTAAAGATATTTTTATTTTAAGTATGTGTTGGGTTTGTGAGGAATATACAAACAGAAATGATAAAATAAATATGATATATTGTAAACACATAAATTAAGACTTTTCAATCAGATAAGCTATAAATTTGTACAAAACAGTAATAATTATTATTGTATTATATTATTGTTAATAGTTTATTTCGTAGATAAGATTTATCTAAGAATGAAAATTTATCGGCTCTTAGGCGGAATCATTCTATATATGTCGTAAGTAAAACCATTGATTACTAAGTATATTCTATATTTCAGGTTCAAGCTGAAGTCCCTGGTTCCCCGATATTCGTGATGAAGTTGGCTCGGTCAGCTCGACACTTAGAGGTTCAGTTGCTGGCCGATCAGTACGGTGAGTTCAATAAAAAGTACTATTTGGGTTTGCTTATTAAAAAGAAAAGTTAGAAAGCTACTAGCAAAAGTTAGAAAGCTAAGTATGAATGAATAAAAAAAAAAAGTTATAATGTATTATAAGAAAGGAAATGAATGTATGCAATATGGAAAAGTGTTAATTATTTTAGGAGACTGGTGTATCTTAGGATAAATAAATCATAATTTTAAACGAATTTTCAATTATTTGATGTCAGTGAATCAGATCAATCCTTTCCACGCTCTTCTCTCGTACGTCATCTCCAGACTAGCAGCAGACTAGCTTCTTTGTCATCATTTTCACACAGCATCCATGTGTTCATTGGTCGCCCTCTTCTCTTATAAGAGGAAGGGATGGCCCTTCTTCTATATTTTTAAGTAAAAAATATATATAAAAGGAGTCTTGAGTACTAAGAGGCAGTCTTGAGGCAGGTATCACAAAAGCACTGTGTATTAATTAGAATCGTCACGTTCCCAGGAAACGCTATATCCTTGTTCGGTCGCGACTGCTCCATTCAGCGCCGCCATCAGAAGATCATCGAGGAGGCGCCCGCGGCCGTCGCCAAGCCTGACATTTTCATAGAGATGGAGAAGGTGAGTTTTGTGATGAACAGGAGTTTTAGGAGACGAGGATCAACAAGGGAAGGGAATTAGGGTTTGGGAAAATGCTGTAATATTACTTTTAAAATAAACTACTTTACGATAATAGATGATAGCTAAAAGTCATTTTAAATACACATAACAAAGTAGTTTGGTCGACGGCGACTTTCCGGAAGCCAAAAAATATATATTACTAATTAGGGACTGGAATAGTTCTGACCTCGCATCCTCCAACACAGAAATGTAAGTTACTCTAACAAACCCCTAGGAGTCTAAAGTCATCTCGATCATATCTTAAATGAAATCCATATTATCTCATTGCCAGTCTGCAGTTCGTCTCGCCAAGATGGTGGGTTATGTGAGTGCTGGTACAGTGGAGTACTTATATGAGCCACTCACAGGAGCATACTACTTCCTGGAGCTGAATCCTCGCCTGCAGGTGGAGCACCCCTGCACGGAGATGGTGGCAGACGTCAACTTGCCCGCCGCGCAGCTTCAGGTGAGACCGAGTAGACCGACTAGGCCAGGCAGACGGGAGATTATTTGTAATTACCATTGTTATGTACTTCCTTAAGTATGAAGAGTGCCAGTAATAGCAGATAACCTGACTTTATGGCAGCTAATTATTTAGTGAAAACATTCTAAATCTTCTATCAGATTGCGATGGGTCTGCCCCTGTACCATATCAAGGATATCCGTCTCCTCTACGGGGAGTCACCCTGGGGTATGACGGAGATAGACTTTGACGAGCCCAAGCAAAGACCGTCGCCTTGGGGTCACGTGATCGCAGCCAGGATCACCTCGGAGAATCCCGACGAGGGTGAGTAGACTGAGTAGAAAATTTATAAATTTTAAAACCCATTTAATAGAAGAAATTTCGAATTTTTCAGTTAAGTTAACTGCCAATATTCATATTATTTTTACATTTCAGGCTTCAAACCATCATCCGGTACAGTACAAGAACTGAACTTCCGGTCTTCAAAGAATGTTTGGGGCTACTTCAGCGTGGCTGCTTCCGGTGGCTTACACGAGTTCGCTGACTCGCAGTTCGGACATTGCTTCTCATGGGGAGAGACCAGGGAGCAGGCCAGGGAGTGAGTATACCCGTCTGAAAACACCCAAATAGAACGAGTAGACCGGATCAGATTTTTGATACAAATAAACCATTTACGTAATATATGATTGTAAACACATTTTGTCCACAGAAACTTAGTAATAGCTCTCAAAGAGTTAAGTATTCGTGGTGATTTCCGTACGACAGTGGAGTATCTGATCACGTTGCTGGAGACGACGGCCTTCCAGGAGAACAATATAGATACCAGCTGGCTGGACGCACTCATAGCTGAGAGGGTGAGTGAGGGGGGGGGGGACCTCTCGGTAGAAGTAGGGATCAACCGTGGAGAAGTCACATAGGATGTTGGTGGTTTTTTTCTACCACACCTATTGAATGAAAAATAAATAAAACCACGTTATTATTTTTTATATACAGTACTGAACAGTTTAAAAATATTTTAAATATGTGTCCAAAAATATTCTAACTGAATTATTAACCCCTAATCCTCTTTGTTTATATATTTATAAGACAACGCGCTATTAAAGCAAAAATAATTTGGAATATTTTGTTCCAATTGCACTTTAAATACTAATTCAAAAATGAAAGTGAAAGTAATATAGACGTCACACTCGTTGTCTACTGCGGCAGTTGTAGTTACAATTACAAACAGCAGTCAAGATCCTTGTGTAATGTCAGGTTCAATCGGAGAAGCCCGACGTGATGCTGGGCGTGCTGTGCGGCTCCATCCTCATCGCTGACAATCTCATCACAGCACATTTGCTGGAGTTCAAGAGCGCACTTGAAAAGTACGTATACGTAAAAATCTTTTGTATGATCAGTTCGGAGATTTTAGAGTTCAGTGTGATTGTCACTGAAGTCTTCGTAAACGGCTGGACTGATTTTGATGTTATTTTTATGGTTTAGATTAATGATTGGACGAATTTGTGGAGTAGGAAAACTTTTGCCGCCCCCCCCCCAGTTTACACATATATATTATTAATGAATGAATGACTGAATTGGTTATGTTGTATTTCCCTACAAGAGTGATTTTATATACTTTTTATTTCGAAGTTCGAACTTATCTAATATATAGATGGTAAAGGTAAAATGAACAACTAAACTTCACTTGTATCTAAGCTCTACTTTTGTACCGTGTGGCGTATACGATTTTTTTTTACGCTGGGATGATAAATATTTTCATTGAAATTTTATTTTTTTCATGTTTCAATTTGTTATAAACCATATAAACAAGTCGTTGCTAGGTTACCGGAAACAAAAGTGATTTAGAATAGTTTAACTGGATGAGAACAAGGCACTCTCGTCCCGCACACAAGCGACGAAAATCGTTTTTTTATGCCGCAGTAATAATATTTCTTTTCCCATAAAAATTTTAATAACTTTCATTCAGATCAGAAAAGTAGATATTTTCTGTTAATAGCTTCATAAAGCGTAGTGTTAGTTTTGTAGGCTTTAAGTAAGTCTTTTATAAAATGAATATTTAGTAAATACATATATTGTTTACATCTATATCTACAGAGGTCAGATCCAAGGCTCAAGCCAGCTCTCCAACAACATGGAAGTAGAGCTCATCAACTCGGGCCACAAGTACAAGGTCCAGGCCACCAAGTCCGGACCCACTTCTTACTTCCTAGCTATGAATGGCAGTTTCAAAGAGCTGGAGGTCCATAAGCTGACCGATGGAGGTTAGTGTGCCGAGTAGACCAGAAGACCTGAGCGTCACCTGTTGTAACTGGTTTTTTATTCTAGTATTATGAATGTATATGTGTACTGTAAATACCTGTGTTTTAGTTCAGGAGAATGTTTTGTTTTCGTTCAGGTACTCTCCTGTCAATAGACGGTGCATCATACACGACGTATCTGAAGGAAGAAGTAGACAAGTACCGTATAGTGATCGGGAATCAAACCGTGGTCTTTGAGAAGGAGAAGGACCCTTCCAAGCTGCGAGCTCCATCGGCCGGAAAACTGGTCAACACTCTGGTGGAGGATGGAGGGCATGTCGATAAGGGACAGCCATATGCGGAGATTGAGGTGAGTAGACCGGAAAGACCGGATGGACTGAGTGGATTATCATGGAGAATGTGGTCTTAGTGTAACATATTAGTATTTATGTGTCAAAGTATAATATTAATACAAATTTATTATTAATAAAATGAAAATCACTAGGTGATGAAAATGGTAATGACACTCTCGGCGCCAGAGGCCGGTAAAGTGTTCTGGAACTTACGACCCGGGGCTGTACTGGACATGGGAGCGCTGATGGGTACCCTGGGTGAGTCGAGCTACGTTGAGTGTGAGCGCGTCATGATGGGTAAACGTGAATAGTACTCAGATATAACAACAGTTATGTTTTTTTTTTAGTATAAAATTTTACCACATACTTCGGTTCGTTTTTTAAGTTTTAGTTTAATTAAAATTAATAAAAATTACGATTTTTAAGTTTGCAGTTTTTAATTCCGGGATCCATTTAAAAACAATTGTTTTTGACGGATTTAACAATATTATACGATATGTGACAATCATAGATAACAATATTGTATAATTTGAATGTATGTTGTTATTTATTTCTGCTATCCAGAGCTGGACGACCCATCCCTAGTGACGACGGCGCAGCCCTACAAGGGTCAATTCCCTCACGAGGTCAATCCCAACCTGTCCGAGAAGCTCAATCACGCCCACAACAAGTACCGATTCATATTGGAGAACACACTGGCCGGTGAGCGGCAGCCATTGACCCTTGCATCTGTTAAATTTATACAATTTAAATAATATATCTGTCTGATTTCTGAGAGAATGAATAAAGTGAACATTTTTGGTCAGTACTACTGCCTAGAGCTATTGTTGAGATTTGAAACCAAATTAGTTATTTGATGGATTGATTAAGCTCCAAACTCCTTATCTCATATGTGTGTGTGTGTGTGTGTGCGTGCAGGCTACTGTCTCCCCGATCCGTACAACACCCCTCGGTTGCGAGAGGTGGTGGAGAAGTTCATGACCAGTCTTCGGGATCCCTCTCTGCCTTTGCTCGAGCTACAGGAGGTACGATTATAAAATGGATAGATATATACAAATTTGCTTATGTAATTTATATTTATGTAATGTTCTTGGTTTTGTTTTTTTTTTTAATTTCCTGACAGAATTTCTCATAAGGAATAATATTCGTTTATTTTTTAGTGAAAAGGCAAATATAAATAATTTTGGTAGTATTTTATAGTAATTTCATCTTCTCTTCCAGGTGCTGTCATCCACGTCTGGTCGCATCCCCGTGTCCGTGGAGAAGAAGGTTCGTAAGCTGATGGCGCTGTACGAGAGCAACATCACCAGCGTGCTGGCGCAGTTCCCGAGTCAGCAGATCGCGAGCGTCGTAGACCAGTGAGGACATCCACCATTTTCCATCATTTATATTATAGTAGACAAAAAACTACATGCAATTAAATTGGGTTAAACTCATTGTACTTAGTGGGAAGTGGTGTATTTATTTAAAAAAAACATATATTGTTTGAATATTTTTATTTAAAAATATTGTCTAAATGTTTTGAACCTAACATTGTAATTCGTAACTACTCTATTAACAACAGTCTGTTGTAATTTATTCTAAAAACAATTAGTATTTCAATATTGTAAGGTTTCCTATATTAATTTTTGTACATGTACAATGTTGACGTGTGTAGTCACGCGGCGTCGCTCGCCAAGCGCGCGGACCGCGACGTGTTCTTCATGAGCACGCAGGCGCTGGTGGTGCTCGTGCAGCGGTACCGGTGAGCTCCGTACTCTGTATAACTACACCTTCTTGAGACATACATTAAACATTTTTGATTACGAATTCAGTTTTCAGTACGTCATGCCGAAACGTCTTCATACTATATTAATGTATGTATGTTTGTTCTTAGAAACGGTATCCGCGGTCGCATGAAGGCGGCGGTGCACGACCTGCTCAAACAGTACTACCAGGTGGAGAGCAACTTCCAGCTGGGTGAGTACTCAATTATTGGAAGATAAGATATCATAGTATGATATGGAGTGCAACTTGAAAACAATTTTAATATTACAAATAATAACTTGATATGGTAATTGAATCCTCTGCAGTCAAGGTCATTAACCACTAGAGTGACAGCCATGTAGATCTACCAGCTACGGCTCTTAGTACTTACGAGTAGTTTAGCTAGGCTTAGCTGACTTAGTTTGGCAAATAGGATGTAAGCTAACAATGTAATTTAAAATGTTACTCCGTCTAATACTAATTTAATATAAATAATTTCAATAGTTATATAAAATTAGGAAATAGACTAGTTTGGTGTTGAACGCCACCATGCCACGTTATGGCGACTGCATGTGATACGATAAATGCCACGTGCGGGTGACGACGTCTATATCGTGGTTGTCGCTAGGGTCGTACGACAAGTGCGTGATGGCGCTCCGCGACCGCTACAAGGACGACATGCAGGCCGTCGCCAACATCATCTTCTCACACAACCAGGTCGCCAAGAAGAACCTACTGGTGAGTTGAGCAACTTCCCACCGACGACCTCACAGGGACCTCCAGTGACATTGACTTCAATAAATACTGTCTATACAAGTTTTATTCCGTCTAGACTGGCGGTAGTCGTTTCTGGATCAATAAGACAATTTGAATTTTTTTAGATCAATTTACTCGTTAACTAATGACGTTAGGTTAGGTTATGTTATTGGATACTATTGTTTATATAAGTATGTAATATGTATCTTTAATAAAATATATGTATCTAATTAGAATAGACAAGAACTAAAAAAACTTTACTCTTAGAATATATTTCTACGTCGTCAGTTATAAGACGAATTATATTTATTTAAATAATGAGATACTGTATGGATTGACCTAGTTTGACTAACATTAAATAAGGAACATATGAAACAGTCGCGTGCATGTCGTGTCCAGGTGACGATGCTCATAGACCACCTGTGGTCCAACGAGCCCGGCCTCACGGACGAGCTGGCCGCCACCCTCAACGAGCTCACGTCGCTGCACCGCGCCGAGCACAGCCGCGTGGCGCTGCGGGCGCGCCAGGTACCACGTCACACCGGCCACACGGATACAATCACCTGGACCTGGAAGGTTTAATCCTTTAAACGTCTTCAAGGTGCTGATAGCCGCCCACCAGCCGGCCTATGAGCTGCGACACAACCAGATGGAGTCCATCTTCCTGTCGGCGGTGGACATGTACGGACATGACTTCCATCCCGAAAACCTTCAGAAGCTCATCCTCTCGGAGACCTCCATATTCGATATCCTTCACGACTTCTTCTACCACACCAACGCTGCGGTGAGTAGACCGAGTAGACCAAGCAGACGCGAGTAGACCGAGTACACCGTAATGTTGTCAGATAGTGGTGATGTTTCCTTATAAGGATATTAGTATTCCATTTCAATTAATTAATCTTGTAATTATTCGAAGTAATATATAATACGGTATATAATAAAATACCAATTACAGATTAAAATATATAACAATATAGAAATAAAACATTGAATATGATGAAATAATTATAATTGCAATAATTGTATTATTTATGGATTAAAAACATTAAACAGTTCTCTTAAGAACGTAGTAGCGTGTACATGGAGTATGAAGAATTCATAATCTGAAACAAACGTGGTCATAAATTATAAATAAACATACAACATTTTACATTAATGATATTAAACTACACTGAAAAAAAAAAATAACGACTAAAATATATAATTTTTAGCTAAGCGATCTTAAGTGGACTTCAATCTCGGATTGTAGATCACTTATTAATACCGGCCGTTAGTTAGTATAATAAAAATTATGAAATCTATTTATTAATTATTTTGAATACTTACTGTGACGAAAAGGTTCATGTCGAAGATCAACAAGTTGAATGCGGTTATCTCGGTCGGTACCTACCAGCATTAAATTAATTACAACTATGGATTGCAAATAATTAATTTCTTTCTAAATACTGTTTTCTCAGTATCAGTATGATGTAATTATTTATCTACAATCTAACAACTTATTCAACCGTTGAGAGTAAACTCATACCCAGCGTAAGGCCTGAGTTTACTTGACACTAACTCGTAGTTATTAACTCTTTTATATCAAATCATTGTAATTTAATTCAGCAGCATTCATTACTAACAAAAATATAATTAAAAATATATATAATCGAAGGTAATTAATTTTGGTCGTAAACGTCATTACATATAAAAAAATACATATTTTTCTGACAATACATTTACGAATTGGGACTCGAATAGAATTTCCAATTTTCAAAATATTAGGAATCCCAGGATAGCAGTTATTTATTACAAGTATACAAATAGTATATTAGTAAGTAGACCTGCGCCCTCGCGATCATGAACTGCACCGTCCTCCGGACGTCCCTGGCCACCACCAGCTCCCAGCCCGCGCTGTAGATCAGAGTGGCCGTCTCTAGCGACTGCGGAGATGTACCCACTTATGTATATATATATAATAAATAAAAATAAAAATCGTAATACATATATATTAGAATATTTAATAAATATACAACGAAAAATGAACCGATACGGGCAAGGTTTCGAACCCGTCACCTCTGGGAAATGGACCCGTCTCTACCAATTGAGCTACCGTATCACTCTATACACACTCATCTTTATTGGAATAATAGTGACATCTATTAGGCTTCTTCTTCTATTAGGTTTCTAATTTTGCAGTATAGATTAAATTAGTGAAGAGATGCCACAAGCGATTTGAATGTTTAAAAATATCTGTGAACATGTATAGCCATGTAAAGCTTATTTATTTTATAAATTATATTAATATAATAATATAATTTATAAAAAATAATTAATAAATATAGAATCCCTACTCGTATCTGTTTATTTTTCATTGTATATTTATTTAAAATTTAAATAACCTTAAAATGTTTGTGGATATTTTCAAAAATATATATTAGAATTTTACATTATTATCAGTTTTGTTATATTCAGAAGTGTTTGATTTTAGATTTTACTTTCATAATTATATACATATTTTTGGTATGGTGATATTGTGTTCTGCTGTGGTATTATCGCTTGAATATAAACACTTAGTATTGTTCAGTAAGGTTAGTAAGCGAGACGAAAGCTGATACGCTACTCTTTACTCTCCCTCCCACTCGCATAATATATATATCGTTTCTCTCTTGCAAATTTACGTCCACCAATGACTTACCGTCAAATTAGACCGTCTATTCAAGTCGACAAATAATTTTAAAAACATCCCAACTCACCATATTCTGAAGCTTGGCGGAGTACCGGCACGGCAGGTAGATGTGAATAACAGTACCTATCATAAAAATTATATACCTCAAGTCCATACTGCCTCCCTACAACGGGAAAAAATATTTTAGATTTTACTGTATACTGCTTAGAGTTTATATCATATGAAAAAAATACATACCTCTGTTAAATGAAACATGCAGGTGCCTATTTGTATCATTGTGGCGACTAGTATGAGACCCAGCCAGATGTTGAACGTCTCTTGTATCAGACCTGCGAAACTGAATATATATTTTAAATATAATACGTGAGAGCTACGATTTCTTTTTTTTTTTTTTTTACTCTGGTAGGAATCGAACCTGCCATTTCCGTGATATCGTCATAACGCTTTCTTAACTGAGCTATCGTGTTATGAATTATTTTTATATTTTAATACATAAAATTTAATATTTGTTTTATAAATCTATGTGTATTTTATATAAATATCTAAAATAGGTTGAAATAATGAAAATAAATGGATACAATTTTTGGTCCATCTACATGTAAGCTGACAATCGTACATCTGGTCTTCTCGCAATAGAATAGCTGATACATTAGAGGAATATTAGAATACTACCGTGAAACTCGATTCTGTTCGAGAATAACATCCACGATCTTGGCCTTCATCTCCGCTTCAGTCCCATCCTTCAAGGCGTCCTCAATAGCCTTGCAGTACAACTCCATCTTCAGACAGGCGTGATTAACAGACAGGCCGAAAAAACTATCGACACCGATAAAATTGATTATATATATACCGCATATGTACAACATATATATAAACATGATTTCGAAGATGGGTGTTTCTGATCTCCTCTCCGGCTTTGTGAAGGGCACCACCAGGTCGTGTACCATCACCCTGACCGGGTCCTCCATCAGGAGGCTGTTGTAGATGTTCATGGCCACCGCCATGCCGGGGAAGATCATGACGCAGGTCACCACCGTCAGCACCCAGCATTTCTCGCTGTATACGATGTTGTCAGCTATACGTCTGTTTATTATATCTTTGTAAGATTGTGGCAACAGATTATATCTCTCGTAATCTTTGTCTATTTCGTCCATTATCTCTTTCGCTGTCGCCATTTTGTAATGCATTATGAACATCTGTAATTAGTTTTAGTGAAGGTATCTGATTCCGCGATTTTAAGTAAGATTTGGTTTGTAAGAAATATACTACGTTCTGTTGCCAGGTCCTATTGCCAGACACTGTTCTTTCGAATCATAGAGAATTTTAGGTTATACAAAGTATTCTGTAATTTAGACAATGAACTATAACTACATCAAACTTCATCAAAATCAATACAGTATATAAGTAGATTTACGTGATTTAATATTTTATTGAATACCATTAGAACTCAAAATGTTCGCAACTTATTTCACCTATTTTGAATTAGGAGGAAAGGTACAAAGCTAAATTCGGTTTAATCAAACATTGAAACAACGTATTGGTACAAAAAATATTGGTATAGTTTTGAAAACGTTACTTTAGCTATTCCTCCGAGGAAGGGTCCCACGATGGTGCTGTGTCGTATGATGTTGAAGATGTCCCGTCGTAGGAGAGAGTTGTACATGTCACAGAGCATCATCACTGAGAGAGGGACCGCGCTCGCTAGGATTATAACTACATGGAAACATATCGATAAAAAAAACTATTAAAACAAACTAACACAGCCATCCCTATTCATTATAGTAGGGTGTGACTTATTATAGACGTTGTTCATCTTTACTGACGATTTTAAGAAGTGTCAAATTTCAAAACAAAAATGTCACGCCCAAAATCAAACTCACGACCCCACAAAAAAAACTCAATCAATAATTTATAAAACATTAAAAACATTCAATAATAAAATAACGTTTTTAATCGTTTACGATTTCTATATCTCTGTAAAAAATATTGTATGTTCATTATTAAATAAATAAATAAATCAATAAAGAAATTTAAACAATTTAATAAGGAATCTGTTAAATGTATAGGAAAATTAATATGATTAAATATATACGGGTATTAGATGAATATGGTTGAAAGTAAAAAAAAATATATAAGTCGCTGACGAGAAATTTTCTACTTACACACGCATATAATTCGTCGAGTAGCAGTTCTCGGGTCTGGATAAATCATACCGACAGACATCGTGAAGGACACTATTTTATACGTGTCTTTGAATGTTTTGTACGGTTGCTGAGTATCTAAAATAAATAGAGGCTATAGTTAATTAATTCCTTTAAAAATTATCTTGTCTATAAAAAGTATACCTTCTGTACTATTCCTGTACTCCATTCTCTAAATTCAACAAAAAAGTGATATTTTAAATTATATTCCTCCTATATAAAGATTTTATGTTGAACAATACAGGCTGCTTCTTATATTTAGCACGTTATTACAATACAGGAAGTTGCAATTAATTTCATAAAACGGGTCACCCTGTATACGCCTATAAGAATTGCCTCAAGCGACAGATCATTAGATTCCTGTATAAAGAATAAATTATTTTACTAATAACGAAATCTCTTTTATAATATAACTTACATTCGAGACATTTATAATTTTAAAGTATTAAATATGCATAACACATCGTAATGTTATTGAATAATTGTATTATATTATATTCTTCATCTTTCTTATACTAGTGATATTTCCCGTCGTCACTCGACAATTATGTATAATTATGTTTACTGGTGTCCTGTTACTACGAGAATCATGGACTTACAATACAGATAGAAACTTATCGTAACAATGTGAGGGTTCTTACACCAGCAGCTCAATTAGAGCTATAAATGAAGACCGTCATCTCCAGCTGTCGCAGCTGTTAGTAAGTGTTGGTGTACGGTACGCAGGTGTGCAACGCGGCGCTGGAGGTGTACGTGCGTCGCGCCTACACGTCGTACGACATCACGTGCCTGCAGCACCTGGCGCTGTCGGGCGAGCTGGGCGTCGTGCACTTCCAGTTCGTGCTGCCCACGGGACACCCCAACAGGTAGGGGGGGCTCTTTAATAATTATCAACCCAAACGTATTTATCAACCCTCTTAATTACATAATATATTTTGACAGATATTATATCGAAAAATTGTATATACAAATACAATATTGCTTATTTCAAACTAATCTGACTATAAAAATCGCCATCAAATCTGTTAAAATTAAAAAAAATAAAATCATCACTTAAATAAAATCAACGCTAAAATCTGGTATAGAATACCTATCAGCCAGTCCGAGATCGAGCTGGCCTCGGCGCAAGACCAGGAGGGAGTACCGGCCGAGCTGTCGACCGCCGCCATGAGGAAGTGCCACCACCGGACCGGAGCCCTGGCCGCCTTCAACTCCTTCGAGCAGTTTGCGGAGTACGCTGATGAGTTACTGGATCTGGTTCACGATTTTGCGAGTTCCGCGACCGTGAGACGCGAGGTCAGTGTGGAATGAATATTCTGAAATTGCTGTTTGCTTGTACTCAAGTGTATAATTTGTTTCAGGACCTGCAAGCCCTTCAGGACGGCAGTGAGAATCGCGACAGCACCAGCATCAACGTCGGTCTCGACTTCAAGCCGACTATCGAAGATGAAGTGGTACGTGACATGAACTACATTAATTGTTTTTTTAGCAAATTTTAACATTCATTCTCTCAACTAAATTAACAATTTATCCGTTATTTTGTCAGATCTATCAACAATTTAAATATGAAAGATTGTCAAAGTTTTTTAATAATTAATTCCGTCACAGCAGGCAATAATTACGTTTTTAAAAACGAATAGAATTAAAAGTATTGATATATTTTTTGCGTTACAATTTTTTGTCATCGAACAACGATCTTATTTGTGATAAACTTTTAAAATGTAGTAAAAACCATTTTTTTTTCAAATACCTTATTGAACTATAAATGCTTCCCAGCCCCTGGAGCCCATCCACATCCTGATGATAGGCATCCGCGACACCGGCGAAAGCGACGACTCCTCCGTGTCGCGGCGCTTCGGACACTTCTGTAGAGCGCACATGAGGGAACTGCACCAGAAGAGGATACGACGCATCACCTTCATGCTGCTCATCAAGTCAGTACACACGCTACTGTACTTCGAATGTACAAGTATCTCCTGTATATTGTAGTTTAGTGCTAGGTGCAGTTTAAATTTGACTTCTGCTGTCTCTTCTTACACTCCTTGCAGAACCGTCAATTAGTTGTAGTGGTTTTGGGCTCGATGATGATATAATATGACGCCGGTGTAACGGTATTTAATGACGATTTTCAGGCGTCAGTTCCCCAAATTCTTCACGTACCGTGCCCGCAACGACTTCACGGAGGACACCATCTACCGCCACTTGGAGCCCGCGTCCGCCTTCCAGCTGGAGCTATATCGAATGAGGAGCTACGAGCTGGAGGCGCTGCCCACCAGCAACCAGAAAATGCACCTCTACCTAGGAAAGGCTAAGGTCAGTGGGATGAGACACATTTTATATACGAAATGTTTACTCCACTAATTCTCCCTCAAATAATAACAAATACAGAAAGATAATTTATGTGTCTACTCTTCGCTGACGGTTCTGCCATATGACATAGAGTGTGAGCCATTGGAATTATATTAATTAACTTTGTAAATATTTCGGACTCCAATCATTTTTAGTTTGTCATCCTCACAGTAACGGCTCTCAGTTTGTTCAGCAGTGACTTATCTAAAGAGTAAACTTGGAGACAGTTCAGTGTTATGTTTTAAATGATGAATTTCTGTATAAACATTTTTTTTTTCTGAGATGTATATCGGTACATATACTTAACTACTGCAGGTCAAGAAAGGTCAAGAGGTGACCGACTTCCGATTCTTTATCCGCTCTATCATCAGGCATCAGGACCTCATCACCAAGGAAGCCTCCTTCGAGTATCTACAGAATGAGGGTGAAAGGTCAGTTTAAAAAACCTCTCGGTTGTTATTTGATACTTTTTAGAATTTCATATTTTTTAAATGCCTTTATGAATACTTAAAATCCTTCAACTTTTACTTATATCATACCTCTCTATCAAAATAGATTTTAAATTATTTTAAATATCCATATATGTAGAAAGAATATTGATAAATTGATATTTTATTGACGTAATATGTATATTGCCAAGGTCTCTGCTAGAAGCCATGGACGAGCTGGAAGTTGCGTTCTCCCACCAGCTCGCCAAGAGGACCGACTGCAACCACATCTTCCTCAACTTCGGACCGACCGTCATTATGGATATTGCCAAAGTAAATAATTTATACAATAATTATGTTAAAAGAACATTATTCATAATTTCTTATATTATGTTTGTGTAACTAAGTCCAGGACTAGCCCTAGCTAACTGATTCGTGGTTATGTAAACTTTTAATTTTATTTATTTTATATAATTTTTTTTTGGAAACCTTCAATTTTATTTGAAAAAATTAAAGGTTTCCCTTACATTGATTATAAAAATGGATCGAAATATTGCTGTGCGAATTATTTTAAATTAAAAAAAAAAACAAATAAGTTACTTTTGAAAACTATTCCAAATACTTAAAATCATGCATAGAAGTATCATACATCTTTTTATCGCAATCTGTTAATTTACATCATATAGAAGAAACACTCGACCTTCATTGATATATATTTCAACAATGTCTGTCCGTAGATCGAGGAGTCCGTCTTGGGCATGGTGCTACGCTACGGGCCTCGTCTGTGGAAGCTGCGGGTGTTGCAGGCGGAGATACGGTTCACATTGAGGACAGGTCAGTGACCTAAGATATTTGAACTATTTTATGTCATAAGAAAACAGATTAAAAACCCTACTTTGAGAAATGACATGTTTTAGAATAAAGTATTAATTTAACCGTGGAAACATAAATTGAGTTGTCTAATGAAACTAAATTATATGGGATTCAAAGGTTTTCCTTGACGGTTATTCTATTGAGTATAAATCAGATCACTAAAAAAATAAGAAAGTATACTGATTTTTAAAAAGTAATAAAATTGTAAAAAATAACAAATATAATTGAATACAAGTAGAAATTTAAATTGATAAAATTACTACAATCTTAATATGGACAACAATTTATTAATATAATAAACAATCAGGCCCCGGCGTCCCCACTAAGAACGTCCGCCTGTGTCTGTCAAACGGTTCCGGATACTCGCTGGATGTTTACACCTACGAGGAGGTCGTTGACCCCAGGACTGGCGTGGTACGTCATCTGGTGTTGAAATATCTCAATTTATATATATATTTTTTCATTCCATGTATATATATATATATATATATTTATACATATGTTATGTTACAGATAATATTCCAGTCGTTCGGACCTAAACAAGGACCGATGCACGGATTGCCTATATCTACTCCATACGTCACCAAGGACTATTTACAACAGAAGAGATTCTTGGTATGACAGCATAAAATTAACAATTTTATACCAAATAAGGAAATAACCAACCATAAACTTAAACAATTAATATCACAACCAAACACCCTGAGAAGGTCTTCCAGACGTAATGAGATGTGTAACGTCTGGTGTGTTGTTCCAGGCCACGTCGCAGGGCACCACTTACGTGTACGACATTCCAGATATGTTCCGCCAGGTGGTGGAGAAACGATGGAAGGAGAGCATAGACGACGGCACCGTGGACGGTTAGTTGTTAGACGGGCGGGGGACCTCCGATGAATGTCATTAATGAAATTAAATGAATAATACAGAATGCATAAAACATTTTGTATGTATTATATTTCAAATCCGTTGTTAACAGGATTATTATATGATATAAGTTTTAGTAAAATGATTGATTCATATGTGTGTCATGTGCAGGGCCGGCCCCCGATACCGTGATGAGTTCTGTGGAGCTGGTGGTGGAGAGCGACGGAGAGAGACGCATCGTGGAGGTCACGCGACTGCCCGGACAGAATACGGTGAGGATATACATATAAGAATTATTACTAACATGTTATCATTATTCGATATTAAATATTCGTTTTACCAAGTCTAATATCAGAGTAATAATTTAAAATATATAACGTTTAGTGTTTATGTAATAATAATAATAATAATTAATGAAGATATTACACGGTATAAATATTGACTACGTGTGTATCTGCAGGTGGGTATGGTGGCGTGGCGGCTGACCCTGTACACGCCCGAGGTCCCGTCGGGGCGCGACGTGGTGCTCATCGCCAACGACCTCACGCATTACATGGGGTCGTTCGGACCACAGGAGGACTGGGTCTACTACCGCGCCTCGGAGTACGCCAGGGAACTTAAAATACCCAGGGTACGTTGACTATCATATTATCGCCATTACAGTATTATTTTTGACATTGATTTAATTTGCATATTGGAATGATAATAACACACTAACTGATAACTGATATACTGATAAGTAACTGTTCCTCAGCTGTACGTGAGCGTGAACTCTGGCGCCCGCATCGGCGTGGCGGAGGAGGTGAAGTCAGAATTCCAAGTGGCGTGGCTGGAGGCGGAGCGCCCGGAGCGCGGTTTCCGGTACCTCTACCTCAGCCCGGAGGCTTACTCACGCCTCGGAGCTTCCAACTCTGTCAAGACGGAGCTCATCGAAGACGAAGGGGAGTCTCGCTACCGGATCACTGATATAATTGGTGAGGATGCATCGCGTCCTATATGTAAAGTTACTCTTCTTCGTTCCTTTTTCCTCCTTTTTTTCTCCCTCCTCCTTCTTATTGGTGTCATTTCCTTAACAACCACTGTCCATAAACTTACAGTTTGATGAACAAAAACATATTTTTATATTTAAATCGTCCATGTATTGGTCTAGTTAGTACTAGTACTAGTCTACTATAATATGTACCCGCGCTGGAGCAGAATGGTGGGGCGAGCTAAGTTTATGAACAAGTCATCCTCTGTAGGCAAGGAGGACGGTCTGGGCGTGGAGTGTCTCCGCGACGCCGGACTCATCGCGGGAGAGACGGCGCAGGCCTACGAGGACATTGTCACTATCTCTATAGTCACCTGCCGGGCTATCGGGATTGGAGCGTATGTCGTCAGGTCGGTGGGATGTTAATGTGGAACCATTGTTAAAAAACCTCTTATGTCTATGTGCTCTATCTAGCCTAATAAAGATATATATAATAGGATCTGTTTCACGTACAGTAATATAGTGGTTGCTTATAGGCTGGGCCACCGAGTGATCCAGGTGGATTCGTCGTACATAATCCTGACGGGCTACATGGCGCTGAACAAGGTGTTAGGTCGTGCGGTGTACGCCAGCAACAACCAGCTGGGCGGCGTGCAGATCATGCACAACAACGGAGTCACGCACGCCGTGGCGCCCTCCGACCTCGAGGCCGTCACCACCGCGCTGAGGTGGCTCTCGTACGTACCCAAGGTAAGGACGGACACGCCGACAACAGGCCGCTCAACTGATACTTGGCCTAGGATTATTAAAATACATATTTTAAAAAGAACTACGAATTGTGCCAGTAGCTGTGAGTCACATTAACATAGAGTCGTACGTGCAGGACAAGCTGAGCATGGTGCCGATGCTGCGTGCCGTGGACCCAGTAGACCGCGAGGTGCAGTGGATACCGCCGCGCGCGGCTCACGACCCGCGCCTCATGCTCACGGGCGACGCGGCCAGACCTGGCTTCCTCGACGTCGGCTCCTTCGACGAGATCATGAAGCCCTGGGCGCAGACTGTCGTCACCGGTGAGACACCACATTTTCATGAGCAACGAAACTTTTACGGAAAAAGTGATTGAAGTGTTTTAAAATGTCTATAAACACATACATATAGTAATGTTAGACTTATAAAAATTTTGAATAAGTAGCGCTTCTCAGAGATGTTTCGAATCCGTATCAGTTATTTTTAATTCTATATTTTTAAATTTAAAAACTGCCTCCAATGGCAGTTTTTGAAATTGTTGGTTCAACAGTGTTGGTTCTGTTAGTAAGAATTATTATTCTTACTAACTGCAAATGCAAAATAAGCAATTGTGAGTCTCCTTAAAAATATCTTTAAAAGTCTTTAAACTTATTACTATTATAACCGTTTTATATATGTTATATAATTCCATATTATTTGTCACCACACAGGTAGAGGCAGGCTGGGCGGTATTCCCGTGGGCGTGATAGCGGTAGAGACTCGCACGGTAGAGTTTACTCTCCCGGCCGACCCTGCTAACTACGACTCAGAGTCCAAAACCATGCAGCAGGCGGGACAGGTACTAAATAAAACTAAAAATATATATATTTGATTGTTACTCCGAAACTATAAGTTGAATTTTTAAAACGCTTTAGCCTATATATTAATAATACTCGAGTATTAGATAGTACCATCTATAAATATATGTCAAATGTCAATTATATATAGTAAATACTGGATATACTTCATTCAACCTATTTTGTTGTTCAAAATTATTAAAAATTTATTAATAGTAAACAAACGTATTTTTGAAAAAGGTTTGGTTCCCCGACTCGGCATACAAAACGTCTCAGGCCATAAACGACTTCTCACGGGAGAACCTGCCCATACTTATTTTCGCAAATTGGAGAGGCTTCAGCGGCGGGCAAAAGGGTGTGTAGATTCTTTCTTATTGCTAACTACATAATGGTCTAAGTCTCAATAGAAATAATATTCACTATCCTCAGACATGTACGAACAAATCCTAAAGTTCGGAGCTGAGATCGTACGCGCTCTGCGAGGAGCGACCGCGCCCGTACTCGTGTACGTACCGCCCGGGGCCGAGCTGCGGGGAGGCGCCTGGGCGGTCGTCGACCCCAGCGTCAACAACCAGCGCATGGAGATGTACGCCGACAACGAGGCCAGGTGAGACCGGTGCCGGGCTACTGCCGCCACTGCCCTAACATGTAGCCGAGGTCTGTGATGTAAATCTAATGTTTAACAAAACATTATCACAGATGAATCTAACTTAATCTGTTTTTATTTTATATGTGTAATTTTCAAAAATGTGGTCACTATAAACGTTTTTATTTATAAAATATTGACTACAGAGGTGGTGTTCTTGAAGCAGAGGGCATAGTGGAGGTCAAATTCAAGCAAAGGGACATATTGAAGACCATGCAGAGATTGGACCCCGAGCTGCTGAGGTTGAACGCCAGGGCGACTGGTTAGTTGATCTGGGAGATCTTGTATTTTGTATGAAGACAGCGGTTTTGTTATACTGATATTAAATATTCAATTATTTACTCCTTCCAGAAATCAAAGAACAAATTAAAGACATCTCAAAGAATTTAGACAGACGGGGCTCCATTGATGACGTGTTAATAAAGACTGAAGTCGGCAAACAAGGTATAATTTATTTAATTTAATTAATAGATTTGTAATAGAAAATTGGTGTTTGGCAGAAAGAAAGTGCTTAATATATTTATATTATCTACCAAAAAATAAATATAGTATAATAAATAAATATAAGGATATATTAGAAATACATAGATATACATATTAGACTTAGTTATTGCATGTTGTTTGTTACAGCGGAAACGAAAGTTGTCGAATTGGAAACAGAATTAGTTGCTGCTGAGAAATCTATGAAGAAAAGAGAGAAGGAGTTGACTCCTATTTACCACGAGGTATACTTAGACATAAGTAATATTAAATATGTATATAACTATATTATTAATTTGAAGTTCAAATAAGTGTATTTGGCTTTATAGCCAAATACACTTATTAATAAGCCTTTATAGGCTTAATCTTTTTTTTTTTTAATAGATTGCGGTACAATTCGCTGAACTCCACGACACGGCTGAGAGGATGTTAGAAAAAGGCTGTATATTTGTAAGTTTTTTCAAGATACTCATTGTTTATGATAAATTAAATTAATATAATGGTGTATTGCAGTAAGATTTGTAATGTACATGCTTTAGGAGTGCCTCAGGATTTTTCTAGTTCTTTAGATATTCATAAAATTCATATTCATTCATAAAATGTTGATAGATGATGTTTTAGATTACAAGGAGTGCCTCAGGGTCCTCACTTTGCTCCCTTTCAGTTAAATACGACTGTCACACCGGTTCGGAAGGCTCCTCGCTTGGTTCTTTCATGTTCATTAAGTTCACGGCTCATTTACTAGTTTGTTTTAGGAGTGCGTCAGGGTAGTCACTTTGTTCCTATTACCTTCACCATTTTCACGGATAATGTATTAGACCGGGAATACCTGGGGGTCGTCCCCCGGCTCCTTCCATATCAATACGTTAGTGACTGATAACGTCGAACCGTTCCCCGTAGGACATCATTCCGTGGCGCTCGTCGCGGCTGCTGCTGCACTGGCGGCTGCGGCGGCTGCTGGTGCAGGAGGCGCAGGAGCGGCGCGTGCAGAGCGCCACGCGGCCGGCGCGGCTGGCGCGGCAGGCGGCGGCGGCCACGCTGCGGCGCTGGTTCGCGGAGGACTGCGGCGAGACGCGCGCGCACCGCTGGGAACACGACAACGAGGCCGTGTGCCGCTGGCTGGAGGCGCAGGCCGCAGACCCCGACTCCGTGCTGGAGAAGAACCTGCGCGCCATCGCCGAGGACGCCGTGCTGCAGGCCTGCAACGCACTCGTCGTGGTCAGTATACGCTATTGTTTGATTCATTTTGATGTCTCGCTGATCAGATGAGCGTGGGTTCGATACCCATACTGTACAATTATTTTTATAAAACTTGAATTGTTGATAAGTGTGGGTGTGTTGTGTCCGTTTATGATTTGTAAACTTACTTCCTGTAAGTGTACAAGACACAAATTACCCAGTCTACACACTAAAAGTTATTCCTAAGATAAAATATCTGTTCTGGGAAAGTTCATAGTCAAATTCAATGTCGCCGACTCACACCATTAAATAAAATAAAATAAAATCCTAATTTTCGGATTAATGTTCCGTAAATGAAAAGCAAAAACATACGAAATTAATTTTGAATCTATCTTCCAGAAACTAACCCCATCACAGCGCACGGAGTTTATAAGAAAAATAACCGCCCTGGAGATGGATCCCGACTTCAATAACTAATTTAGTGTTATAGAGACAATTGTAATATATCGTCGTCGGAGAGCTTGGGTCACATGTTGTGGAACTTTGGATGTTAGGTTGTAGTCAGTTTTGTTTCAATATCAAAAGAAATAGTTACCGTGTAACTTTTTAACTGAGTATATGTATTTTTGGATATATAAAAGCATTCCATACATTTCATGTATATCCGTTTGTAAAAAAAAACTCTAGAATGTATAATGAACAGAACGCTTATTTCTCAAACAGCTGACTTTAACAAAATTAATATAATTAAACATCCAAAGTCGTTGCTGATGTAATCAAATATATATCTATTTTATACGAACAAATAAGTTACTATTTTAGTGTACGCAATATTAGTTCTTATGTTGTTGAGGTGTGGTTGAAAATTGTGTGACAGCGGAAAAAGTAATCACAACAATTTATTTTATTTACTAGAAATGTAACATTTCCCGTAAGTAATTTTGATCAATGTAATTTCAGTGGTCTTATTTTTTTTAATATTCCAAAGGATAGTTTTGTCAGTGCGTTTTGTTGTAATTAACGCTATATATAATAAAAAAAAACCAGTCTGTTTGTTCATTGCCTAGATAGGTTTTATCAATAAAGCAGTTGTTTTTTTTCTTTGAAATTATTTATTAGAGAATATGTTAGCATATTTGGTGCCTTGAAAGATCTGTCTAAGTGTACATAAACTTATGCCGTTATTTATATATATAATTGCAAATATGTCATGACAAATTAGGATTCTTAAGACAATATACGCTGCCTATATTTATGCAAGAGTTACATTGATATTGGTCCGTCCGTAACGAAACGGTCGATAAATATATTTTTTCAATAACAAATCTGATATATAAGTGTGATTGTGATATCTTTATTTCTTTTTAAAATAATAAAATAATTATTAAGTTATTTTTTGGGTCCAATAGTTAAATTATGTTTTTCAATAAGTAAAACAACAATGGTTTGCATATATTATTAATTTTATTAATTGCTTAGATTAATTTAAATTCTTTAACAATAAAAGGGTAAAAATTAAAATATAAAACATAAATATCCGATGTATTTTATATGAAAGTGTGACGCAGGGGTTAATTTATTTTAATTATTAAATGACAGTTAAGATGTTTAGGATCACAATGAAGAACAAACAAACAAAGATTAGATAGTTTATGAATAAGTGTATATTTTGCTTCATTCTAGTATAACTATGATAGAAGTTTATTAAAATTGGTTTAGTTTATAGTAATTTAATGCCAACAATAGTTATCTGGGTACTTGGGTAGAATTACATATCATTTGGGCGAGTCACACACAAACGAGTTAATTCCTGGTTTTTTAACAAAGATTATTATTATATGTTTAACTTAATCTACAATAATGTTGAACGTTACATTCCTTGTCTATTGTATTTATTGTTGTGACGCTTCAAGCCGGGCTACCGGCGGCTGAAGTGTTCAAGCTGCCAGCGTTGTACTAATCGCAATCTTGAAAGGGTTCGGTTTTATAAGTCGTTGTTTGTATGAATATAATAAAATATTAAATATTTTATTGTTTTATTTTTTGCCAACAACATCACCTCTCCATCTCCCTCTCCTTTCCGGCTTCTCATAAGAGTAAGGTTTTTTTTGTCGGTCCTCATTTAAATTGTTCGAGCGGAACTCATACATCCATAGTCTGCCTCAACAGCGGACGGTAGGTATAGGAATACGGTCATGAATGAATGAATATATCTCGGACAATATTTATATCCTGTAGCAATAGGAAAGTAGGTAAAGCTGTTATAAGATAACATTTTGAAGATTCTGAATTAATGAATATAACAATAATTAAAGCTACGTATATTTTAGCTATAACAAAATATATCTCGGCAAAATCAAATCCGTCCTTTAGCCATCTTTTTTTACTATAGACCAACTATAAACCATTTATAAACTATCAGTAATAAAGCTACTAAACAATATAAGTAATACCTATCTAATATTTTGTCCAAATATGGATACCTAAAAGTAGACAGTTACGTGGTGCTTTTTAAATATAAATTATACATACACTACATTTATAAGTTTCGCTCCTCTTCAGAGAGTTATTAATGATAAAATAAATGCCTTTAATGTTTTCGGCTATAAATATATTTCTTAATATACAGTATAATTTATAATGTATAAGGTTTTTTTTCCTCGAACCATATAACGAAAGTCCGTATTTGAGTGGGTCTGAGCGTGATGACGTAGTTCTGGTCAGTTTCCGTTTCTAGGCTTTGTTCGGTTTGGTCATCGTTTTGAGTTTCTCTGAAATATATCAAGAGTTTGCTATAAAATATGATAGTGTATGTTTCTTAAAAACATTAAATCAATTTTTTCTTGTCCTAATGTTTATGCAATAATAAACTATTTATATCGATTATAGTGTATGACAGTTATAGACTTCATTTAGAAATTTATGACAGTTAGGTATGATCCCTCACTATTTTATTTAAAGTAATTGCCCATGCATATATATATGAGGTCTAAGAAACGTTTATTTTTTTAAATTTGTTCGTTCATTTAGTTGTTATATATACATTATATAATAGAAGAACATATCGTTTTTTATTGTACACCATCACCATAAAATATAACCAATTTTATAACAGGAAAAAAATAGACAAAGAAGAAGAGTACAAATAGGTGGTTTAATGGCTTCAAAGCGCTTTTTTCCAGACAAGCTTTGAGAGTGGAAACTACGTGTAGAAATTGGTAGGTTGATGTAAATATATATATTATTTATGATATGCCTATCTGCCAATAATTACATAAACTACTTATACTGTACATTTATCACTTAACATAAAGCATATAATAATAAACACACGTAATGCTATACATATTTACAGATACATTAAAAAATATTTAACAATGACATACGTATTCATTCACATTTAAGGAGAGATGATATTTTTTCATTATTTTTTTTTATTAGTTAGTCGATGAATTGGATGTCATAGCTTAGTATTCGTCTGAATTAATATATGTTTTACTCAGGTCCGTATATATGTTTTACTATCTCGTCTATTTATTTGTAAGAATAACTATACTATATAAAACTATACACAATAGTTTTGTGCCGTTACTAAAATATAACGAATATTTTAATGTTGTGGTTTCCTTTATAGCTTACCGACTATGAGTCACCGCTGTTCAAGTAATGGACAACAGCAAGTATAGATAATAATAGTACATGTTTCAATTTACTTTCTGGTTAATAAAACATTAAAATGTATAACAACCTTTTTCTTCGATTATATTTATCTTCTTCTTCATTCTCATCATCTTCTGTTGGAGAGCTCTCTTCTTCCTCCAGCGAGTAGTCAAAGAATTCTCGCCTCCCACGTTTGCGTTTTGCTTGTCTTTTGGCTTTTGTTTCTGGAAAAAAAAAGATATAAGATCGAAACCATTGTATGTCGAATAAAGTTATTTTTTTCAACGATTTGATTTTTAAAAAATATATTAATTATGTAAACTATATGAATAAGTCATGATCACGAATAAAATACAAACCTCGCTGATAAATTCTACCTTGATCGTATCGTTTATCGGAGGCAAAGAAAGGCATTCCTAACTTGGGACCTCTTCTTTTTTTACTCCTTCTTGTAGTTACTTCATCGCTATAATAATCGTCAACTCTTTTACTTCTTCTACTTTCAGTCACTTCGGAACTTCTGATATGAGGTTTGAAGGAACTTCTCCTCGGCTTGCTTTTGTAGTACATTTCATATATAGATTTTGTTATTCCGTCATCCGAATCTTCAATGTAAGAATCTAAAGCAATTGTTTTGTTACTAAATAATACATATTAATAAGACATTTAAGAATACAAGTATTTTTTTATTATTTCATAGGTATTACATATAGGAAGGGAAAAAAAAATCATCTTTACCAGGTAATTTAAAGGGCTTAACTTTCTTAGTTCCGTTTTTTTTTCTAAACGAACGTTTTTTAACAGTAGGTGATAAATCTTCTTCGGAATCTTCGCTCTCTTTACTTAAATCCGTAAAAAATTTCGAGGGTCTAATTTTAGGAGTCAAAAATTTCATTTTTTTATTTTTGTTCGTAATAGCTTCTGTTGTTGTGAAACGAAGATGTCTATGATATGGTGTTATAACATCCGACTTTCGTATCGGTAGGAAAGTTGTAGTTTCGAAGCCTAAAATTGAATTATTATTTGTCACGGGTTTTGTAAGACCGTATGTCACTGTGGGCCTATTTTCAATGATACTTGTAACATTATTATCCAGAGATCGTTTTCTCCTCTCGTAATGGTGTTGTTTGTTTATTTTAGAACTTCCTTTTTCATTCTGTCTTCGCTTTGTTGCTTTCCTTCTAGCGTACTCTTCTTCTGAGTAATGTTCTGAAAAAAAAGTTAAAGAATTAGTAAATGGCTTATTTACAGCTAAAGGTCTCAAAACTCAACGGGCAGGTAGTCATTGCAATAAAACAGTCGACATTTTACCATTGTCCTTATTGTCAGAATGTTTGTTAAATTTGTAATCATCATTATAGTCTGGATTATCTTCCGGTAAAAGACCATCGTCTCCCCCTGGATACACATATCTGAAAACAACATTATAAGTAAATATCATTCTAATTAAATTAGCCTCCATGAAATTGGGAGTGTTCAATAGAGCAACGGAGTGCTTCAGTGCTTGCTTAGTGGCTGATTCCGCACAAAGCACAGGTCTGGTTATACATGGAGTACTGCTCCTATCTCTGGGCCCAATCACCCCGGCATCAGTTTTTACCATTTGACCCCGTACAGCGAGGAGTAGTACGGATACGAGCCTTTGACGTTGCATCTGCTTTGTGTCATTAATTTCCATTATCGTACTACACGTCGCCACCTGCAGTACCATCCCAACCACCTGCGTACTTCAAAAGTGCGGTTATCGAGGAAATTTCTGGGTCGAACCACCAAGATGTGGAATGAATTTTATCAGGCAGTGTTTGCAGATTGGTAGTCATGGGTAGCTTCAAAAAGAGTGTATACTTTCTCTTCAAAGGCCTGCAACGCTCTTGGGCATCCTTTAATATTTCAAGAGTGGATAATCACTTACTATCAGGCGATCCGCATGCTCATTTTTCCTTCTTTTAATAAAAAAAAACAAAAACTAACGAACAAATTTACTTTTAAAATAAATAGTGAAGAAACCTGGTACTCCAGTCCATCTGCCTGGCGTCCTCCAGCCACTGGTTAGCCGCCAGTGTGGTCTCACGCACCATCCTGATCGGGAAGTGAAGGAAGATCTTGCGTAGTTCCACGGTTATATGGGAGCTTGTGATTTCATGGGGCATGTCTTTGTCAAATTTATATGTACCTGGCAATAGTAATATAGTTAGTTTTGTTATGTTTTGTAAAATATGCTAATAGTTTTATGTATTCTTAAGTAGTTTGTTCATAATTGAGAACTATTATACGAATAATTACAATTACCATGACTCTTTTCCAAGGTGTTCTCCAATCGTAGCAACACGGAGCCACCCTTCCATGGCTCCAGCGTCAGTATGTGCACGTGACGAGGTACGCCATGCAGCCGCAGAGCGGAATACTGTCATCACAAATATTTAAATAGAGCTGGTAGTTTTTTGTTCATTAAATTCATTCAAACAAAAATTACCCTAGCAGCAACTTATTTCGTTATTATAAAATAAATTGCGTGCCAGTTTTTAATCATCAAATTTCATATCCTCATTTCCATCGACCTTTCTACAACCCCATACTTATTCCAACCCCATACTTATTCCAATCGTAAGTCATCTATCGTCACATAAATTGTATAGAAATCCATACTTTTTTCATGTGAAAGCGCCCTATGTATGTATTACGAGCTGTCATCATATATATCATTTAGTTCATATTATTCGGATTATTCTTCTGACTGTACCTCGTAAAAAAGTTCATCGTAATTTAAAACGAAAATAAGTGTATACTTTAAATTAAATCATACTCACCCTCTTATTTCTAATATTCTGCCACTTCCGTCTGTTAATCTTTTCACCAGAAGTCATAAACAGCCAGGGTTCCAACTGCCACTTCCTCGCCATTTGGGCTGTTCGCTCAGAGAATGTCTGATCGTCCACTAAAATTTGTAAATATTATTTGAGGAAGTTTGTCGTTGCAAAATGTAAATGAAAAACAAAACTTGGTCAAGGTCTTTGTGCTCACAGCTGTTTTCCAGATGTAATATCTTACCTTCCTGTCCAAAATTCCCAAAGAATAATCTGTGTCTTCCTTTCACAACGAGGCCCACGCCGTAGGCCTCTTCATTTAGAGACTCTTCTAAGCCGAAGCCGTCGTCTGTTAGAAGTCTTCTGTGTAACTACAGTATTATAGTATTTTGTGTGATATGTTCAAGTTCCAATATTTTAAAATATAATTTATAAACTGAATTATCAGAAGTATCAGATTATAGACAGTTGACAGTTGAATTGTCAGGTAAGATATTTGTATCAGTTTTTCAGGCTAAAGGTTCTAAAATCCCTACCATGAGCTCGATGCTCCCGGCGCGAGCTGCCCCGGCGAGCGCGCGGTCTGCGAGCACGCACAGGGACACGCTGGTGTTGCCGTCCACACACAGACGAGACGTGATAGGAGCGTAGCATGCGGAGATAGGCTTCTGTTGGTGAGTTACTGCGGAATGGATTTTTTTTTTACATTCAACTAAGTTCCACCTGATGGTAAGTGACATGTAGTCGTAGATGGTAAGACGCATCAACTTAGGAGCAGCCTATTCACTCTTCGCTTGAAGATACCCACAATATACTCGGACGGAAATACCGACGCAGGCAAGCTATTCCAGTCTTTCGTTGTACGAATATAATATAAATGGAATGGACAGGTTTCAATGCCAAAAACGTTATTTACAAAAAAAATAAAGAAAAAAACTGTACCCCAAACTTCCTCCTATGTTAATTCTTTAAAAATACGAATATATTAAATATTCCTTTATCTCTGTTAAGACGATTGCAAATTAAATCTATTTAACTTATATAATTCCAACAAAATATTTTTATCTTATATCTTAAAAGTTGCAGTAGGATGACTTGATGTGACAAAGAATGATTTACAGATGGCAATACCGGACAATAATAAATATCGACCAAGATTAATCCTTGTAGTAAAACAATTGATACATACATGAGGATTCATTCAAGCACGTCCTCTTAATCATCTGTCGCGAGTTGGAGTCAGTGTAGAAGGCGTCTTCGCCGGTGATGTTAGTCTTGTAAATAGTCACTACTTCCTTGCCCAGATCAGTACTGGGAAAAAAGAATATGAGATGAGGGTCTGTAATTTATTAAACATTGTTTAGTTAATTTATGAAGGAGCTCAACTTGTTATTTATATTTAAAATTTCTATCCTATTTTAGACTTTTATCGCAGATGTTAAGAAAAACAAAAAGTAGGTATATGATACCATTGTTGCTTAGGAGATTAAATGCCGGTTTTTAGATGATAAGAAAATGCTACGGAAAAACTTTCATATTTTAACTTTTAAAACTTATTTAACTTTTAAAACTTATTTCTTTATTTATTTATGTTTACTGTTAAAAACTTGGTACAATAGACATAACGTTAACTAAAATTAAAAAATATATCAATTAGCTGGTAAAACTATAATACTGAATCTTATGTGATCTTTAACAATCAGTTCTTAGCTTTATCACGTTTCGTATTTTCAATAAAACGAAATAAATCCCAAATATTACTACTATTTTTACTCTCTAATTTTTTCAAACTCGAATTAAGAATCTTTATGCCAAGATCGAGATCTTGGCATAAAGATTCTTAAGACTAAGCATAACAAAAGTAATTCACCCGATGGGTACTGGACCGACAATCCATTCAACCTCCACGAACTCTTCCCCGCGGTACAGCCGGAAGATCTGAGTGATCCAGTCACTGAACCTCTGTCTTATCTCCTTTATTAGTGCGCCACGGGTCGTGTGATACGTCACCGTATCGGCTACCTTTGGAATTTTAGCGGTTTATCAGAAATATGGAGATAAATTAAATCCTTTATTAAATTGTGAGACTTTTACATTAGGTATGTATATATTATCCTAAAATCGGTTCATCAAAACCGGTAACGACACGTGTGCTCGGTTGTCAGAGATTCGGTCGGCGTGATTTGACTAGTCGCGGGTTTATGCCCTGCTGACCTGATATTTTTTTCCATCTAATCGTAATCATCGTAAAAAGATAACCTAAAAGAGATAAAGTCGTATGTAACTAGATTTACTAGAATTGGTTTGTCCTTCTCCGGTCTGAAGCTGTACGCCCCAGATTGTGAAGCTTGTTGCGTCTGGCTGTAGTAATAGTAATTTTGCGACATCATGATTTTAATTCCGTCGACGTGTTGGATGGATTCGAGCAGACCGGTCGTCTTGTCTATCGTCACTTTTAAATACTGAAAGATAAGTTCTTGATTGATTTAAAAGTTAGAATGATAGTTGATGTCATCAAAATGTTTGTTATATTGACTTTATCTTAGTTGTATACTTTTAGCAAAAATATGTATCTCTTAAATTAGAAGTAGCCTTAAGAATGATTTTTTGTATGTTTTCTAACCATATCAATATCGTTTCAAATTATTTATTCTATTCCAACAGTGCCAATACAAATAACTTGTTACAGAATATTTTATCCCCCTTTTATTTTCTTAGGGGTGGACTTAAAAATAAAAATCGTATACCATACCCAAAGACATTTTCGTATCAGTGTTTTTGAAGGTTTAACAACAACAATAGACTTTTTATATGTAGCAACATATAAAAAATACTATTTTTGTTTTCTCTATAATATTTAAATAGGATTTCTTAAAAATACTTACTTCATTAGAGATGAAGGGAATAAGTTCTTGTTCCATATCTTTAGGCTTCTTAATAAATTGACCCTCGGCCTGAAATAATATGTTTTTTTCCTTAACACATTAATATTTTACCAAATTAAAATATCACATGTCGCACTCAAATAATCAGAGGTAGAGAAGCTTTCAATTTTGTTTACATGAAACACAATTATATAAAGTTAAACAAAGCTGCTGTCAAAAGAAAAACCAACAAAATACAAACAGAAGATACAAATAATAATTCTAACACATCACAAAAAACTGTTCACATTTCGTTTAGTATCTACCATACCAGCTGATCTCGTATGGGCGTTATGTAGTACGCGGTGAAGCCCAGAGGTGGGATGTTCTCGGCCTCGAAGGCCAGCTCCTGAATGGCCGAGGAGCTTCGTCCCGGCAAGTTGATAACGGCGGCCGGGAGTGGTACCAGCTGGTACTCTACCTCGTCGTCTAGAACATGACGTGGACTTGATGAAGGTATATCAAAGACTTGTGTATAATACGTCATGTATACACATGCAATTTAAACGTTATACTTGTAGATTATGGATACTACGTGGAAGAATAAGTAAATGTAAAAATTGTATTAAATCAATTATCTTGCATTGACTATATTTTCAAAAAGTTAAAATTTATTTGACGAAGTTATTTCATTGGCAAAAGTTTGCAAAATTAAAAAAAAATGGGGATCTTTATACGTTTGTCTGTGCGCTTATTTGTCTTCTAAATATGATTTTAATACTTCTTTCATATGGTGATTGTTTAGCGTTACCTAACCGCGAAGTCACCAGTCAATTCCAGAAAATTCTATTATAATATAATATAATAATTCTAATATAATAAATGTTTAAATTTGTGCCTGATTTAATACAAGCTGAAAAAAGATATAGACTAATTTTATCCCGGAAAATGTGAGGACACCATAGATCACCAAGAAACTAAGAGAAAATATAATTTTCTATTACCATGGGTATAACTTCCTAAAGAAACCACCAGCCACAGCTAGTATAGAATGACGTAAATAATTGTTAGCGACATACCGTTAAAGTCTCTGATAGAGTAATGCATTGCTATAGCCGGAAGTCGCACGTGGTGGTACGTCTTCACGCTGAGAGGATTGTAAACGAGCAGCAATATTGAGTCTTGGGTTTCTGAGAACTGAAACGATGTGTATTGAATATTAATGTAGCATTCTTTATATTTTCATACTTAAAAAGTTATTTTGACTTACTTTACACTGACTCATATTGAGTTGATGGCAAATGACAAACTGTTGGTTATTTTTTGTACGTCTGCTCGCACCCCAGGTAGGTGTTAAAATACTGTGAATAATATTAAGGAAGAGTTCGGGAATCAAAATATATAATAAACAAATATAAAGTACAATATAAAATATACAGATTGTCATAAAATTCATAACACTATTATAAAATTAAGGTATAAAATATAAATTACCCTAAAAATTGAGAAACTTTTCTCGAGCAGGCGTCAATGGCCTCTGATAGCAGTTTTACAAAATCATTAGTTACGTGTTGTTGACTTGTTCCTGTAAATATAGTATAGTACATATCATCGTCATTTAAAATTAATTAATGTTTTGAAGTTTAAGTATGGTATATGTATCAATTTATAAGTTGTTATATAATGTAGGTCCATATACCAACCTTGTGGTAGCCTATATTTGATAATATACAGTGACATTTTATTACTATTTATAGTAAAATAATTTGGTAATTGAAGTGTTTTTAGTTATTAAAAATATTTGTTTTCTATTCTTATATAACTTCAAGGAGATGCAGTATACTGATGGAGTTGTTAATACTTTTTACAAGGCGTTTTAAAAATATTCAAATATTTTTGTAAATTTATTATAATTACCAGTAATGGCGTCGTGGTGTAAGACCAAGCTGACTGCATGCCTTAAAAGATGCAGTTCGTAAGAATCTCCCATACGCGATAGAACCGTCAGCTGCTTTACTATCTACAAGACATTCAACATTCAATAACGTTATTCAGCAATAGAATATGTCTATAACAGGATTATTTGTACAATGGTTACACACTTTTTTGCGGTTTCAAAAGTTATGAAGTTTTTAGTGGTTACATATACAATAATTTAGTTAGCAAAATTATTTTTTTAAAGCAAAAACAAATTTAAAAAGGACATTATTTGTTAAAGAGTTATGTTTGTCTGACTGTCCAGTTATTAATTAAATATGAAGCACCTGAAGATAAATATGTGCTCTTCTCGCCAAATATTTCAGGGATGGTCGTGAAGAGTAGAATCCGGTCCAGTATGTGGTGGTGTCACTACCGTAAGGAAAATGGTCACCCTGGAAAAGCAAATAATATAATAGCTTTTCTTATATATTCTGAATTACATATTATATATTTAAAGTAAAGAACCATCTTGAATATGCCAATATCCCTACTATTTGGCAATAAATCTTAGGTATACTTGCAAAAGTTCAGTTTTTGTATAACGACATTAAAAAAAACGTAACCTTTTCTGTATGCACTGCCTTGTCCCGTCTTCCATATAAATAAATGGCCTTTAGATAACAAGCTGGCGTGGAGTAAAATATATTAACATCAGACATATTAGCTGGGTGTGTGTTGACGTGACTGGAACAAAAATAAACATAATATAATTGACAACGTCTTCCAAGTTTATAAATTAGTTAACTTAGCCATTGCTAAATTTGATCTCACTTTTAAGTAACTGTGTATATTTTGCAATTTAATTTTAATAAATTAATTATATGATTGTGAATAATTAGAACTTCCCATCGAATTGGTTGCGATGATTTTAGTTGTTCGTAAATTACTCATTTCATATTTACGTTTGTGAAACAGAGATCACAATAAAGAAATACCTGGCTGAGTTTGTTGTATGGTTCTTCTCAGACCAGGGCGCGGTTAAAACCCTCGAAATTTTAATTTTAAGTTGAAGAGTGATTTTATAGAAGGTCTTATTTCGATAAGAATGGTATCATAATAAGCCGTCCTGAGACTTTCATTTGACGTACAAAAGTGATCACTGGTGATGGATGGATGATTCAAAGAGGAAAAGTTATAAATAAATAAATAATTAAAGAATTAACAAGTCTCACGGTCAACAATGAGTCTAATTAATTCCTAGAAGTTTGAATTTTAATATTACATTGTTGATTTTATAATTTACGTAAAACGCCTGAATTCATTGAGAAATATAACTTTCCGTATTAAATTTACAATTCTATCTCGGCATCTATAATTAAAAGAAAGGACGTACTTAATCAACTTGTCAATATTCATGAACCAGTTGGCGGCGCTCTGGTAGGTAAAGTCTCCTCCCATGGTCACCATTATATTGTCATGGTCGTAGTACTTGGCCTGTCTTTCTATTATAGTTATGAAGTTATTTACCTGGAAATAAGTACAATGTCTTCAAGGCAAGAGTGAATAGGCTTTTACTAAGTTGATGCGCTTTACCACCTACAACTACACTTCCCATCAGGTGGAATGTAGTCAAGTGTCAACTTAGTTTAAGTGTAAAAAAAACCTGGAAGTATACCATATTAATATCTTGCTGTGAAGTGGCAAGTAAGCTTAATTGCTCAAGTCTTTATTTGGGTCTGACATTTTTATAACGTGATGGTTATTTACACTTACGGTACAAATGGAATAACTAAATTTTAAATGAGAGAATTAATTTTTGTATGGTAATGGTGCTGAATATAGTTGAAAATATAAGAATATAGAAACAGATTTTTGAATTAATTCAAATCAAGATTTCTTGGTGGAGTTGCAAATTACTTGACTTGCCGAAAATTAAATTTGTCGCTTTTTATATTTGTAGGAGCAATGAGCGACAGCGCATTTATTATATAAGTTGGTAGGTTGGTAGTTAACTGTAGGTATGAGATGGAAAAAGAAACAAAGACAAAAGAAGAGAGGGGAGAGGAATACGTTTTCAGTTTATCCATTCAGTACAAAAATTACACTTATTAGGTTCTTGTGTTCTTTGTATGTATCACTAACACGCTTATCTGCATTGTACACTTTGCTATCTGGGTCATCCACTATTGGCTCGTCGTTGCAAAGAAAATCGAAGCAGAAGCCTTCAGGTGAGTTGTACAAATTGAATAGGGTGTGAGTCATTATATCTGACATTTTACCTAAAACGTCGCTACCTCGCCACATAAATTCCATTCTACCCTCATCTATCATTAATTCTCGTTCTTTATGGTCTACTCTTCCTGGAAAATAAATTAATAATCATTTAAATGCAGATTATTAAAATACTAACTAAACTTACTAAAGATTGAAATATCTATAGAAATGACTAAATACACTGTGACCTATAAAGAGTCCATCAAAACCCATCTGAGCGAGCAAAGAGGTATGTTCTCTTGAATGTCCGTATGTGTCAATCTGCCACGCTGCTTTGGGCTTGCCACAAGGTCCGAGAGTGTCGTTCAGTTTTCTGAGAACCACAATTATCATTGCGATGTATTTAATTAAATATATTCATCTACAAAATGAGAAAATGTATTTTTTTATTATTCACGAACACCTTTAAATATTATCGTTACAAAAAGCGATAATGTTTTATTAAAAACAGAATAGCTAGTGATGCATTGGTCAAAATAAGTAGTCACAATTAACCGAAAAATATAAATTGTCTATCGGTAATTATAGTTTCGACTAACGCACCGCAGCCCCCAGGTGTAGTGATCTAGAAGCTGGAGATAGTCTGTCGTAGCTTCGTCAGCCTGCACCCAGCCGCCACCAGCGAATTGGATCCGCCCTTCTGCTACCAAAGCCCTGAATGTAGCCCTCGTCGCTCCACGCTGTTCCTTCCACCAACGCCAAAAATAAGCTGTTTCGGAGAAGGTGAACCTTGAACGGAAAACTTAATTACATTTCTGTGTAAAGAATGCATCACAAAAGCCTTCAATGTCAAAGACGGTTCATTGATATTTCATCATTGTAAGCCACGTAATAAATATTTTTAGAAAAAATATCATTTACTTTCTTCTCTTATCGTGCAACAGCTCCGACAGCACGGAATGGTAAATGAGTTGAACGTTGGCAGAACTGATGCTGGTTTTGGCTGAAATATTGTATAGTTTAGTGTATATTGTAAATTTCATCAAATACATCATCGTCATGAGTTTCATTGACGTAAGATAGTTCAAAATTCATCATAACTTAAAACATGTCATATTGAAACTAATTAATATGTTTAATGTTATATACTCACTGCCATAATAGTATTCATCAAATGTCTTAACCCAACCCGCGTCCATGTGGGAGTGGGGGACCAGATGTACGTTGAGGGCGCCATCTCTTGTTGGAGGACATTGCTGGGTAAATTTAGGAATGTATTTTTAAGAGAACTGTCGAAGGTATATTGGGTTCAATAGAATACGCAGTGATGAAGTACCATTCATTTGCTTTTACAAATTACAATATCAAATTATAAGCTTCAAAGCTAATTTCGTGGCTATTGGATAATAAAATCAAAGATATGTACTATCCATTTTTACAAGGGCCCATATATCGTTATGCATATATACAAATATTTACATATTTTATAAAATATAGTAGACCGTACAAATGTTGAACAAATAGAAAAATAATGGACGAATTTTGAAGTTTACTCCTAGGTAACCGAGCGCCGAATATCCGTAAATACTTCACTATACAATTTTATTTTAAAAATAATATTATTTTTTATAACACTCGTATTTTTTTGTTAATGTATTTTTAAAACTAAGTAGTTTTAAAAACGAAATAAATTGTACTTGCCTTGTATCCACACTCAATTTTCGGTCTTGTGGCTGCTATGACTAGTTTCAAAACAGTCAGTATATATAATAATTTGATCATGTTTTCCGTATATATGTGTAATTTACATAAATATACATTGATTATGTAGATGTCTGTATATTTTTTATTAAATATATTCTCAATGACTTTCTAAACTCTTCCGCAAATAATTAATAATCTTTTATTTATTTCTGAATTCAAATAAATTTACATGATTATTAATATATATACATGGAAATATATCTTTAATATATTCACAGTACTTGTCGCTCTCACACAGCTCGGCACTGACAATATCACCAGGCGCCATAGTCAAAGATGGTTTCAAAAGGCGTGTCTTTCCTTGCAATATTGAATTTTGTTAAATTAATACGATGGATAATTAGAGGTTTTTAAAAATTTTTCATTTTGACTTTATTGCAAACTTTTATCAAACTTATATCCAAATGTTTATAAATATACTTATATGTATAGTAGGCAAAATATTTAAGTAGGACGAAGGTCAATAACTTGGCTATTAAATCAGATAAATTCTACACGTAATCTAATAAGATATTTTATAAACATTGGAGGGGAGGTGGACTACGATTCGGAAACATTAGTAACAGTGGTTGTCCATTTAACTTATGATAAATGTGATATTAAACCGTTGTGTGCGAGGCTTTATTTAACCTGAAGGGTTAAATTTCAAGAAACAACCGTTACGTAAATATTGAACATAACCTTTCATAACTGGAATTGAAAATTTCATAATATCTGAACGCTTTGAAGATACTTAATATACAGCATAATATATAATACACTATTAATTTTGTATTAAATACTAATATTATTTATGTGTATTATATAAATTAGAATATAGGAATACTTGTAAAAATCCAGGCAAAGTAAAAAAACTTAAGACTATAACAGACAGGAGACACTAAATACTTTTTAGAATAAATATTCATTTATTTTTTGTCTATGGTGTCTCTTAAAATTCATAAACATAAATAAATATATACTTATGGTATTCCTGACAGACAAGTGACACTCCATCTGGTGCTGTCGATCTCAACAACGGACTTGCCATCCCTTAGGAATATAGAGGGATGAACGTCAATGTCCAGTTGGTATTAAAAAATAACTATTCTCTGTTATCGAAAAAATATATTAAATATACATTTTATATCTTTTTTTTGTATTTATCGAATTACAAAGCATGGACAGTTTCTTTTGTAATGAGGTAATGATGAATTTAAAGAAATCTCAGGCAAGTTATTGAATATAAAGTAGCTATGAGGAAAAAAAGAAAAAAAGAAATAAATTTCTATCAAAGGCAAACGCTCGTTAAAATTTCTTAAAATACAGATTGAGTAAATGGAAAATAGCACGTTACTTAATTCTAAGTTGATCTACTTATATCAGTATTTGATATAAGTTTATTTGATATATTTATCAAACATATATATATTCTTAAACATGTACCTAGCGATGAATCAGTGTCTGGATAACCGTATAAGTTTATCTCCAGTATAAATTATGTTTAATTTACTGTTAACAATCTAAAAAGTAATGGAATAATATACAATTATAATACTCGGTCGCAGCCAAATTATAGCCAGCTCTGTCTAATTTTGTCGTATAGTTCAAGATAGAATGAGTTTTGACCTTACTATTAATTTATTGACCAAGGAAATCTTACTCTTAAGATAAATGTTAAGTGATTGTTAAATATACTCTGTGGTTTGTTACTCAATATGTTATAGTATAATAGCAATTTAAGGATATATGTAAGTAGCCTAGTATAATATATAAATGAATAACTCAACTCAAAAACCAGAGATTCTCGAGTTACATTATGTTTTTATAGTAATAATATTACTTTTGTTACGTTAGAAAAGACAACCGATAAAACAATACATCTAGCATTAAATAAAATGCTATCCATGGACTTCTGCAAATATAGAAATTTTAAAATTGCCCTACTCGAGAATAATGAAGATTAGGACACAGGGTGGGGTTTGGACAGCCTCACTTTTAGACTAGGAATATATCTTTTACGAAACGCAACTATTATAGCCACTTCTCGCCGATATTTTGTGAGAGGGTGGTACCTATTCCCGTCGAACCACTTCTATATGACTACTGGCACAAACCCCACCCTTCCAGACACCCACACCAGACAATATTATTTTTAAAATAAAATTGTATAGTGAAGTATTTACGGATATTCGGCGCTCGGTTACCTAGGAGTAAACTTCAAAATCCGTCCATTATTTTTCTATTTGTTCAACATTTGTACGGTCTACTATATTTTATAAAATATGTAAATATTTGTATATATGCATAACGATATATGGGCCCTTGTAAAATCCAATAGCCACGAAATTAGCTTTGAAGCTTATAATTTGATATTGTAATTTGTAAAAGCAAATGAATGGTACTTCATCACTACGTATTCTATTGAACCCAATATACCTTCGACAGTTCTCTTAAAAATACATTCCTAAATTTACCCAGCAATGTCCTCCAACAAGAGATGGCGCCCTCAACGTACATCTGGTCCCCCACTCCCACATGGACGCGGGTTGGGTTAAGACATTTGATGAATACTATTATGGCAGTGAGTATATAACATTAAACATATTAATTAGTTTCAATATGACATGTTTTAAGTTATGATGAATTTTGAACTATCTTACGTCAATGAAACTCATGACGATGATGTATTTGATGAAATTTACAATATACACTAAACTATACAATATTTCAGCCAAAACCAGCATCAGTTCTGCCAACGTTCAACTCATTTACCATTCCGTGCTGTCGGAGCTGTTGCACGATAAGAGAAGAAAGTAAATGATATTTGACATTGAAGGCTTTTGTAATGCATTCTTTACACAGAAATGTAATTAAGTTTTCCGTTCAAGGTTCACCTTCTCCGAAACAGCTTATTTTTGGCGTTGGTGGAAGGAACAGCGTGGAGCGACGAGGGCTACATTCAGGGCTTTGGTAGCAGAAGGGCGGATCCAATTCGCTGGTGGCGGCTGGGTGCAGGCTGACGAAGCTACGACAGACTATCTCCAGCTTCTAGATCACTACACCTGGGGGCTGCGGTGCGTTAGTCGAAACTATAATTACCGATAGACAATTTATATTTTTCGGTTAATTGTGACTACTTATTTTGACCAATGCATCACTAGCTATTCTGTTTTTAATAAAACATTATCGCTTTTTGTAACGATAATATTTAAAGGTGTTCGTGAATAATAAAAAAATACATTTTCTCATTTTGTAGATGAATATATTTAATTAAATACATCGCAATGATAATTGTGGTTCTCAGAAAACTGAACGACACTCTCGGACCTTGTGGCAAGCCCAAAGCAGCGTGGCAGATTGACACATACGGACATTCAAGAGAACATACCTCTTTGCTCGCTCAGATGGGTTTTGATGGAATCTTTATAGGTCACAGTGTATTTAGTCATTTCTATAGATATTTCAATCTTTAGTAAGTTTAGTTAGTATTTTAATAATCTGCATTTAAATGATTATTAATTTATTTTCCAGGAAGAGTAGACCATAAAGAACGAGAATTAATGATAGATGAGGGTAGAATGGAATTTAAGTGGCGAGGTAGCGACGTTTTAGGTAAAATGTCAGATATAATGACTCACACCCTATTCAATTTGTACAACTCACCTGAAGGCTTCTGCTTCGATTTTCTTTGCAACGACGAGCCAATAGTGGATGACCCAGATAGCAAAGTGTACAATGCAGATAAGCGTGTTAGTGATACATACAAAGAACACAAGAACCTAATAAGTGTAATTTTTGTACTGAATGGATAAACTGAAAACGTATTCCTCTCCCCTCTCTTCTTTTGTCTTTGTTTCTTTTTCCATCTCATACCTACAGTTAACTACCAACCTACCAACTTATATTATAAATGCGCTGTCGCTCATTGCTCCTACAAATATAAAAAGCGACAAATTTAATTTTCGGCAAGTCAAGTAATTTGCAACTCCACTAAGAAATCTTGATTTGAATTAATTCAAAAATCTGTTTCTATATTCTTATATTTTCAACTATATTCAGCACCATTACCATACAAAAATTAATTCTCTCATTTAAAATTTAGTTATTCCATTTGTACCGTAAGTGTAAATAACCATCACGTTATAAAAATGTCAGACCCAAATAAAGACTTGAGCAATTAAGCTTACTTGCCACTTCACAGCAAGATATTAATATGGTATACTTCCAGGTTTTTTTTTACACTAAAAAGATCTATTTTTAACAGTATAAAGCATTTTCAAAGCATTTTTAGTACCTTCAAAAATAGATTTTTTCAAATATCTCGGTAAAAAATGCAGCTAAAATATTGTTTTAGACGTGGAGAAATGCGCCTCAAAAAGATCTATTTTAATCAGTATAAAGCATTTTCAAAGCGTTTTTAGTACGTTCAAAAATCGATTTTTTCAAATATCTCGGTAAAAAATGCAGCTAAAATATTGTTTTAGACGTGGAAAAATGCGCTTGAAAAAGATCTATTTTTAACAGTATAAAGCACTTTTGAAACGTTTTTAGTACCTTCAAAAATCGATTTTTTAATTTTGAAAAATCGATTTTAGTACAGTGAAAAATCGATTTTACTACTTTCAAAAATCGATTTTTTCAAATATTTCGGTAACAAATGCAGCTAAAATATTGTTTTAGACGTGGAAAAATGCGCTTTAAAAAGATCTATTTTTAACAGTATTAAGCATTTTCAAAGCATTTTTTGGTACCCTCAAAAATCGATTTTTTCAAATATCTCGGTGAAAAATGCAGCTAAAATATTGTTTTAGACGTGGAAAAATGCGCTTGAAAAAGATCTATTTTTAACAGTATAAAGCACTTTTGAAACGTTTTTAGTACCTTCAAAAATCGATTTTTTAATTTTGAAAAATCGATTTTAGTACAGTGAAAAATCGATTTTACTACTTTCAAAAATCGATTTTTTCAAATATTTCGGTAACAAATGCAGCTAAAATATTGTTTTAGACGTGGAAAAATGCGCTTTAAAAAGATCTATTTTTAACAGTATTAAGCATTTTCAAAGCATTTTTTGGTACCCTCAAAAATCGATTTTTTCAAATATCTCGGTAAAAAATGCAGCTAAAATATTGTTTTAGACGTGGAAAAATGCGCTTTAAAATGATCTATTTTTAACAGTATAAAGCATTTTCAAAGCATTTTTGGTACCCTCATAAATCGATTTTTTTCAAATATATCGGTAAAAAATGCAGCTAAAATATTGTTTTAGACGTGGAAAAATGCGCTTGAAAAAGATCTATTTTTAACAGTATAAAGCATTTTCAAAGCGTTTTTAGTACCTTCAAAAATCGATTTTTTCAAATATCTCGGTAAAAAATGCAGCTAAAATATTGTTTTAGACGTGGAAAAATGCGCTTGAAAAAGATCTATTTTTAACAGTATAAAGCACTTTTGAAACGTTTTTAGTACCTTCAAAAATCGATTTTTTAATTTTGAAAAATCGATTTTAGTACAGTGAAAAATCGATTTTACTACTTTCAAAAATCGATTTTTTCAAATATTTCGGTAACAAATGCAGCTAAAATATTGTTTTAGACGTGGAAAAATGCGCCTCAAAAAGATCTATTTTTATCAGTATAAAGCATTTTCAAAGCGTTTTTAGTACCTTCAAAAATCGATTTTTTCAAATATCTCGGTAAAAAATGCAGCTAAAATATTGTTTTAGACGTGGAAAAATGCGCTTTAAAAAGATCTATTTTTAACAGTATAAAGCATTTTCAAAGCATTTTTTGGTACCCTCATAAATCTATTTTTTCAAATATCTCGGTAAAAAATGCAGCTAAAATATTGTTTTAGACGTGGAAAAATGCGCCTCAAAAAGATATATTTTTATCAGTATAAAGCATTTTCAAAGCAGTTTTTGGTACCCTCAAAAATCGATTTTTTTAAATATCTCGGTAAAAAATGCAGCTAAAATATTGTTTTAGACGTGGAAAAATGCGCTTGAAAAAGATCTATTTTTAACAGTATAAAGCACTTTTGAAACGTTTTTAGTACCTTCAAAAATCGATTTTTTAATTTTGAAAAATCGATTTTATTACAGTGAAAAATCGATTTTAGTACGTTCAAAAATCGATTTTTTAATTTTGAAAAATCGATTTTAGTACCGTGAAAAATCGATTTTAGTACCCTCAAAAATCGATTTTTTCAAATATCTCGGTAAAAAATGCAGCTAAAATATTGTTTTAGACGTGGAAAAATGCGCTTTAAAAAGATATATCTTTAACAGTATTAAGCATTTTCAAAGCATTTTTTGGTACCCTCAAAAATCGTTTTTTTCAAATATCTCGGTAAAAAATGCAGCTAAAATATTGTTTTAGGCGTGGAAAAATGCGCTTGAAAAAGATCTATTTTAACAGTATAAAGCATTTTCAAAGCATTTTTTGGTACCCTCAAAAATCGATTTTTTTAAATATCTCGGTAAAAAATGCAGCTAAAATATTGTTTTAGACGTGGAAAAATGCGTTTTAAAAAGATTTATTTTTAACAGTATAAAGCATTTTCAAAGCGTTTTAAGTACGTTCAAAAATCGATTTTTTCAAATATCTCGGTAAAAAATGCAGCTAAAATATTGTTTTAGACGTGGAGAAATGCGCCACAAAAAGATCTATTTTATCAGTATAAAGCATTTTCAAAGCGTTTTTAGTACCTTCAAAAATCGATTTTTTCAAATATCTCGGTAAAAAATGCAGCTAAAATATTGTTTTAGACGTGGAAAAATGCGTCTCAAAAAGATCTATTTTTAACAGTATAAAGCATTTTTGAAGCGTTTTTAGTACCTTCAAAAATCGATTTTTTTAAATATCTCGGTAAAAATGCAGCTAAAATATTGTTTTAGACGTGGAAAAATGCGTTTTAAAAAGATTTATTTTTAACAGTATAAAGCATTTTCAAAGCGTTTTAAGTACGTTCAAAAATCGATTTTTTCAAATATCTCGGTAAAAAATGCAGCTAAAATATTGTTTTAGACGTGGAGAAATGCGCCACAAAAAGATCTATTTTATCAGTATAAAGCATTTTCAAAGCGTTTTTAGTACCTTCAAAAATCGATTTTTTCAAATATCTCGGTAAAAAATGCAGCTAAAATATTGTTTTAGACGTGGAAAAATGCGTCTCAAAAAGATCTATTTTTAACAGTATAAAGCATTTTTGAAGCGTTTTTAGTACCTTCAAAAATCGATTTTTTAATTTTGAAAAATCGATTTTATTACAGTGAAAAATCGATTTTAGTACGTTCAAAAATCGATTTTTTAATTTTGAAAAATCGATTTTAGTACCGTGAAAAATCGATTTTAGTACCCTCAAAAATCGATTTTTTCAAATATCTCGGTAAAAAATGCAGCTAAAATATTGTTTTAGACGTGGAAAAATGCGCTTTAAAAAGATATATCTTTAACAGTATTAAGCATTTTCAAAGCATTTTTTGGTACCCTCAAAAATCGTTTTTTTCAAATATCTCGGTAAAAAATGCAGCTAAAATATTGTTTTAGACGTGGAAAAATGCGTTTTAAAAAGATTTATTTTTAACAGTATAAAGCATTTTCAAAGCGTTTTAAGTACGTTCAAAAATCGATTTTTTCAAATATCTCGGTAAAAAATGCAGCTAAAATATTGTTTTAGACGTGGAGAAATGCGCCACAAAAAGATCTATTTTATCAGTATAAAGCATTTTCAAAGCGTTTTTAGTACCTTCAAAAATCGATTTTTTCAAATATCTCGGTAAAAAATGCAGCTAAAATATTGTTTTAGACGTGGAAAAATGCGTCTCAAAAAGATCTATTTTTAACAGTATAAAGCATTTTTGAAGCGTTTTTAGTACCTTCAAAAATCGATTTTTTAATTTTGAAAAATCGATTTTAGTACAGTGAAAAATCGATTTTACTACTTTCAAAAATCGATTTTCATAAATTTAGAGAATTTTGAATACCCTCGGGTACTTCTTACATATAAAATACGAAAGTAATAAGTAAGAGTCGTAACATACATTCAGTGAGTGTCATGATTCGTTATGTAACATCCTACATTAAATTGAACGAGGGAGTGCTTCTACAATTGTCAAGAAATTGTAACCTAGATGGTGTTATGACTTTCTTTTAGGCAATACAATTGTTTGCGACAAGGCATTGTAGAAGGAAATTAGATGCAGTTTAAACATTTGTTTAAAAAAAAAAGGAGTAACAATAAAGAATCCATAAACAATGTTTTTGCTTAGGTTTTGTTATTATTACTATTTATAATTTGAAGTTTTAAATAATATTAATATACCTTAATTAATTATTAATTAATAACCGAAAATTACTGACGGTAAATAACAATCAATTAGAATTTCAGTTTATTCATTTAAATGATTAGTTTCACAGACAGTATTATATAAATTTAAAAAGATATTCACGAGATGGTCTCTAAGGAGTCTTAGAATACACTTTCTATGTCAATAAAATTCGTTTTAATACGTATTTGACGATGAAAGGCTCGTTAAGACGGAACGTTTAAAGATACGGTATCTAAATGAAGCCTTGGCGAGTGAACGCCGAAGAAATAACATGCCATAGGAATATACATTGTTAAAAGCGACTAAATGTTAAAAATATAAAATATAATTTTAACTTTTATGTTAAAATCATATTTTATATTTTTATTTAATTGTTATACCTGTATTACAGCTCAAAATAACATGTAAATTACCGTCATTAATATATATTTACCATGTGTATTATTTTTGTGAAGATTTAATATTATTTACGTATTGACAGCAGAGCTAGTTATTAAAGAATTAATAAAGCAGAACATATGGTTTTTCTCACTAACAATTTTTTATATATTTGTGGTCTAAATGAATAAAATCTAAATTTATTATGCATTTCTATCATGTGGAAAATATATTATGAATAAATTTTGTTCTTTTTCATTCGCAAATATAATAAATATAACAAACATCAGAGCGTAATATAAGCTCTCCAATATTTACGACTCGTTCAAAGCCTAAAATTTACGTTGTTGTTTATATACAAGATAAATTCAAAAAAGGTTTAATATTATAATATTTCATTTTAATAAATTGAAAATAATAGCTAAGGGCTGAATATAATTTTAATAATTATGATAATTTTACTGTAATTGCTGATTTAAATAACTTTCAGCGCTTGAATGATTTATTTACATCCTTCATAAAAGTACGTAGCAGTCAGCAACGCTACTTATAATGTTTGAAGCATTATAAAAAACTTGCTGACACTTCTCAAAGATTTTTTTTTAATAAAGCATGACAATAGTGTTGTACATACACATAAATGTTATATTATATGAAAACAACGATCAATGTTAACAATTCTTTCTAACAATTATTTATTTTACCGTAAAAAAGTGTTAAAAAATGTTATCAATTGTTATAGGCCGGTAATTTTAATATATGTAAAGTGAAGCCATTTATCACAAGGTTTTTTCATACAAGCACGGTTTAATGCGAACCAACATACATTGCAATTAAAATAACTGTCTTTACTTATGTGAAACATGTATTATTATTGTACGTATTGTATTGTACGAAAAAACTTATGTTTGTGCTAAATAAATTGTGAAATGCAATGCAACGCAACAGCAAAACGTGCCACAAAGAAATAGTGTATGCATCAACGTAAAAAAATGGTAGAATTTGTGTACTTTGTTGGGATTATTAATTATTAAATTGAATAAGTAATATTATTATTAATTTTTTTATTAATAATCTCTTATTATATTAAAATAATTGCTCTATGTACTAGGAAATAATTTAAATATTATTTAAATATTTTTTATTTTCAAACTTTATTCACTTAGATGGAATCATTATGATAAAAATAACAGTTTAACCATATTGTCTGTGGAGATAAAAAGTTGAGCCCAATTTTATTACTCTCTACAGCTTGCGGATGAACACCGCATGTCTCTGATGATGTATCAAAATGACGATACATTATACACGACTGGAGATTTAGTTATACATTTGAATTTAGTAAAATTCTCATTCAGTTAAAATAATAAAAAGTAGGAACTGGGTCAAATAACGCTGCTATGATTTCTAATTACAAATACGAATATAAATAACGAAATATCTCAAAGGAGGTGACTTATTGAATGGACACTTGTATTATTTCACACAAGACGGTCTTTATCGATATAATGACAAAATGACGTGAGGATAACAGCTGTCTCACTTGAATTAGAAACGAATAACAAATGTTATTGCAGCTTTTGTTAGCACTTGATGGATGTTTTTTTTTAAATAAAAGTTTGGACAATTTTACTATGGACGTATATTATAAAATTATGCACAGCTACTATTTATTATTTAGGTATGTTTTCGTTGTAAAATGATCATGGTTGATGATTTCAGTTTATATTTTTCATAAAATACAGTAAATGATATCGAACCAAAAACATTATGTAAAAAACTAGCCAAGTCTCGATAGAGCTGCTTGTTTATCTTTAAAAAGTAATGAAATCTAGATAAAGTCGTGCCAAGTCTAAGGTTCCTTACTGCGATTTCTTTATTATAAAATTTAATGTGTGACTTGGCCGTTGACGTTAATTGTTTTTGTTGTTAATAATTTAATCTGCAATACTTTCTGAGTATGTACAATCAAGAAACTTATTACCTATGGACTCAATTTAACAATTAAAATAAATACGTAGCCATTAGACATAACATAATTGTATTCCATGGTCGTTAATAACTAATGGTCGTGGAGGACCATGGAGGACCATGGAGGACCATGGAGGCAGACGGAGGGCGCTGAGTAACACTAGAAACGTGCTCATCTCGCTAACAGCTGGGGATGATCGGAGGCTGCAAAGTATCAATGTGCTATAAACTTCCATACAGATTATATTACATTTCGAGAATGTGTGGTAATAATAGTTTTAACGACGACAGCAAAAATATTAAAATCTTTAATTTTTTGAATATCAAAAATATAAAGAACAATGTTTTGATTTCAAGTACTTATAGAATTATAAATATCTGAATGAATTAATCTACCCTCAACAAAGGGTTACACAAAAAAGTTTTTATATAACACTTTTTACTTGTTGACATTCCTTCATAATTTTGTTGACTCACGTACTTACAGAGATTCGCAGTATAGTAATAGTAAACATTGACTCGGAACCAACCCTATAAAAATCATAAGCCATACATAAATTTATTTTTAAAGAAGTATAGAATGAAATATAAAGCGAAACGGACAGGGATACGAGCCCGCGACCTCTGGGAAACCGTCCCGTCACTCTACCGAATGAGTTACCGTATCGCTGAATTTAGAACTCTATACATATTCGTCTTTTTAACAGAACGGTGGTGACATATATTACATTACATAATATTACATTGTATAATATTTCTTTTGAAAATCCTAAACAATGCATTTAACTTTGCAGAATAGATTACCATTGAAAAGGGTATAATTACTTATAAAAAGCGTTATTTTTTTTAAGAGTTTTACCTTTTTTTTCTCTGGACAGTCTTACATTTCTTTTCGGTGAACTGCCAAAAGTACCTATACCGAAGTGATTACATAATGTTTCTTTTTAATGGATAAATAAAAAAAAGTTCCTTAAGGAAAGATATATTTATTATTTAAAGTAAGGTAAGGTAAAGGTGAGTTATAAAGGTTAAAACACACGGTACACTGTTAAAAAAAAAGGATAAGAGTCTCCGTTATGTGGTTGATTATGTAACAGAAGAGATATAAGTTTACTTTAATAATTCCTACGAAATACTGCCCGAAGACTTTTTAAATAATAAAAACATTGGTAGATACAATAGAAAAATGGAATCATACTATTAAAAATTATAATTTCCGAACGTTTAAATTAAAACTAAGAACATCAATGTAATTTTCTCATCTATTGTCACTCCGAGCAAAGATATATATATTTCATGCTTATGACAAAATGTAAATACAATTTAATTTAAATAACAATTAATATACAAATTTATGTAATGTATTGTGGTTTACATAAATTTCAATGCTAGATTTTGTTATCCATGTATTCTTAAGAACATTTTTTTTTTCACTATAATTCAAATATATATTTTTTTATTTTTTTTTATTTTACACTTAAAATATGTTGACGCCTGACTACATTCCACCTGATGGGAAGTGGAAATGTAGTCGTAGGTGGTAAAGTGCATCAACTTAGTATAAGCCTATTCACTCTTGCCTTGAAGACACCCACATTGTACTTGGATGGAAATACCGACGCAGGCAAGCTGTTCCACTTCTTCGCTGTCCGATTTAAAAAAGATGAAGCATCTTTTCATATTGATGGCCTGAAATATCTACGTTACTATTGTTTGATATTACTTTTCGTTCTTCGGTATCTCCCGAGAGCGGGCCTGCTGTTGAAATTGTTCCCTTTTAATTGGTTTTCAGTCGATTACAGGACTCAATAGCATGATATCTTTCTACCATGACACTTTATCAAAATATTCATCACTTCCCTTATGATATTAAGGCTCATTAATATAAAAAGCCTTTAAAATTATCACCTAAAAGTATAAATTTTTAATAAAAAAAGTCATGACAATTTTTGTTTAAAAAAAAACCATATAAAAATCTAAAAATTAAAAAGCCTTCCAATGTCAGAGAATTTTTAAAGATTTAATATTATATAATTGTATAAATATGTTAAGTTTATGTTTACTTTGAAAGATCATGTATCTTCTATTTTAGTGTGTGGTTTTATTTACTATATATTGTGTAAGTTAGAATACTAATATGAAAACATATGTGGCTAAAGAGCAATTGCAAATTGTATTGTCAATTTTCAAAACTCTGTACAGTTTGTACTGTACTGCTATATTATTTGTTACAATGAAATATATAGCACAGACTGTTTGTAAATTAAAAAACTTTATTTTTATTAAAATATTATAATTTTCCAATATATACCGACGAACATGGTTACAATAAGACATTTATCTTTATTGATATATAATTGTATTTTTTGGTATAGAACATCACAAAACTTATTAAATAATTACTTACGAGCAAATGATAGTAATAAAAAAATACTGCTAACTCTTTAACTAAACATAACACAGGCACGTACGATATTGAGTATAAAAATACTTATTATTCCAATATTATACTGCATTAATATTTTGATTGTTTTGACCGATTAACACACACGACACTGTAAGACCACGCGGACTGAGGGGTACGTCTCTACAGAGAGCTTCATATTAACTAAATATACAGTAAAGCTTTTACCAGCGCGAGTTCAAATAGAATCACGCACGTTATTATTTATTTTAATTATATATTTATATATATAATATTTATTTCCTATAGATCCGTAATTTACCAAACACGGAATGCCTTTTGAATTTATATTTCTTAGTAAGTATTTAGTAACCTTCAATAAATAATACTACAATAATAGCAACAATTTAACTAACATAGTATTTTTGTTGATACACTCTTAAGTCTTATCCCTTATTTATTTAATCATACTGCTTACATTCCACCTTTGATTTTAATAAATACTTTTGTATGCAATAATAAAGAAAAGACGTCTAAAAATACCTTTTCATAATAAAATGTAATAATACAAAAACACCTATATACAAAAATAACTGCTATAGAATTATTATATTTGGCAAACACCGCATTTAGAAAGAAATGCTACAATCATTAATTTATAATTGTCACAGTAATATTACATATATTTGACAGTTATAAACAGACATAAACAGTTGAAAAATAACCACAAAATATGCGTGTATTAGTATTTGTTTTTAAGATTTCAGTTTATTTTGTCATAACTTGTCGTAACTGAGACCAGTCGTGAACGAACATTGTTGTTACAAGCTTCTACGGAACAATGACGCTCGAGACAGAATAGCACTTATTAAACCCTAGGAACGCCACGTTAGTAAAATGTCACTCTGCAAAGTCGTGACAGGTCACTAGTTTTATAATAATATTAATACTTCCTATACTGTTGCACTTCATTCTGTATTTCTTACTGTTACATAAACACTACATAGTTTTAAGTATATAGTGTATATGTAACAGAATTATTATTATTAGAATACAATGATATGACTAAACTTGAATTTCAAACGAATTTAGGTACATTAAAATATATAGTCAATTATTTTTTTTTCCTATTACTATTATATTTTCTTTTATTGTGCCTTGATTTGAACTTACACCTCACATACATAAGTACTTTAGCTTCATCATTTTAAAAACATATAAACTAATAGCAGTTTATTTTACAGTGTTTTAATTAATTGTTTTAGTAAATAAGGTTAATTGTAACTGATTTGTGTGTGTGTTGTGTTTTGATTGTGTGTTAATGTTCACTGTAACTAGACACACACACACACACACGCACACACACACACACACACACACACACACACACAGCATGTCTACTGTTGAAGTAAGTTAACTGTCATGGGTGTGTTCTCGTACAGTATGAGGTAATTGAACAGTGTATAGGATTTCTACAGTATATGTTTTCCCTCTTATTGATGTAAGTACCGGAGTGAGTCCCGTATGTATAAAGGACTGAATCGTCATTATCAGTGATTTTTATTAACAATTATTGATTGAAAGCTAATTTGAAAAGTAGGTAATCTCATGTTAGTTCAAATCATTATTTTCTACAGCTTCGTGTTTCTTACGAGAGGCGAATGTTTTTTCTTTTGAAATATTTTTCTTTGGTACATTTTGCTTGGGATGCAAAGCCTAGAACTGGAATGAAGTATGTGTTCGGTGATCGCGGAACCAGTACATTTTCTTTAAACTTCTTACTTGCTTTCTTTATTTTGTTTTGACATTTCTTATATAACTTTTGTCACAGTCGCACGGAACCAAATATACTCATGAACCTTTTAAGATTTGCTATCTATTGGTGATTGTACTAATTGTCCTATTTAGGTAAACGGGCGAAAAACCATTTTAATACCAAATTGTTGGCGAGTTAGGATTTTCCAAACACACACATACCTGTATTATAAGAAAAATAATTAATTTACGACCCACATTTGTAAAACCAGCTACAAGTTCAGTAGTATTTTTATCATTCATCATTTATTAACTAAGTTGACAAGATACGTAAAAAAAATATGTTTTGCACCATTATACAATAAAACAATATTGATTACATTACAGAGTTGTGACAAACAACAATTAAAACAAGTGTCAGTACAGTACAGTACAGTACAGTACAGTACAGTACAGTACAGTACAGTACAGTACAGTACAGTATAGTACAGTACAGTACAGTACAGTACAGTATAGTACAGTACAGTACAGTACTTTGCGATGCGATTACTGCGGTAATAAATAAATATATACGTGAAGTGTAAATTTTGTATTCGTCTTAAAAGTTTACAAAATTTTAATAAATTACAGCCAAATCCGTAACATTGAGTAGCAATGTATATATTTAAAAAAATATTTACACTCTGGATATTATTACATGCAGGTTTTAAGTTGATACAGGTTTTCCATAAATATAAGTATTCTGACAATTAGATACAAATATAATTAATTACAATAGTAAAAAGGCATATATTATATATAATTCTTCTATCTATAATGATAACTCAAGGGCTCATAGAGCGGTTAATACACATATATTAATTCAAACTTAAATTATTTGAAAATGTCTTATAATATACAGTAACTACAATGAAAAAAGTAACGCTTAAAGTGTTTTATAATGTAATATATGCTTTTTATTTTGATTAAGTATCCATTTTCCACATGACAGTAATATTACTCATATGAAGGAATCATACAATCCGGATATCGTTTAGAAATACTAAATTTAGTACGTTTTGAAATTTTAATATTCAGTGTAATTTTCTAAAAAAAGACTATATAATTACTTTATAAAATAAATTAACCAATTTTCAGATTTCTAGCTTTATTTTGGCTATGCGATGACAGTCGGTCGCGACAAACGGCCCAAGATAACTCCAATGAACGTATCAAATATAAACAGAACCATCTTATAATAATGACATATCTTACATTTTGATGTAGACAGTGACAAATGAAGGATTACAGAGCAATCTGCACAACAACAAGGGAGCTGAAACGTCACGTGCTTAAAGGGAATGAAATATGTAACTAAAAAGAAGGCCTTTGTTGAATATTGATGAGCTAGTAACTAAATCTGCTAGATTACAGCTTTATGTAATATTAATATATAAATATAAGTAATATTGAAATATACAGTAAAATTAAATAAGCTTTGCTATTACACAAGATCAAAAATAATTTTTAAACTGGTGTAACAAACGACACAAAAGCTTTTCAACTCTACTAATTCATTTACACTAATCTGATTAATAATGTGATATGGAAGTATTGTAGACAGAACAAAGTATATTCATGAGTGTATAAAGATAACTAGAAATTTTTGTTTTTTTTTTAGTTTCTGTACACTAACTTATACACCAATTTTTTTAATTAAACTAATATCAATTTTTTTCGTGGTTAAAAATTTCTTGATGGATTTTTTTATGCTTCATTTATTTTATTTATTATTTTAATAATTACAAATCAGGCGAGTGTAAATCTATATCCGAGTTATTCAATATTTGTATAAATATCATATTTATATTATAATAATTATAAAATAAAATGTATCAAAACAGCAAAAAAATATTTTTCAATGTCTTGATCTTTCAATCAATCATATTGTTGACAGTTTAGAGGCTTTCTTTCACAACTATAAATGAAGAATAAACGACACTAACAAATAAACCATGATAATATTAAGTGTTGACTCTACCTACTTGAACCGTTTATATTATCTTTAATATTGCTTCAGGCGCGACGTCCAAGGAAAAATAAACTGTTGTCATAAATGGAGCCACTAACTTTTATTTCACGCTTCACTAGTGGTAATATATAGATTATTTTCCTAAATTACATATTACAATTTATTTAAGAGTCTTCGAACAAAATAATTAATACTCTAAATAGTATTTATTGTCTTAAATATTAGAAGAGCCGGTACAAATGATATAAAAACAATGTAGCTGAAAATTACTTATATGATTTATTTCAGAAATAAATAAATATAAAACGAAATTGAAAAACGTTAACGAAGCAAAATATTTATCAAGTATTAATAATAATAAATATTTAAGCATTAGGTACCTTGGAGGTATGGTTTGTTTCACAACGTTAAAATATATTTTCGTTTTGGAGAAACGACTAAAAGGAAGAATAAAGGAAAGAAGAAGACTAAAGAAAAGATTTATATTCGATATTATAAAGAATTTCTAGAAATCTATGAGATTTGTATATATTAAATGTAGTGGGAAAGAAATATATAATCGACATAGGAAGAGATTACAAGACACCCATTAATATTTTTAAAATTTGGGAACAGCCTATGCTTTGCTTATCATGCACGGGCCAACTTTACTCTAATAGCTACTTGTTTTAATATTTTTATCGGTTATTAAATAATTAATTTATAAGAATAATTATATTAATATTATACTAGTATATATTATATTATTTCCCTCTGTTTGGATCGCGACCGCGCTGGCGAAATATCATTAGACATCGAGCTGCCCGTTTAGCAATTTACATATTTTGTAAGAAGCTTAATTTTTGCTATTTTGTAATTTGTGTTTCTGTTGTATAAGAGTGTAAATAAAACGTTGTTCGAAGGTATGTTATTTGCAATTAAGTTAAACTAGCTAATTTTCCTGTCCTTAAAACAACCCTTAAGGCTATTCTTAAATCTAAATTTCAAGATGTTTCTAATTAAAAAATAGTTTCCTATGAATTTCTTAACTTTGAAGTTTGTTATTGTTACAGCCCCTCGAGCCTGTGTCAACTGCACGTTGTACTACTCCAAGTTCGATTGTTTATTATATAACTTTGAACTTATTGAAACCACAACGCTTAATTAAATTAATAATTATTTGTTATTATCGCTCTGTTTCTTTTAAAATGAAAACGCAAAAAGCAAACTAAAGCATGAAATACATTATTAATTTAAAGATATAATATAATACTTTTAAAAATTTAAACACAAAAAACATACTAAATATACAATAATAAATACACAAACTGCATATATAATGTTATATATGTAATATGATATATATATATATACAATAATAATAATACGCTATGTAAAAGTTAACACGTTTTCTTGGAGAGATACTTACAGATACGTTTCTTGAACTTATTATGAGCGCGTCGGAGAAGATCGGGGAAATGATATTCCATCTATATGGAAAAGAAATATGACTCTTTCATGAATTGGTTATTCACGAAAGAGTCATATTAGAATTGGAGAAATCAAACATATTATTTTTAGCTGTACAAATGCAGAAACTGTCTGAGAGCAGTTTAATAAGCATAGACATAATACAGGCACAAACCTATCCTAACTAACTTACTAAAGAACTAATGAACTTTTATGGTGTGAACATGAATATCGGTTGTGTCTTTTCAATGTCCATCTATATATACTGCAAAGTTAAAAATATTCGTTAGGATTTTTGAAAAAAGCCTAATAGATGTCACCACCGTTGTGATAAAAGACGAATATATATAGAGTGCTTAATTCACCGAGTCTGGTGACATGGTATTCAGTGATATGGTAGCTCAATTCGTAGAGCGATGCAACGGTTTTCCAGAGGTCGTGGGTTCGAATTCCTGCCCGTATTGGTTTATTTTTCATTATATTTTTATTTAAAAATTAATAAGCTTAACATTGTTTTACATGTTTCAATATATTTTTCAAACATTTTAATTTTTGTATAATAAGTATTTAGATTAACTTATTGTTTTTAAATAACATCTATCACAAGAAATAAAAATAAACTTTGAACGTATAAATTTCGTCCTCAAAAAGTTAAAAAATCTTTTATTAGCTTGAAAAAAAAAGATAAGTATAATTTAAAAAGACCAACTGCTGAGTTTCTGAGCAACTCTTCTCAGCAGAGCAGCTTTCCGAAATGGTGGTAGCTCACTCACGAACTGACTAAACTGACATTATTATAATGTACCTAATAATTGACTCAAAACTGCAGGTAAATACCTAGTTGAATAAAGGTATTTTGAATTTTTAAATACAATAGAACTACTTAAATTACAAGCTGAGAGTGGCTCTTTGGTATAGGATCTAATCAGTCCAGTTATTGTTTAATCATTATTTTCAGTCATACACGTATTGACCTTCATACATATATACATGGTGTATATATCATGAGCTAAAAGTATTTCTTATTGTTTAAAAACCAAACAATAAGAAATACTAATTATCCATTTCAGCAATCTTTATTGAAACGATACTTAAATACCTACTCGTGAGTATAAAAGAAAGATTAATATAAAAGAAAATTGTATGTGTATCTTCTTTCACATGATACGGTGTTTGTAAAAAATCAATTTTTCTTTATTTAAATAAAAAAAAAACTGAAATTAGTAGAGTTCCAAATGAGATGAACTCATCATAATACTTAAAATGCTAATACAAGTTTAAGTAGCGCATTTCAATCTAACAATAGTTAGGATTAGGATAGGATATACAATCAATAACACTTTAACTAACTGAAAGTCTCATCTCAGGTATATGTAATGAATATTGCTCCGTAAAGTGACAAGAGATTTATTGTGGTGGAAGACGGCGGTCGTTAATATCTTCAAAGTGATTGCATTTTAACTTCACTATATAAAGTACACTTGTTTGTCTTGTTCAAACAGTAGGAGGAAAGCCATTATGGCTAAATAAACAAGGATACCAAATGTTTTGTTTTCACACAAAAATACAGGACCGATTTCAAATTCATACATCATTAGAAAGCTGCATTTTCACTGAGCGACAAAGGATAGGGCTGCGGAATCTTTGAATGATATTTTATTTCTTATAAAAAACATTCTACCGAAATATAGAACGTCTTAATCTACAGATAAGTCCGCGATACTAAATGTCCAACTATTGTAGTTATGCCATTATTACTACTTAATTACATTTTTAAAATTAATAAATGTGCTGACAGTAATCAAATCACATTATTCATACGTCTGTATTTTTTAATCCATGTAACATTTAATTATATTTTATAAATAACCTTTTCTATACCTGTGATTTTTTTTTTAAATTATTAAAATCCGACATTTCATTCAAAAGATATAACGTATTTTTAAATGTCAATGTAAAGAAAATAATGCAATAATAAAATATTGCGGTTTGTCCGATCGCCGCAGAAAAGCTTGAATATATATAATTCATTTATTTATAATAACCAAAACAATTCGAAAACAAATTAATTAAGAACAAATGATTAATAATATTTATTGAAACATTTATATATTTAAGAATAAATAATAATTTAGTTTATAATCACTAAATATAGAAAGGTCTAATTCTCTTAGTGAAGTGTCTGTCTCTGTAACTCAAAGGTCGTGACGGCGAATCAGTCCAGTTAATTTTACGGTCACAATAACTAATGCGTTTGCGCATTTGTTGTGTAAGCACGTCAAATGCACACACGTCAAATCATATATATAACTATACATATAACAAGCTTATATACCTTTAATATTATAGAGTAGAATCCGAAGTTATAAAACCCATATGAATTGCCATTATTCCAGTAGCTAGATAATTTACAAGTACTACACTTATTATTTCTAGCATTTGATAAAGACTTAGAACGGATATTAAAGATATATCTATAGAAAATCCGATACAAAAAGTCTTGTCGTAAAACTTTAATAGTAATTGCGTAATTACTTAGGAAAAAAAATAATTACACGAGCCAAAGGCGAGGTTAACTAAATTATTACACTGGGATAAAAATTCTATGTTTTCATTGAAATTTTACTTTAATCATATTTTTCAATCTGTCATAAACAAGTCATTGCTAGGTAGAGTCGCTTAGAATTATGTGCTCTAGTGTAATTTAAGTAATAAAATAAAAATAAGTAAAGTAGTATTTTTTATCGAAAAGCAAAGAACTGCAATGAAATTGTATAAGATACATGCATAGCTACGGGCATCTGTTAGTTTACCGGTATATATGAAAATGCTTTCAATAGCTTAATATTAACTTCGGGCAGAATGTTATATATCGTAAATGTTAGAGAACAGAATTTAATTACCTCTAGTGTACGCCGTGATAAGAGTACGGTCACGAGACTAAAATAACTTGTGTGGCATGTAAGGTATTCAGAATATTTACTAACTTCTCTTAACAAAACCATTTCTTATTTACTTAAAAATTAAGTAAAAAGTTTTTAGTAACGACATATTAAATGTAAAAATGTATGTTACCATCTGTTAAAATTTTAGACTATTACGTTATGAAAACTTTTAAGATATAAGAGCTGAAGTGAACTCAAATGAAACGATGAACGAAAATGAAAGAATGATTTCTATATTATTTGGATAAATTTATATTAAACTTTGTATTTTCATTAATAGTTTCTTTTGAGCTGCTCCTTTGGGTTCTTAAATAAAGTCCATGACATTTCTAATATACAATACAAAAAATATTAGTATTTCCCGGCTTTCTCAATTACAGCAGCAGTAGCAGTCCGAGTACGAGATCCAGTAATTTACTATATGATAATAAAATAAGATAACCTCAAAACTAAGCAGTTTAAGGCTTAACTAGAAAAAAACAATTTTAATTTTGAACCATTTTCTAGCTTCTCTATATTAAAAAAAAAACATAAAAAGTACCCACTGAATAAAAGTGTATATACAATTTTTTTTAAATATTCAGACACCATAGTTACATTTAGAGCACGCAATATAAAGTATCTGTCTATTATTATATTTATAGTTTAACCTACAAATACTAAAAAATTGATGTTTTTCCCTCAAACAAAAACTGCACGTTATAAATTTTGTATATATATAAATTAAGTGTTAGTAAATTGCAAAGGCAACCCTTATAACAAAATACAAGATTCCTGTGGGTAAAACGTGCAGCCTCCATTTGTTAAGAAGGAATGTAAAAGCGAACTGACTTCTTCCTATCCAACTTAAGGCGCTACGAGAGTGAATCCGCGGGCTAAAACTAGTTAAAACACTGTTCATTAAGGTCTATTAACTTTTACACACAGATTTCATAATATACATTCTTAACTAAATTTACAGAATATGTTGAAATTCCAAAAACTCTCAGAACCTTATAATGAGTTTTATATCCTCTGCGCTCGTTACTTTCCTTGAAATTCCAAATTCATAATGAAATTAAAACTTACCAGAATTATTTTACGGGTAAGATGGTAGTCTTAAAAAATCCTCGAAATCCTAAATTATATGTCAGTATCTGCTATTCATCGTTTTAGAGCATTGTTTATAAAATTACCTCAAGCACAACTAGAGCTACAATGATAAATTTATCGAAGACGAGTCGAGAAGTACGATACGAAATTAAAAGTAAGTAAGGGTACGAAACTAGTACAGTAACTGGACAGTTTCTCAGAGATCGTGGGTTGTTCGAATCCTACTCTCATCGATTATTTTTAAAAACAGGTAGATAGTTTGCCATAAAAATAAAATTTTCTTTTGAGTCATCTTTAAAAATAAGTATAAAAATCTTAACTCATTCTTTCAAAATAATACCAATAATAAAATTCTTAACATAAACCTTTTTTATAAATTACTTCAAAAGCTTTTATTTGTTTTAATATTAAATGCCCTAAGATTAAAACTAAACTATTACATTCTATGTACATCAAAAACGATACAGCAATATTATATTCAAAACACGTACTATATTTCGTATCTTGTTAATACTATTAAAACTTCTTTAAAACCTAAACCTGTTATAGAAAACACACCTTGTATAAATTAATTAGGTCCCTCACAGCATAAACAGGAAAAATAAATTTATTTAATCAATCAATACAAGAAAGTAACAATATTTACCGTAATATCAAAAGATTGTATCGATAAGCACTCGATGTCATTAGTTACTTATTTGAAAAGTTGTCACGACTAATTTATTGGGTAATAAATAATGGAGATGAGATAAGAAAATAGTGTGAGATAAATGGAGATGTGAATTATATGGTGAAAAAATAAACAAAAACAATTATTGAGGTGTAGTGTGAGTGACGGTATGAGTTGTTGATTTTTAAGAACAGAATATTTAAATGTTATTGGTTAATTCAATCATTTTTAACATTTCCCTTAGCTATGAAATAACATTTATAATAATTGTTTGATATATAAAGTTTTTAAAAATAAACTTTATTTGAAAGACCTTGTTATTAAAGAACTTAAAAAAAAAGATACTGAACATAAATATAGTTCTTTCAATAGATCTGACCGTTCTCGAGTTACATTTTTGTTTAACTTTTATCTTGAGTTTAGGAGTGGTTCTATTTATTGGTCGTATGTAAATATTGTAATTCCTTTCCAGTTCAGTTAATATTAAGCTCTCTACTGAGAAGTTGGTTCACGTTTTTAAGATTGTATCAATTTTATGAGATCCGATCTATCATTCAGTGTATAGAAATTAAAAAGAAAGTTCTTGCTAGAAGTAAATAAATGTATGAAAAGTCAAAGTGTAAGTTTAATTTTATTGTAAAATATTGTTGTAGAGTTTTGGTATGTTGTTAGTACGACGTTAAAATGTATTATTAGTAATTAATAACGAGGTACTATTATATTAACTACCACGCCACGTTGGTCTAGTTGTTAGTGTCGACTCTTGATAAAGATTGTGAATTCAATTCTTACACGAGACACGTTCTTTTGTTCGTTACACATATTGTTATTCCAAGATAGTGTGTTTTTGTGTCCCTAGATACAAAAATCCCATGCGACATTGTCTTGTTTCCAAAATGTAACAAAAAAGCACATTATTTTTTATTATGTATCTACGAGTTTCTACTGGATTTAATCATCAAACCCTCTAAATAATCCTCTTTTTTAAATTACAGAATTGTATATATAATCCGCATTAATCAGAAATGGGTCAAGATTTTTACTAATTTACACTATTTATTTATTTATGACACTATATATTAATTGATCTACGCCATGTAACTTTAAAATTACTTAGGTCACTAACCTTCTGAGCTTTGAAACTTTTTTTAGCAAACGTAACAAAGCTTCAGTCTGGTATATTCTAAGAATATTATAGTATGTATATTTAGACGACTAACAATGGAACTGGTAACACTTCACTGTAAGCAGTGTCGTGCTGTATTTTAGTGCACTGTTTGATAATTTACTGACGTGCTTGCAAGTTATTTTCTGTTATTTATAAGCAGTGTAAAATGATATTTCTTGAACAAGTGGAACCTGTAATGATTTCTAGTTCTATTGGTAATTTTGTAAATCACTAAGATATTATAACGAGAATAAGAATTTAAAATAAAAGAGGATAAGAAACAGTCGTTGTGTCGTCTGTCGTTACATTTAGGTTAGACCACCTCACGTCATTTCAATAGTTTTTTATTTTAATATAAATAAACACATCCAATATCGGATTTAAATGTTATGTTTTAAATTAGCAGCCATCTTGTTTCGCGTCCTGAAGATAAAATATAGCTTTTTATTTACATGTTGTTATAATTAGGAAACTGAACTAACGTCGAAGGACTTAGAAAATATTATGCTGGATTGTGTCGTAGTTCAAAATTCAACCTAGTTATTATAAACTTTGAAATGTGATGAATTGAATTATAAAATATCAATTAATATCATAATTATTTTTATATTAAATAGTTAGCTTATTGGTATTCATCATTGATCTTCTAGTAATAATGTATTAAAATACCGAATGTATTAGCGATTATTATTTTGAAATGGCAATTATATTTAAATTATAGATGATGAGCGCGTACTTTTTCAAAAGTTGTATCTACCTTTAAACACGTTAAATCTGTTGGGATGAAAATAACATTAAATGGAATAATAAATAGCAATTTTTTTTTTCAAAAAGAAACGAAAAAAAATAAGCTTTTAACGAACCATCAATTTTAAAGAGTATGTGCTTAGGCTTCGCAATTTGATTGATTTTATTTATTAAGACAAATTTATTTATTTTATATTCGCAATAAGAAACACAATAGATATACATTTATAAAATATGTTCAACTATTTAAATTGTAATATATATTTTGACCAATAAATAATTATTTAAACTATGAATGATATAAATAACAAATAAAATAATAAAGCAAAAGTAATGTTGTTATAGCATTTAACAAATTATGTTACATCGCATTATAATAGTATAAGTCGATACATCGAGGTATAATTAAGATAACATATCTAAAGATGGTATGTCCTAACGATATAAAATTTAAAGACGTATTATGTTAATTGAGAAGACGGTTATAAAAGTCCGGCCTCTTTTAGAACCGCTTTCTTACGAGATTTTTCATCAACAAATAATATAACAGTAAAATTATTTGTTAAGCTTATCAATGAAAATTAATTTAATAGAATATTGTACTTATTTTTGAGTTTAATTTACCAAAATTTATAAAATGTATAATAAAAGAACATTGTATTTATTAATTTAAATTGAAATCGATAACACACAAATCTAAGCAGTAAATGCTTGTATGGTCCTTAAGGTTGCTCTTCTGCTCTTGTAGTAAAAAATACTGTCCTAAATATATAGTACGTATTTTGGTAAACTTCGCTTCATAATCATAAGTCACGACACTGACAAGGCTTCAATCTCTTGACTATTGTAGACGCAGCATTTACTTGTCCAATTTAATGTATGATGATGAATAATAGGTCATAATATCAACAAAATGTGTATTACGAATGTATTATTCTCGTATGCTATGTATGAGTTATACTCGAGAGTATTTACAATACTCAGAATTTGGAATTTTTATATGTTTAAGTACAAAAGGGAAGTGTTTCCACAAACATTTTTAATACTATGTTACTTTTGTAAACAACATTATTTTTCTCACGAGATTCTGCAAACTTAAATATGGTCAAAATACAACATTATAATGTATAAATATTTAATAATATCAAACAAACAAACAATCACGATTTATAACTGAAAGTCTGTGACGCTATTACACTGCCGACAATAACAAATACAATTACCGACCCACCGTCTTAACACCTTGGAATGTAATGTTATGATTTACGTTAGTTTTAATTAAAAGAATTATGGACTTGTCGTTAACTAAATATAACAAACAAACTTACTGCTTTTAAAAGTTACGTCGCCCTTTTAAGAACATTTATCAAGAAGATCAGTTCAACCATATTAGGTTTTATGTTAGACATTAATTGTATTAAAATATTATTTATTTTATCGATTCTTTGATACGATTAAATAATATTTAAATTTGTTAAATAAGTAGACTATAGAGTAGGTTGTTATAATCTGAAACATGTTAGAAAATAATTTATTAAAATTTATTGTGTCTGCACTCTCTATTTATGAATTCGGTAAATACACTTTTGTTCTTTTTAAATATATAATTATTAGACTGAGAGTTTTACAGAAACCCATTTTGCTATTTCCTTCCTAGCATACGTAACTAAGTACACTGTCTCAAAACATGTTTGAGATCTATTTGGATATAGGAATGATTCTAAGATTGGAGGTATGGTTGAAGTGGCATAAAAGTTAGGGAAATAATTTTTTTTATTCTTATAAAAATGACTAAATATTTTAAGAACAGCAATGAATCGTTCATATATCATAATAATAAAACGCTTAGTAGACGCCAGACATTGGCTTTCCAGTGCCTTAGTATCATTGAGTTTATATTACCTTCAAATGAAAATAAACGTGACAATGGAGTAGACAATTAAATATAATATTATATATTTATATATTTATATATTTTCTAAACACTAATTGTCTCCTACAATATAACTTACATAATCTGCTTTATAAATAACATCTTGGAATTATCATTTTTAACAAAAAATATATAACAATATACGTGATAATAGTTATTTTACAATATTGCCATTGAGGTCATCTATTACTTCGTTATATAATATCAAATCTTGTAAGAGATATCCTCGCTACGTTTATATTTATAAATCTTTTACCATTAAATATTTTAAAACATCATAGATTTGAATGACGTACATTATTAAAAATAATGAGTGCAACGAATACTTTAAGTTCTAAATAGATATAGAATATAATCTTAAATAACCTTAAAATAATGCAACATCGTTAAAGATTTTTATATACAGTTTGAAAAATCATATACTTTACATAACATTTAATAAATAAATAAAAATATTTATCAAAAGAATAATTAAACTGATGTTAATCTGTGGTAAATTTAAATGGCAGGTATTTATATTTATATGAAACATGAGCACGCCCTCAGTTATTTTATTAATCCCTGTCGTCATAATAATATATGTGACATCATATTGACATAATTGTATGATGAACGATGCGTTAATAAAATATTTAAAAAGTAGACTCAATATTCACAGTGCTTTTTTAAATATTTTTACAATATGGTCACAAATGTAAACATTGTTTAAACAGTTTGTAAGTTCAATTCATTGATGGGTTAATATAATTAATTGAATTGATTTAAAATTAGTTCAAAGTTAGAAGTAGAAAGAATTTATACAACTACAACATAAAAGTTTAAATAATGTTTAGGAGACGGTCCGCGACATCGCAACGAACAAACAAACAAACAATAGCGGAGTACTATTGTTCTACTATTCACTCATTTATTTGAACTCTATTAAGCAAAATTATCTTAGTATAGATCTTTTAGAGAGAATATAAATGGTAATAAAAGGAATGGTGTTATATTGACATAATTTTAGCCTTAAATGTTGATCAAATGTTGGGGTGAAGTCACATAATATTAATATAAGACCACTTAGGATCTTTTAAAGGCTTTATAAAATAAAGGTTGGTGAATAATATATACATTTCGTTGTTTATAAAATATAATTGACCCATCGTTATCTCTTTAGGTACATCTGTAACTCATTATGTCGAGAATAGATCTCGTGTTGATGATCTTCACCTGACGAGATCAAGAGTCCTTATCCGGTGAAAGATCTCGTTGTATAACAATACTGACGGACGATACTTTAGAAGGTTATATTCATTCATAGATAGACAAGTCTTCAAAAGTGTAAAAGCTTTAATGGGAAAAAGTATCCAACTTCCTGTAGCAAATCAACATTGTAAAAATTACTATAGCTTTTGAATACACGTTTCTTGTAAGAATATTTACACTTACTAGGGGGCCCCAAGTAGAAATTTGTAAGTAATTCAAAGATCAAATGTTAATAAGATTTAATACAAAAAGCACATCTCTTAAATTATAATTTAAAAATTATATATAAAACTGCTTCTAATTATATTAGATTCAATTACAGATATAATTAAAAACTGGTACATTACATTAATCCAGCATCACTCAATTATTAAGCAGAATGCATTTCATATGTTAATTACATAATATGTGAAATTAGTTAATCAGTCCATGTTATTTTTGACGTAGCAATCTGTTAACTAATTGTATTAAAACAAACAAACATTAATATATCCACTGTGCTATTTAAATTATAAATTACAGTGTTAATGTTGGTAGTAAGGTAAGTTAAAATGTCTTCCTTTAACCTTGTATAAGGCTAGTTCTTTTTGTTTTATGATTCTACTAAAGGGTTCTAAGGCAGGAAAGAAGAAAGAAATACATATTACCGGTAGCTTTAGTAAAGTAATAATATATTAATATAACAGAGCGCTGTCTATAAACTTTTTGATACTTTTTGATACTTTTTGTACTTTTTGATGAGTTTTACTTACGGCTTGAAATCTATTTGCCGCTAATGAATAGTCAATACGGACTGCAAGAGAGAATTATTTATATATGAGAGTCGTCGCTGGAAGTTATTTTTGAATATATATCTTAGGAGTCCTAGTAGTTTTTACAAGTTTTTATTTTTTATTTGCGTACACTTTGTATCCTTTAAGATCAATAAATATGATTTATATTTTTTATTATTTTCGACCTATAGTTAGATATATAAACAGAATAAATTTACAAAATATAACAATAACAGAATACATAACACAATATATTTTATGAGGAATTATTATAAATGGATTTTTTTTAAAACTTTTTAACAGTTAATGCATAAATGTTTGTAATATCTTGGTATCGTCAAAATATTTAAAGACAACTTTATAAAATGTAAAATAAACATTTTGGCTATATAAAGATATTACAAGGCCTTTATATATAAAAGCCATATATTAGACAAGAATATTTACGATGTACCTAAGTATATTTAAGTATAAATATAATATCCAACAAGTAATAAATCTATTAAAGGAAAGATATATTGATACGTGTTTTTTAATTCAAGAATATTAAAACATTAAAGTTAAATGATTCGTCATTTTTAACCTGTCCTCAAGGTACCTTATCGTATTGAGTTATGAGGTTTGAGGTCCTTAATTAAATCTGACATTACACATCCATCTCAATTGATCGATAATTTCAAAAATTAATGAGAAGTCGTTCAATACATCTGTATTCGTAATTAAAAAGCATTATTTTTCAGTATTTTTAGGAATCGTTTATAAAAAAGAGGCTCTTGAAATAATTTTTATGATTTTGAGGTAAATTAAAAAAAAATATATTTAAAAATGGACGGTCATCTATAAATAGAAGAATTTATAAGTTAATAAAGTATTAATACATTAGTGAAGTCTGAAATATGTGATATTAGATTATTAGCAGTTATGTTAAGTTTGGATATGGCAATGTTATCTTTTAATAATAAAAAAAAACAACCTTACTCGTAAACTTTGTTCCTTCTTATTTTAATTACATTGACCCGTTATTTTTACATTGATTTTGTATAGCTTTTCCTAACACACTCCTTGTAAGTTATTTTAATTGGAGTCTTGTCAAGTAATATTTCATTTACATTTATTTAGATATTGTAAAATAAAAGCTTTCATAATATCCAATAAGTACTTTCGAAGGACTTTCGATCACATTATTACCAATTTGAATCTTTGTAACTAAATTATAAGCCCAGGATACAACAAATATAGCTCCGTTAAATTCATACTATTTAAACGATTTTTATGATCTCTTAATGACTCAGCCGTGATGTCTAAGGACAAATAAAATGTCATTAATCTGACACTTTATTAGTAACAATTTACTAAATATCTCCATAAATTTCAATATTCTTTTACGTTGCTGCGAAAAATCTAATTCATATAGTTTTTATCAAACTTTAACACATATTTTACAATCAAACTGAACAGTTCTACGGAACAACATTGTGAAGTTCATCCGAGGTACTTCACGTGATATCTATTTTATCTACAAAATACATCTGTTTTCTGAACTAGATATGTATAGTTCAATAATAATCAATTATATATTTGAATATTATATTATTTTATCATAATAATATATTCAATTTAAAAAATATATACCAATAAGTTACCAAAGTAAGATTTTAGAGATAAGCTACACAGCCATGAATGGTTACGAACGTTGTATGGATAGCGGTTATTAATTTATTCTTTAAGAGGCTGTCATCTCCAACTGATTTATTGAGTTGAGCTGGTTCGCTATGAAGCATCATATCTACGTTTTTTTGTTCTTTTTAAGAATTACATATCAGTGACTGAAATGATCATTCATCTTCGCAAATTCGAAAATGTGGAGTGAAAATGCTTTATATTGAATAATCATTCGGTGAGAGTGAATGATTAATCTGGCATTATATTCGCAGTTTTATTTCTGATAAATATCAAAAAGAAAACTGCGAAAAGTATATTTAACGTTTAAAAATCGTATTGTAAGAGAATTTCACTATTTTTTTTTTTAAATTTAGTTATTGCTTGAATATTAAATATATTTATATATTTTTTAAAGGAAAAGAGCTTACAAAATAACTTTGACGGATATTTAGTTATATAGTATAGTAACAGTTTTGTAAACGAATTCTTGAAAATAATGTTATAAATCAAATTAATCTTTTTGCAATCAAGCGATAAGGGAAATAAATTAATAATATAAAAAAAAAGATAATTAATTATTATTTCTTTTATTATAATAGTATAGTTAATAGTTAATATTTTTTTGCGGTTAAAATAATATTTATGAAATTATCCCGCTTGTTGAGTTAAAATAGCATATTAAACTGAAACACAATACCGACACTCAGGATATAAATAATAAATAATACTTTTGAAGGATTTGATTAAGAACAGTTACCGTTTTATCATTCTGCTTAGTCATTCATTCATTGTTAACATACAGACACACACACACACACACACACACACACACACACACACACATACATAAACATAAATATAAAAAAATAGTATATTACAAAATGGAGTAATTTAGGTATGTAAATTTCTCCATTTTGTATATACCATGTTCATAGTGTGTTATTTGATTTAAATCCAACTATCATCACAAATATCTATATTTTATTTAAAAGGGCAATGAATTATCAAACTTCCGAGATAAGTAATTCAGTTAGTCTTGGAATGTTGCATTTCCTAATACTGTGCTTACTTTGTCGTGTCGTCTACATACACCTACTAGATATTGGTAAGCTTAGTTTATATCGTTATTAAATACTCCATTAGTATGTATTATTACTTACTAATTATATTATTATACAATATATGGATGAATCTTCATTTAACATCAGGATAATTAGAGCCAATAATCAGCTTCAATAAACAAATCCACACACCGGACACTAGTTACCACTTTTGGTCGATAGAATAGATTAATAAAAACACATAGTATTTAAGATACAAGAAAAATAAGTAGTGTTATCAACTTCCGGTCCAACATATACAAGCTAAACTTATAAATACGATGATGCCAATAGTTCTTGTTGTTAATAACTTAATATTTTATTATTATATAATTAATAATTCAAACTCCTTTGTTTATTTCTGCCGATCTGTTTTATAAACTTTAGTAGCGCCTTCTGCTTGTCAGCCTTCCGGTTTTACATACAATAATATAAAAATAGAGAATATACATGTAATGAATATTAATAGCTGTTATTATTAATATTATATAATTTATTGGTTAATTAATCATTTAATCATATTTTGTTCATAACATTTTAGAATCTAGTACAACCTTATATAAGCCCACGCAGTGGGTAGATCGAGGTTGTTCTCTTGTAACACTCGGGTAGTACGAACTTTAAGTGAAAACGCTGTCCGATTGTTTTATAAAGAAATAAATAAGTAAAACCAATTATTCGTGTTTATCCTGACTGTACGACATTTTTACAGTCAGAAGTGGGATTATGTCCGGCCCATAAATTAACGGTATTGGTCTACAGAAAAGAAAGGACAATGAATCAGTTTCGTCGAGTGATGAAGTAAATTCGGTTTTTTTTTCTTCGTCTGACTATGAAGAAAATAATTGAAGAAAACATCGACGTAAATATCACCACGTGTCTCCAACAAACGCCGAGGTTATCCCTAAATTCCAACCGGATGAAAAATCGTGCAACGCGAAGGGATGGCTTCATAAGATCGATCAGTTGGGAGATGTATATGGTTGGGATAGCAAAGATCGACAGTTCATTATGCAGATTCGTCTCCGAGGATCTGCTAGAGATTGGTATGACAATTTGGACGACTACAATCTAACATGGAGCTAATGGAAGGATGCTCTGGAGATTGCATTTCCACGTTCTACGGATTTTGTCGACCTCCTAGAAGATGTGCTGGCAAGAAAGAAATCTGACTCGGAAACAATGACTAAATATATTCATGAGAAAATATCCCTGCTCAAAAAATGTAAAATTGCGGGTGAGTCTGCAATTTCATGTATAATCAAAGGTCTACCGATGGAACTAAGAGCGAATGCAAAAGCGTACAAATGCGATACTCCACAACAACTGTATTACGGTTACCTGTCATCGTTTGAGGACTATAAGCAAGAACAAGCCAGCAGCTCTAAGCGTGCGACTGCAACATGGAAAAAAGGGAGCAGTTATTTAAAGGAAAATGAGCTTCTGCCCAAAAAATGCTACGCCTGCAGAAAAGTAGGACACGAGGCAAAGGACTGCAGAGTTCCGCGTTGTGAGGTATGTCATCGTCCCGGTCACACTGCAGCTAGTTCCTGGTATGCAGCCAGTTCCTCTCGTCAACAACCTACAAAGGTATGTGGTATTTTATATACAACATATAATATTAACAAGGATCTATACAAAAAAAATTGTAGAAGTGAACCAACACAAGCTCATTGCATATATAGATACAGGCAGTAAATTAAATATCCTTACAATATATCAAGCTGAATTTCTGAAATTAAAAATTGTGCCTTCATCCGTTACCATGGAAGGTTTTGGTGGTGCGCATTCAAACTCCTTGGGTAGAGCTTACAAAGACGTAAAAGTAGATAATATAATTTTAAGTAGTTATGTTGAGCTTACAAACAATAATATGGCAGATATAGACTTAATAATTGGTCAGACAATGATAAATCAAAAAAATATAAGCTTAATTATTTCTGAGAATTCTGTAAACTTTGAATATAATAATGACCTATTTAAAATGAGTTTGGAGTAATTAGATTACATTTCAAAGTTCCCAGTCTATTTAAAATATTATTACAAAATACGCACAGCATAGCTGTGCGTATATACAAGAATATGTTGACTGTGACAATGACCATTCATTTCTTGTTAATCCTGTGTACTTTGAGTTAGGAAATATGTCGTATCTTATTGTCAAGGGTCTTATAAGGTCAAAGGATTGCTTTTAAAAATAATTAATTTTGGAGATGATATTATAGAGTGGAAACCGAATAGACTTATAGCCCGTTCCGAAATAGTATCTTGTGATAAAAATAGTCGATTAAATAACAACGTGATGATAATTAACCAATCTTCTTACAAGAAATTGCAATTTACCGATTTAGATGTAGGTGATTTAGATACTAATGATAATAATCGTTTGCTAGAGTTATTAAATAAATATAAATACTTGTTTGCTGAAAATACAAAAGAGTGAGGGTGTACCGACGTACTAGAAATGCATATTCAGACAACATCTGAGCAGCCTGTTTACTGTAAACCTTATCGATTATCTTATAAAGAAAATGAAATTGTTAATAGTAAAGTTCATGATCTTATTGATGCAGGTATTGTGAGGGATTCTATGTCTGACTATGCAAGCCCGGTAGTCCTTGTAAAGGAAAAAAACGGTGAACATAGATTATGTATAGATTACAGAGCACTTAATGCACGTACTATAAAAGATTGATATCCATTACCCCATATTGATGACCAAATATCTGGCTTATCTGGAGAATCTTTATTTACTACCCTAGATCTTGCGCAAGTCAAAATATTTAAAGAATCCATTCATAAGACTGCATTCGTAACACCGTCCGGACAGTACGAATTTTTGAAGATGCCATTCGGTTTGGCTAATGCACCAGCAGTTTTTTCTCGTATAATTAAATTAGTCTTAGGAAAGTTAGGTCAGAACGTAGCTACTTATCTCGATGACGTAATGCTTCCTTCGACCTCTGTTCACGACGGAATTAGATTATTAGGCGATGTATTATAACTTTTAGCAGATGCCAATTTAAGACTAAATCTGAGTAAATGTACATTTTTAAAGAATAGTGTTAACTATCTGGGGCATGAGATCACTGCAGGTACTATTCGCCCGGGCCAAGCAAAAATTCGTTGTGTAGCTGAATATAAAAAAACCCCGTAATGTTCATCGAATCCGTCAGTTTATTGGACTAACTTCATATTTTAGAAAATTTATACGTGGATTTGCCGAATTAGTTAGACCCCTAACCCAGTTAACAAAAAAAGATGTAGTTCTATTGAAACCATAAAATATCTGAACGATATTTTTAATCAATTTGGCAATCCCAATAGAATAATAACGGATAGAGGAAAAGCGTTTACTAGTAGATATTTTAAAGAAATTGCACTAGAAATGCAGTTTAAACATATTACAAATGCCATTGCAAGCCCTAGGTCAAATAGCCAAGTAGAACGTGTAAATAGGACCCTAATTAACGGGTTAAATACTATGTCGGGTAGTGAGTGCACTTGGGACGAACATTTAGGTATTAATAATACTAACTAATATATAGTGTGGGGTATTAATAATACTCCTCATGCAGTAACTGGTTTTCCCCCCTTTAAGCTATTATTCGGTCACAACAATTCGCGGTTACCAGCTTATCCAACTGAAGATCCTAATGATTTTGAAAGTCAAAGAGAGGCACTAGAGGCACGCCGAGGTACGGCTAAATTCCGCATTGATAAAAATATGACACTCATGAAAGATAGGTTTGATCGATCGCATAAAAAATGTATTAAGTACAGTGTAGGTCAACTTGTTTTATGGAAGGGAGGGATCACTAGGGAAAGTGCGAATATTACTAGGAAATTAAACTGATTATATTCAGGTCCATATAAAGTATATACAATTGATCACTCATTAGACCGTTACACTAAAGTAGTATCATGGGCATGAAAGGTTACAGAAAATTTACAGCTGTTGTGCGTGGTGAAGTCCTTCGACTTTATAATTTATGTATTTCTGACGAAAGTAGTGGTAGGATCATGAAGTAGATAGAGATGACCTAATAGATTTATTAGAGAGCTAATAATTTAAGTAACTACAAATGTAATAATATATTGAATTGTAAGAATTAATTCCCACAAAATCGTTTATTTTGTCATGTATTGATAAGAACCTTTTAATTTAAACTAGCTTTTGCCCGCGACTTCGTCCGCGTTTCCGTCGTTTTTCGAAAAAAAATTAGCAGATGTCCTCCCTCATAGTTTTGACGTAACAGGCAAATTCATTTTCGTATTTTAGAAGGGCAATAGTAATATAATATGCCAATCCACAAAACTGTTGAAAAATATAAGTAACCGCAGAATATTATAATATACCCACGCTATACCCACGACTATCTAAGTCATTAAGACCATGTCGAAATCTATCTGCAGTAAGACGGGCCTCTCGCTGTTCTTCTGTTTCAAGCGACCGAATATTTTCAATTCTTAATCTTTCATTAGATAAAGTAATCAATTGTTCTTGTCTCAAAGAATTGTAATAATCGCGTCCCGACTCTAGTCGTTGTTCATGCTCATGTTCATCTTCAAGAGATCGAATCATGTTATGGTGCGCCCTATCATTTGTCAAACGGTCTTGATATTGAGTAAAAGTTTCAGATTCTCGAGACAAAATATGACGTTCGCGATCAGCTGTAAGCCGTAATTCCCTCTCAGTGAAGGTTTCGGACTCGCGAGATAAAATATGACGTTCGCGGTCAGCTGTAAGCCGTAATTCCCTCTCAGTGAAGGTTTCAGACTCGCGAGATAATGTATGCCGTTCGCGGTCAGCTGTGAGTCGCAATTCTCGTTGTAAAGCAGTTTCAGCTTCTCGGGATAACGCATGTTGTTCCCGGTCAATGGAACGCCTTAGCTCTCGTTGAGAAGAGCTTTGAGAAGCCCGTGTTGTAGCTCGTCTCGCTCTTTCAGCTGCTAATCGCATCTCTCTTTCTGGAGAGCTTTCATTAGCTCGAGATGTTGAGGCACTAACTCTCATAGAGTTTAACCGATGTGCTCTTTCCTCTTCCGATTCTTGAGAACGCGTCATTCTCATTCTCCTAGCTTGACTCGAAGTTCGAGATAAAGATGGTCGTTTTTTAGGTGGCATCGTTTATTTTATTTTTAATCGACGGTAACTTAAATTCTATTTAGTTACCCAACAAAAAACTTACGTCAGAGGTCCTAACTATAGCTAAGTATATAATAAATAGAATATAAATCTAAGTGCCTATTAAAACTAAAATAATATTCTAATCGAATTATAAATATGTACGTAGGTAGGTACCTACAAATTACAAAAGAATAAAAAATGAAAATAAAGCTATACTTAATGCGTGTGCAATACTATCTACACTTACCTACTTCACTTAAAAATGAATAATAAGAAATACCTACAACTACTGTAATTAATCAAAGTACCTATGCTAATACAAAAAAAACCTTAGATGTTCTAAGTACAGCTGCTATATAATAAAAAAATATAAATCTAAGTGCCTATTTAAACTTAAATACCTAATATTCTAATAGAATTAAACTAAGAAATATGTACCTACCTACCTACAACTTAGGTACAAAAAAAAAAGAAATGAAAATAAAGCTAAAACACGTGTGCAGTATAGGTAGATAGTAGGCAATATCTACCTATACCTACTTCACTTAAAAAAAATAAAAAATACCTATGAATACTATAATTAATAAAAGTACCTACCTACGCTTTTATCTACTCAATACAAAAAAAACTAAACATAAAATGCCCAAAACTAACCTATCAGTAACTAAAAATCTAACAATAATCTAATCTATCTATCTATTATCTAATCTAAAAATCGAATCTAAATCTACTTAAAAAGAAATAAAATAGGAACTATTAATAGTTACCAATTTAAACAAAACTAAAACTAATTTAGAAAATAACAACAAAAGAAATTAAAATAAACTATTTAAAGACAAAAAGTCGCGCTGATAAGCACGGTTTATAAAATAACAATTATTGTCTGTCAATAAAGTTCAACACTCTGAACGCATCAACAGCCAAATATTGAATGACGCTTGCGCTCGCCTCCCGCCCCTTTTATACTCTGCCGCCGCGAGCCCCGTCGAGCGCGGCAACCGTTACGCAAAGATAATCCTTATAGCTTGATTCACTATTCACGCGCGATGTCTTGTTGGCGTATTTCATGTAAGTATAAGTTTGGTGTTTCTATACCGATTTCAATGATTCTTTTTTTATTGAATTGGTGCTAATGTTTATTTTTTTTTTAATTAGGAATGATGGTGAGCATTATTGGTTTTATAAACGTAAAAGTAAACAAATATAATAAGAAATCTCCGAACTGCTAAGCTATCGAGAGTTATGCGTGTTATTGTGAGTTAACTATAAAAGATAGATATATACTATCTTGGAATATTTTTCGTGTATTTTTATGTAGAATATTTCCGTTATACATAGTTTCTATGTAGCTCTAACCATTAAGGCTGCACACGCGACGGAAGCTTAAAAAATCAAGCAACTTCTCCCATTTTCTCAACATTTCCTTTCACTGCTCTGCTCCTATTCATTGTAGTGTGATGAAAAGTATACTATTACCTGCCCAGGAGTATAAAGAATAATTGTACTAAGTTTCGTTAAAATCCGTCGAGTAGTTTTTTTTTCTATAAATAACATACAAACAGACAGACAGACAAAAATTTTTTTAACTGCATTTTTGGCATCAGTATCGAACACTAATCACCCCCTGCTACTTATTTTGTAAATATATTTCATGTACAGAATTGACCTCTCTACAGATTTATTATAAGTATAGATAAAACACTTTCTGAATATTTTTTTTTACATTTAGTACAACAATACAAAACAAATTATTTACAAATCAAAATTTAACATAAAATATGCACTCTAAGATTAATGATTATCTAAAAAGCTCTGTGGTGTAGGAGTAAATAATAAGCTGTGTGATGTAGAAGTAAATAAAAGGCTGTGTGATGTAGGAGTAAATAATAAGCTGTGTGGTTTACAAGTAAATAACAAGCTGTGTGATATAGAAGTAAATAACAAGCTGTGTGATATAGAAGTAAATAACAAGCTGTGTGATATAGAAGTAAATAACAAGCTGTGTGTTATAGAAGTAAATAACAAGCGGTGCGATATAGAAGTAAATAACAAGCGGTGCGATATAGAAGTAAATAACAAGCTGTGTGATTTAGGAGTAAATAACAAGCTGTGTGATTTAGGAGTAAATAATAAGCTGTGTGATATAGAAGTAAATAGCAAGCTGTGTGATATAGAAGTAAATAACAAGCTGTGTGATTTAGGAGTAAATAATAGGCTGTGTGATGTAGCAGTAAATAATAAACGTGTGGTTTAGAAGTAAATAACAAGCTGTGTGATATAGAAGTAAATAACAAGCTGTGTGATTTAGGAGTAAATAACAAGCTGTGTGATTTAGGAGTAAATAATAAGCTGTGTGATGCAGAAGTAAATAATAAATACATACTAATAAAAAAAAGCTACCTATACAAATACACTACAAAAGATCAAATTTTACACATAGAGAGAAATACTTACCATATATATACCTTAAAATTTAAATGAATGAAATGTACTGCCCATATGTTTTTGTTCCAGCCACAGTACATCGGCGACAGACCAGGTTCTGGAAATAACGCCGAACGCCGTGGGACACGGCAAATGCAGGATGGCCGAATGTTATCAACTTCCGGTCCAACATATACAAGCTAAACTTATAAATACGATGATGCCAATAGTTCTTGTTGTTAATAGCTTAATATTTTATTATTATATAATTAATAATTCAAACTCCTTTGTTTATTTCTGCCGATCTGTTTTATAAACTTTAGTAGCGCCTTCTGCTTGTCAGCCTTCAGGTTTTACATACAATAATATAAAAATAGAGAATATACATGTAATGAATATTAATAGCTGTTATTATTAATATTATATAATTTATTGGTTAATTAATAATTTAATCATATTTTGTTCATAACATTTTGGAATCTAGTACAACCTTATATAAGCCCACGCAGTGGGTAGATCGAGGTTGTTCTCTTGTAACACTCGGGTAGTACGAACTTTAAGTGAAAACGCTGTCCGATTGTTTTATAAAGAAATAAATAAGTAAAACCAATTATTCGTGTTTATCCTGACTGTACGACATTTTTACAGTAGACAGTATCCAATAAATATTTTCTTATTCAAAAACAAATAACTTTTCTTTAAAACATTTATAGTTACAAGTATTTGACTCATTAGGAAGACGTTTTATTTATTCTCCCAATTAACGTCTTAATGAAATAAAACAGTTATTTCTGACTGTTAAATTTATATTTACGTCTTATGAAACTGTTGTTTGAAGTGTTAATGAACGCCAACGCTAAATTTAATAAGTTTCGTTAGATCAATATACAAAAAAGTATTGTAAAATAAAGATCAAGAGGTGGAGTTACTTTATCTGCAACTAAGAGCAGTGAAACAGTTACTGATATTAAACTATATTCTTGTAATTAATGATTTGGTCTCAACTTTAATGACTCGTTTATACTCTTGTTATTCGTATAACATAAAAAAAATAACTTAAACTAGGCTTTAGCATCTAAATATATATTCATATACATTTTCAAAAGACAGTCAGATCAAAATAAATAAAACGATTGTGTAACTTACGGCTCTTCACGGTACTTGTAAGTAAATTTTAGTGACTTTAAAAATAGCAATGAAAGTTAAATGAGTAAAAACTAAAAAAATACATAAAATATCTTTCTTAAAATACAATAGTAACTTATAAAAACAAGATCTTGAATGTTTCAAACCCTTGAATTAATGTATTTTCAAACCTTGGCTTTAAATTAATCAATAATGTTATAAAATAAATATGTTCCGTAAATACTTATTTAAGTCAACGTTTGTTTTAAGGCATCTCATTGCTTAAAGTAGTTTTAAAATCAGCAGGTATTTCAAGAGGACTCATTCTAATAAACTTTACACACTAACAGTACACTTTACTGGGCACAATTAGGATGACGATTAGGCATCCGAGCTAACGAACTCTTTCAAAGTTAATTACGTCCTTAATTATATGAGAGCCCATTTTAACTGTTTTAAAGTTAAAATCAAAGCTTTCAAACATCGGATCTTAAAAGTGATAATAAAACTAACTTGTACAACGTATTACGAACGTTTTAATGTCTTCTCATACAACTGTACGTCTCTTGTTTTATTATTAGATAGTATTCTTTGGACATAAGTAAAATTTCACTGCCAATAATAATACTAGATCTAGAAATAACAAAGCAAAAATCGTGAATGAATGAAAATATTATCTAATATGTACAGAACTGATCTAGTCCTGTTGAATGTTTCGATGTAAGTTTATTTATAAAAAGTATTTTCAAGGACTATACTTAAAGTTTGAAGATTCAAATTATTGTGATAACTGATCTGTAACAATAGCCTGCAATAAACGAATTAATTAGCCTTAATTTATTTATTATAAACTGACCTATTACTATTCTATTTACTAATTATGACTTTTTTTTATTTATTTTATTTTTAGAAACTTGTTTTTAAAGAAATATCCTATCCTATTTGATTTAGTAAAACCTAAAAAACTATCAAATATTAAAGAATTTATTTCTCGTGTAACTACGTTTTATACCGAAAAAAAATAAGTATTAGAGCTCGGACGAGATTTTGTACTCTGCTAGATACAATTTTGTGACATACTAAATTTATAGCTCTCCAAAGAACTCCTGTTCAAAATATCTGATTTGACCTTTACAGTTTCTGACATTTTTGATGACATATCGAGTTAAATTCAACTTTTATTTAAATAAAATATTGAGGGTAATTTTTTTTCAAATACAGGCTGACTGATTTTTATTATAAAATAAACTAAGAATCAATATACTAACCCTTAAATAAATAGTTTCCTGTCACTTAAAACCATGGTGAATTTTTTTTTTCTTTAAACTAAGGAAAGTAAACTCTGCAACCTAGTTATATTACCATATTTGTAACTTTGACACTATTCTAGTTATCTCATAACGTATTTATCTTTATTCCAGTCATTACACTCAGCTCACAATAGTCGCTAGTACCTACCTTTGTACTTCTAAGACAATGCTATCAACATTATTGAGCTCTCTATTATTATTGTAGGTAATTAAACTTTGTTCCAACACCCATATGATCTCTTAATATGTACATTTATCATCTTAACTACCCACTAGAACCAATATTTTATTGGAAACAGGAATAATATTAAAAACTTAAAATGCCAAAGACAACAAGCTGCTTTTAATATAAACATGGCGGTGGTTAAATAAACAAAGGTTATAAAGTGTAAACTTGACAAGATTTATGAATAAGATTTAGAACATATTCCATAGTTCGATTAAAAATACATGTTAATATGTACGACTTAGTTTTAATATTTAATATACATTGAAATCTTTCATTCATTATTAAAATTCTATTTTTGTTCATGTTTACTTTAAAAGTTCGCTTATAGATATTTAATTTAGCTTGATGAAAAAGTACTTCGCAAATGTAAATGGTAGAACCTGAAACAGTTAAGTCATTTGTTACTCGTTGGCTTTTAAATATGAGGTAATATATACACATATATATATTATTATCTTAGACCTAGACTTAAACTTAAAATATAGACTTAGACCTAAATATATATTTTATTATCTTAGACCAAATATATATATATATATATATATATATATATATAAGGTCTAAGGGTCTAAGATAATAGTTTAAAGCTAAATAAAAAAAATATTCATAAAGCAAACAAGCCTGTTATAAGTACGCTGCACTTACCCCAATTGTGAGTAAATCTGAACAATCCGTAGAAAAATAGATATTATCATATTATAAATTCGTAAATATAGAGTCAGTAAATAAAGAAAACTTTGTCTTTTTTATTTTAGTATGAAAAAATCACGTCCTTAAATGGAGAGGTGCAAAAAAAATCGAAGCATGATTTTTAGAGATAATGGGTTTTTAAACATTTTTACATTATCAACGAGCCTACTGTGGCAAACTGCATCGTAGTTATTCTCAATTTCAATATTTCTTAGTAGCGGTTTCTAATTTAGTTTTACTTTTTGGAAAGAGGTCAAAGCCCTGCTACAAATTAGTCAATACAGAAGCAGCGAGACGTCTGAGTCTCTCTCTCATCTCAGTTTCATTATTCATGTAGTGACGGAGGATGCTACTTCAGAATCTCATGATTACACCTTGTATGTATGCGCCATGCATTGCTTCCTCCCAGATCATAAGATTATTCGATAAAGCGAAATCAACTCATTGGCTTCACGGGATTGCGTTCACTGTTATTTAATAAACAAACACTATAATGTAATTATTCGTTTCTTTTTGGCTGATCTGGACGTAGACAGAAAGGGTTAGTCATTGTTGTTGCTCAAGTCTTATTCTTCAATAGCTTTTGGAGTATTCTCTGGCACCTCATTATTTATTGTAGAAAGTCTTTTTGGTATAATTTAACCAAGGAAAAGTCTACACAGAAAAATCAATTATACTCAAATAGGGACACTGACAAAAATTATAGCTTGGCATCAAAGATAATAAAAAAAGAACTACAAAATATGACATTTATTATAATAAAAAGTTTTTACAGTCTTAAAAAATGACCGCTTGTCGATTTACTTCAATAAATACGAAATAAATTTAAAAATAATATCGTACTCACTTTAAAATACACTATTCATCTGCAAAAATACGTGATAAAAGCCGGAGGCCGGAGGCACAAGAAATCATAAAAAATTTTGGTAAATATGTAGGTGTAGGTTTGGGGACGGTGAGCGTAAATGGGTTAATTAAATTCTATTGTAAAATATTTACTTAAGTATTTTATTGAAGGACAAAAATACCGCCTCTTATACATATTTGAACCGTAGACTTTATAAATTATTAACTATTTTTATATATTTTAGTGCTGGTAAAGAAATTCATGATATGTATTCATCGTTGATTAGGAGCATGGCTTATAATCAATTTCCTTATATTATTTTTGGCAGTTTTTCCTTTTACACCGAGTAAAAGGACGTATGGCAACATATATCAAGTTCTCGAGCAGCTCATAAATCTCACTTGTGTATGTTCCCTAATCATACGATAAACTGCTCTGCCGGCTCCTAATACATTATTGAGCCGATAAATTAAACAGATTTAAATTGACAAATACTATTAGCATAAATGACGTAAATATTTTTTTCGATCGTATTTTTTTACTGCAGTTTTGTTATTTTTAAGTTTAAGTTATAGTGGTCGTGTTATATATATATATGTACATAATACAAGAATATATTTAGACTATTATATATCTAGATCTTCTCACTGTTTTCACTGAAAGGTTTGATCACTGATCTGTATTAAAACACTGTTATATCTTATCATATTCACTCACTAGGTTAATAAAGTTATTTTTTTAGTTATATCACGTTAATAAGGCACAATCAATATCAACGAAGGTCGAAATCTACAAAATGAACCTGTTTAAAATATTAACCTAGTTACAAAGCTCGACGAGTGATTGATATTTTATGTCATGTCATTATATATTTAAAAAGATGTGACTTCATATTAAAAGCTTTGTTACACAAATTCATTGAATCACTTTAAGCGTGTTTCTTTATAATAAGTTTGTTATTTACCTGTTTTTATTTTTTATCAAGTTAAACTAACAAGTAAGCACTCTTGAGGAATAGGTGGGAATAGTGAGGGGCTCGTATATTCAGTTTATTAAAATAATAATTATTAATTATTAAATAAAATATTAATAATTATTTATATTAAGTATTATTTTATTTAGAAGATAACGTAAACATCCGCAAAACGTATAATATTCCTATGTCAAATACTTGTATATATTAACATATATTTTTTAGTAACAGCTACTGGAGTTACAGAGGACTACAACTTATTTAAAATTTTAAATGATTTTTAATGACTTGGTTGAATTACATTTAAAATTTTAAATATTTTTTTTTAATGTAACTCCAATAATATTATTATTACATACACAATACCCCAATTATTTTTATTCGCTAGTTTTATTGTAAGTCTATTCTAAAGATAATATAAGAAGTTGTTATTATTATTTAGTCTAAGTGAAAAAACAAGATACTTCATCGACATCACCAAATAAATTTAAAAAAAGATGAGAAGTTTTAGTACCTACATGAGATTTTATGTCATAATTATGTAAAACTTGAATAGTTGGAAAATCTTCAAGTGAATTTTCAGGTAATTTAAATTCCTTTCCTGAAACACCAATGTTATATTTACGGTCACTTATATAAATAATAACGTTCATTGTACGTAAGCTTCCGGCGAATAAGCTTTTAACATTTAGTCTAAATCATGCTCTCTGCTGAGAAGCACGTCGCTGTACACGAAACGTAATAAAAATTCGTAAACAGTCTGTTCGGTGAATTAAATGTTTTAAAAAATAATAATAATATAATATAAAGTCACTTTTCGAATGTGATAGTGCTGCGTTCAGTTTCAGTGTAAGCAGTAATTTATATCCTATTATTTATTTGTAAGTAAATGCTTAAATAGATTCGATATTTTAATAGAGCGGTTGGAAAATATTGTCACTTTATATTATAATAATAATTTATTTGTTTTTTTGATTATATTAACGTTGGCAGACAAAAACTTCTTCTTTATTTTTTTAAATATTCTGTGCATTTTCTTAAATACATAATAATCGTTTAGTAAAAAAATGGCCATAACAAAAGAAACATATACTTATATATTGTAACCTAAAGCACGCTGGAACCCCACTAAATAATCTACGTCGCTTTTTGTCCAAACTATATGTATTTTTTCATCAGAAATATAACGAAGGTAACTGATACAATACAGAACTCGTACAGCCTAAATCGATTACATTTCATAATAACAATCATTGTACATTGAACTCATTCATTCATTCATTCATTGAAATTTCACGTGATTTGCTTTCTTTATCGGTACCAGTGTTTTTCTTTTGTTAATTGTTAATAATTATAATTCTTTTGTTATTTTCTTTATATTTTTGCAATTTTCAACAGTAGCGAGTTATTCTGCAACAAAGCAAACAAATAAAGTATTTTTATATAAACAAATATATATTCTTAATATATAATATTAAGTAAAATATAAACATAAGTTATATATCCGTATTATATTAGTAAAGACTTTAGCTATTTAAATGGTTAAATATATAGTTATAAATAAATGAACTTATACTTATACAATATGAATTAATATGTTTGCCGCGTTTTATATAATTTTAGGTATTTCGTTATTATGACTAACTTACAAATACGCAATTCTTATAATTATTAATATGAATTAGTAAACATTGTAAATCAATTTAATGTATTTAATAATATTTGGGTATGCGATGGCATGGATGAGCGTTATACTGGCTCAGGTAATATTGTTTTGGAAATTCTATTGGAACTGACCTCAGTATCTGGAGCCCTGGAGTAATTTCCAGGGCCCTGGTATCTCTCTGGTACCAGGGTTCTTAGGTAACTTGTAGTACTGCGGACGCGGCTGCTGTGAGGCTTTGTTATTAGCGTGTTCATCGTTTACCTCCTCTTCAATATAATAGTGACTTTGGGGAGTGGAGGTGAGGTAGGAAGGATTTAACAGAAGTGTCTACCCGTTAACATGCGAAATAATATCATAGAAATAATAATAAGAACCATTTCTCCCGCGCTTGAAAGATTTCCTTCAACAGAATATTTATGCTAATATCAATTTCATCGAAAGCTGAAGATAAAAAAGATACAAAGTGTACAATGATAATGATAATACGACTAAAATATAAAGTATAGATAAAGATTATTAAACTGATTAAATGAAAGTAAACATTTTAACATTTTATTTTAAAATATATTTAGTAGAGTTCTTCGACTTATACAAAATACACTAAATACACTATTTATTTCAAGTTCAACCAATCTTTTACACAAAAAGGTTGAAGTTTTCTTTTAAGGATAAGTAAAATTATCCCTGTGCCAGAAGACTCCGTTCTTCCATAACAACATAAGTATTGGATCAAAGTAAGAGAAATTAACAAGAGGCAATAATCTAAAATCTGGAGGAAGATAAGTTCCATCTCCTAGAGGAGGGAACCTTGACCGACATCTCGGTCTTTACTTTGGAAAAAACTTCCTCTATGATGATCAGGGGCCAAAGCAAGGGCTGTATTTTATCGGTATTCAATATACAGTCAAACCACTTTTTATAGTTTTATTTAAAGTATTTCATTTCTTACGTATTTGTTAAGTGGGTAAATATTTGTTTCTCCAACGTCGCCAAAAGCAGTGGATATATATAAATTCTACTCTTTACTTGCTACCCTTGAAATACTTGAGTGGGGTTAAATTCGAACAATGTGCGTGCTTCGAAGTTAAGAATCCAGTAGGATCGGTTCAAAGTATTTACATTAGGGACGTTGATTAACCACGGCGTTAACCTATGTGACTATGGTTGGAGGAGTAGTCAGCTGATCTCCGAATACTTTACAAAGGAGAGTTCTTAAACTTTTTTGTATTACCGTCCGGATCACCACCGACATAAGGAAGAAGTGTCAATTGAATTTGATGTGTGATTATTATATGATATAATTTAGTATTTAATTATTGTGATGGATGAAAACCATATTTTTGATTTAACCTTCGTTTTGCGCCAATAAAAATTAAACCCTTATTTGAATTAATCTTCACTATTTTCCAATAGAGGGACTATTAGCCAGAAGCCAGAAGTATAAAAAAGTCGTTTAGCAAAAATGTCGATTGAATTATGGATGCTTTGTTAGGAAGTAAATGGGTATGAGTTCAGGGAGCAATAGCGCGGTGCAAAGTTCTGACCGAGCTAACGAAACAATCTCTAAAGGGGAAACTTCGAACAAAGCACCGAAACTGAACTGTGGTTAAAATTGTCATTCTTCAAAACCCCTTCAAAAAACCCATGCTGCGTGAAAAATGATGGTGCAAAAATATTCAATTCTTCTATCAATAATTACAGGTGACATAAAATTTGTATGTAATAAATCTTTGAAATTTTCATCAAATACGAGTTTTAAAGTGGGTTTGGCGAGGTGAGGTTAAGCTTTTCTTTTCTAATTATTCAAATAATTCTTTTGCTAAGTTTTATAAATCTTCCAACGAACAAACGTCATTCCTAAAATGGTCAAGCGATTATATCACAAAGCTCGCGAGGAGTACGGTGGTAATATCTTCACACTCACAACTCTCCGGGCTACGAAAACGTGTCCCGCTGATGGCTTCCATCTCTCAAAACTTACTGATAAAGTCGTCAGTAGCCTGAGAAGATAATACGGAACAACAAGAAATTGTGGCCGAAGTGCTATCCGCAGTGGGACAGTTGACAATAACGACGTAACCCAACATTGTTTCCGTAGCTCAAGCCAAACTTATATTAGAATATATTTTATTTATAAGTAAAAATGGGGAAATAACGGCGCGCTAAGCAACATATCTATATAACCAGGAATACCATAGGTATCATCGACAAGCTATAAACTACTAAATTCCAAAAAGAAAGAATAATTTATGTTGTTCAAAGTTAAGCTTTCCGTGACCTGAATCACCACTTGAGACAAGGAAAACCCAAAAAGACATTATGAAGAATTTATATATGCGTGTGTGTGTGTTAATATATATATAAACGAACTTCCAGTGTAATAGACACTGGAAGTTCGTTTATATATACACCGTTAGAAGATAACTTCTTTTCTATTTTTAAATACAATTTTAAGGCATATTATATCATTAATTTTTGTTACAATTAATATTTCGAAACCTATAAAGATCTGATATCTGATGATATGAGATAATGAATAACTGAAAATTTTATAAATACTTCTAAAATGACAATTTTATATTTCAGGTATCTCATACTACGGACAATAAATACTGCACTAGTTTTCTGCTACATGTTATTTGAAAAAAAAGGTAAGTCAACATTACAATTATTAATTATTTTTAAGTGAGAACAAAAAAAAAAACATATAACGAACTCATGTAAAAAATATTGACAGGATCTCTTTGAAATTATTATTTTCTAGAAGAAATGTAGCCCATCCTGAAACTTAGACAAATAAATTTCAAAATACATAATTATAAGCTTATTTTGTTATCTGCTACCTTATAAATTATTTTTTAGTTAATTTTCAACCTTGCTAAAATGCAGCGAGTTGTTTAATACTAAAATTAAAAATTAAAAAAAAAGTATCTTTAGTAATATTTACAATCATCATTCAATATATAAACCAGTCTTTATTTCGATATATGTGCTCTTTGTTGTACGTGATGTATTATTTTATTACAAGATTCCAATTTCTGGACAGGATTGTATCATTGACCCTTTGCCGTTCTTTGGTTGGATTTCGTTGGGTTTAAGTCGGTTTTGTTAAATAAAAAAACTTCCTGACCCTTAGATATATATGTGAGGTTAAACCTCAATAAGATGTTTTCCTTTTCAAGAACTTTTGCTACACTAATTAAAAATTTATTATAAACGCTGGAACATGAACCAGTTGTGATGAATATTATAGGAATTGAAATTACTGTCCTTTGAGATAGGTTAATATTTCGATATTAACATATTAATAAAATTAAATTAAGTGCGAAAAAAATGCTTCAAAACAAATGTCGTTTAAGCGTTTATAAACTATAATTTAACATAAGCCATAACATTTAACCATGTAAAAGTTTTCTCCTAAAATTATAATTCGGCATTTTGTACGATAGAAAAGTGTGATGATCAAACATCTACGTTTGTATCCGTTTCACTTTGCATATTATTTTTAATATTTTAAACTGAATCGTTCTGATTTTAATAGACTTCTCTCGCATGCCCAATGTTACAAACGCCATTGTTTTTTTACAACAAATATTTAACGGTTGTCGACTTCTTATCCAATTTATGGGTCAATTAACAATAAATTTTATATATTAATGGCATTAAACAACTGCGTTTTGTACTCATCACATCATATCTACTACTTTTTCTGCCGTAAAATCCGGTAAGGGGCTAAAATAAAAGACGATACCATCCTACACAACTTATCAGAAAAGTAAGCGAACGTCCTACCAACTTAGGGGGGTTCGACGTCAGGCCGGTCCTATTTTGGCGCGGATTCCAAATAACTAAGATAAAACCAGATGGACGATAGTCACCCCTATTTCAGTACAGACAACTAAGAGGTTGTGACTTACACAAATATTTCGAAAGAATACAATTTATGTTGAATAAATTAATTTTTAAATTTCTATGAAAAGAAAAATAAAATTACCTCTATTATTCATACATTATTATTTACCATATATTTTTTTATTATTTTGTGTTGTTATTAATAATTATAAAATGAATAATATAATTTTATTAATCTACATCTGGAACTAATACAGTGACAACGTGATTCGTTTAAGCCGACTCTTTTTTTAACTTTTACATGAACAATAGTATTTATTTAGTTTCTCTAATAAGATATTTTTTGTATGAATGTTGAAGAAAAAATATTTGAATTCTTTTAAATTTTCTAATACAATTTTTTTTTTACGATTTAAGTATTTAGCTAACGTTTTAAGCAAACATTTATTGTGATGTCCAAAAAAATTATTTTATAAATTTTACAAGTTGCACTTTTAACATTTTCGTGAAGGAACTTTATAAACCGAATCTTGGAAAAATAAATGAGTAAATAATAATTATATACTTCCTTTTAAGGTGAAATAAAAATAGTCAAGTTGGTGATAGCTGGATTTTGGGGAATTATATAATATTACAATAGTTAAAAGCTGTAATTTAAATTGAACTTTCTCTTTAAATAGAAAATTATAATAAAGTTTAAAAGGAAACTAGGATTTTACCGAGATTAATTAGTTTTATTTCTTCTTCGTTACAAATTATTTTTACTTAAATTTGATTTATATTCAAATAAATTAAATATATAACAGATGTTCCATTTAAAATAAATATTTGTTGATTCGTAGTCCCTTGGAGTGTAGGACGGTGAGTAACACTAGAAACGTGCTTATCAAGCCAACAGCTGGAATCCACAGAAGGCTGCAAAGTCCATGTCTATTTTCGATGAACTTTCGAAGAAATTAAGAGGTGAGTTGAAGAAATAACATTAATTTTATAAATTGATTTATGACAGAAAAGCTATGACGCACTATAAGAATTAAATAAATCTCTACCACATTTGGCCATATTGAATTTTAATTGTTTTATTTCACAAAAATAAATAAAACGATGTTGAAACTTAAAGAAATATATATTTTGGTTCGTTGGAGGTCGTGATTTCCTTCTCCCCAACCTTATCTGTAAACATTTCTTATCAACTCAAATAAACCACACATCGTAGAAATGCGAAATGGGAAACGACGGCGCCGTATCTTTTGTCCACTTACTAGAACTTTGTCATGGCTACGAATCGTTAAGCCAACTTGGAATTTAGTTTCACTTCCTAATATTTGTACTGTATTATTAGTTTTGTTAAATAAAAAATCACCAAGGACTCCGGCACTCGCGGAGATGGCAAGAGGAGTGTTCAAGAGGTGTGGAGTCAGAGCAATAAGGTCTTCGTAGTAGTACACGCGCGAACTTGGATCTAAATGGAGTTAAATTATACTAAGTTTTTTCATCCCCAATCAGAGACATCTACGAGATTTATCTCGACATTAGACATAAGTCTAATACGGCTTTCCTAACAAAGACGCGGTCCCTATAAACACTCTTCATCTTACTGTCACCGCACAGCAATGATGGTCAATTAATCACATATTATTTATTGAAATTTCAATCTTATCAACTGGATAAGATTGAAATCGGAGATTAAATCCAGCCTCAACAAAAAAAACAAATTGTCTACTGATCGCCAACTCTACCTAAATATTCGAATAACTCATTATAAAAAAAATAGACCGACCCATTTATTTTGTTTCCTATTTTTTTTACTTTAAATACTTTTTCAACCAGAATATAGCTTTCATGTTAATTTTGTAAAACATATTACATTTGTTTTTTAAAATTTTAAAGTTTAACGATGATATTGTGAAATTTTCAAAGAAACATAAAATAAATAACATTTTAACAATTTTTGTGAAATAATCTTGAGAATATAGCTCATTAAAATGCTAATTAGGAGTTTAAAACTTGTAAGATGTGTAAATTCAATTTGTAACTTGGCGGTAACTTGGGTCTTACTTTAAAAGAACTTCCACTGCCTTTTCAATGAAGATACTGATTTTAAAATCTATATAAAAATGGTGCGAGAATAATAATTCACTTATATCTTAGTTTATACCACACTAATATTTGAAATAGTCTATAAAGACAGCTTTGTTAATTTTAATTAAATTTTAAATAAATGTACTCGTTTAATATACGAGTATATTTTAATTTTTTACTTATGTCTGAATACTGCAGAATGTTTAAAATGAACTGAGGTTTCTTTTTCATGGTTCGTCTGGGGTTTCGTATGACTTGTATGTTTGTTTTATGGTCTAAAAGACGTTATAATATCTTATACATTTTTTAATTTACCTTAGAAATATATTCATAATGGACGTTGATCTTTTAAGTAGTTGTTGTCAGCATAAAGTTCAACCTCGTTCGTGGACGGAATGATAGAGTCATAAAAGAAAGCGATTTAAAAAATATGTTTTATATAACATTGGTATTCAATTTCTTTTTTTTACTAATACCTAATGATCTTTGGGTGTCTATTTTATACCACTGTTAAATAAGCTTTGCACCAGAAAATATTGTTACCTAATAACCCATTATAACTTCATTTATTTATAAAAAATCTAAAACACTAACAATTCATATTAGAGAATTCATTTTTTTAAGAGTTGTTTAAATTTTACATAAATATAATATGTAAAATAAACCGATATAGGCAGAGATTCGAGCCGGCGACGTCTGGAAAACGTTTTGTTTGTTGTTGACTGAAGACGGCTTTTAAACGAGCACCATAAACCGTCTTCATTGAATTAGTTCTTAATGTCTGAATTTATTATTAATTATTTATTGATGTAATTTAATATTATTAAAAAAATAATAATAATGAAATAATATAATACATGTTATCGGTAAAAATCATTTAAATTTCAAGGGCAATTACGTAAATACCATTTTGTGTTATGGGATAGAATATTCAATGAGCGCTCATTGCAAAATCATAATTAATGGTTAATGTACATTTTTAAAAGGTATTGAGATATTTAAAAGTAGTGTTATTTATAAAAAGTTTTGGTTTTGTTACACAGCAAAATTTTATAAAATATATGTAATGGAAATCTAACTCAAGATTCAACACACTTTTCCATATTATCTTTTTTATTTCTCAGAAAATAATAAAACAGCGTCAAGAAAATATATAAAAATATTATAAAAAACCCGCTTTGTAAATACTATGCGGGAAAGAATACAAGGTGACGTTTGACCTGAATCTTTCATGCGGCCTACAAACTAAGCTTATGTCTTATAAAAGATACAATATAGTACATTAATTTTTTATAAAAAAAGCAACAAATTTATAAAAAGCCTGCAATATTAACGAACGAACTATTTAATTGATAAATAGTTTGTTACATCTATCGTCTAGAGCCTTCATTCTATTTACGGAATTGTATATAAGCCATTTTTTTAATTAATAAAATAAAAGTTTAGTACTTGAATAAAAAGATTTTTTAAATATTACTATAAATAAAATGAAATATGAAAAAACTCATAGCGTTGTTTCATAAAGACCCAGAAATAGTTTTTTGTGGTATGTATAAAGTATAAAGTTTCAAGAACTTTTTCATTGTGTGGCTAAAATACAAGCGTCGGTTGAGAACCAATATTTGGTTAGTTATTCAACGAACTTTATCTCTAACCACTTCCCAGAGATCTTCGACTTATATTTAAAACGTGAGGAGGCTATTTACCGCCAGAAAGAATGTTTATAAAAATTCTGTAATATTAAACGGCAGTGAATCACCAAATGTCGTATTATTTAATGATTTATTTTATTTTTTTAATTTCATATTTTTTTTCAAAATAAGATTATATTTATTAATTTTTCAAACAAAATTTATATATTTTTTTTTAAATAGGAGTTTATTATTTAAGTTTATGTTTTTTTCCAAATTAAATTAAATTTGATTATTTTTTCAAAATAACATTGCCTAAAAGTAATTTGGACAATATTAATTAGTAGTCTAAAAAATGTTACATAATTGTATATATTATAATACTTTTACTATAAATTTGTCTGTTTTTAAAAAAATTATAGATTTATATTAAAGTGGTATATTATATGAGAGTAATGACATTTAACATCTAAAGTAATTAATATACGGTACCGATACTCTAATTAATATTTCAATAATGTCTGTCTTTTATCAATCAATCAATCAATCAACCCACTAACAAAGATGGTGATGGATGCTGATTATTTAGTTTCGTTATAATTCAGCTAATTAATAATTTTTTTTCTAATATAATTAGTTACAGCTTTTATAATAAAATAACCTACAAATTCATTAAAGTTATTTCCGTTAAAAAACAGGTTATATTTAGTAGAATGTTTAAAAGATTACAAGTTCCGTAAAACACTTCAGTAGCCCTGTATTTCAAAGGAGTAACAATCGGCTTACTCTGTGCGAGAACACACCCGTGGCAGTTCAGTGTGTTAAATAGAATATAATAGACGTGTCGTATTAACAATAACACACATTCAGTATAAAAGGTTTTATATGAGTTCATACATTACTGAGTTTGATATTTCAAAAACAAAAGAGAACTGATTATATACAGAAAGCAAACATTTCTGCGTGTAATATCTGCAAAATTATGGACCGAAGCGTATTTTTTTGTCAAACAAAATAGCTTTTAAAGCCGCTAAAAGTTACCTCACGGTGCTCAGTCTGCGAGTCCGCCATACTTGAGCTCCTGTATAACTCCGAATGCGTTCAAATCTAATCGTTCAAATTCAGATAGCGTGAATACAGCTGAGTAAATATATAAATTATAATTTAATAGATATTAACAAATGTACAGTACTGGTATAATCGTAATGAAAAGTCATTTCAAACAGAAAAGTTTAACAAACATATCTTTTCAACAATTTATACCAGTACTTCCAGTTCCAGTTACTTTAACCAGAACTGGAAAACTTCACATTCCTCTACAGTCTAATTGGTATGGAGCTCTTAACTGAGAAGTACGTCTCTGTGCTTGTAACTTTATTTATTTTATAACTCGTTCAATTCATTGAATGAATTAATAAAGTTTCTCGTTTTCAGAATGAAGTACTTGTAAGACAAATATCTTTGAGACATTATTTGTCTACCTTGCCAGGAAATAATAAAATTCGTTTTGCAGTTCAGGTCTAAACCTATATATATACAAAGCTGTCTTTATACAAACTTAGGTTTGTAAGAAGACAGAATACATTTACTTTGTTAAGTAATGAAAAATTGTGAAGAGAAATAAAAAAAATATCGACTAGCAAATGATCTAGGACAGAAGAAGAACACAATGACATTGACAGATGAAAACCGCAATTGGATTAAGATTAAGAAATTAATTAGATTGTGCTTTAATAAAGCAATGTAATTGACATAAAATATTTATTTTATGTTTGTTATACGACTCCTTATAATTCACAAGTATCACTTCACTTCCACACTATATCAACCGTTCCGAACGCCTTACTAATAGAAGAGAGCGCGTCGCCCGCCATGCTTGACATTTTATAGCAAGATAACTGAACAGTAGACGCTCAGTGATGAGTGTTGCCAACTATAAATCTCATTTTATTAACAATTTTAAATGAATAACATATTCCTTACAATAGCGTATCTATAACTCCGTCATAAAGATCTATTATGTTCCAAGAGTCTTGAAAGATCTCGCTAGATTTTTCTTCAAAGAATATTGTATTATCTGTAAACTAATCAGTAGAATTATTAGAATACTGAAACTCTTCTTGATTTTAATTTAACATAAATTAGGTACAATGCTTTAAATAATTTATTGATTTTATTGTATTTATTTTGTATTATAATTTATTTTAATTTTGTATTGTGTTTTTCGATAGTATGTCGTGAAACATTACTAGTCTAGGTTACAATTTCTTGACAATTGTAGAAGCACACTCAGTAGTCTAATTCAATATAGGATGTTACATGACAGGTTATAATATTTAACAAATATATATTGCGTCTGTTACTTATTACTTTCGAATTGTATGAGTAGCATGGTTTGTTCAGAATACCATAAACTTATAATCAATATAGACGTAAAAAAGAAATATAATTTTATTTAGTACAGAAACGCATGTTTATTGATTGTAATATTATATGTTGAATATTTTATCGTCAACTCTAAAACGATAGAAAAAAATATTCTCCTCACGAGATTTAACATTCTTAAGGTCAACAATACAATGTATGATATATGAATGGTTGATCCTATCAGTGGTATACAATCAGATTGGATAACGAGCTGTAAACCCGCGGGGGAGGTATTCAATAATACATACAAAGACCGACGCATCGTCTTAACACCTGGACTGTGACAAAATAAGCTTATAATAATAACATAGATTAATATTCTATCAACTCATGTTATGTAAAACAATGTAATACTTAGGGATATAACTTATTTTATTAAAATAAATAATCAAATTGATAAGAAAACTAATCATCACAAATGACATTTACAGATATTTCGTCACACGCCAGCCATTGAAAATGGAGTGTATTGAATTTACTGGTATAAGATTAAAGTTAGTATCTACTGTGAATAAATAAATCACTAAAATAATAGAGTAAGCATTTGTTTAAATTTGCTAACCAACTCTGCTGCGTCTTTAAATAAAATCTCAATGCACAATTCATGTTTATTTCTTTAAAAATTACTAGTCTCTATAATATCAAATGTCATGCAAAACTACCCTACTTATATTTGAATTACTACTTACTTCGTATTTGAATTGAATGGATTCGAATTAAGAACCTAATTTATTTAAACTTTCGTATCCATATAATAAATAATAATTAACGCCACTAAGATCTTTAACTCTTTTACAAATGTATCACAAATAAAGTATGCATTGGGTTATTCCATACATGACTGCCGCTTTAAGAAGATATCTTGATACATTTGTTGGGAGAACTCATTGACCAACAACCCGATCCCATCATTAGTCTTCTCTTCAAACCTTTACGTAAACTCTATTAAACAAAACTTCATGGGGCCATGTCGAAATGTTTGTGATATTTCTCGACATAACGACCCTAAGCTTAAACCCTCAATGTTGAAGTAAAAATATGCCACTGGAGTGCAATCAGTCTAGTGGTTATATCAAAGTATAGAACGCTCGAGATAGTTTAATATTTGAATGTGACTGTTTTAGAAGTGAGTTTAATATAATTTTCTATATATTATTTAGAATAACACGGAAATAATATTTATAACTATTTACAACACTAATAAAAAATGTTCTCTTTAATGAAACTAAATAAATCAAATTATTGTTCTGTAAAGTATGACAAATCTAGTCTTGACGCGTCTCGTCTCGTGGTAATAAGCTTTATCTGACGAGATCAAGAGCGCTCTACAGATGAAACATTTTTCGTTATCATTTTGACAGAAGATTTTTAAGAACGTTACCATTGTTAGTTATTTATTACGTTAGCTCTTACTAGGACGTTTTTCTAAATATTTTATTGATAGTTAGGCTGATTAATAAACTGAGTATTTCAAGAATGCTTTAAAAATAATGCTTTATGAAGATTTATTGTATTATAATAAACAATTGTGAAAACTACTATTTCATCATAACTTTATACAATTTTATATTACATACTTATGTTAAAATTAATGTCAAACTGGTAACTATGAATATTTTATTGATATTTTATAGGTGATTTTTTAAAAGTTGTATGAAAAAGACTATTTCTTTTTATATCGTTAATTTATATCAAAAAGATGAGACAATTTTGGCAGTCTCCAAATTCTTAAGCAGGCATATTCCAAGTCTATACTATAAAGATTATAAATTATTTTGGGGGTGAGCTAATAAACTAAATTAGACGAACTTATAACGATAAAAGTACAACAAAGAGATTAAATGAAAATAAAAAAATAATATTACAAGAACTATTAAAAGAAAAAAATAATAACTAAGTAGTAAAAGTAATTCTTTTGTTATTATCTCTATACGTAATAAAATCTATTTGATAACGGACCGCTAATGAGGAGTCTACGGATTACTAGAGGCTTTTATTGATGTATGCGAGTCATCGCCCGGAGTCATTCCCGTATAGAGATATCTGATTACCACCAGTAGTTTTAACGAGTTTTTAATTGATATTGAATACTCAAACATATTTTTTAATTTAATTTAATTTGTATTTTTCATAATTAAAAACTATTGTTAACTTTTGAACAGCGCAATTTTGCAACTATAGGACTTATTATATGATAAAAATAATTGAAATTGCAAATTAAAGGATATGTCCTTCCTTTATTTCTGTCTCTTTTTTATAATAAAAATTTGTATGCTTAATACATGGTTGGTTTGTATATATATATTGTATGTATGTATTACAAGCATATTTTTAGAAATCAGGATTATGCTATAACAAAGGCTTATAAATATTTTGTAAAATATAGTGATGTTTCAGAATAAACAAAAATAAAAAAAAATCTAAAAGGTTTACTTTCTAAATAGTTTACTTGTAGGTATGTAAATATTTTATACAAGGAGGTGAAATAAAAATGAATCGAATGGCCTTCAAAAGTTAGATGTTGCATGACTCGTCATTAGTTGAACCGGTACTCGTATCATAGGATTTTTAATGTATCTTATCATAATAAGTTTTATGATTCTTAATTAAATCTATCTTTTCTATCATTTTTATTTCTTTTAAAAAATCTATGTTCATTTCCGTCTCAATAGATAGATTAATTCAATAAATAATCAAAAGAAGTTGCACTTCGCGTGTATCTTCATTTTTATCAGCTTTTACTACAGGTGTATTAGAAGAAGAGCCTTTTAAAGTAGGCCTTACTAATGTTGTGATTATTTAAAGGTGAAACAGACATACATATTTAAAGTTATATATTATTTATATTGTACGTTAAACGTGGGATGTATTGAAAGTGAAATATTTTGTATTTATTAATGTTGTTATGGCAAGTGGCCACATTAAAAAAATTTACAATTTGCAAAAAAATGGGACTAATTAAATTCTTGTACTTTATTTTATTTATATTATTGTTTTTATCGAGACGTTGTTATCGATTTCTGTTAATAGGCTTCTTTTGAAAATCTTTAGGCTGTTTCCAAAGTATTCTATACTGCACGGTTTTAGAAATATTTGAGCGCCAGGACGGTTTGCCACAGCAGTAGGGTCAAGTCACTCAAGTCGATATTTTTAAAATTTTATAATTTCTATGGATGTTTTAAAATTACTTTTTATTTAAAGAACAATTTCATTACCTATTTAAGAAAATATATATATATATATATATAACATTGAAGTTCTAAATATTGTTAGCTAAGTAATAGCATTGTAAAGTTTCTAAGATAGTGACATTCTTATTTTATAAATTTATGAATTCTTTAGAAAAAGTTGCTGTTGAGTAAAGTTAAATTGAAACAAAATGTACTTTGAGACGGCAGTCTTAGTGTGTTTTGGGGTCACGCTACAGACGGACGACTTACTGTTAAGATATGTTACAGATAAAAAATCTTTATAGAGACAGATTAGTGGTTTTCTTTTACTTTGAATAGTAACCCGCTCTAGGTGAGGGTTTACATGTATGCAGAATTAAATACGACAATGTAACCGTTGTTATATAGTAACGAGATCATAAAATATAGTTGCACTGTAGGTTCTAGTGTAGGTGTAAATTATTTAGTGAATTATATATATTTTGAATGAATATTTCAATATACATTCTCGTTTCCATTAAGTGAAAATAGTGCTTGCATATTTATTTCATAACGACGTCTTAGTTTCTTCAGAAGTTCTCAAAGGATGTAGTTATTTAAGTTACCAAAGACAAAATATAACAGAACCGCCTCCGGGTATTTTGAGTGAAATATCAAATAACTTTGAAATGTCCTACAACGAACAAACTGACAGATATTCCTCTTATTACTGTAGCTTTCAGTATTATCTTAAATTATTATAATAGAATAACCTTATCTGTTAATAAAAGAAGATGGCTCGAATCTTAAGATCAGTTTTGTCGTATTTTCGACCTTAAGATTAAAAACATATAGAAAGCGTATAATGCTGGAAACAGAATAGCTAAAGAGATTATTTTAATAAAAAAGATAATATATGTTTTCATTAATAAAATAATATTCTTGAGACGAAGCTTCTTAGCATTCCATGGATTCACCGTGCGGGTGTCAGGCCCACCGCGTTGTAGGGAGAGGAGTGCAAACAGCTCCTGGGACTTGCGACCCAGGTGTAGGTTTAAGGGGCCCCTTTAAAATGCACATTCACGCTCACCATCAACTGGTTGCGCTCCTCTCCCACCTAACCGAATTTGGGATGAACCTACCAATGCCGCCTTTGAAGTACTTTCTAGAAATGATCTGATGATAGTTCTAGAGAGGTCGAAAGCTTTAAGTAGGTTATAGAGATTTCGCTGTTATACCTCTCGCTCCCACTTCTACCGCGTACAAATTAACTATATACCTATTCCTGGTCAGCTCGTTGGTCAGTTCGTAATACTTGTTTACTTTGAGTGATCTTTGGGGATGTTAGTTTCCCACGGAACAGTAAGCTCCACAAGTATCACGCGCTTTAACTGTCTAGAGTACAGGAATATGTCTGGTCTGGATGACGAGACAACAATATCCTCAGGAATTCTATACTGCTTCTCATACGTATCCATCATTTTAGTCTAATCGCGAGCCACCTTTAAGATAGAGAGAGGCTTTTGTTTTGTTTTTTGAGACGTAAATATTCTTTTATTGAGTCTGTTAATATTGACACTTACAGAAATGTGAATTATTTTCTCTGTATTTATTTTCTACTCGACATTTATTGTATAAATTGCTCTAAAAAAATAATAATCTCTTTATTACGAACCCTTTTATCTCTAAGAAAATCTTTCTACAAAATTAAAATTACGGTCTCTCAAGTAGCATTCTTTATCCTTTAGAGTATTCCTTCGGGTATATATTTAAACATAAAATTACAATTTTATTTTTTATCAAGAAAAGTTCCGTGGAATGGAACTTTTTATTTCTTAATATGTCTCTTATTTATTGTTACTGAAATCATAACATTAGTATATATTATACTTTTATGTCCCTTTTTTTGTTTAAATGAAAGGTACGCGCTTATATTATTATAATATAACGAAACGTTAGAACACTGCTTTACTAAGATATGGTTTGAGAAGATTTACTTTAAAGGTAACAATTAATTTTAATTTGATTTACTTTTCTTACCGCTATGAGACGTACTCTTTTATTTACTATTGTTGTTTTAATAGAACTATTGTTTATTTGGTTAGATATATATTCATGTAATTTCATATATTGGAGTTAAATAACGTTTATATGTATATATTTGTTTGTCTTAATATAAAAATAATTTAAATATTAAATTCAGAGACTAGTACTAAAACATTGATCACGTAACTCAAACAAACTATCTCAAAATATTTGTCAACTATAGATACGGTCTGAGTACGGTGATACTCAATGCACTCAGTTATTATTCGGTTTAGTTTTCTAGATACACCAACTGCATAAAAAACTTTGTAATCCCACACAAATACAGAGGACTACAAAGTTACATTTGCAGTGACAATGCACTCAGTTATTATTCGGTTTACTTTCTAAATACACCAACTGCATAAAAAACTTTGTAATCCCACACAAATACAGAGGACTACAAAGTTACATTTGCAGTGAATGAATCAATGTACAAATATAGGTGTAGTTAAGACAGGTGCGAGCGAGTGTGACGTGCGTATAGGTGAGAAAACGTACCGGAAAGGAAAAGAAAATCTATAAAAAGAAATAAGATCCCATAAAAAACACTACTCAAAAAAAAAACTAAGTCTCGTAACGCAGTTCTTCTACCGTAAAAAAAAAACAAATAACAAATAATGACATTATAGTGACCATATCAATATCTATTGAATATCATTTATGTTTTAAATAAATAAACTGACTTGGGCTTAATAAATTAATAACCGACTTGGTACTTACATCTTACAACTTTTTACGGTAGAAGAACTGTATTGCAAGATTTGACTATTTTAACACGTGTTGTTTTTTTTATGGGATATTATTTACGCCTTGCCTGATTCGTTGGTACTTACACTTTAAATATATATTGCACTGTTAATTGCTGAGAGGTATGCATTATTTTAAATATGAAAATACCGAAAGAAAATTAATATTTCTATTTTATATATATAAAGCACTCAACGGAACGCGTTAGTCAAATGAATTTAATGAAATCAATGAATCCCTTATTCGATAAATAGAACATTTTCTGCCTATATTTTGGAACAGCTTGAGCAAGTGACGACACGACGACCTTTAAGATATACTTTATTTTATTTCAATAAAAATATTATTTAAACGTAAATCTCGTTAAATTTGTAAGTAAGATGCAAAAAATATTAGTGAAACAAAAACACATTCTTTATATTTCCGGTCCATTAAAAATATTTTAATAAGCAATGATGTTAAAAATGTTCTTTAATGGTTGAGTATATTTAATAAACGATACAGTAATTGTCTAGTTTCCAATATTTTAATACTTTTTCTGTGAGTTTCTATTGAATATAATAATAATAAATAAAATAAATATTCAAACTCTCTTAGCCTCCATCATTAATCTTCCAACGTAAAAATGGTGCCTGGGGCCGAAACTTTGAAGCTTAATGTTATATAAATTACAGAACGATATCTAGAGATCTAAGCTTTAAATTCTGGATGGGCTTTAGGTTAGAGAAATATTGACGTCTTTAAGGAATAAGTATTCTCTCGGAATGAACATTTGCTGTCTTACTTCACAAAGACAAAATATCTAATTTCGGTATATCTTACTCATTTATTATTTACAGTTAAATAACTAATTGACATATATGACGTAAACTTGCTCATGTGACACTTTTGATGTGGATCCATTAAATGTAAATTTAAAAGAATATATCTTTAATAAGTTTTGAAACATAAAAGCTAATAACAGTTATATTTTTTAGGATTTTAAAAAGTATATTTTATAACGTGCTCTTTAATATATAGGTTTTATTTTAGGATTTTATACAAAATTCAAAGTTTAAATTACTAAATAATGCATTACGACTACATACTATAAGATATTGTTGCTATTAAATTATTTAGGTCGCTAAAACTACCAAACTTTGAAAAACAGATATTTTAACAAGAATGTTGCAATTCTACTTTTATTACTTTATTTTAGGAATATATACGTGGTTACTGTTAGCAGTACTGTAGTGTTATATTTTATAACAGTTTGATGAGTTAGAAACTTCTGTAATTTATAAGCTTTGTATACAAATAGTATCTCACAACAAGTATTTACGTTTAGTATTCTTAGCTCAACTGGTAAAGTAAACTTGCGAAGCGGTAAGGATTTCAAATGTAGGTATCGCTGTTCGAAGCTATCTCTGTATTACGTTAAGGTTACAAGGTTCCTCGTCACTTCAATTGTTGCTTCTTTTAATATCCAGATGTATAATATATGATATAGTAATTTTATTCTTTGCAAACATTGTATAATAAATCTTTTTGATTTTGACGATAAATTACGATGTGTTAATTTTCCTATTTAATGAGTAATTAATAATAATTAGCGAACTGCAAATGAAATAGTTTTATTTAAACTAGTATGTTTTTAATCATCCTTCCTCTAGAAACGTTGGAAAAAGCTTATTAATGTTTCTTGTTTTTTATTTACCTAGTGTGATTGTGATTAAAAATCAGAGTTTTTATTTGAACCAATATTTCAATCCTTTGTGTTTATATTACAGTTCAATAGCTACCTGGAAACGCGGCCAAGTCTATTGAAACGGAAATAAAAATAACCTACATTTTTTTTATTTCAAACAATAACGTAAAATTGTAGGCTTTGAACGCAAATATTGCAGAGCGTATATAACGCTCGGCCGGATAAACTTCAGTACATACGTAATATATTTCCAAATTTATAAATTAAAATATAAAATTGAAATATATTATAAATTAAGACAATTATTATTACATTATTAAATCATAAAAAGCTGGTTAAAACGTGTATTTAGCCATTATAACTATGTCAACTTATTATAAATACACATTTATGCCAAAAATTAATTTCACAGCAATATTTTGTTTGTTCATTTCCCTATGTCAAAATTATATCTCGGAATCAACTCTCAGAGGCTTCATCAAGATATCTTATTTATAAAAGATCCGTTGAAACGAGCTTTTTGCGTTATATTCATTTTAAATACGTATTTTATTAATACAGAAGCTGGTTCCTAAGTATCTTAGCAGTGTTTTAAATTTCTCGCTATATTCTTCAAATAATATAATATTGCCAGTTTAACTGATCTTAAAAATAAATAGAACATAGAAATTGTATTTGATTTTAATAACTCATGATTAATTTCATTTCAGGTATAAAGCTATATTTAGTTAAAGCCATAGAATCTTGAATTATATTTTAATTAGGATAAATGGTTCCTGAATCTAATTCATAGCTGAGAAAATGTACATGACTATTGTAGAAAATATTCTAAAGATTCAACGAAAAGCCTGCCTGAGATAAACTCTCCAAACCGTGTCTTTTCTCTCCAAGCTGTGTTCGTTATAAAAAGCAAAAGGCATAGCCAAAAACTAACACGGTCCCTCGGCTGCTACTCGTTCAATCGCAGTTTGAGATTCAGATTCTCTCCTAACTAGTATCAAATAAAAACCACTCGCGCATTCTAACTTCCTGAAATAATGAGGTCTGCTGAGACTCGAAATTTGTTAAGAAATCAATAGTAAGGGATTCCTATCTGAAATGATATTCTTATTTATTTCACTATAATCTACGTATATAAAGGTATGTTTACACATACGTTTTATATCATCTGTTTTTGACAAATAAAGCAGGGCTTGCTAAAACTGAATAACTTAGCCTTATACGGTTCTCATCGCTCACCACCATCAATAATTCATTCTTTCACTTTTTCACGCATTACTTTTCGTTCTTTCTGTGAAACGCGATAAGGCTGTCCTACCACATTTTTATACAAATTTACTATACGAATTTCTACATTAAATCCGTTAAGGCAGGGAGTGTGAAAATCAAGTGGTTATTTACGTTCTAATAAATGTCAGTCTTTAAAAATAATATACAAGAAATAACTTTGAGCGCTAAATAACTAATTTGCGACAAAACCAGAAGATAATATCTTACGCTCAACCAGTTCCAGCTCATTAAGTTACAGTGAAAATAAACATCAGCTGATAAGTTTAACAAAGATTAATGTGGGTTATTCGTTAATTTCAACTTTACTTTAAATTTTTGAGTATTATTAACGGTTCGCAATCAGATTCAATGGATTCAGAGGTAACCACTTGAATGTTATTTTAAAAATCACATTCAGTGAGTTGATTAAGCCACGAAATATAAATATCAGAAGAAGACGTTGAAGAAACTTGGCAACACTGTCTCACGTATTTGATGATAAGAAATGTTCATTAAGAATTTAAGGCTGAATTTCGTGAATTTATTTCCTGATGAATTTACATACCCCTGAAGATGTAAGATAATTTTAAACTTAAATAATTTACGGAAGGTATTTTCGTCGTCTACAAATTTATCGATATGGTGCCATTGCTAATATCTTCACGTATGTTTACAGCGATTCCAAACCAAGACATATTTTTCCCGATTTGTGACGTTAACGTTTACGTAAAAAACGGCCTCAGCAGTATTTCTATGTCCTGTAGATTTTTGATACTTACTCTACGGTCAGAAAGTGTTTTATTGTTAAACAAGAGGCATTTCATTATAAATAACGTGGGCTATAAATAACTTAAAGAGTTTTAAAAGAAAAAGTCAAACATGGATATAACAATTTTTGTAAAACATACATCGAAAAAAGCTAACGTCAATCGTAGTATGTATCCAATACAAAAGCTTAAGACGTAATATCAAATCACTGTACTTGGCTTTTTATTTATTTATTTTTATACATAAATAACTAATAAGTATATTTAATAATCATGCAGTTATTCATTATTCTTTAATTCTTGGCATGCTGCCAATGTCACATCTCATTAACACAACTTTGCCTAAAGGATAATTCACTGTTATACTTTAAAAACAGAATGAATAGAATCCTCTTAACGGAAGCAATAATATTATGATTACATAAAAATAAAGTAATTTATATTAAAGTAATATATATTTTAAAAACACTATTAATATAATCAATTATATTAATAGTGTTTTTAAATGATAATAAATAAACAAACCAGGAATTCTCTAGTTCCCAAGCTAGTAATAAAAACCTTTAAGTCTGTAGTTTTATTACTTTTATCTATGAGTTCCTTGTGGATGTATTCATCAAACTCTAGATCACCCTCATTAATCTTCAAAGATAAAAATGGAGCCTGGGGTCGAAACTTGGAAGAGCAATAATGGCTCTAATGTTATATAAATTACTGAACGATATCTAGAGATCTTAATTCTAAATTCTGGGTGGGCTTTTGGTTTAAGAATTATTGACGTCTTTTAAAGAATAATTGTGCTCTAAGGACAGTAGCTAACTTCATACAGACATAAAATATAACGCCTCGGCAGTTCTAACTCATCCATGATATTCACAGCTTATGGTAAGATATATATTTATTTTACTAACCTAATAAAAATATATGATATAATGTTAAAAATAGATATATTTTTTTAATAGGCTTTTTAACATCAAAACTACTAATTGTAATAACTAGTGAAGTTTTATAACACTTATTGTTGTTTTGGAGAAATGAGAGCTTAATGTTATATTATTTAATATATTGCAACAATACTATATATATATATACATTTTTCTATTTTTAACTTAGACGTTAAAATTTAAAAAGCTGTCCAGGTTTCATAAAGAATTTGTTAAATAAATTGTTAATTTTTACACAATTAAAGTTTCAACTGCTAATTAATGCTCTAAGCGATGTTACTTTTACTAATTATTTAAAATAATCGTATTTCAACATTAATAGAACAAATTTTTCATTTAACTTTATTATGACAATATATAAAATATATATTTAGATCGGAAATGGTGGTTCGCGGTAGCATTGCCCTCTCAGTAAAATAATAATTTATCTTAGTACATTGTTTGATGAGTTATTGACAGGCGTTCGGAAGTAATTTTCTGTTATTTATAACAAAGGTGTGAAAACGGTATTTCATAGCACGTTATTATGTTTAAAGATTCATAGACGAACTGGTAACGTAAATCTGATTATAGTCGAAGAAATGTATTTTTTACGTATCGGTATTTTAATAGTTGTGAGTTTTTATATCTAAATATAAGTTTAAATAAAGCAAGCCTATAAACTATGTTTAATGAATTTAAACCCATTTTTTTCAAATATGTTTGCGCAGAAAATAATATGTTTAGCAGTTCTAATATATTATTAGTAGGTAAATTATACTTGTAAAACTTTTTTTAAGTCTTTATATGACTTCGGACTCACTGACTGACGCCTCTATTTGACGTAAACAAGTGATCACTGATAATGATTCAAAGTGGAAAATTTTAAATAAATAAATAAAAGACTTCTGCTATTAAAAAGCTAAATTAAAAATTGTTGATATAATTAATTTACATTTAACCTCATTTTAGATATTTTGCTGTGTATCTTTGTTATTATTATTATTATTTAAAATCTTAAAATTATTAACGACAGAAAAATATATTTGAACATCAAATAAGCAAAAACAAAAAAAAAAAAGAATCAAACTGCCGGATGAAATGCCATCGGGTGCTGTTCAGGAAGGTTATATATTTAACAATTTTTTTTTTCATATTTTATTATTTTCAAATTTATTGAAACGGAAATTTAAATAATCGATAGTTCCTTTAATTCTAACAATAACGTAGGCTTTATGCGAATCGTAAATATCTTGGAAAGCATATATAAACATCTGCTATTTTATTTCCACATACATATAAAAAATATTATAACTACATATAAATAATTCTTATGTATTTATCGTAACGGTGGTACCTAATTTATATTCTATTATGAGCCTGTAACTTATGTATAACAAGCAAATAAAAATTTCAAAAATATTTTTACAATGTATTTAGTCACATTTAACGCCATAATAAATAAATAAATTTATTGCCATATTATATTTGAAGTCCACTCGTCGAGGCCCATTAACGTACCGTATATATAAACGTTTCTTCGTAACGAGCTTTTCATAGTTAAATATATTTTTAAGACATTTTATTCACATAGAAGGTGGATCCTACGATTCCTAAGAGACAATCTCGTTAAATATTTCATCAACTATTAGAAAAGTGTTTGTAAAACTAGTCTGTAAAATCAATAGACTGAAATTCAATTCGTAATTTAATTTCAGATGTTAAACTATCATTAATTAACATATATTGATTTTATTTGTAATTACAAATTGAAAACGAAAATGAAATATGAATATGAAAATAGTAGAAATAACTAAACCTTAGCAAAAAAATATTTATGAATTCTTTATTGCTTCTTCTTTACTATTTTCATAATACATATATTATTTATATATATATATATATATATATATATATATATGTTTAGTGTGTTATCATCAAAAAATGTACTATTTAAGTAAAAATCATAACACAATCCAGGCTTCAATCTCTTGACAATTGTAGAAGCAGCACTTACTTGTCCAATTCAATGAAGGTAGTTAGATAATAAATCATAATTTTCAGTAAACGTGTGTTAAAAGTCCTACCTTTTACTCTAATATTTTATATATGAGTATTGCCCGAGAGTATTCAAACTACTCCGAATATATGAACATATTTAAGCTCAAAAGGAGAACAATTTCACATATGTTATCACAATTATTTATGTTAAATACTTGATTTTTACTTTTTAATTTAAAAATTATTTTCCTCACAATTTCAAGAATTTAAAATATGGTTTATAACACAACACATTAGTATATTAATTAATACTAGATACTTCAATATTTTATATATATTATTCAAATAATAATAATAATATAAAAAAAAACAAATAATATTTATTGGTTTACTTGTACTTTCTAAACTATGTGTCTGTGTATAGTTTTAATAAGATGTAATTTATGATATTATTTACATAATACAAAGAAATTTAAAAATTTCAAACTCGTTAACTTCTATTACTATATATCTTATTATTACCTTTTATAACTGTATCTAGTAATTAGACTGGACTGGACTGGACTGGACTGGTGGTCCATAAAAAGTCAATGACCACGCGCACCGCCTACTTAATGAATTTTTCATTAACTTCAAAAAAAGAAGAAATTTCCCAGTAGTCCGTCATTTTTTATGTCGGTTTTGTGAATGCATTACTATACTCGGTTATAATATTTTTTTTTACGCATATCTTTCTTTTTTATTAAAGAGCTGTAATTTCCCAGGTGCTCCTATATAATTCGGTCAAATCCTGATCATGGTTCAGGCTTCAAATCAATTATAACCTTGATATAGTAACAGAAAAATACAATTACAAAATCATCAAAATACACTTTTTGTCATTGATGTTAATAAACTACAATTGTGATATCATTATTCCGTTAAAAGTAAAATGCAAATACATTACACAAATACAACCAAATAGAATTAAATATGAACCGCCTCGGTATAAATTACACGTTGTAATAATAATCGGAAATCAGATACCGTTGCGTCTGATTGTTACATTTAAAATGATTGGTCTTGCACTATCAGAGCTATGAAGATCTTATATTAAGAGCGACTACAATAAAAAACAACGCGTTGAATTATATATAATATAATATATAGCTAGGCGTGTTATTGTTTATATACATATTTACCACATGACAGTACTTATATGAGGCAATGGTACACTCCATATATCTCGTACAACAACATATAATATATTTTACATTTTGTGTTCAATTTACTGACGCGTACCAATTTCACTCAGATGACATTTTATAAAATTCTTTCTGGGCATCTTGCATTATGACTTTAATGTACGTACCGATTTTTAGCGTTCTATATTTCTTTTCGCTGTGCATTTTTAATCAATCGCAACAAATGACCAGAGATGACTCCAATAAATGTATAAAAAATCGTAAACTGTACTTTCTTACGATACACATATATTTATCGAGATGTATGCACTGACAAATGAACGGATTACAAAGCACTCTGCACGACTGTAGCATTGACAGAGGAATATCAACGTCACATCAAGACTATTAAATATTTAAATAAAGATCTTTGTTTTAATTTAAAATAATCATGAACTTGTAATGAAACTGATGATATACTAAGCTTTATGTTATATTTTTTAATGGAAAGATATATATTTATATATAAAATGAGATGAATTGTAGATTGTTATAATACAATTTCAGTCACAACTCCGCACCTCGTTACAATAAAGACCACATATGTTTTATCCTATTATAAATTTGTAAAAGCTTTTCAAACTTTGTTGATTAAATTACATTAATTGATAATGTGACATGAAAGTCTAGAAGATATAACATTATATATTAAAAAGTGTATTTATATAACAAGACGATATAAATTTAATAAAGATGATTAGTTTGTTGTTCTTTTAAATAAACTATATTCATTTCTTCCACTAAGAGTGCTTTTCACACTGGGTTACACACCCACCAACCTTTTTAATTAAAATAATGTTAATAATATTTTAATTTACATGAATTCATTATAAAATATATACACATACTGTTTTTCAATGATTTATTGTATTAATTGTGAATAAAGCAATATTAAATAGAAAACAACTTTGATTAAGGAATAAGAAGGGATCAAATATAATAGGGTTTTTAGTTTAATATACAAAAAAGTAAGTAACCTGTTTATATTTTTGACATAACTAACGAGTTTGTAAAAGTATCAGAAATGGCGCCTTATGTAATTTAGATACTTATTTATTCTTCAGTATATACTTTCCTTATTTCTTTTTAAACATATAATTCGCTATGTTAAGCTGCCTTTGATTTCTTTTTCTTTTCATTTAATTTGAGTTTTCTTACTTTATAAGCGATTTATCATTTATTTATTCCAGTAAAATGATTTTTAGAATACCTTATATTTAAATGCAATAACAATTTCAATATCTTTACAATAAATCTTATTAAAATATTGGTAACAAATATAAAACAATTTCTAATTAAACAGTTCGATCAAGCATAATATAAACAGTTTGGAAGCTTTTAAATAAAATATAATAAATAAAGCATTGCAATATTCAGTATTCATACAGTTGTACTCTTTTACTATCTCTTATATTACTTTAGTAGTGACCTCTGAGGACAAATAAAAAGTAGTCATCAATTTAACCACTAACTTTTATCTTACGCTTCATTCGTGAGGACGTACGTTTCGTTTTTTTTATGTTTGTTATGTGAAATGTTTTCTTAAATAAGAAAACTTATAATCGATGTATCCGTTGTTTTTTTATCAAACGGATATTGACTCATTTTCAGGATATTCTAATCAAACATTGTAAAACATTTTTTTTAAAAGAACAACTGTTGTAATTCCGGCCCGCTCTCCTCAGCAGAGCAGCTTTCTGAGCTGGTGGTAGCTTACTCACGGACTGACACACTGACATTTTTATGATGTAATAATTGACGATTCAAAAGAGCAGTTCAATGCCTACTTGAATAAAGACATTTTTGAATTTGAAATTTGAGCTGCAATCATAATGGAACAGTTCATTCTTAGTTTAATCTGAGGTGTGTATGTATGTTATATACAATACATATATATATATATATATATATAAATATATGTGTATATATATATATAAATTATATATATATATATATATATATATATAAATATATATATATATATATATATATATATATAAATATATATATATATATATATGTATATATATAAATTACCTGCACTAAACATTAATCTAAATCAATTATACATAACATCTATTCGAAATCTCGTTCTTATAGACAATTATAATTTAACAAATGATACAAATATGATTCCGTACATAAACACAGACAGACATAACTCTGTGTTGTTCTAATAGCGGTCATTAATTATTTACCGAAGAGGATGTCACCACTAACTAATTCATTGCGCTAAGTGACTAATGACGTATGGTCTGAAAGTTTTTGATTTCGTTCATATCATTGATTGGGACAATCAATCACATTCACAGCTCCTGGAGTCTGGAGAGAAAACATTATAGATCAAATAGTCTTTGGTAAAAAGAACAATTTATTATAATAATTAAACAATATTATTTCATTAGCTATGACTCTGTTGGGGAACAATGACATAACGTACGAAGCAGCGACGAGTTAGATAATTGTACCATCAAAGAGTAACACAAAGGGGTCCTTGTGGTCTCTCTGGTGTTATTATTTTAAAAATAATTTAGCAAAGAATTTTAAGTAATCGGAATATATCATATGTAAGATGAATAAAATGAGATAGTACATTAATCAAAATCTAACAATATTATAAATTTCGTAATTAGTTTTGTGTTGATAATTTAAAAAAATATGGAAAATATGAAAAATAAAAAGCTAAATTAAATATGGTAAAAAAATAATTTTCTATGATAATAAACATAAAAGTATTAAACCGAGGGAGCAATGACCATTAATTACATATACAAATAAATAAAAAACAATATTGAAATAAGTTTATAAAAAGAAAGCCTTCATCATCTACAACATCTACGAAATAGGTCATATGGCCCCGGAGGCGTTCCTTGAAAAGCATCAAAGCAAGAAACGCTATATTAGATGAAAGCACTCTTTTATATCAGTTTTTTATCATAAAAATACAACAGCTTTATATAAAAAACAGAACTTCAAATGTCGTTATGAAAAGGAAATCTATCTTTAAAAAGGTAAGCTTTTTAAAGGTAAGTGGTAAGTGGTAAGAGGTAAGTGTGTAACAAAAGTAAGGAATAATATTTTAATTATATTATATATTATATATTATTATATATTGTATTATATATTATTCTGTACGCATGTAATTTAATTCATATTTCAATTGACATAATATATTTAAGTTATTTAAATATATTTATCTCTATCAATTTATTCCTGAAAACAACTTTAAATTGTCACATATATAAATAAACACTAAGCCACATATTCAAAACGACAGTCCTAAATATAATTTGAATAAACTTTGTTTATTGAAGTGTCAATTTGTTATGACCAGCGCCGTCTTAGTAAATTAAATCCATATTGTTTAATTATACCGAAAATAAATGTATAATTTGTTATAATGTCATATATTGAAGTATAATAGCTATTATATAAAGTGAAATAGTAAAAAGTCTTTATAACTTCTAACACATCGGTTCTTAATGAAAACAACAACCCTGAGTGCAGTACCTAGTTCGTAAATTATAAATGTGTATTTACTATTTCGATCGATGATCGTCCACGACTCGTCAGTGTAGGAACAAAGGGCCACTAATGTATACAAGCTCACACCGACGACTCATCAACTTCACACACTGATAATGACGTATTATACTGACATCGCTCTGACATCACGCACTGACGTCTTATTCCTTTTTGAGTCATCCATTTCGTTAATGACGTCTTTATCTACAAGTAGCTGATAGCTCCGTAGTCCATAACTTATCACGAAAATAACATCTAAATGAATGTTACAATATTATAACTATATTAAATATATAAATAAACGTGTTGTATGAAACTCAAATCTAGATATAACTTAAAGACGAAATTTATAAGTTTGCTCTAGTCAGTATAAATGAAATAAAAATAGCTTATATTGTTAAGTTGTTGACAGTGGCCTCGTATCATTTAGGAGCGCGTGGTTTATTTCAATTTTATTTTTACTATTCAATAAGCTGTGTAATGGCTTGAGTATTCAATTTAATTTATTTTAGATTTTATCAATGATACATAATATAATATTTATTAAGTATAACAGCTTTTATTTTTTTTGAATTATATGTTTGAAAATTAAAGTAGAAAAAAGATTAATAATAAATAAATATATTTTTTACATCTAATTTTTCTTATGTAGATAATATTTTATTAGGTACTTAGTATAATTGCCAGTTCTTGTATTGTAAGCAGAAAGAGTAACAGCTCTTCTTCGATAGCGCGGTGAGTCAAGGCGAGTCAAGTTGAGTCAAGGTGAGTCAAGGTGAGTCAAGGAGCTGGGATCTATTATCTACTAACACTTTAAATATATTAATATAATATACAACTGAAATGCCAACTATTATTGATGCGATGTTTTTTTAATGATTTAAATACATTTCAATTGTAATAAGTAAATATTAAAAATAGCACTTCCTTATCAAGTCTTATTATTTATAAAAGAAACTATGTAATTATAAGTATTTTCATGTATTAAAGGTTCATTGTAGATAAATAACTGACTGTTTTTTTATAAAATCTTTTAATAGAACACAAGATATAATTACACATTCTAATAACCCGATGTTACGAATTAAATATAATCTTTGTATGTAACAAAAATCTTATTGTAAGAGAATTTACATTTTATTTCTCTTATTACCATTTTCGCAATTAGAAAAGAAAACATGAAACAAAATAAATTTTAAAAGTAAGTTGTAAAAACATTTCTCGGTATATCGTTAAAGTAAAACAACATTACAAGAATAAACGATATTTTTAATGGCGTCTGGAAAAAAGGCTACTGACGATAATATTTTCTTAAATATCGAGTGAAAACAGCAACACCAAATTACATAATGAGATTTTTTAAATAATAAAAACATATAGGAATGAAACGTTTATTTTTGTACAATTATTTCTGGGTTCGAACTCATTTTAACCTTTTTGCAGGTAAGCCTCCCAAACCCAGCTATGATATAAAACCTCATTTTGTTTATTTTACAAATCATTAGTTTTCTGTGTTGTTGATAGAAAACATTAAAAAATAATTCCTTATTCTTTCTGTTGAAAAGCATTTTTTTTTCTCTTTTATATATTTTTTTACCTGTAGGCATACTCATATCAAACTTATATCAATACTCAATTTGATGATCGATTAAAATGAAATATAACCGAGAAAGAGAAGAGTAAATGTTATTCAGAATGTAGAAATAGTCCGTAACCCACATTTCAATGGTGAATCTCATTCTCAAAATGTAAATGATCTGTGTCAATCGCATTAACTTAAATTCAAAAACGTATTCTTACAAGCGGCTCTTGAATAAATTGGAAAAGATACATAGATTCAAGACCGGCGAAGGCCCTTATAAAATATACAAATAGAAAACATCCAGATTTCACAAATTCAGAGTTATATTTAACATTAATTGAAATAAAGACTCCAGCACTGTTGTAAATCTCTTTGTTTAAAAAAAATAATTAGTATAGTAATATTTTTATTTTTCCAACAATGTTAGTTTGTAAAATCATAGTAGATGAACCTTGCAGCCTCAAGTCGCCCTCAGCTGTTAGACGTCTCTAGTGTTACTTACCGCCCTCTGTCTGCTCCTGGAATATCGAAACAACAAAAATATTAATAATCACATAAAACTAAGCCTCGATAAATAAATATTTATTTTTAATATTATGTGTAACTTCCATATGAAGTAGGAATATTTTTTTTGTAACAATAGACATTTTTAAGATACATATTTTTTATAGGCTATAACTTTTCTGAAAGACAGAAAGAAAGAAAACATTTCTAGAATGTTTATAGAAAATTTAAAATATTAACCCTACTACGCACTCCTCGTACTCCTCGTACTCCTACGTAGTCATAATGAATGTTACATCCGTCGACGTATCATACAATATAAAGCTAATGAAGACAGGTGCTGATATATTTTGATAATAAGATTTAAAATGCCAGTGGTGTCACAGTATCATCAGCTCCATTGGCTAAACGGTCATAACTTCTACTCATTAGGAATGCGTCTTCTTTATTCATCAAATTAACGTCTTAATCAAACGCTGTTTTATTTATAACAAAATACGAATAAACTTGCGTCTGAAGAAACTTTAAAGTGTTATAAAACACCAACACTAAAGTTTATTTACATATTATTAAATTATTTTTAGACAATTAAGACGTATGTGGGCGTCATCTACCACTGAAACTGAATTAAGTAGTTCTCTTACTTAATGTTTCTTATACTTTAATAATTTAAGGATAATGAATGGTCAGATTACAACTTGTGGCACCAGCAATACACTTATTATGCAATTGTTACATATATATAAGCTAGGCTCTACCATCAAGATACATTTGTTTACATTTTATAATTGTAATCAAAGTAAAATAATTAAAAAGAAATCGTAAAACAAATGTCGGCACATAACTATATAGTAAAATTATAAAAACAGGTCTTGTATGTTAAAAAAAAACTTTTACTACTGTGAAGCTTTTTTGATCATGATTAAGATCTCAATTAAAAATTCAACTAACGAGCTTTTTGATCGGTAATTACTATTATTAGAAGGCCATTTTTTTTATTGAACGCGTTTTAACGAATTTTAATCAAATAAACAAATTTATGACCACTTAATATATTTCGCAATTTTGTATATATATTTTTTATTATTAGCATTCTCTGGACATAGGTAAAACTTAAAAACCATTGCAATTAAAGTTATTTGAAATAATATGATTAAAAAAATCAAAAACAATTCTTATGTTAATTTACTCGTAAGAAATACCTTTAATATTATAACCCGTACATAAACCAACCAGTAACCAGTATATAAAAATTGTATACCGTTATTTACTTGATTTAAAAAAATAATAATAAATATGTTTATAGTAGATAATAAATAATTGTAGAGAGATCTAAGGATTGTTGATAATTGGCAGATTATTAAAGTATTAACTCTTTTCAAAATATATTTGAAGCAAATATTAAAATGTCAACGAAACCTCATACAAAGCGGGACCAATTTATTAATACATTCAGAATTAGATTACAGAAAAATATAATGTAAATAAAAAGATTACAGAAAAATATAATGTAAATAGTATTTCTTCAAATATTAGGTAGGTATTATATATTTCAGCTTATTTAATTAAAAGGAACTGATGGAGAGTTCCTTTTTTTTTAATTCTATAGTTAATATAACATCGTATCGTAAATAGGTTGCGGGTTACATTTTTTAGTTGTTACATCATTGCTTTGTCAACAAAAAGAAACACATCACTAGTTTTTGTTCACATTTAAGGCTCCTGTGTTAGAGTCTCAACTTCCCGTTCCGAAATTTTCTCTTTGTACTAATTATATTTAATATATTCATGTTAATAGAAATTTGTTTGATTTCGCTGAAGCGTTTTTATTTTCCAAATAATGTTATGTAAAGTAAATGTCAATAAAAGGACTGAATAAATACTGTTTAACATTCTCATAGCCGCTTGTTGGACTGATAATTGCCGGCTCAGTGTAAACAATAATTGAAATGTGTTAAGAATCTTAATGACTTATTTATATTAATATCATCAGTAATCTATATACATTATAAATTATTATAAAATGTCTAAGATAGCAACTCTTTTCGATTTCTTATTCTATATCGTTGGCTGAAATTGAAACAGACCTGAGTTGCTCTTACACATTTTTCACCAATAAATTAGAGATGTTGGTTTTAGTGTGGATTTTCTGAGGTAAGTTCGTGTCTGAAAGCTGAATTCAAATACTAAAAGTAAAAGATCTAGTACACCTGCAAAATGGTACAATTTTGGACCAAAGCCAGATTACTTCTACCGGTATAATATAAAATATACTAGCGAGTAACAAAATGTATAACTTATAGTGGAGAAACAATTTATAAACTACGAATATCTTTATTAAGAAAAACGTGAACTAGTTCCTAGTTAGATTTATGATTTTTTTTTAAATGTCTTTAAATAATAAAATAAAATTAAAAATGTCTTTAAATAATAACAATAAAAGAAAACAAAAAACATAATATGTATTTGTTTTACAAAGAAATGATATATTTATCACAAATGTACGAAATAGGTAGAACGTTAAAGTAACACCTATGGGTTTTGCCTAATAGATTAAAATAGACAGAAGTTCTTAGAATAGAATAAAGTAATATTAATAAGGGCATTACGGTCAATTCTTAAACTAATTCAAGGTATATCAAAACAAATAACAAAAAATGTTGACAATTTTGACCGGGCAAAACACGAAGTAGATTTTGATAAAAATCCTTTTTCTTCTTTGAAAATATTTTTTGAGTACCCTCAAAAAATTTTTTCAAAGAAGAAAAAGGTAAGCTTCTCTTGACCAACGAGCAAATTTTTGCGATCACTACAAAAGCACATATCAAGTACCAAAAACTCATAGACTATATAAGGATCCTAATAAACAAAGACCTGAGAGTCCTTCTATTGATTTTCAATCCAACCCACCAACTTTGGAGGAGATTAATAAAATAATAAAAGAGAAGCCAACTAAATCAGCACCAGGTCCTGATGGTATTCCTTCATAGTATATAAAAAATGTCCGTCGGTTCGTAATAAACTTTTAAATATATTCGGTAAAATCTGGTCAAGGAAGCAAATACCGGTAACATTCGGAAAAGCGATTTTTGTCCTCATTCCAAAAAAAGCAGTGTCACGAATCCGAAAGACACTAGACCGATACCTTTAACAAACACAATTTCTAAGATCTTTTTCTCTTTTTTACAAAATAAAATGACTCAATTCATGATTAAAAATAAGTATTTCAGGCCGAATCACCAGAAAGGGTTCTTGCCCGGTATTTCTGGATGCCTGGAACACAACACATTAATTTCGGAAAGCCTTAAAGATGGCAGAACGAGCGAAAGACAAGTTACGGTGTGTTGGATAGACTTGGAGAACGCCTTTGGGTCGGTACGACATGAACTGATGATGTTCGCGTTGAGATGGTATAACTTTCCTACTTTAGTTGTCGACATAATTGCATCATATTATTCAAAATTATTTTATTCAATAACTTCTAGCGGAAACCATTCCCGACCGCTAAGCTATAATATAGGTTTATTGCAAGGATGTTGCATTTCTCCAATAATATTTAATATAGTAATTAACATTTTAATAGATAAATTAACAAGTCATGAGAAAAAGTGGGGTTATCGGTTTAAATTTAATAATAAATACACGGAATCCATACTAGCATTTGCAGACGATCTCGCTATACTGACACGTAACCCTAAACAATGTCAGGTAATTTTAAATGAAGTAGAGGATTTCTGTACGTGGACATAAGGACTGAGGACAAAACCCAGTAAATGCCACTGTCTGTGTCTGGGTAGACGAGACACCAAATATACCTCTTATAATCCGGGTATTTTAATAGGCGGTCAAAGTGTTACTACAATTACTGAAGCAGCCCCATTCAAATTTTTAGGTAAGAAAATAGATTACAAAGGTCGCACTCCATCTCTAGATATTATAGTCGATAGCTTTTTAAATGATCTTAAGAAGGTAAACGATCAACCAATCAGTAATATCAAAAAAGCTTGAATATATGACAATTATCTAACGTCACGTCTAAATTGGCCTTTTCTAGTTTACGATCTTAATAAAACCCTTTTGACTAAGTTAGATGCAAACGTCATAAATATATTGAAGTCGTGGTTTGGGCTCGCGCGTTCAGCGGACTATTCAACTTTATTCAGAGACCGAAACAATTTTGGGATGAAATTAAAGAAATCATCGGAGCTCTATAAACACCTAAGACATACCAAAAGACATATCATCGAAAAATCTCATGATGATATTGTAACATCTCTTCCAAAAGATAAAAATGCAATTCCATAAACAATTCATGATAGGTGCTCAAAAAAATAAAGTAGGGTTAGGATCTAGCGGGAAAGTTCGGGATATAGGCTTAACAAAAACCTTTATTCGACAAGATGAAAACGATAAATATCGTGTGCATGCGATGAATCTAGAAATTCAAAATGAGTGGGTGACCATAGGCGACTTTTGTATTCCATTAGCATTGAGGTGGCGCACCTTACTTCATGATTGGTCTCCAGCCTTATTAAAATTCTATCTAAATGCATTCCAAATGACTCTCCCAGATCAAAGTAATTTAGTAAGATGGGGTAAAGGTACCGAAAAGTCTTGCAATATCTGTGGGGAGGCAGTAGGAACGGCTAAACACTTGTTGGTAGGGTGCAGGGTGCTATTGGAAAAAGGTCAATACTCGCGGCGCCATGATAAAGTATTGGAAATCATACGTGAAGCGGTTAGTCTTTCAGTAGCTAGAGCGCAAAAGGGTATAACAACCACCAAAAGATTCATAGAGTTCATTAAAGAAGGCTCGTCTAAAAAAACAAAACAAAAGCCTCACTCTATCTTGGAGGCGACTCGTGATTGGACTATAATGATGGATACGTATGAGAGACAGTATAGAATTCCTGAGGACATTGTTGTCTCGTCATCCAGACCGGACATATTCCTGTACTCTAGACAGTTAAAGCGCGTCATACTTGTGGAGCTTACTGTTCCGTGGGAAACAAACATCCCCAAAGTACACACAATTAAAGTAAACAAGTATTACGAACTGACCAACGAACTGACCAGGAATAGGTACATAGTAAATTTGAACGCAGTAGAAGTGGGAGCGAGAGGCATAACAGCGAAATCTCTCTATAACCTACTTAAAGATCTTGGCCTCTCTAGAACTATCATCAGTACATTTCTAGAACGAACTTCAAAGGCGGCATTGGTAGGTTCATTTTAAATTTGGTTAGGTAGGGAGAGGAGCGTAACCAGTTGATGGTGAGCGTGAATGTGCATTTTAAAGAGGCCCCTTAAACCTACACTTGGGTCGCAAGTCCCAGGAGCTGTTTGCACTCCTCTCCCTGCAACGCGATGGGCCCGGTACCCGCACGGTGAATCCATGGAATGCTAAGAAGCTTCGTCTCTTACCGGCGGATAAAGGAAATGCCACAGTGATTGTAGATACTGAATTGTATGAAAATAAAATCATAACTTTTTTATCAGATAATAACACCTACAAGAAAGTTAACTACAACCCCACTAATAGAACTGTCAACAAACTAACAGCATTATTGCATGCGCTTAGTAATAAAGAACTTTTAAAAGCATTACGTCCGATAAATCCGACTCCTAAGTTGTATGGAATGTTTCCAAAAACTCACAAACAGGATTGGCCTTTAAGACCTATAGTGAGCCAGATAGACTCTCCCACATACAAGGTAGCCCGTTACTTAGACACTAATTTAAAACATTTGACAGGCAAAACTGAGACTTATGTAAAAGATTCGCGACATTTTATACAACTAATCAGTGAGATTAAAATCAAAGACACCGAAATAATGGTTAGTTTTGACATAGTGTCGTTATTTACTAACATCAGTATATATGAAGCTATTGATATAATAAACAACTTAGCTCAAAATAACTTAGAACCATCTCTAATACCACTGATAACGTTTTGTTTAGAAAGTGCTTATTTTGTATGGCGTGGGGATTATTTCATGCAAATTGATGGGGTAGCTATGGGGTCGCCTATTGCTCCCGTGATAGCAAATATTTTCTTAGAGTGGTTTGAGAAAACCTTTATATTTAACCATCCTCTCAGACCTCGATACTGGTGGCGGTATGGAGATGACGTTTTCGCAATTGTATCCAAAGACCAGCTTCAAAACTTAGAGTATTACCTTAACGGGGCACATAAAAAGTTGAAGTTCACAGTGGAAAGAGAATTAGATTCTAGATTACTATTCTTAGACGTGATGGTGTAACGAACAACTGAGGGCCGTTTAATAACTAAGGTATATAGGAAGCCTACGAACACCGACCATTATATACATGCTCAATCGCACCACCTTCCGGCCCACTTAGCAGCACTACCTCGTACGCTAATAAATAGAGCTTTACAACAATGTGTGATGAACTTAAACACGTCAGAAAGGTATATGGATCAGCGATAACGGAACACGTCTTAGATTCGGGAACGGCGCATGTCATACGTTTTGACAAATAATATGTCCGTATTAGCAAGGGAAAAGTTTTTAGTACCGCGTAAAGTACGGGAGGCTATCGAAATTAGTCGTATACCGAACTTTAATAGGGATAGTGGTTGGACCTTACCATCAGCTTGGAAACCGGTTATCAATACAATGAGGAGCAAGTTCCATTCAGAAGATTTTAAAAGTGACATTGTGAGTTCGGTGTGTTCACAACGGGCTACAATGACGAGTGACGAACACCTTCAAGAGACCTCTGAAGACATCACTACATCTTCTCCCCACCGCCGCCGCCACCTTCGCGTCGTGCCCAGAGAGCTGCGGCACGCAGTCCACACCGTGAGTCCGCCACGTTCAGAGCTCTTGATTAAGGACCCTGAATGGGTTTCAAACTAGTCGGGCACATTCCGATTTAATTTCTACGTAAATACAACGGGTAAATATTAAATCTTGATTATGAAACTCAAAGTAAACATACTCGTAGTTCTCAATAAAAATAAAAAATATTGAAACAATTGCATTTTATTTAAAACTTCTGTTACAAAATATTATTTAAATATTTAAAAATGTCTTTAAATTGTTTAGAAATTTTGAAACTGTTTTCTAAATATTATCATAAGTAATTTTTTTAAGAGACTCTTGCACTCTTGGCGGACTCTTGCGGGCTTAAGATTTCGCTTGATTCAACTTTTGATAACGATACAACTTTGATCTGTGTGGTGGTGTGTATGTATATGTGTGTGTGTGATAAAATAAGCCAAAACTTTCTAGCAACATACTATATTTTTTTAATTTAGAAAGCTCTACATAAATATAAATATGGTATTATAAAGTCATAGCACATAAAGATAAAAGTCATATTATTAAAATAATAAAATAACAAAGGCGATAATAAAATGATAACTACCTTTTGTATAAAAACGATGGTATCTTAATTTAAGACGAGGAACATTATTGATTCTCAATTTTAATAATTACTGCTTATCTTTGTCTTACTTTATATTAAATGTATTTTCTGGTGTACAATAAAGATAATTTATTATTATTATTATTTTATGTACATTTTGTAACGTGAAATTGTAAAATTAACGATTGATGCTTATATTTTTTCTTGTAAAGCGGTGTCTTTAACTTTTTGGAAACCATGAAAACTATTTTTCCGAGTCGTATTAAAAAAATAATGAATTTATTCCACTCACAAAATTATTTATGGGAATTATTTTTAAATAGTACTTTTAAATATGGTTGTTAAGAGAAATTTTAAATGAAAAACACTGGTTTTAATATATATTTATATTCTTTGGATCTATTTTCACTATAAGTAGGCTTAACCTATATAGAATAAAGTTGTTAACATGATGACTCTACTTGAAAAAATAATGCTTTTTAATTTTATTCCTTTATACTTTCCAAGATCCAGTCCATAAACTTGGTGACATCTGTATAAACTCCTGGAGAATCGGATCCACAGTTCTTTGGACCGTGGGATACGATACCGTATTGGATATACCGGTCCGCTCCGTTAGCTAATCCTTCCAACATCAAAGGACCGCCGGAATCTCCGCTGCAGCTATCTTTTTGGTACTCTCCTGCGCAAAGCTCCTTTGCAATTCCTTCACTATCTCCTCTAAAATAATAGGGCAATATAATTAAATAATAAATTATGGAAGTAAATAATAGAGTGAAAGTGATTTTAGTTTAAAGTGTCAGTACCTGTTGTTAAAACTTCTGCACTCCTCGCCAGTCTTTATTGTAATATTAACCTTCAAAAGAACACAGGAGTAGTTGTCGGTTTCTGTAAGTCCCCAGCCAGCGACGGTTGCTAACTGGTTACCAACCTCATAGTTTCGAAGTTTTTGGCTCACTGGTAGACATATCGGACGAGCGTTTCCTAAAGTAAAATATTATAAAAATATATATTTTGCCTTTGCAGTACGTCTTAGTATAAATAAGCATTAAAATAATAAATTTCACTCACTGGGCGTAAAATTGATTGGTTGCTTAAGACGAAGAAGCGCAATATCGTTTTGTGGGGCGGGTAGCCCTGAGTAATTTGGATGAAGAATTGAATTTTCAACTCGAATGTCCTAAAAAAACACCAATAAAATATAAAAATTATACTGAAGTATACTTCAGCTATAACTCCGATAACGAAAAACTATGACAAAAATTAAAGTATCTTGAGTAGAATCTACCTGGATCTGACTTTCACAGACAATATGCGGTTCTTCTCCTTGGCAATCATTCTTGTACCGTAAGTCAAATTCCCCGATACGTACTCCCGCGATCTTCTTGTTTCCTGCTACGCAGTGACCAGCGGTCAGAATGTACTTCGAGTTGATGATGCTGCCTCCACATTGAAACTGGAGACCTTCACCTGAAATTTGATAATATGTTTAAATTAAATCAAAAGGTCCAAAGTTTTTTTATTTATCTACAAAAGCATTTATTTCAGCTACATATGGCGGTCTTAACAAAACGCTCCGCTTAGCCGATGCATTTATTTTTATCTCAAGGTACAATTGTATATGTTTCTTCAAATCATCTGCACGTTCAGGTTTTTGCACGTTTAGATTCTTCGAAAGTGTTAGACATTTTCCGCAGAATAAGCTAAGCCAAGATGATTGTTTTTGTTTTGGTCAACTAAGTAAATTATTTTTGGACATTGAGATTCTTTTGTAAAATTCCTGAGTTTAAATTAGATAATTAATTATGCTCTATATATATTTTTTATTTTGTGTAAAGCATTTGCTTTAAATAAATGAGCAAGAGATGCAATTACTTTAATTTCAATAAACCTCAACAAGTAAAAAGTTATATAGATTTAATAAACTTACGTATTCTATAAGAAATAAGGGCCATCCAAGGGAACTCGTAGATTTTAGCGATCCTGCCCCCGATAATACGATGGCCATCGATATCTCCGCAGGACTCGGGCAAGAGCTTCACGTTAGGATGTGTCTCAATAGCATCCTTAGTGTCGGTGGTTTCAACGTTCCCAGCGGAAAGAGTAAAATCGGAGCAGCAGATCTGGATATTAAGTTAAATCTCGTTAAAAAATCATAAAAAAATAAATATGTTTTTGTTGATCAAAATGTAATGTGTTTGTTGTATTACCTTCGGTACTCTTTTTAATTGTACGTATTTGTGTCCGCAAAATGAATCTTTGAACTTGGTTTCAGTGTTCTTATCTCTGTGGTTAACGGCCAGCTCTGCTGCAGCCGGGCAGGATTGGAAGACGACACAGTCGTTGCACACTTCTAATGAATTATACGAAAACAATTATCAATGATCCCCGCGAATTATGACTTAAGGCGTTAAGTGCTATTTATTACAAGCGGTGAAATAAAATCAGTAACCTGTTCATATTACTAAAGTGTCAACGGAGGACAGACGGACTACGGTAGAGTAAAGCAAAAGTTGGAATCCTGTAAGTCCTTGTAAATGGGAGAGCGGCGTGGTTGGTTATTGTCTCCTTATCGGTACCACGCTTGACTTTAGTTCTACATTATCCTCACATACCAATTATGACTGTGACTACAATAGTCAATACCATTGGTTTTAATAAATATGTTAAAAGAGTAGAGTTTCATGCCGGTTCTTCTCTATGGACCTACGTCTTGGAAACGTGCATCTAGAGTCTCATAATTGTAATGTGGCATACGTTACAATTATGAAATTTGGCATATTTGAAATAAATGAATTCGACTTTGAATTATGGAGAAAAATTGCTTTAAGTTTGTAACCATGGTTTGGTTACAAACTTTAGAGTTTTTTTAGAGTATGTATTATACGATCTTCCTTATTTGATGACCGCATATAAGATACGTAGGCACACAATTACCTCTTTGTTTTAAGATAATATGGACTGTAAATATATTATGTACTACTGATTACACAAACAACATTTACATTAAATAAACAATTTACGAAGTATAATACAATTTTAATTGAGGAGGTAACAATCATTTTATAATATATATATATTTGTTATTGTAAGCATGGACCTGCTTTTAAACAGGTTTAAGATACAAACATTACCAATAAATATAAAAAATACGACTTACTTCCGCTAACATTTTCTATACAACACAACACTAAAGCACAAAGAATTATATTTAAAATAAACATTGTATTTATTAATCAAATTTATCTTTTTCTTCTACAGGTCTACTTACAACGGAGCCTGTTCGCAGACTGTCCGTGTCATCATTACCCAGGCTGATATATATTATTTGATTAGCAAGTCATGAGATCAACAGAATTATAATCAACGCATGGGAATACCTAACATCATTTCTAAATTCGTTTATTTCCCTCTTAGAAGCATTTACATTTAACCACTTTTTTATTTATTTTCTGTTTTTAAAAATATTTTTTTTTCGTTGTAAATCATTTTCAAAATTGTCTACAAGGTATATAAATTTTGATTTATAATAAATAAATCAGATAGAGAGAGTAAGAATATTATTTGACCATCTTTGTAAAATAAATATAAATAATACACCACTCGTATCTTGAACGTGGCATGCTACTCTTTAAGTGTAACGACGTCATCAAAAGTATATAACATATTATATACTAACGTTCTCTACAACCGTCAGTATATACTATATGGTACCTGACATTTTCCTTATTCAATTATTTAACGCAATGTTATACATGTTTATGACTAATGTAACCTGCCTCCTTTATTACTCATGCTTCGAAGGCGAAGAGGGTAACCGTTGGTTTTTTAGTGGGTAGCCTTATCTTATCTTATAGTAAATATCAACGTCTTCTATGATGCCAGAAAGTCCCAGATAGCCCTCCGGTCATCACCTTCTTGGCCGACATCTAAGATTACTAGATGTATCGGTTCATTAACTAAGGTTATGATTGCAAAGTATGAAAAACCCAGAACAGCATTATCTTTGCTGACTACAAGTTTTGAATCTGAACTGGATATGATTAACTTTGGAGTCTTGGAAGTTAATAATTTAGTATAAAACACTTTCTAAAATAGGTTTCTAAAATAGTCACCTGTCACTACATTCACATTGTATTTTGTCAAGCTGTTGGAAACTTTTTCAAAATGTCATTAATTACAATTATTATTCTAATAATATATATCTGTCAATAATAACGTACTATGTGTAGACAGAGAATGGATAATGGAATGGAATCTTAGGAAAACATTTTTTAACTTTTAAAAAATAGTAATCTTAGTATCTGCTTTTATTTCGAGTCCTTCAAGTGGGAAGTGAGTTGGATAATATCTGCTGCAGTCTTTAAAACATTGTCAGCATCTTTTGCCAGCATATTGCTGTTATAATGATGTTCTAGATGAATAGTTCAACAAGCGTCAGCAGCTTCAAAATGAAAAATGTTTAGTCTACGTAAATGAAGTCCATATTTGGGATTTCAGTATCTAACTTTAATGGCTATACGAAATTCTTTTATACCTACATATTTATTTACGATCCTCTAACACCGAGCTATTTAAAGGAACGATTCTGTTTTTTGGTGCTGAAGGGTCGTGTCAACTGGAGCTCCACTCCAGAAGCTATAATAAATGAATCCTGCCGACTGCACAGACCAGGTTTTATAACATATCTCTGAAATGTGCTTCCTTCAGACATCTGTTCCTTAAAATCCTTGCATTCATTTAAAATTCTCCTAATTAATTATTATTGCCATTCCACAAATCAAGTTAAACATTGTCGTTACGAGTTATGTAGTGATTATATTTTATATAAGAGTCATTATGTAGGTTTGTTTATGTATAGTATATAACATATATATATATATATTATTATATGTTAATTTATATTTATTCTCAATCGCTCAATCCCTTACTTTTTATTTTAGTCAGAAATTGTTTTTATCAATAAGCCTTTGTATATTTTGTTCTTTAAACTCCGTTTGTATATGTTTTAAAATGTGTGCAATATAGTCTAAATATATTACGGAATAATATTATGAAACGAATCTTAAGAAAATATAATGAAAGCTTGACAAAATAAACTTAGTAATCGCAAAAGCGAATTATCAAATGACATGTTTCGAAAGTTTGATAAATCATAATACATTTAAATAAAACATGGATATTTGAAATGTTTCAGTTGGTATTTAAACCACACGATATAAATTACTCTATAATATATACATACATTCAAATAAAATATTTGAATGTATGTATCATTGATAACCGTGTATGAATGGTATCTAATAATAGAAAATGTATTCTAACTGTTCATGAATGGTGAAGTTATTCTTAAATATAATGCGAATAGTTGAGAATGTTGGCCACTTCATAACAGTTAAAACCACTTGGGTTTAATTTAAAAAGGTATAATATATTGTGTAAAGTGCATAAATTTGAATTAACCCATGTGTGGTAGGCGCTCTATCAGCGCAATCATTATAAATTGAGGAATGAGTCGCAGGCGCCGCTGCTCCTGTTTTCCGCCTGTTGTTAAACAAAGCGTATTCTATACCCACATAGTTCATATTTCATTCAGTTTATTATATTGCAAATTGTTTGTAGAAGTTTTGACATATTTTACGACTTATATTTATTTACTTACAACTTGCTCGTTCCAGCTGCTAGTGAATTAAATAAGTTATAATAATATGGAAAACAGTCAGTCCCAAATTCGGTTTACAGATCCAGATTTTCAAAACTGCTGGACACAGAATAATACATAATTCATAATGAAAGATACACATGACGAGATACAAAAACAAAAACAATCAAAAGTAGCTGAATATTTTCTGATAATAAACTTCTTGGCATTCCTTGCGGTTGCCAAGTTGCCGAGATTTCTCTGTCATTCCTTAAGAAATTAATTTTAAACACTCATATGGTCAATTGCCCGAGGTTATTTGATAAAGTGAAAGAATATATATATGCCATATATTTATATAATACGTCACACCACCATTCTTATTCTTAGCTATTTGATATCGGACGATTATGTGGCTGGACGGTTTGAGTCACAATTTGACCTGGTAGCTTATTATTATATACGACTCTATAAGTGACTACTTGACTCTATAAGTCAAGTGATTCTTATTATTTCACAATAATATAATAAGGTAACCAAAAAATACCAAAACAACAAAATATGTCAAATTTTAAACCAGAAATGAAAATAAATATTTAATGAAATTTTTTATTGTTTTACATTTTCGAAAATCATAGCAAAGAACTTCTTTTTAAAAGTAAAAAAATATTTTTTAAATTTGGGGTTGTCTTTAATTTGTCGTATCATGAAGGTATTATTTTTTGAAGACTTAATAACCACCCCTACTATATAACACAAATCATGATACTACGAGTGGAGTTCATTAATTCCAATAAAAAAATCATTAAAAGCAGTAACCACATGTACTGATGAATAATCACAGTAGCTACATATAAAATGACGAACTACTGACAAACTTATTCCTTTATTGAACTTAGTGAAAAATACATTATTATATAAATACAGAGCTCGTGGTCATTGAGTTTTTATAGAGAACCGAGGTTCGGTCTCAGTCCAGTCTAATGAAAAGTAATAATGATAGCTTTTCAAGTAATATAATAGTTTTACAAGTTTAGTTATTTAGGAAAAGATAACTAATTGTATTTAATAAATAAATACAACAAATGTTAAATATTTAATAAAATTAAGGTTTTTCAACAATTCAAAAGATATATTTTAATATAGTTTTGTTAACTTATTTTTTTTCTGTCTTTTTGGATATTTATAAAACATAAATTGAACTAAACTCGATATTGACAATTCCTTGTGTAAGCGAGGCTGTGGGCTGTGCTCAGACGGCCTCTAGTATATTTAACTTTGATATTTACTTTAATATTTTGTCCTTTTAACAATATCTTTAAGTTTTCTTATGAAACTAGATGACTATTTATAAAGATCGTTGCTACAAAACTTTTGGTCGAAACTCTCATAAATTCCATTGAACATCGATATCTTTACTTTATAAGTTTATTTGTTGGAGGTAATATGCAAAATAACTTATCTGAATCTAAAAATATCTTAACCAGTATCTATAAACAACTTTTATGTTGGATCTAAGCTATATTATATTGTACTCTTGAAATAATAATAGTATTTTCCAACGAGAGCAATTTTAGAAATAAAGATGGAGAATGGATACAGAAGTTTATTATAAGCTTTGTGTTCGTAAGTCCTCGCGGACGAAGTCGCGGGCAACAGCCAGTGACATAATGATAAACCTAAGCTAAGCTAAACTATGGAACTGTGATTTATTTCGTCGTTCACAAAACGGATAGTTCTTAATAATACTAACTAAATAATACGTTAAATTAATTATTAACCTTTATTTCAAGAATATAACATTATAAGGAGAATTAAATAATACTGCCTTATCTATACATTATTAGAGACAAACAATAACATTTCAAACCTAACATATGGGCAACTCGCAATATAAATTAATTAGCTCCGAAAATATCTCAAGTATTTCATTCGGATATAACTGTAGTCCACTTTTTCTCACATCAGACGTAGTGAAGTTGAATACAAATTACAAAATAATGTTGCTTTTTGTTTGAGATAAGAAAAAAAAAACAAAACAAAACCTTATTTATGATACACTTAATGCAGAAGTTGTCTTCATATTGTCTTTAATTTTACATACTATAACTTAATATATATTTAAATTATGTACATTGAGTTTGGAATAGTATTTTCATCTATTTCACAGGTACTTAATAGATTTAATACGTTTTATTTAAAAATTTCAGTATAAGCCGATTTTTTACTGATATAATAATTAAATGGTCGTTTTATGCTCAGCGGCAACCATCTATCGGTAGGTCTAGGACTCAGGAATTAATATCAGAAGCTGCATCTCTTGTTCCTTCTTATTATTAGAAAAGTCTTGTAGTTTCCATTCCTATCTAAATACATTTCAAATAAATCAAGCTCAATAAAATTCAAATGTTTATATTTTATAATCGTGAAATAATTCCCTGACGTTAATAGTAAACGTATATATTAAAAATTTATTAAATAGAAGTTAAAGTGAATAAAAATTGGTGAGAAACTTCTCCCAATTACCACCACTCCGATTTAGAACAATTATCAATATACATTCATAGTATTGCAGCCAAAATATACGTAAAGTAAACATTGGTGAACAGAATCTTATCACCTCTACATGTGGTACGTCGTGATAGTTGGTAGTTATCAGGTCACAGAGTAAAATAACTTTATGGTATGCTTTAGTATCATTAAATACTAACATATTTCTGTCATGTGATGTATTTTATAAATAATATTGATAATTTTTTATAACTATAATTTACAATTATATAAATGTCGATGCTTGAAAAAAGTCCCTGGAAATTTAAAGAAGATTTTTTTTTATATTAAAAGTATTTTGCTTTAAAATTGAATATTTTAATAACTTTGTTACATACAGTTAAAAATAACCGTTAATGGATCCTGACAACTGAAACTTATTTTTAAATGTATAGTTTTATTAATTACTACTGTAGAAAAAATAGAAAATTACTTAGTGCATTAAAACTGAACATTACAGGTAAAATAATAAGTGAACGTTTATTTCACTAAACCTATATTTTGTAACAAAACTTTCGATAAATTCAAAAAGCGATTGGATCATAGGTTTTCCCTATTTACTTTTGTTTGTACGCTGATATAAATTGAAATAACCCTGATATTGATAAATAACTTATATAAATGGTGTTTAGTGTGCTTCAGTAAATACTGACAACTAACACTTACAAGACAAATAATAATGAAGCCTTTTGAAAGCTTGTGTTATGATTGTATCAGGCACAGAATATAGGGAAATCATCGTTTTAGGAATTAAATGTTTTAAATGATTTAATCAAATTATTGCTGAAATTCTGTTTATTTTACATAAAAAAAAAAATTTTTTTTTTTAATTGTTGAAATAAAATAGGGAAAAGCTGAAAGAATACAATTTCTATAATTTACAAATTAAATTTGTTTATTTGATGACGTTGTTTACAGTCTGTGCCTGTAACACTCATACTGTATACTGTATATATACAGATATATTTTTCAATTAAATTTGGGACATAACTTTATTTTAAGTCCACTACTATCAAAACCCGCAGTACGATAGTTTTAAAAAGTATAGCGCGAGATGTTATTCAATGTCACGGTCTGCACTGGCGAGTTCAAGTTTCAATGTATGATACTATACTGATATTCTACATACATCATTCGGGGTTCTTATTCATGAGCTCGAAGCATGGTGGGCATGTTGAACTGCGTGCAGCAGCTCTTAAGCCGCGAAGGTGGGGGCGGCGGGGGGGGGGGGAGATGTTTAAAGTAATTAACATTTTCAAATATACATTTTCATTGATTGAAAAAAAATGATTTAGTTTCATAGGTAGCTTTAGACTGAAATATGAGCGTGGCGTTTAGAATAGAGGTTGAATTCAGAATATCCAAAAACGTTGACTTAAGAGCTTAAAACAAATGTCAATAAAATCCACTTTATTCTTTAGTCATTCTAAAATTTATTTTTTGTAAATACATATAAAACAAAACTATAAATGCAGCAAAAAAAAACTGAATAAAAATTATTAAGAGTAAAAAAAATGTTTTGCTGATTTTTTTTTTTAAACACCTCTAATAAGTAAACTCTTTTCCATTAAAACAGTAACTTAACTAGTACGAGTTAACAAACTTATATACACTTTGTTCATTTCTATTATATTGTATTGACGTACACTGACGTCATCAAGTGAGATGTCCTCTTCATTACTTTTATACTGCTTTTCATTTATCTGTATGTACTCAAACCAGGATTAAAAAAGATCGGATCGATCTTTGTATGTTTTGTTATTGTTCTGATTTTTGGAAATGTATTTTATTTTATAAAAATATCTTTCATTTTGTTTTAAAATTTAATAGTCATAATAAAAAATAGTACTTAGAAGTCCCGATTATATATATTGTGTAACTTAAATAATAATTACACAAATAAATGCAGAATTATATAAACAAACAATATTTTCAAATGATAAGTCAATTTAAGTACCATTATAGTTCCCAGCCCACAGTAGGTCAGAGAGGTTATAGGGGAATACGTTTATTCAAAACACCCGGTCAGTTATACACTTAAGTAACGCGATAAATACTGTGATTACGAAGAATCAAAGAAAATGTTTAGTAATGCATGTTTAACAATCACAAAGCTATTTTAATATTAACTCTGATGTGGTACAATTTTTTTATTTAATAAAATGTTCATACTTTACCACAAAAGTCTTAAATGAATCCACAAATACTCTTTTAAAGAAAGAAATGCATTCAAATTGTATATCTAGTTATAAGTTATTTAAAATTATTTAAAAGGTCTGTGAAAGATTACTATTTAACTAAAGATTAATATGGCATATGTTAGAATATTTATTATTATGTGTATATAATTATTTCCGTTTTCATATTTCCTATTTTTTTTTAATAATATACATAAATTACTATTTTATTGTCCGTTTATTTATAACTATTGTTTATTTTTATATATATATAATATAGTTTAGTTTATTATAGGTATGTTTATTAATATATGTATTAGTGTGTAATTATTAGTATATATATAAATAATAATAATAATAATAAAACATGGTCACGAAGTTTTTCTCATTTAACAAAGCTGTCTTGATACTTAAAGAAAGACAAAAGATCAATGATATTGCGCTACAATCCTATTCAGAAAATGGGATTTCGTAATAAAAGTACACACCAAGTCTGATCCTACAATAGAGAGCACTTTTGTCTTAGGAATAGCGTTTGGTTTAAATAAAGTATCCTGATTTTTATTAATATGACATTTATTTAGTATTCTCTTATGTTACAAGCCACTCGCTGCTTGTTAAAACATTCTTATAAAACAAAAATAAGGCAACTGATGACTCATTAAATACCATAGCTATGTCTTTATCTTTACCAACTTGTTTGTTAAAATTTCGAAATATTCTTCTTTTGACAAGATGGTTGTGTTATTTTCCGCCCCAATCATTCAAAAAATGCATCTTGTCACTATTCCACCCAGACATGATCGATGTGATAAAATGTACGGTAGTTCGTTTTATATGTTTATTGTAACCTCAAAATATTAATATTAATATCAGTATAACTTACCTTTGTTGCTTAAAACAAGTGGCATCTGAAATAACAAAAAAACATTAAATTATGTATAATTAATTTGAATATTATGTCCTTACATATATAATTAGCGTATTGAAGAACTGACCGCTTTGACCTTAATTAAATGGAGTTCGATTTGAAATTATAAAATCAAATTTATTTCAAATTTAGGCTCGTGTGTTTGTTTCCGAGCCATTTGAATTTTCTTTGACATCATTTACAGGTGCATAAAGAGGAAAATTTAAAATATGGCGTTATTTACGATTACGAGTTGAACCGCGCTACAGACGCTGAAGAAACAGATTGAAATATAAATAATGTTTACGTGAAAGGTATTGTGAAAGAAAGCAAGGTACGTGTTGGTTCCAATGTTTCTGCTCTGGTTTCATTGACCTATATTACAAACTCCCTGGACGAATGGAGAATCTAGTTTGAAGTGTTAGTGAAGTTTGATAGTTTCCGAAATCGGAATCTATCCACGGAAGCGGACATATTGCTAAACATGTTAATGCCGGAGGTAGGCTTTGGTGTTTACTCTGAACCGGCAATTATCAGTCCAACAAGCGGCTATGAGAATGTTAAACAGTATTTATTCAGTCCTTTTATTGACATTTACTTTACATAACATTATTTGGAAAATAAAAACGCTTCAGCGAAATCAAACAAATTTCCATTAACATGAATATATTAAATATAATAAGTACAAAGAGAAAATTTCGGAACGGGAAGTTGAGACTCTAACACAGGAGCCTTAAATGTGAACAAAAACTAGTGATGTGATTAGTTTTGTTGACAAAGCAATGATGTAACAACTAAAAAATGTCACCCGCAACCTATTTACGATAGGATTTTATATTAACTATAGAATTAAAAAAAAAACGAACTTCTGAATCAGTTCCTTTTAATTAAATAAGCTGAAATATATAATACCTAATATTTGAAGAAATACTATTTACATTATATTTTTCTATAATATTTTTATTTACATTATATTTTTCTGTAATCTAATTCTGAATGTATTAATAAATTGGTCCCGCTTTGTATGAGGTTTCGTTGACATCTTAATGTTTGCTTCAAATATATTTTGAAAAAAGTTAATACTTTAATAATCTGCCAATTGTCAACAATCCTTAGATCTCTCTACAATTATTTATTATCTACTATAAACATATTTATTATATATTTTTTAAATCAAGTAAATAAAGGTATACAATTTTTATATACTGGTTACTGGTTGGTTTATGTACGGGTTATAATATTAAAGGTATTTCTTACGAGTAAATTAACATTAGAATTGTTTTTGATTTTTTTAATCATATTATTTCAAATAACTTTAATTGCAATGGTTGTTAAGTTTAACGTGTGTCCAGATAATACTAATAATAAAAAAAATATACACAATTGCGAAAAATATTAAGTGGTCGTAAATTTGTTTATTTCATTAAAAATTCGTTAAAACGCGTTCAATAAAAAAAAATGGCCTTCTAATAATAGTAATTACCGATCAAACAGCTCGTTAGTTGAATTTTTAATTGAGATCTTAATCATGATCAAAAAAGCTTCACAGTAGTAAAAGTTTTTTCTTAACATACAAGACCTGTTTTTATAATTTTACTATATAGTTATGTGCCGACATTTGTTTTACGATTTCTTTTTAATTATTTTACTTTGATTACAATTATAAAATGTAAACAAATGTATCTTGATGGTAGAGCCTAGCTTATATATATGTAACAATTGCATAATAAGTGTATTGCTGGTGCCACAAGTTGTAACCTCACCATTCATTATAATAAAATATTCAAGTGTAAGAAACATTAAGCAAGAGAACTAATTAATTCAGTTTCAGTAGTAGATTACGCCCACATACGTCTTAATTGTCTAAAAATAAACTTTAGTGTTGGTGTTTTATAACACTTCAAAATATCTTCCGATTCAAGTTTATTCGTATTTTGTTATAAATAAAACAGCGTTTGATTAAGACGTTAATTTGATGAATAAAGAAGACGCATTCCTAATGAGTAGAAGTTATGACCGTTTAGCCAATGGAGCTGATGAAACTGTGACACCACTGGCATTTTAAATTTTATCATCAAAATATATCAGCACCTGTCTTCATTAGCTTTATATTGTATGATACGTCGACAGATGTAACATTCATTATGCCTACGTAGGAGTACGAGTACGTTAAGATATTTTGTTAATATTTTTAATTTTCTATAAACATTCTAGAAATGTCTTCTTTCATTCTGTCTTTCTGAAAAGTTATAGCCTATAAAAAATATGTATCTTAAAAATGTCTATTGTTACAAAAAAAATATTCCTACTTCATATGGAAGTTACACATAATATTAAAAATAAATATTTATTTATCGAGCCTTAGTTTTATGTGATTATTAATATTTTTGTTGTTTCGATATTCCAGGAGCAGACAGAGAGCGGTAAGTAACACTAGAGACGTCTAACAGTTGAGGACGACTTGAGGCTGCAAGGTCCATCTACTATGATTTTACAAACTAACATATATATAAATAGCACTTTAATTTAACTTACATAAACTTTAATTTAATTTTAATAGATATCATACTATCAACAAAATACAAGCTCATGCGAAAATCTAAAATATAGCCAAAAATACTATAGGCAAAAATTTTGCCAATTTCAAATAAACTGTTATTTGTGATATGAAAAAGAAATTACTATATTATTTCAAAACGTAACTCATTAACAAAAATGATTTAGCAACGGTCGAAAAGTTTGAGCTTTTCACGTTGACATCCCGTTTCATCAAAGTTATAGTTCACTGAATAAATTAAATATATACTACAAGGAAAAATATGTCGTATGTTTTAAAGAAAATATATACACACGGACCTAATAACAGTTGTTTTAAAGATATAAATAAAATAAATATTTAATAATGAGGCAGATGCATTTATAGTCAAAATGTATTAGTTTATAAATATTATAAATATAATTGTCAAATGCAATAATGGCACTATTGTTTGACATCTGGTAAACATAAAATAGATTCTTGGAACGGCTACTATTCTTCAACCTTGTTTGTGTGAAATACGAAGGATAAATTTAAATTATTTCCCATGACATGACGTTTCTAGACAAAACGTTTCCTTGAGAGCTATGTAAATAATGCTTTGAGGTATACTAGTATATGAGATTTACTTTTTGTATTTCGAAGCTGTAAAACAAATCATTGTAATGGTATTTAGAACTTTGCAGACATTCAAGATAGTTAAAAAGCCAAAAGGTTTCGTTTTTTATATTGAGTCAGATACATAAACTCGTTTATACTTATTACATACGTATTTATTTATTTTATTTATTTAATCTTTCTTTCATAAATAAATCGTACAAATGAAGGACTTAATGCCAAAGCACTCTCTACCAGTTAACCTGCAATTAAAATTGTCGATAAACTTACTTACACATACTACACACACATAAAAATTTAATTCATAAAAAAAAATACTTATATACATACCTATATGCAATCCACCAAAATAATTTATGTTCGTTAAATCTAATAATAAAGTAAGACATATTGTGATATGAAAGGCAATAAAAATCCAATGAAAATTTTTGTTCTTTACCTACAATGACTTAAATGAAAACTCTGTTAATTGCCTAATATATATAAATAGTGTTTTTCTTATTGTCATTTCGTAAGATATTGTTGAGTAGTACAAAGGGTATTAGCAACATGAAACGATATACAGAGACTACACACTTGACATCCCTCTCCCTGTATTTGAGCTACAGAGAAGATGAGCTCTTATGACATTTACACACTGCATGCATTGTCCAAGCTTTAAACTTTTCACTTTCCACACAGAGGGGTCTCTGAAACTACACCCTCATGCCCGTGTGATAATGACAAAAAGGAAAATATAATACATCTGCTGTATGATATTATTATATTTTAAAGGTGGCATTGTATATCTGTGCTAGAGATTGAGATAATATGGTAAAAGAAATCTATAATTTCTTAGCGAGCAAGGTAAATCAAGGGAAGTGTTCTTGGCTTTTTCGAAAAAAAGTAAAATCGCAACCAACAAGAAACACAAACCTAATTTTTATGTTCTGACCTGAAATATATTAATAATGTTAAAAAGTCAAGATAAGTATTACGTGACATAGTTACAATAAATTGTTTAATTTTTAGTATTTATAATGGTCCTTAATGCTACGATAAAATAACATACATATAAGTTAGTGCATAGGCTAGGTGTCCCCCCCCCTACTTTAAGAATGATAGGGACATGGCATGAGGAACACAAACGCGATTTGCGATGAAAGTATATATTTCTAATATTGTCTAAATGTTAATTCGCACTACATTCAAATACCACTTTTAATACCGAGGTAAAAAAACACCACACACTCATTATTAGCAGAATATTCCGCAACGTTAACAAACCTGTCAGACTAATATTAACATTCAGGGCTACCTCTGTGGCTAGTGCAACTTGTTTCACTAAATGGACAGGTATTTGTCACTTTATAATACATCTATTATACATGTAAGTTTAAGTCACAGATATATTTCAAATTGTTGTTTAAATACCTTATATTTAAAGATTTAGAGAGAAAAAATAAATTATAAAACTTAACGGTTTTTTTTAATCGTATAAATTAAACTAATCGATAAAATTTATCAGTTATTTTAAAAATAATATGATGTAAGCTAATATAGTAAATGCGGTGTATATTATATACGGTTGTTTAGAAACTGATAATAGAAGAAAAGTACATTAGATAATATTTCAAACAGGTACTTATATGATTTATTGCCATTTAAATATTGGGTGCAGGATAATTCATATAACAGGGGTGAAGTACCTAGCTACACTTATTAAGCTGTTGTTAGTTCTGTTAATATAAATTAGTAGGTGGCGTGTTGCTTGACTAATTGTACTATAAATACGATGGTACTTTTGATTAAAATTCCTTTTTAAAAAATATACAAAAAAACGGCTTTAGAAGATTTACTCAAACTGTCAACCAAATGATTTGTTTTTAAATGAACACGCCCTCACCACGAGCGCCAGGAACCGTTCACGTGCGGTCACTTCTCAGAATAGAGCCATGAAGAACAGCTATTTCATTCACGACAACTTACATAAATGTACAGTGATGCTAGTTAGAAAAATTACAAAGTGATTTATATAAATGGTACTTAAATGAAATTTAAAACCCCTAAAAATATAAAATATGTTTTAATTAAAAGAATAGAATGTTTTTTTTATGGGACAGGGAGGCAAAAAAGCAAACAGATCATCTAAAGGACTGCTATTCTAGACATCTGCAACTCAGGAGCTACAAGTGCGTTGCCAGCCTTTTATAAGGGAGTATACTCTTTTCTTGAAAGTTTGAATATCTCTAAGGCGACAATTTAGTTCACAGAATCGTACAGAAGTGTACAGTGGTTGCACGCCAGCAGTTGAGTAAAAGATGATGAGGATCGATGTTTTGTCGCGATGGACGATGGTGAAAATCTCTGGGTGGTATTAGTCCGAACAACTCTTCAGAACACTAATGATGATATAAACGGTAGCGGTATACTTACAACAACGGACACCACCTCGGAACAACAATCTGTAGATCCAAAAATTAAAAACCAGTTAAAAACTAGCATTTGTCTCAGCAGTCATTGTGACTAACCAGTATGAAGAATGAATTACGCGTTCAGTGTTCTTTATAAATGTTTAAAATAGTAACCATTTAATGAAGTGAATTTATAAGCCAATAACTCAAAAGACGGGTGCAGTAATAAATTGATACGAGTCAAGTATCAGAAATCAGTTAATATTTTTATAGATTTTTCTTTATTTCTATAATAAATAAGTGCATTAAAAACTGTATTATTGAATTCATCTAAACAGGAACAGGGAATTATAAAAATAATTAAAAACTGCTTCATCAATATTATGCGGATAAAATACAAAGTGACTTTTGACCTGAATTCATCATGTGACCTACAAACTATACAAAATAAATCATACCCCAGTATATTTTATTCCAATACTGAATAATAAATTAAAAATAACAATATTCTATTATATATAAAATTCGCACAACAACAATTTTAGTTACTATTTTGTCTTTAATTTTACTTGATTATATAGCAGTATTTAAACAATAATTGTATTTAATGAAAAATAAACAGTCACCACGAGCAGGAGTTGAATCTGCGACCTCTATCTCTAATCTGTTATCATCTCCTTTGATCTACAACTACTCGGTAGGTCTCAGTTGTACATTGACTCTCAAACATTTGTCATTAAACGTGTCCACTTTATAATGTTTATATATAATATATTAAAGACAGTCGTCTATTACTCTAATAAATATAAAAAAAATATTTTCTCCAATTGATTTATAGTGTACAGAAGGATTGTTTAAATTATTTATAAATAAACCAATAAAAAAAATATCTATACATTTTAAAAGTGGCATTGTAGAAGCAATAAATATTATCTTCAAAATAAAAACTTTTTCTGGTTTTGGTATTGGATCAATCTTATACGAAATTCGACACTTGTCCATCAATAAACTCATCACTAATGATGACGACGGATACAGTTTTTACTGTTCTTATAATTTTAAATATAATTTATTTTCAAGTGTAAAATATCATAATAAAAGCTTTGTTTAACTTATATATCTTTTGTAGGGATTGTTAAAAAGACTGAAAAAATTAATTTGAGAGATTTGCGCAAAAAATATAGGAGGAAAACATACTCTAAGTGATGGGAAAACCTCCACAAAGCCCATATGTACTTTACAAGAACGCAACGGACAAACATATTCGTACTGTAGCTTTAAACTTCAGGTATTATTTATTTACACAACTTATGAAATTCGTACTTAAAAAGGAATTTAGTAAGTTTTTTATATGTATTAAATGTTTTAATATGAATTAAAATCATAGAAATAATAACGTACATAAACTTGCTCCTGAAAAAGGTTTACTATTTTAGTTGTGTTCAAAGTGTCGGACGAGAAGCACGTCGCAGTCAATGTGACTGAATATTGTCGTATGTACAACTCTCGTAATGATTGAATTTAGTGATCCGTTTTTTTTAATAATTATTTGTGTACTCGATAGTGTACGTTGTGTTTAGTTTAGTTTTAGTGCTAGCAGTTAGAAAATTCCTATAATTTGCGAGTAAGTAAATATTTAATAAGCTGTTAGTTTATTATGTTAAAAAATACTATTATTATAAATAACACAAGGTAACGCACTAAATATATTTTTATGGCCCATCATTCGATATTTTATAATATAATAATATCTTACTTTTCGTACATATAATTTAAATAGCGTTTCCCTCCTACAAATTAGTTGTATATTTGTAAACGGTAACATTAGCGAACCCTGAACTCAACTATAATATTTTCAGTCACCCTTTAGCCAACCCAGGTTACTTAATGGCCTTCAGTTGGTTTGACAAGTTTTACTCATGATTAGATAATATAATAAATTAGTAAATTAAAACAAAATCATTCATAATTTAAAAAAGGATATTGTTTAATAAAAATATGTTTAAATGAAATTATACTTTATATTTTTTCTCCAATAAAATATATAATCAGTAACTATGGTGTAAAATCTTTTCCAAAAACTTGAACTATTTATTTCTATTATTATAAAAAAAATTAAAGAATATTTATTAAATATGAACCATTTATAGGATAGCCATAAAAAAGGTCATAGATATTATAACATAAATTGATAAAAAAATAAGAAATTTCGTGTTGTGCCTGAGACCGCCAATGGAAAGAGACTTATTCTCTCGCACAGGGCACAGATCTGTTGGCAGGTAGGCTCTTGAGGTATACCGGTATAACGAGGTGAATACAAAACAAAGGCAACGGAAATAAACTGGACCATCAATCTGTCACAATATCTAAATTAATTCATACAGTAATTGATTTTGAATCAATTTAATATTCCTTTTTATCAAAGACGTAGATAACTAACCACACATAATATATTTAAAGAGTGTAATATAAAAGTTATTTTATGATATTAACGTTATAAGCACTCATTCCCTTACAATTGCTGAGCATTCAAGAGATTAATCATCGTATTATTTTGTCTGGCTCAGGTGCGGTTACTTATAAGCCAAGTGCTTAAACCGTTTTAACAGCTCTCGTAATAATACGAGGCAATATTTCTTTAAGACGTAAAAATAATACATCAGTTGTGATGCATTGAATAATGTTCTTGTTTAATTACTATTACTATAATTAATAAAGGTGATAATTGCTTGCTAGTAATTGCAAATTTATCTCTATACTTGAATTATATCCAATTCCAAACATTCTTCATTTACAATGTTTGCATAATTTATGTTGTTTCATAAGTTCCGAGATATTTTTTCTTATTGTATGATTTCTCATGACCATTTCATTTTCTAAATAATGTTTGATTATGCAAAGTACATGTAAATAAAAAAACCGAATAAACAATACGCTAGTGGTTGTTTAAACTAATAATTACCGACGGAGATAAAATATTTATAGCAATGTGACAGCCATCTCACTCACTCTTTACAAAATTATTTAAATATGTTATATTTCTAAAGACATTGATAATTGAATAAAAATATACTGGATATTTAGCTAACTATTTTATAATTGATGCAAAAAGAGAAACGATCAATACTTATGTTTAGTCATCAGGTTATAATTGAGAAATAATAATTGTAATTTTCCCTTGGTAAGTGTCAACAATATCTCCTAAAATAATTAAGATAAATGAAGTGTTGGATAGTTACGTGGTTACGTAGGGAGTATTTGAAATAGTACATTTGTTAGACTTATATGTCTTTATTAAAAACTAAGCAGTATATTTTGATCTGCCCTATTTTTATTTTTTTAATGATCTAATCTTGACTGGAGGTAATTTTGCAAAATTCCATATTTATATGTCCCCAAAGGGGCTCTATTAAAAATTTCTGACAAGACCTTTTTTCTTTCAGAAATTTCTTGATAAGGCAATTCTTTATTTATTTATATGGAACCTTTTGACTTTCGCTCTGAAGACCAGACGTATAAAATGTCGTGTTTTATTTCCTACTTCCAATTTCAGTTCAAATTTTCAAATTTTACTGAAACTTTGAGATGGAAATTTTGTCTTAATTAATGCCTACACGTTAAAAAGCACCTACACTCAAACAATATATTTTTAAAGAGTTAAAAAATTTACATTGTCATAAAATCAAGGTAAAATTATATTTACTTACATTATCATTAGTAATATAAACCAATCCAGATTGAAACTGTTGGTTCTGAATGAAATTTTAAACATGAAATTCCAAAGACAACAAACAGTAAATGAACGCATTCATGTAAATAAAGATAAATAAAACTTAACATCAAAACAAATTAAAAGTATTTCTCTTAGTTTGTTTTGAACAGATGTTTGTTTGTTTGATTTGAGCTTTAATACTTTTAATAAATAATGATAGTTGTATAATATAAAACGGTTTCTTTAATTTATTGAATTCGGGGTCAAAGGTGACGCGTCATCACAACTGTCAATCTGACGCGTTTATTCATTAAGCTTTTGATAAAGATATTGACAGTTTCATAAATATTTCAATTTCATAAGAGGTATTTTATATGTAAATACAAATTTCATTTATTATATTTATTAAGGATAATATAATAATTATGTTAAATCTACTTTTTCTGTTTGAAATAATCCCATTCTATATATTGGCTCATTGATCTTTTAACGAAGCTTCATTAAAAGGTCATTCGCGAATGATATGACTTGAAACCTTTATAACTGTGAATCATTGACATATAAGAAATACATCATAAGTATCATAGAATAAAGATATTGTGATTATAGGAGCAATAAAAACAAAAACGAGCCTATGTCATGTTCGTTGAATATATTATGTATAGAGTTAGCGTTTAAAATATTTACTTTTATATTTTAGTAAAGGGGTCGTTACACGTTATATACATATATATACATATTTAAAATATCAACTTAACAAGTTATAAGCTATGTTTAAATAGTTTAGTACGGGTGAACAAATTCTTGATATATCGTTATTAGGAATATTTTGTTTATAATCAATTTATTCATTTGATATAGAGTTGCTTTTAGCACTGAGTACAGGACTGTGTATTTTTGATATTTTGTGACAATAAATATTTAAAACTTTGAAATAAGGTCGTATATGCTCTCATAATTTATATCAAGTTTTCGAGCAGCAGATAAATCTCACTTGTGTTTGTTTCGTTCATCAAGTACATGATATCCGACTGTGCCAGCTAACAAAATATTATTCAGACGTTAAATTAAACAGATTGATACTGACTAATGGTAGAACAATAAATGAGATGTAATTTATTTGTAAAATTTATTGTTTTTTTATTGTTATATTTTCAAATAACATTTATTTTATACATTGTATATTTACATTAACATAAATTTTAATATAATTATACCTAAACAACAGCTTTCTTATTTATTAGTTGTCAAAGTCTTGACATGTAAAAACTACGTGTTTTATAAAATATTCACGAAACAAGATAATATATTTTTACTGCCACAGCCCTATAACTTAAAAGACATTTTGAAGTGAATACGATTCAAGCTAAAAAGTAACTCGATTCTTTATAGTTTTTGGGTGCCATCCATTAGTAATGCGGATGATCGTACTTTGATAGATCCCACTTATAGCTAGCTATACATTCATGAATACATTTATACATATATACACGCAATACGAAGCACATACAATAATTCAATTTTATGAACATTCGGCGGTCTTTAATAAAGATTTTAAATAACTAGGACTCTACGTGAACGAAACCTTAGATGGAACCTTATTTTAAACAAATACAATTAAGTCGTCTTACTTGCAGAATTAGTAAGTTATGTAAATGATTTTTTTTAAATAGTGATCAATATTTGTTATAACTGTATTTTACGTTAATAGCTTTTTGATTATTCTGACTACTGAATGTAAAGCGCGGACTGAAAACGGACATTTCAATATTCAATTTTATTGAAGCTCCAATGGAATTTTGAAACATTATTTCATTTATTTTGTTCAAAATAAAGCGAATAAAATAGTCTGTTTGCAATAAACTTAGTTTAATCATTAAATAAATAATAATATAGTGCTGAAAGTATTTGTCTGAACCGTTATCAGCAAACAAACTTATTAAATTGCTTAATTTCATATATGTAGCAAACAAATTGTATTCATTTCCGTTTATACTTTGTCTATTTTGGGTTAAATGAAATTGCTTGAGAACAATCCGCTGATTAAAATTATTTATAAACTGCCTTTAATAAGTTTTTGTATGTTTTCTTGTGATTATTGATTTTGTTTTAGAGGGTTTAATTATTTATTTAAACAACTATTTTTTGGTTTTTGTGATGGTATTGATTACAAAATAGTCTTTGAATAATGTTTTAAGACACGGCTTTTTGAATATTATGCTTATAAAATGTAGAGTGACATTTGACCTAAATCCTTTATATGACATCCAATAAATTATTACACGAGTTAAAAGTCACTTTAGTATGTTAAAGAGGAATATTTTACATTATATTAAAAGTTTTATTTTACAGTGAACTAAACTGTTGTCGATACATTAATCAGACTTTCAACAATATCCGTAACTTAACAATGAATCAGTCAATCAATCAATCAACGCAATAACAAGGATGACGAGATGAATTAAGCAGAATTCATAGAATATGCTTTGTATGAGAAATAATGTAGCATTAAATGTAATAACAATTGCTTGATATTGGTACTGGCTGTGTCTAATTAAAAGACGATAAAGACGACCACAAAATTTGGTATAAATAATTGCAAAGCAAATGAATGAAATACTGTCATTAAATATTTTAATAAAGTGAAGCTAGCTTCTTAAAGTCTAAAAGAGCAATAAAAAGCTTGGCCAAAAATAGCTTTGCCTATTATATTTTAATGTGTTTAAGTAATTTCTATTTTTAGAGAACGTTAGGTACTTGTAATTTATTAAAATTATAATCAGTAATATTACTTTCAAAATACCAGAGTCCTTTTCAGACACCAGTTATATTATAAACTTATACAATAGAATACTATACAACTACCAACAAATATGAAATATGGTTTTAATAAACAAATAATATTATTACACAACATGACATTTATAATAAAAATACGAATAAATCCACGATACGTCTTGCCAGTAATTAAGTAAAATTAACTGAAAGCTAGGAGCGTGTATGTCACCCATATCTCAATATGGGCTTTAAAATAAAAATACCGGTTTCAGACGGATGGCTTAGCATCAGAAGACGTCAGTAAATACCTACATTTATAAAAATGCTGAAAAGCTAGTTTTTAGAATATGACAACTAATATTATTTCTATGTGAAACTAACGATGGAAAAGCTTAAACATTTTAGCTTTTATCAGACTCTCCACTGAAAAGCGCATCGCCGTCGGCAAGACTTAATTTATATCGTATAAAGTATGTAAATTATAGTAGTAGTAAATATATTTTAAAAGCTTCATTATCATTTTAGTATTGCTTTCAAAATAATAAATAGCTAATCAAAGAGAGAAGAACCTGTAAGGACTAATTAAAGATAAAATGATAAGATACAAAGTAAATCTTACAATGATACCAGTAACTTAATATAATAAATACTATTATTTGAAACCGTTGTTAAATCTTACTGGACGTGATCGTCACTCACTTAACCAAACTCATGAATATTTCAACGTAGCATCTGCGTCTGGGGTCAAAACTTTGAAGGCCAATGGGAAATGGCTTAAATGGTCAATAACTTATAGAAAGATATTGATCTAAGCTTCAAATTCAGGAAGATCTTAAGCATTAATATCTTTTTAGAATGAATTTTCTTTGCAACTTGAACTTTTACTTCAATGGTTACAAAAAACACCATAACTAAGTTTCACAACGAATACGAAATACGAATTCATACGAAATTCGTAATCAGAATAAAATATATAAATCATATTTACTTATATGAAAAACAGAGCTGTAAGTGAAAAAACACATTAATTTAAAACATAAATAAATAGATAATCCCAGGAGCCTTAGACAAAGACTTACTACTATAGAACCGGAAAAGTATTATTTTACATTATTTAAGAACAATTTTTTTTATTATCTCCTTTTTTTTATTAAGCCCTTACAAAGAACTGGACAGATCTGTTGACAATCCTTTAAGAGGTATTCCATTCATTACAATATATGATAAACCAGATTTAGTTACGACATTGCCTGGTATTATTGGAAATCAGTAAGCATGCAAAGTATATAATATTTAGTATTTTTAAATAAATAGCCCAATTATATAAATGTAAACATTTATAATTTACCCCATCTCATGGTATGTTCTTGATATATAAGCCTAAATACCCCAGAAATATAGTCTCCCCTACTCCGGGTCAGGGGTAGATAAACTAAAAGTTTGTGTTGTATAAAATGTATCAAATCACCACCATTATATTAAACTAAGCCGTAGATATTTTCTTTGTTTTATTAGCTTAATAAGTTCCCTATCGATCATTACGGTTTATCGTCGAGTATCTTCGGTATATAATAACAACCGTCCCCGGTCTCCCTTAAATGAACTAGAACTGGATCATTTAAGCTTATCGCCATCCCTATTATTAAAGTACCGTCTATTGTAGGGTCAGACATGACGTATTCTTTTATTACGAATTTTCAATTTTTCAATTTTCTGGACAGGGTGGAAACCTCAATTTTATTTACCTTTTGTCTTTCTTTGGTTTTCAATAGGATTTTGTAAATTGAGAAAAACTTCCTGATACTTACATAGACATTACTTTGGAAATTTTACTATACTTTGTATGCTTAAAAATTGTAGTAGATTAATTTTAAAACAATTACATAGTAACAATTTATAATAACAGAAAACAGTAAGTGAAGTTAGTATTATTAAAATAATTGACTGAATTTTAATCAGTGATAGAATCAACTCTTGTTTGAAGATTATAGTTTTTATACAAAATAAAATATAAGACAGTTTGATGATAATATTAAATATTATTAGGTATAAGTTTCAAGACATTTTAAACGTTCTTAGCCTCCTTTATATTTGAATATGAAGACCTAAGTTTATAAATATTGTATTATTTAATATATAAAATAAAATGAACTTGAAACTCAATTAGATTCACCATTTCAAGTTTTAAAATTGAAACTTCAGCTTGACATAGCAGACTGCTAAATTGAATAACTCCTCGCTCTCTACTTTTTAAAACTATCGCATAAAATTGAGAACTTTGTCAGAAAGAAATTGAGTTACTTCACGAAATTGAATTCAGATAGAGTTAATATATTATTTGTCAAACAAACTGACATCTTAATACATAAGATTATATCTAAATCATTAAACAATCAAATTTCATTTAGATAATTATTTTATTTATTATACTTTTAGATTCTTCTTTTTTATTAAAATAAAATAATAAAAATCATCATTAATTTAATTCCAGATGTATAATTTACCAAATATAAATATTGTATGAAATACTAAAACTCGTTACATAATTTTTAAGCAATAACTGTATTAAGGCATTTTTAAGAGCTTTATTCCTAAGAGCAGCTTTCTTGATATAATCGTAACATGAAAAGGCTGAAAGTTTATTTTTTTTATTTGTCAGTTATAATTGTGGCAGTCAAAACACCGTTTGTAGAAATGAATTATCAATATCAGAAGTAATTCAATTAATTTCAGCATTTATACATAAATAAGTAAAATCACACTGCGGAATCGGTTTTTTATACTGTCGAAAATGTGTTGTTGTCTTTGTATTTAATTATCACTATAAAAAAATCCTTACATCGATGTAAATTAAAAATTACTGTTGATTATTTTGATATGCTGGACGATTATAAATACACAAGACCAATTACTTAAAGGAAAAAAAATCCAATTAAACTTATGGCTACCAGTTTTTATCTACTTACTAATTATTTCTATATAATTGTCAGGTTCATTTATTATTCGATCGTAAATATACCTTATACATATTATAAATTAGCCCAAGTGTAGACTCTAGTTGGTATAGAATTCATCTTATAATCCTGATATGTTGGTAGCAAGAAAGTTGTATTTAAAACATTCTTCAGTGCTGCAAAAACTAGTTTTTTGATTGAAAGGGGTTTGCATGTTCTCCATTATACCAATAGAATAACATTTATTAGAATTCACCAAGTTGGATTTTATTTGTTTGGTTATTTTATTAAAATATACTGACTTTAATTTTTTACTATTAAAGTTTTCTTCATGGGCTTTGATACGTCTTTTACGCTTAGCCAACCACATATTGATATAATGTTCTATTAATTATTTTCCGTTAAAATGAATTTACACACTGTATATATTAATTACACAAAGCTGGGGACGTCCCACGCTCTATCATAATAATATAAAAAGTGATCACCGACATTTGATGATCAGTTCCATCACCTGTTACTATATAACACACTTGTAATAAAAGATATTTAACGCTTTTGTAGGATTTTAAAGTTATCTGACAATTTCAGGGGGCATTTAGGTTATTACTTTCTACAAAAATATTATGGGTATAAAGTTTTATTTGTTAATTTTACAATAATAATGTCAATCAAAAATAAAAAATCTAAAGTAGCATATACTTAGGCTACTTGTTTGTGCAAATAATAAAAAATTTAACTCTCTTTACAAAAATGTCAGTAGTGTCCAGTAATAAGTTATCTGTAAAATTAAAACCAAAAAGAAAATAGCGTTCAGAGAGTCATTGGTCAAGTGTCAACGCGTCTTTGTTATCTGAAACAATGAAAGTGGGTCGTTGTTGAGTCTTAAAAAAGTACATTTAACAAGAGAAGAAAAATATCAAAAACTTATTCAACAGCCAACTTAACTGAAATGATGAATGAAAATGAGAAATTTATATACTTTTTCCAAATGATGCCTTTTTATTCTTACTAGACCACGGCTTTTGGCTTTATAAAATATATAGAGGATAGAAGTTTGAAATTTGAAGAGATAATAAAATAAATCTTCATCTAATAAGGAATTGTTGAGGTCCTCAAGTCTCTTAGTGCTGTCTTTCAACATTGCTAATGCCGATGAGCAACCGAGCCACCAGGTGGTCTACACTACACTACACATAGGTCTGCACTACACATAAGTCTGCACTACACATAAATCTGCACTACACATAAGTCTGCACTACACATAAGTCTGCACTACACATAAGTCTGCACTACACATAAGTCTGCACTACACATAAGTCTGCACTACACATAAGTCTGCACTACACATAAGTCTGCACTACACATAAGTCTGCACTACACATAAGTCTGCACTACACATAAGTCTGCAGTACACATAAGTCTGCACTACACATAAGTCTGCACTACACATAAGTCTGCAGTACACATAAGTCTGCACTACACATAAGTCTGCAGTATACATAAGTCTGCACTACACATAAGTCTGCACTACGCATAAGTCTGCACTACACATAAGTTTTATATTCGTCATCGAAAAACTCGCCTTTACTCATTTTTAGTTAGATATAATTGACTGTTGGAAAGTGACTATTGGACCGATTTCAAAAATTCTTTCATCATTAGAAAACTGCGTTTTCACTAAGCGACTATGGATAAACTATGGATGATAGAACAAATAAGTGTTGTACAGTATTATAAAACGTATCAACATCTACTAATATTCCATATTATATACCTATATACCTTAGACCTATAGACCTTGTCCAATTATAAGTATAAGTAATAAACTAGAGATGCGACTGCTGATTATAATTCCTCAGATTATAATGATTAGTTTTATTAATAGCTGAAGACTATTGATTTGAATTTTTAATAAACAATATATTATCATTCATAAGTATTTAAAAAATAATGTTATTCAAATTAGTTAAAAAGATAAGTGAAAAATATGGTATTTTTGGTTACAAACCCTTTATAATAAATATTTAAGCAATATTTACTGTGTAATAGCTATAAAAATAAATTCAAATATATAATAAAGACTACAATACAGTACACGATATCGGTTTCAAGATGATCTTCATCGTATGAAAGGTATGTCATTATAATATAAAGAGGCGACATTTAACAAGAATTTGACAAGCAATAAATGCCACACATTTTGAATATATGTTTACATTTTAATTATATTTTATCTTTTATAAACTAGCTGTTATCAGCGACATCACCTACCCCTTTCGCCTGAGTTTAATATCAGAAACTATCTTTAATTATTTAAAATATATTTAAGACTTAGAGATGAAATTCATAGAAGTGTTGCTATTTTCCAGGTAAGTGCACTCATGGCTTCCAAGTGCTCGATATGTGGATTCAGGTACAATAGAAAGGTATTCAGTATACGAGATAGAGTATTCGTGATCAGTCCATATATAGTCAATTGAATAATTGCGATTTGTCATTTAATTGTTAATGAGTGTTTAGAATTATTAGATTCAATTTTAATTGAATATGTCGTCACATGACTCGAAAATAATTCAAACCTGTATTAATAAATGGTGTAAAATTTAATTTACATTTTAATTGAAATAATTCTGAGATAGAGTTTTAAGCACTAATATATAAATACTTAGATAGACTTACATATATCACAATATTAAAGCTGGCACTGCGACTTTAAACGAAACCAATGAAAGTTAACTAGTGCATATTAGAGTGGAATTACTCGAGCCACTAAACAACCGCTCTATAAGAGAACCATTTTCCATTTCCCGAACATTTTTAAAGTTGAAAATAGCATTTAAATGGATAAAAATTTGGTAAAAGCAGGTATTTTTTTATATTCTTTACAGCTAGTAATGTCATAAAAGATTTTTTATAATACTTATCACTTTGATATTAAAAAGTAATAAATTACGTTACCTCAAACGTTTGTTATCTCATTTGTAATTTGCTCTTTTTAAATTTATAATTTGACTGCCCTTGATACTGCAGAACTTAAAGATAAATGACAATAACATAAATGAATGTTATTTATTAATGGTCAGCTTGCATTATAAGTGTTGAAGCAACGTCTTAATGCAAAATATAAAATGTAATAAAAAAGAAAATTGTAGACGCTTTTTACGTGCCCACAGAGAACACATATTCAGAAAACATATTCAGTTACATTACCAACTGCTGTAATTGTAAATTAATAAAGTCGTTACGATAAGTCGTAATATGCATATAAATCTAATGATTTATTAACGAAAATCGATAAAACATGTTAAAAACAATTTCTATCTAATTGATAACTGCTTTTAACAATTAATTTATTTATAATTTAACGTGCCACCTTTTTATTTCAGGTATCCTTACTACGTTTCGAATTCACTAGTCTGTTACTAAAAAGATTAGTTAACATTATTATTTTTATATACTTTATAATAGCGTATTTATAGATGATCCATAATACAAATAATTTTATAGTAAAATATATTTATTGCTAGATTCTTCTCTAATTAATATAACATTATCTGTAAGCTAACTCGTAAAATAAATAGAACACTTTAATTATACTTCATTTTAATTAATTTAATTTAGGTATAAAGTTAAAGTCCTTTTTTTTTATGTCACTTGAAAATGAAGCAATAATATTTATATATTTGACGCTGTTTATAGTTTTCTTGGCGCTCGTCTTCTGATTTTGTGATAAAAAATAAGCATCTTCAAATGTATTCTATATGTGTATGACAGTTGAGATTATAACCCCTTAACTATTGTAGAAACAGCACTGACTTTTCAACCTCAAGTACGATACTTAACTATTCGTACTATCCATAGTACGTGTGAGCAGTGAAGAGTATACAATGTACCCTGAATTTGTAAACATATTTAAGTACAAAATGTTTTACTTAAATTTTTATCTATTTTCAAATGCATGTACAACGAAAATAATATATTCGGTTCAAAACTTCATTGTTATTATTTTTAGTATTAGACGAAACTATTTACGTTCAATTGTTATTATTTTAAGTATTAGACGAAACTATTTCCTTCTCGAGTCATATCTTATTATATGAATGTTTGATATTATCTCTGACAAACAACTACAATAGATAACGAGATGTAGAGTCGAGACGCTGTAACAATACTGACTGCAACAGCAGATATTATAAACTAGACTTAGTTCAAACACCACTGGAATATAATGATCGTCAATTGTGTTTATTTAAAACTTTATAGTTTATAGCAAACATTATAATATTAGTTAAACTAAATTATGATTTATTATATAAATTATAATTGAAATATATTATTTAAATATAATGACATTATTTAATATCAACTTCTATTTGAGATACTATTGTAATAAGACTTGTTAAATATATTCTCGTCAGTAAGTCACTAGTTGCGGCGACGTGAGTTATGTTCTAGAACAATTATTATAACATAAGAGACGAAGCTTCTTAGCATTCCATGGATTCACCGTGCGGGTGCCGGGCCCATCCCGTTGCAGGGAGAGGAGTGCAAACAGCTCCTGGGACTTGCGACCCAAGTGACCCAAGGTTTAAGGGGCCCCTTTAAAATGCGCATTCACGCTCACCATCAACTGGTTGTGCTCCTCTCACTACCTAACCAAATTTGGAATGAACCTACCAATGCCGCCTTTGAAGTACGTTCTAGAAATGTACTGATGATAGTTCTAGAGAGTTATTTCGTTTAGTAAACACGTAATTTTTAAAAGTAGACTGAACGTATTATACAAACATCCGTCACTGCTTCCCTTACGGAATTATACTCACTTAAATTAGGCATAAATAGAGCTCAGTTTTGGAACAAAATAGCACTTAAGTTGAAATTATGGTGTTACCGATTTGATGATAGGGTAAAAATGAAACTTAAATTTAATATATATTTGTACTTGTTTAATATGTATACATTAAATCGACCAACCAACCATGTATTAGATATATTAGAAGTAATGGACTATTAACATCTCAAACAAGCAATTAAAGCGATGTAAAGCGGCTACAAGTTTAGGATAAGGTAATTAGGAAATATCATCTGGGATTAATAAAATACCATCAACCATTGAAGAGCTTCAAGAGTCATAAATACTGACATACGACTCCCACTTCATCTATTGATATATTATTTTTACACTGACTTTAACCATTAAGGGTCAATACGTAAAATATTATTTACCTTTCTGTTATTTTTAGTTATTTTTTTTTATATATGTAATTTAAATTTATTTATTTTATTAATTATATACAAGACTTCTGTTGTTTGTATAAAATGAAGTTATTATTCAATAAGCAGGGAAGCTGAGTGAACCGGACGAGATAAAGTGTTATCTCTATTTAGTACAAGTTGGATTTGAATGTAAGTAGTCGTTAATGGAACGAATAAATTAAAATCTTAATGAGAATTATAATTCAGACATCCAGTTATTAATCTCCGCGACAGCCTGCTTCTTGTAAAGAGAGCAAATTGAAGTTAAACTATTCTGCAAACTTTAAAACGTCCTTATAGCTCAGCTATTCATTTCACAGCCTTGTTTAAAATATAGTATGAGTAATTTAAACAGCTTAACCATTTAATTCTTTGATGTGTTAATAAGCCTATAATTAAAGTTCAAATAAAAAAAATCAGTAGTTCAAGTGAAAAATTAATCAGATGAATTAAAGAGAATTAGTATAATTATAAAAAAAAATAAAAATAAGCACGTAATTATATTTAGAAGAAACAGATTAGACGTCGCTTAAAACAGTTCGCTACGATGTTGACCAATGGTCTCACCTCACGATTGGTCTATTTCTGACTCATTTGTTTTTTTTAAACCTTGCTTCCTAATATAAATATATATAAGGTGTAATGTGACGAGACATTACCTAAATAGCTAGGAATATATGTCGATATAACAGTTAATGGTAAGACTTTGAAATAATAGTCTGGGGTAAAATCTTTTAAAGCCAACGGTTTTAAAAATATTTTGTTTGTGGTTATTTGTTTTGGAGGGTTTTTCTTATTATGAAAGAAGGAGGCAAGTGAGAAAACTGGTCACCTAAGTGCCGTCGCCCATGGACATCTGCAACTCATGAGCTGCAAGTGCGTTGCCAGCCTTTTAGAAGGGAATATACTCTTTTCTTGAAGGTTTGAATGTCGTATAGTTCTGGAAATACCTTAGGCGACAATTTGTTTCACAGATTCGTCGTACGAGTCGAGTGGAATACACTTACGTACGAGTGAGATACTTGAGACACTTCCTGAGCTTGGTAATTTTCTTAATTCCCAGCTAAAATGTAATTAAGGTAATTGTTTGATGACAATAAAATACTTATAATAATTGAATGATAAATGCGGAAACCTATTTAAGTTAAATATCGTTTAAATTATTATTTTTAGAATTCTGTTTTCAGGATTAATTGATTATACTTATATTACATTATATTGATAAAAGAAATATAGTTGGCTAGCTTTATCTTCCTGCAAATGAAAATTAATAATTTAACTAAATGGTTTCACTATTTAAACAATTCATTATAGCTGCGGGTTGCCCAAATGTAAAGTTTGAAAAGTTTTTGTTCCATTCAATTGAATTCAAATAATAGAAAGGTGGGACAATGGAACTAAAATCTCTTAATAGTCTTTTATTATATATACAAAGATTAATTACGAATATTAAATATTGACTTAAAACCTAAGAGTGTTTTCAGACATTTTCATAGATTAATAATAGGTCCAGTCTTTGAAGTGTTAAGTTTCTAAACATTGTATTATTTCGTATTAAGATTTGATTTATTTTATATCGCCATATCTATCATTACAGACTCTATTTTAAATAATAATTGAATACAGAAATAATCCTTATTCACTTTAAAAGGTAAAAAAGATATAAAATGTATTTAATAATGCGACAGTCTAGAGAGACAAACATAGCCTGGCTTAAATTATAATGTCGTCAACATCGGGGTTATTTCAATTTATCTGTTACAAATATCTTAAAAGACATACAGAAAGAAGTAAGTAGAGAAACATATATATTTATTATTGTATTGTTTTTGTTGATTATTTGAAAGTCTTGTTTTTATTTCTAATATTAAATTATTTTCCTAAATAATAACTCGTACTCGTCTCTCGTACTAAAAACTCACCCTGTAAACTATAACATAACTTTTATCTCATTATTTGTTTTCATTGACGCAAGTAGTAATTAAACTGGATCGGACCTGGACCGTACCTCGGTGGTCCGAAAGAACTAAACGACCACGAGCACCGCCTACCTAATGAATTTTTTAACTAACTTTGATAAAAGAAGTAGTCTCTCAGTACTCCATATGATGCATCAATAGGCGAGGGTATCTACTGACTCATAATGGACATGTTCCACACTGTATACTTGGAATGGGATTGGCTTTTAATGAATCTTTTTTATTGGTAAGTAAGAAAGAAATCGACTGGACTTTCCATGATTTGTGATGATGATGTACTGGTGTTGATTAAGTCTCATTACGGTGTGGAGTTCAAAATGACACTACCTTAATATATTAATAAATTAAGCACAACCAAAAAAATATTTTGTCACTTTTAAATACCAATTCCTCGCTATGGGCCTAGCTTAGACTTCAAAATTATAAAACAATAAAAACCGTTTCAAGACATGTTTTTTTAATTCGATAAGCTAATATCACAAGCCATCATTACGTTATGACCACTGCGGTAATAAGATATATTATCTATATTTTAATATGTAAAAATATATATATTTTGTTAACCTTACCCATTAAATAAAACAGGATCCCGGAGCCTGCGGGTATACTCATAATTTTAATGGAAATCACCTAATTTCTGTGTAAAAATAGCAAGTTTTTCTAAAACACAACACGACCACTCGAACTATAAGCTGTCAGTAATGAACTGGGCCTGACGCGAAATAATTGAATTTAATATACTTCGTAACGACCGTGACCAGAACGCATATACTAAATATAATCATATATAAAGTTAAGATTCCTCCTCAAAGTAAAAAACTCTGAAAATGTTTCAATATGAAGTTTTGATGACGTCATCATAAATTATCCATGCTATAGTAAATATTAACTCAAAAGGCATGCTGTACATAATTTAACATACAATGTAAGAATTCACGGCTTAGTATTTTTTTCGAAGTCATCAAGTCATTCAAATATAGCTGAAGTAACAAGTCTAAATACAAAACAATGGCAATTAGAATATTTTTAGAACATCCGGTTTACTCGGTTACAGCGTTCCAGTTATAATTTGTCTAATATAATACGTTTTTTATATGTGAAAATACAAGCCACAAATATGTAAGATGCTTATATAACAATCTATTATCTGTTTATATAAAGTACAAATGTAATAATCTGTGTATTAACACAGATTATTACATTTATTGCTTAAAACTTATACTGCATTCAAAGGAAACATAAAACGAACTGAAAAATAACACTCCCATCATACGTCTACGTGCAGTACTTCAGAACCAGATTATAAAAGAGTTGTTTTCGTCAAATATAACAAGTTTTAATTGTAAAGTATCTGAAAAATGTTAGTAAAACTACGAAATAAATCAAACCAATAAGCAACTACTTCGTGTCATACGTTCATTGTTTCAAACACTAAACGTGTGAACATCGTATATGGCACGACAGAAATACAAAATTAGAATTCAGGTTAGTACATTTAAGGTTGGAATCACGCATGTTAAGTTAAATATTCATTAAAATGTGGGCGGTGTTGAAAAATACGGAAATCTTGTTGTCTCCACTCGACTAACATTATTATATTTTTTAAATCTGAGTTTGTTTAAACCTACAAGTCAAATTTATGAGTTTAAAGCATCGAAGTTACCTCCACTTTAGGAAGTTTTGTCTTATTGTAATACTCGATACGATACAAGTATTCAGATTTTATTTTACGATTCACAATATCATTATACACAATGTATTGTACGGTCAGAGACGGGTTATAATGAATTAATTAATAGTTTATACAGCAATAGAAAAGTTAATTAATGTCGGTGTTTTATGACCCGGAGTAATTCATTAATATATTTTATGACTGACGGACCGATTAAGCAATTGTTGTCCATTATTGGAGATACTTTGGTAAAAATTTAATAAACTCTATTAATAAACTCTATTACGTAACTATTTTCACGAGGAAAATTGTGAAACAATATAGTTATATCTCGTGAAGAAGGACTGCTTAAGTTTTAAAGCTGAAAATTTTACATAGTTTGTATTTTATATGAAAATATTCTAGTTTGATCATACATACCTAGGCCTATACTGCAGGGCTTTGAATTAATTCATTCATGAATCAAATTATTCATCATTAATCAAATTAATCATTGATAATATTGTGAATAAATTATACTATGGTAAGATAGATTAAGATCTGTTTGTCTGTTAATATAAATATTTAACGTATGAATTCAGTTCTTCAATGTTACAATAATTTTATGATAATTGGCTTTTCTGAGTAATCACAAATTTAAACAAGTTCAACAAAAAAATTATGTAACTGTCGGTATACAAGTCTCCATTTTTCGTAGTAAAATTGTATCTGAAAATTAAATTTCATAATAAAATTTAAAAAATAGTAGGTATACGCCCAAAAACACATTTTTTTTTGGACAGAAGCTATTTGCATTTACCTGTCTGTATGTATTTATATATACTTGGAGGTTCCAATATTTGTAACTTATAAGTAAACTAATATCTAGACAGACGATATTTGAATTTATAGGTTCTATGAATATATAGAAACTCGTCATTTTAGATGATCTGTCTGTTCGTTTTATAAATAATTATTAAGGTTTAATATTTGGATAATAGTAATACTTAGACTTATAGAGTTTTAAATACAAATGAGATTTATAAAGTACTGATGCGGCAACACCAAGAGTAAAACAGTATTTAATATAGTATGAATGTTTTGTCTGTGATATTTTTTTGGTAACGACATTTTAATTATAGTTGGACTAATTGCCGTAAACATTCAATAGAAGTAGCGGAGAAATAAACATTTATATTAAATAGCAATTACGTATTAATTTAATACTTCTCAGCCTTATTTGGAAAACTATAAAAATATGTAATAGTTATTATATTATGTTAATGATTGAAATATCCTTGAAAGTGTACAAACATACATACAGGTGGGTTGTTACACCATTATTGATTGCTGATCAATAATGGTGACTTGAGCTCATCAATTAGAGTTTTTTAAAATTATTCTCAAATAATTGAGAGGTGGGTTCCTCAAATAAAGTATTTAGAATGACTTCATTTAGCATTGCGTCAGATTAAATTTGAAATCTTTGTATCAAGGACGGTTAAAGTATTACAATTAAGAGCGACTTATGTTCAATCAAATGTGTTGTTACAAGTCAGAAATGTAAAACTACGCATCAGCGTTACAAAACTTTAAATGTCAATTGATGTTCACGTCGTCAGAGTAATTATTTTTAATACATATCCTAGGTAATTGTCACTTCATAACACACACATATTACATATATATATATATATATATATTTAAAATAAAGAATTATTTTACTTTAAGTTTTAGCTCTCAGTAAATAACTAGAAATAACCCCTATCGTAATAGTTAAATGTTAACAAAATATAAAAACTAAGACCAAAAGGCAGAAACCATATCTTCGTATTACAATACAAAAATTATTCCAATTAATTAGAAAATAAATAATTTGTCAAATTACATATAATACTACATGCTGACTGCAGACGATAAGCTGCAGCCATATTATATTTCAACAAAATTCAGTAGTTTTTCGTAATAAGAAAACAAACAGACAAAAGGTATGTGCTATGATAAATTTTAGCAATAACTAGTTACTTATTATTATTATCATATCATATAATTATTTTGCCCTTTTCGTTTTTTTTTCAAATCTAGCTGTTAAGTTTATTGTGTACCATAATTTTTGCCCTTTTTATCTTTCTTATTTTAAACTAATATCGGGTCTACTTCGCGATAAAAATTAATTAAGGTGAAATTACCTTTTTATTTCCCGACGTTTCGGCCGAATTTCACCAGCCGTGGTCACGGGATGACTAATGTCAGCTCAGCGTCGTCTTCGTGAGCCGCGAGTCTCGGTAACTACCCTCGCTTGTTCCTCATTATTCGTGTTGTTGATATTGTTACTATCGGAAGTGAGGGTATTTAAACAATTCTCATGATTTACAGTCAAATACAATAAAGTCGATGTTGAAGTAAAATAAATCACACGATTGCAACAATTCCAAGCTTTACTCTTGTTTGTATGACTATATAAGTTTTCTAGTTTACATTATGTGTTATATTAAATAAAATAAATAATTAAAATATACATACAAAACTTCAAAGGATAAATTTGTAAATTAATCTAAAGATATAGTTTTCCCAAGATAATATATTTAAAGGTATCTGAATAAATATTATGATTTTAACAAAAGGCAATCCAACTTACCAATTTATAAAACTCTTTATAGCTTTGTCAACTAAGCTATTCCGTCTTACCCCGCCTCGATAAATTTAGAATTCTATATATACGAGTACTCTTCATCTTTATCGGGATGCATGAAAAATATATTAGGCTTTTATTTCTTTTGTTATAACCAATATTTCAAATTTTAACCCATAGAAAAACTATGAGAAGATGCCACAATCTAAATTAAGATTTGAAAGCTATAAAGTTTCTACGACTAGGACTCGAACCTATGGTCTCTGGATACTGTCTCGTTACTTCTACTGACTGAGCTACCGCTCCTCTATCCGTCTTGATGAATTTACCATTCCATATATAATTGCCTTTAACATGAGGCGACATCTATTAGGCTGTTATTGTATACGAACTTATTTACATCTGTCCATGACGTGTGTTATTATATTTATTATATATAATAAGCGGTGATACCTATCTTATTATTATTTTGTACGTACATTTTACACGGAGGTTGTTATTTTTATTATTATTGAATATTGCATATTGTACATGTTGACTATTTTTGACTTAAAATTACATTACTTCTACTCAAAAAATACAATTATTAATTAGGAATAATAATATTTAATTTCTGTATACCATTTATATCTGTGTCGATATTCAATCAATCTCTCAACAGAAACGTCACGTCACGTCACGTCACGTCACGTATCAATCAATCCACTCACTAACAAGGATAACAATTGACGACGGATACACCGTCTTCTATTTCAGTATGAGGCGTCGTACCAATAACTTATTCACTCATTACAATACATACGTTACTTAAAGAAGTAAGGTCATATGATAACAAAATATTTTTTTTACTATGTTGTATCTCAAAAGGTCTAAATGACTTAAGATATGTGAGTGCCTTATAGTCCTGTTTCTGACTTGATAACAAAAACAACAGCTTTAAAATTAAATACATTATATTATATAATACCACAACCAAATTAATGAAATATTTGGAAACAAAACTATCAAAAAGACAGATAAGCGGATAGATTTTATTTCTTATCATTTAATTATAGTTATAAAATGCATGAGAGCTTATCAACTACCACTTAAAATAAAGTTGTCAAATACAAATATATTCAAAGTTTGGTGAACTAATGATTACTTATTTATAATTATAAATATTCAAATCTTATTTAAGATTAAGATTCATATAAATAATAATAAACTTGCGCCGGAAAGAGCCTTACTGTTTAAGTTTAGTTGATGACAAGCTCTCTGTTGAGAAGCTCGTCGCAGTTCTCGTGACGTCATAGTGTCGTACGTACAACTCGTTTAATATATTTAATATAGTGATATATATTTTTAACAAGTATGTGTGTAAACAATAGTGTACGTGTCTTTGTTGATTGTAGTTTTACTGCAATAATTTAATTTCCGTTTTTTTACACGTACTTTAAACATTTAATGAGCTTTGTTATTTGACAAAAATATGTGAATACATATTTATTTGCAAACACATTCAATATTTTAGAATATAATAATATTTATAAGTATATTATGTTACAAATAGTCTGTAAATTATGTTTCTTTTTAATAAATAGCATCTGTCCGAAAACACTCTTGAATTCTACAATATAATTCGCATGTAATAATACGTACAATCGCGTTCACAGTTTTTTCATTATTTTATTTATTATATTATGTATTCAGCATGTGTTTAGTGAAATTTAAATAAATTAGCATATTTATTTTAATAATATGATAAGAATAATGACTTAAGTATATACTATCTTTATTGTCTTAAACTGTTTATATTTTATAAAATTAACGTGATATTCGTATTAATTTTTTATTATGAAAACAAAGAAATTTAAAAAATGAGTAAAAGTATTTAAAAAAAAATTAACCATTTACAGGATAATCATAAAAGAGGGCCTTATTATTGAAAGGTGTCGGTAAAAAGACTGAAATGTCATGGTAGACTGAAATCTTGTTAACGAATCATATGCCTGACTGAGTCCCTATTAAAAGTGAGAAATCTAATAGCTCTTTTAGCACGCTCAAGAGGGATGCTGGAGAACGAAAACAAGGAATATAACACAATAACTACTGGAATATTTTAGAACATCAATTTGACAAGTTTTCTAAATTTATAATTGTTGAAGCAACAATTTTTAAAACCGCTTAAAAAACAACCACGCATCTCTCAAGTGCTATCAATTTTTTGAACGTGATTACTTATAAGAAACAAGTCTTATAAATATTTTCCCTATTCAGGTGTAATATGAAAAAGATTTTGTAATACTTGTTTAATATTAACCAGCTGAGCATTTAAAAGATAAATCTGGCTTATTCCACTCTTGTTATATAAATGCTTATCCAACTAAGCTGTCCTTATTTTAAAACTAAGTGAAAAACAAAAGACAATAATATTACTTAAAAAGTACAGATTAAGAACGTTCCAATTTTTTTATAATTTTCTTTGTATTCAATTGAAATGCTTTTGCCAATTTAGGGCTGCTGTTACTTTAATACTGGATACGACACACGAAGACGTCATGGGCATACAAAAGACATACACAGTTTCTAATACGAGGACAGGGTATATTGATATATTTAGTTAGGGTTAAAGACTTCGTAGGTCAATTACAAACATAATTAAGTTAATAGTTGCCTTCATTTTATTAAATTGAGAATCACTTATGGGGTCTGATGGTGTTGTACATTCAGATAGATCGGAGTCCATCTAGGACATAAATATTAAATTTAAATATAACATATGAATTTCGAAACCATTTATGAAAGGATCGGGGATGGATTTTGAAAAAGAAGTGAAAGACGTCATTAATAATTCTAAGTATATCTTTTCATATCCTATCCGAGAAAATAATGGGTCCTCGTACACACTTTTATCCACTGTTTGACGTTTTCTTTGCTCTTGTTTGAAAAAAAGGTAACGTATTCCCCAGGATGCAGCTATGGTTAAGTGACATCCATTCAACAGATAATGTATGAAATGGCAAAAAAACGTATTTTTTCTGATATTTTCTTATTTGAATTAGAATACGCAAACGATCCCCGCAGGTAAGAGAAAGATTTAATTTATAGATGTAAATATAGAGACATCCAGCACACCTCATATACCACGTTGATCAATGTGACAAGGTGCCATATTCCTGACTGCAATATGGTCCTACCACAGCTCGCTCGATCGAATTGCGTCATAAAATCGAACGAGTACTATCTACAAGCATAATGTAATATTTATTTGTGCAAAAACCTTTTCTTACACTCTGGTTCAGTAAAGAATAATTTTGATGGACGGACGCAAAAAATATAGGATTCCCAGTATTATATTATATGTAGGTACTGCATAAATACTAATTTTAAATAAATAATACAATAGTTTTTTCTCTTAATCACTATTTATGTTACAGTAAAGAAAAATTTAAAGGTTTAATAGTTCGAATGGTTTCTAGATTTATATAACCACCTATGGATTCTTTTTTCGGTAGCAAACTTTTCAATAGCTGTCACTTCCGTCCCGATAATGACGATTAAATATAGTGTGATAAATTCATTGAAGTGGGACGTGACACGCTATTGTATTGTACGGTATTGTATTGGTAATTGGCAGAGTGACTACACGGTATTCTAAAGGTCGCAAGTTCAAATGCTCTCGTGTATATTATTTATTAGAATATATTCATTTATGAAAAATAATATGGGAATTGTGTTTTTAATTTGTTTCAAGCAGTCTTGTTACAGTTTCACAAATTGTAAGATTTCATAAATATTTTAGAATGTAAAATATGTAGGTTTTTGATAATCGCTATTTTGTTATATTTGAGTTAGAGAAGTTGGTTTTAATCTTACGAATGTTTGACAATACTACAATAATGTAAGGAATAGTTGTTAATGTAACAAAGAATATTTTTTTCAATAAAGAGACTCTCCTGACTAAAAAAAATTTTCAATATTTATATTGGATATGTTTTCTTCCACTTTAGTCATAAATCAGACAAAAAGTAAATTCTTTATAACTAAACTAAATAATAAATTTAAACTAAATCAAGATGGAAAGGTATTTAAATATGAACGAGTACTGAATCTATCAAATGAAATTTTAACCTTTACGATATTTATATTAACAATCAATTTCTTTAAGAAAGCATTTTGGTTTTTGTGATTAAAAAGTTCATTGAAATAAGTTGCAAGCAAAATTGAAATGCACTTTTAGATTTGAATTAATTATTCGGGTATAAAAGTATTTTTTTTTTAAATTACAAAAATATAATACTGGAAAAGTATTAATGAAGCTTCAATACAGTTATGACAGTTGGACAGTTTACGTCCTTGTTGCTTGTTAGTGTGTGCGAGGTGAATATAAAAAATATATAAATAATATTGATCTATTAGTAAATATTCGTTTTAAAAGATTTTCTCTTAAACAATAGGTAAAGGTTTAATATTCAGTTTATTACATTATAAAGAATTTAAGACTGGTAGCCATATTGTTTATAAAAAATATATTCCGCATTTTAAGAAAAATACTTTCTATGTATGACTAATAATCAAAGTCCCTTTACAAAAGAATTCAGGCAATATTCATTCAAAAAAAAAAAAAGGAATATTAACAAATATAAATAGAAGAAAAATCAAACAAATAATAACATTAGTCGTTCCAAAATCGAATTTAAAACCAGTCCAATACATTCTCATACATTTCGTTCATTCTTGGGAACCCGCCAACGTCATAATTATAAATATTCTCATTTTTGGCTGAAGGCTATAGAAGGATATTATATGACACATTAAGGAAGACAGTTTAGAGCTCTGGAGTAGTTTTAGGTATTCAGTCACTGCTGAATCTTTAATCTCATTTCATCCTGAATCTTTAAACGGTCTAGAAATATCTCTAATGTAGTGATGAAGCACGTTAAGAATTCTCTTTACGAAATGAAGATATTTGTCCAGAACTAAAGTAAAATATACAACAAGCTTAGCTTAGACTTTTAAATAAATAATAGGAAAATGCTAAAGCACTATGAAGAGGGAAGCAGAAATTGTTTTTTTGTTCGTCTAAACTGTTATTAGTAAATGATCTTATAAAGTTTTTTATTTTGTTTATTCTCGTATATATACATTTATATATAATCTTATGTATATATATGTTAATATTTTAATTCTCATTCTATACTTTTTGTATTTTTTTGTGTCAAAAAGAATGGAATTTAATTAATTTAATTATTATTTTTTTACCGTTTTATTTTAAGATTGCAAAGGAGTGTACATTTATCTATCTAATGGATATAAGAATTTAATTTTATTGTACATATTCTCAACGTATAAAATAAGCCACATCATTTCATAACATTGTATATTAAACACCGCTTCGTTATGTGAATAATCTTTAAGTTGACATTTGACCTGAATCCTTGTGACCTACAAACATATAAGTGATAAAATTCAAGTATATTAGAACGAAATGCCTCATATAAAGTCATAAAAACACTTAATATTTGATTACAATCAAGAACAGCTACATTGTAACGTATTTTAACGTCTACAGTAAATTGTGTATAAACTGTAAACAGACAGACAAATCGGGTTTATATTTTAAGTTTTGTATCGATTACAATTTTCTTCGCTATAAAGGACTTACAGTATAATTTATATGAAAAAAAATTGCAGGATATTGATATTTGTGTTTTATTTAAAGGACATTGTTAAATTATGTATAAAGTGGTACAATGGCAGAACCAATAACCAAAGAGCGTATAGTAGTTGTATATATATATATATATATATATATATATATATATATAAGAGTATATAGTAGGTCGTAGTTTTATAACTCGTCTGTTTTAGATACAATTAACCAAACAGGTATTAAAGTCGTTCATATTATTTAATGTATTTCACATTATTCAAAATAGTAATAAAATAATTCGATCAGCAAATATAAGTAAAATGTTGTTCAAAATATCCGAACAGTCATTTCTTAAGTTGTAATGTTTTATTACAAAATGAAGGAGTTCTTTAGTAATTGTGTTAAATATATTTTATTTCAATTATCATAAATTATCCAAAAAAAATAATAAGAAGCAATATTTAAATAAAAACCTTTACATATTGTGCTTTTAGTAAAGACGTATAGTGTGTAATCTTAACTAACGGTATAACTGCACACTACACTACAATTTAAATTCATATCTGTCTTGAGAAATAAATTGGTTTTAAATTGAACTCCAGTAATATTATTTCAACAACCTCGCATTCCTTTTCAGGCGCCAGTTATGTCATAAATATATGCACTGGAATAATTTGGAAATAAATACGGGTTTTAAGTACGATTTTATAAAAAAAAATATGGTGGTAAAAAAATGTGACATTGATAATGTAACTTAATAATCGGTGGTAGAGCTTCACTAGTAATTTAATAAATACAATGAAATTTAATAAATCTCACAACAAAACTTCGGGATTCAGAATAATAAATTTTGCTTCTAAAAAGGTAATATAAATAAACTTTAGCAACATGCGGTAAACCTTTTTTTTAGAAAATGAAAACTAATAATATTTGTACGTGAAACTTAAATCACAGGCTGGACTTGTCTCTCTCCTAACCATCTCATTACTCTTTCAACGGGGAGACTGCGTCTGAGGTCAGAACTTTGAAGGACGATGAGAAATGGCCTCAATGTTCAATATTTTATTCAGCGTACTATATTTATGTTTTAAATGATTATTGTAATAATAAATAAATAAAAAACATAGAGAGATATTTAGTGATCCGATTATCAAATTTAGATTTTTAACAAATATTTTTTTTGGTTAAATTTCTTAAAATACAAAATATTATATTAGGTAATGGTACTACTATTATCTGTGATAGCTTTTATTAGATTTTTAATGAAATTAATATATAAATACCAAAAGGTGAATTTGAATATTAATACAATATTATTTATACAAATTATTTATATTTATACAAGTAAAATTAAAATAAGCTAACGAACGAAAATAAGCTAACGAACGAAAATAAGCTTACGAACAAGCTATACGGTAAATCATTTGGTAGAAGGACGAGACGATTTTTCCCAGAGGTCGCGGGTTCGAATCAGAGCCCGTATCAGATTATTTTTAATTCTATGTTTATTTAAAATTTGATAATATTGTATTATACTAAAAGGAATTAATTAGTATACAAAACTGTTGTTAGATTTTCTGTACAGATTTTTGAGATATATTCAAAGTGTCTGTGTAAATATAACTGCTTTGATTGGTAGATATGGGTTACGCTGCGTGTGAAAGCTGTCTAGTGTAATATATTTTATTAATTAATTTATTAAACTTAGAAATACTCACACAGTAAGGAAAAACCATAATAATCCTACTATTTTTATAAATTGTAACGGTTATCACAGCCCTTCGGAAATAATTTATACATACCATATTTTATATTGACAAAAACAAATGTTCAAAAAACAAAAATGAAATACACAAAGTACATTTTGTCGTTTATATCTTTCGTATTCGTGACTGTCCGTGTGTGTACTCATTCTTGACAAATATTTTTTTATAAGTGTCATAGTCGTCATAGTATTGTGATGAAATATATCAATATAGGTTGTTGATTTACTTAAAGAATTCTTAAAAGTTTACTTATTATGAACTATTGTCACAACCAGTCGGACCCCAAAATACAGTCAATACTTTAATTCACTATCTATCCCAGAACTTTGAACAATTTCTGGGTATAATTATCTTATCTTTGAAAATCGATTTCAAGATACATAAATTGTTTGATAAGAATAAAAATTCTTAATGTTTTTCGTTTATATTTCAGATGCCACGAGTAAAAATTGACTTAATCTTCAGCGACGAATTGTAAAAAACAAAGGTAAGTTAGCAGTGATATTATTAATAAATATTTTAGAAAACATAAAATGAAAAAACTTAAAATTCACGTCTGCATGAAGACGTGGCAATAATGACTATGGCATTTTTTAAACAATAAAGTTTCAGATATAGTTTAAGTTTCGACAAATATTTGTATCAATTCAAATAAACATACATAGCTCCTATGAAACGATTCTTTTTGTACGGTTGCAAGGACAGATCCATGTAGAAAAACCGTTAACAAACTCCATGGTTATTGGTAAAAAAAAACATACAACTAGTTAAATAAATCTGTTTTTGGCCCCTGTGTTATCTTTGAAACAATTTATGTAATTGTTTTATACTTTTCTAGATATTGAACTACCTTTAAAAGTTTATATTTCTTAAGGTAGTTCAAATCTAATTAAATAGTTACAGTGGTTGTTTATATAACCACTGTAGCTATTTAATTAGATTATTTGTTGGTATAAATAACATTATTTTATATTATTAAATCTTTTAATAACATCTCTTTTCAATTTAAACCAAAAACTATATTGCGTTCAAAGAGTAATTGGCCAAAGTGTCAACGCGTCTTTGTTATCTCAAACAGTATTAGTAGGTCCCTGTTGAGGGTGAAGAAGCTTATCTTAAGAAAGAGAGAGAGAGAGAGAGAGAAGAAAAACATTTATACAAAAGGCAGCTCAAGTAGGAGCCTAAAAGGTTTAGTATATTATAAAATATATTTGCATATAATAAGACTCTGTCAATAAACTTAACAGGTACTTCTTATAGGTACAGACAGACTTACACTAAATGTCCATTAACATTCTGAGTTAAATTTTATTTTATTGTGTTTGTATTGTATTTTTGAATAATTAAGTGCTCAAGATCAAGTCTTTTGTTTATTTAATCGGTAATTGCAATGAGCCATTGAGCCACCTGGTGGGAAGTCGTGTTCGTCGCCCTTATCTGCAATATACGAGTATATATGAATAAGTAAACGTTACCACCTAAGAGGGACAGGCAGAAATGTAGGAGTGTAGGAAGGGAAAGGGGGGCTTCCTAAATTAAATGTAGTAATAAACATTATAGAAGTCAATTAATTTAAACGTATCTATTACGTTTTAATTTTTTTATTTGTTGTTACAATTGCACCGGTTACCTAACTCATAATTTTTTTTTTATTATTTGTTTGAAAAGATAAATAATTGAATCAAAATAATGGTTATGTTAAAAAAACTCTGCTTTACTCAGGATTAAATTTCATGAAATAATTATATTAATATTAGTTAAGATGTATAAACCAAACGCTATCATTTTCAGTATTAAGACAATAATTATATATTTATTCTATTAAGTTAAGAAAGCAACAAGTTACAAATGAATATAAAGTTATTTTTAAATATAATAACAGTGAAATAATAATATATATAGGCAATTTTCGTTACTTATATCTTCCTTATAATTTCAGTTTCATAAGAGAGCGCTGCGTTCATAATATGAATATGCTATATGAAGTATGCTTACTTTTAATGTATAATTAATTAACGTTCAATTTCCTGTGTATTTTTTATGCCTGAATATTTGTCAGAACGAGGTATCAAAATATATTAAATATTGAATATTAAATATGTCACGTGACAATAATAAATTATTATTACAATATGAAGATACTAAAGCATACCATAAAGTTATTTTACTCTGTGATCTGATAACCAGTAAATATCACGACGTACCACATGTAGAGGTGATAAGATTCTGTTCAACAAAACATTTTGGCTGAAATGCATATTAAAATATTAAAGCACGTTACATCTACTATGAATTTATAAGTCTTTGTCTTTAAAGGATGAAAGTGATTTTAATTTTAATTATAATCTAAATGTTATATATTTTATAAATGAACCAATCGAAAAAAAATAATTGAAATTTACGTAGATAGAAATACGAAGTAGTCAAGAGGTAAAAGCCCAACTAATTCCACAGATTATACTAATGTCTCCTGACAAAAGCCCACTTAAGAATGTTAATACAACACTTGAAGTAACTTACAAACTTATAATTCATAGTAAGATACTTTAATTGACAGTAAACTTAGTAGGATTTATTATCTGTGCTTCTCACTGCGTGATATGTAATATGATTTACTGACATACACTAATGAGGAGGGAAGGGGGGGGGGGGGCTTTGTAACATTATTAAGAGTCCATCCCTCAATAAACGTATATTTTTTTTTGAAACTACGATGGCGTGTGACGTCTGATGTTTGAAAAATGTACTATATGTAAGGTATAAATACATAGCCTATAAATATACAGTCATATTATCTATGTAGTTAGGTAAGCCACTAATGTGCTATGTACATTTTAGTGATTTATGTGACGTTAGAACTGACAAATGAACGCATTAAATCTTATGACAGTAAACATGACTTACATTAATTCGCGTCAGAAATGCGACCAAGAGGATAAGAATGGCTGTGTTTATTTTGTATTTCTGAATAAATCTGTATTTAAAAGAATCTTTAATATATTTTATGGAACGAAAAATATTAAACATTATAAATTGTGCTTGGTGACAACTTCTATATAAATCCTTTATAATTATTATATAAACATATACTTGATTATATTTTTTATTTAACATTTTAATGTATTAGGTAATAAAGGTATTATTTAATTAGTGTTGTCCCTAATAATCCAAATATCAACAAAAATATATTTAAACCATTATGAGCATTTGTTTCTCCTTAATTGTATTTTCACTACAATAATCTTCACTTCTGTTAAAATATAAGTGTATTTAAAATATGCTTCTAAAATCACTTAAGAACGTGAATACGAGATCGGGTGTCGCGATAATAAGATTCATCTTATGAAAGGTATCTCGTATATAAAATGAGAGGTAATAAGTTGAAAGACTACGTGTTACGTAAAAAAAACGTAGAGTATAAAATATCACGTACATATATATACACGTTACCTTAAAGAAAAGCCAAAACCACGCTTCTTTTCATTTAAATCCGCCCAGTATATTTATCATATATTAATACATATACGCCAAAGCTAATTTTGAAGTGTAAGGCATTGATTATTGGCGGGAGCAATAATCAAAAATCACAAACAACATTTCCGTAATATTTGTCGTGTCGTTATTGCATGATCTGTGAACAAACAAACAATTTAAAATTTGAATTTTAACAAATAATTTAGGAATTTAAAAGCTATTTTTTTTTTCTATCCTATCTTTTCGTTTTGAAGAATAGTATGTCATAATTTTTAATTTGATTTCACTGCTTTAACTTTTATCTTTAGTTAGACAATAAGTTTGTAGTGTAAATAAATACACACGCTATAAATATAGGATTCATATTATTCTGATTTGACATTTTGTCAAGTATATAATTGTCTTTATTGGGACGGAGTCTGTTAGACTTCTTTCCAAAATTCTAATGAAAAATGTATACTCTCACTTTTTAGACTAACACAAAAGATGCATTGCACTGTAATAAATGTTTGAAATTGTCTTTAAACATGTCATGTAAAACATGTGTGAATTTTTAAAAAGTACTGATTAAAATTAACACGAACACAAATTTGTTTGTTTATTCTATAATACAACATTATATTTTTTAGTATCCAAAAAAAAAAATATCTCATAAATAAACAAAAAAAAAATAATAAAAATTATTGTACAGATTTTGTATTTTTCTATTTTATTAAATAGAATATTCAGAATCCATACTACTTGCTGGTATTATTTTTGCTAAAACATCTGTAGTTGCGAATTTTAAAAACTGGAACTTATGATAAAAAAAAATCTAATATTCCTTTATTCATTACTTTACTAATTTATTGAGTAATGTAAAGTTAACTGTGATGGTATAACAAAAGGCCCCTCGGAGAAAAGACAACAAAAAAATGGAGGTGTTGTGAATGACGGTATATTATAATCAATTGTTTCTGTTAGTGGATATCTACTTACTACCGACTAAATGGTTTAATAAAAATATCAGCATTGATCTCTCCAAGCCCATTACAAACAAAAGTTACAGATTCATTTTATATATAACATATAATATTACTGATTGGTCTTAGCAAAACATCTCTGATGTAAAATTAAAACACTTATATAAAACTCTTAAACTATAAAATTATTCGTCAATCTTTCATATAGTAGCAGTTGGTTGGTTCTCAGTTGGTTCTTGGTTTTCGTTTCTTTAATACCAAAGTAATCAACAACCTGTCTCTAACGATGTATTATCGAGGAACTGAGCATCTGCACTCTTAAACAGAAACGTACTATGCTTCAAATATGTCCTTATACAGATTGAATGTATACAAAATGGAAGTAAAGTTCATCTTCATCCAGTACTTACAAGTTTCTCACTTAATGTTCTTGTGTAGGTTCTGGGTGAATTTAATATATATTTTTTTATTTTTAATTCAACCGATGATCAAGATAACCGTATCAATATAAATATTCATAAATAATTTACACTTTTTGTTTACCTTCTTGATCTCGTAAATAATTTCAACATTTACTGAACTTTCACTGAATTGAACCGAATTTACTCTTTCATATAACTATGACTGCTAAAGCCTCATCTCCATATTCCTTGAAATATATTTTACCTGCACCTTTTCCGAGCGAAAATCATATTTAATATTTAGAACATTCGAACATACAAATTAAGTGAAAGGTTCTTACTAAAGAACAAGCAATAGAAGCAATATTGCAGTAGTACGTAACTGTGTGTTCTTGTGTGTTGATGTACGTAAACAGCTCTCCGATGTATATAGTACGTAACTGTGTGTTGATGTACGTAAACAGCTCTCCGATATATATCCGTAGCGGTACCTGTAGGCGCTGCGATGTTCTATGGCTACATAAATAAATCACAATACCATAAAGGCGGATATACATTCGCAAGTAACATGGTGTTACGTTAAATTTAGTGGCAGTCGATTTTCAAAACATTACACATTTCTCTTCTTGCTGTCTCTACGGAAAAAGAAATACCGAAAATAGGTCAACGGTTTTTCACCTCCCAAGTTGTACCGTGAAAATGTAATTTGGTCCTCATTGCTCTATAACTATACCAATAGATATAAGTCGTATCGAAATATATTATATTTATATCGTAAAGTTTGAGAAATAGTTTTCATAGCATAAAATACGTTTCTTTTATTAGGAGCACTTAACTTTATTGATATTTTATAACGTATTATAAGCAATAAGTTAAACGTTTTTTCTTACATAACTTATTTTATTTACACTATATCTTATATAAACTAACTTGACTGTAATCATATCAGTAAGGGATCCATTTTTTTAGCAACAAACGCGACTGCGCTTAGTTTACTAGCCTATACAGCTATATGAGGACCCAATGCAGTATCAACGGTTATTCCTAAAAAAATTGTGGATTTAACCACTTCCATCGCTTCCTCATTCAAAAGAAGATTAGTTCAAACCTGTGTTACATTTGATTTCTAAAGTCTTATAAGTTTAGTTCTTTTTCTATGACACAATAGGTTATTAACACCAAGCTAGTGCATTGTTGAAGAGAAAGCCTTGTTTACAACCTCATACATTGCTACTCCTGGTATCATTTCACTTTATATATTAAATAAATATCATCAGCATACAATACTATCTCATTGTCTGTCTACAAAAGTAGTCCGATCATTTATATAAACAAAAAGATAAATGGGCCTAAAATTGAACCTTGAGGGACCCTCGTATCAATTGAAACCCCAGATCTGTTTTCATTACCGTCAATGCTCTGAATATAAATTGTAATGAAATTATCTTTTATTGACATCTCTATTTCTCAAATATTACTCAAATCTATATTACGGAATGGTGTAATATTAAATTTATATTTAAATTGAAATAGTTCTAATATTAAGTTTAAGCACTAATTATACTAGATAGAATTACTGTACTACAAATTTATAACCAGCACTTTGATTTTAAAAGACTAATTAAAGTTAACTGGTGCATATTAGAGTAATTCAAGCCACCAAACAACCGCTCTGTAAGAGAACTATTTTCCACATTACGGATATTTATTTACAGTTGGATATAATATTTAAACCCATAAAATTTTGCTAAAACAGTTGTTTTTTGTTTACAGCTAGTAATAATACATTCGAACATTTTGTACGTCCACTTTCAAAAATACGAAATAGTGACACTAACTACTTAAATCAAATAATTAATTACAAAAACGAAGCTTGGAATTCAGATTTGATATTATAAGATAGTAAATATTACATGAATTATAATCAAAACAACCCAATGAAGGTTTTTTTTCTTATTTGAAGAATCATTTAGAATACTAAACAATTTAATTTTATATATGTATATAAAATAATATAAGTAATTGTTGCTAATTCAAGTTTTGTATTTATTTTTCACGACTTTTAATATAACTTCTGCAGTCATCTATATCAGACGTCAATACTCAATCAATCTCTCCGCAATATCCGTCATTTATGAATCAATCAATCAATCAATTACCCCACTAACGAGGATGTAGAGAGATACTTCCGCTGTAATTTAGTTTAGTTTTTACTAAGTCTATAAGATGAATACATGTTTTATATATTTTGTAATGGGTTATAACCATTTATAACCTACAAAGTGGTTAATATTATTATTGTTTCATTAATGTACAGATTGTAATTTTCCTGCAGTGTTTGGGAGTCTACTTTTCTCTTATAGCGCTTCAATAGTCCTTCAGTGAAAAGCAGTAACTGTCTCATACTAAAATTGGCTAAAAAACCAAGGTAGTTCAATTAGCTAATAGAAGACATGTTGAATTCATAATTATACCCATTTAGTATTAAAGAATCTATTTTATATAATGTGCTTATATATTATAGAAACTATTTGAATTCGAACTCAATCTTTACTTAATTAAAAAAAAGATTACTTTATTTTCATAACATTTTCTTTTCAATGTTCATTATATATTATTATATTGTAAAGTTAGAAACATTGGCTAGGATTTTCAAAGCTTTATAAATATTCCATTCCATTCCGATAAAGTCGATTACGTGTAAAATGCTAATCTATTAATCGAAGCAGATAGCTGCTATACGGTAGCTCTATGATAGAGTGACTCGACGGTTTTCAAACGGTTTTCTATTAATGTTACATTCTATTTTTCATTATTTATATTTATTGTAACGAAATTTATTTTAATCGCATTTAAGAATTTATTTCACTACGATCGTATCGAGCTAATCCGTCAAAACGAGTCTTTCATATAAAACTACATTTAAACGTATTTATGTTTACAAAGAAGGCGGTTTTAAAATAATTTTAAGAGACTTTCTCAGAAGCTTCTTTTTCAATTAATATAATATTGTCTGTAAGCTGTCCAGAGCAATTCATAGGACATAATTAATTTTAGGTATAAAGTTATTAATTAAGATTATTTGATATTTCAAATGAAAATATATTATGTATTTTTTATATATATTTCATTTGGACACAGTAATTTAATAATTTTTAAATTGTTTTTTGTGACAAATAAACACTGTATTTTCATATACTCTGTTAGAATAAATAACAGTGGTGACTATGTGATGATCAGAAGATAGCCGATATCACAATTTCTTAACAATTATAGAAAAAGCAATGACTTTCCAACCTAATGTAGGATGATAACATTTAATAATTCTTGTATCAAGAGTAGTAAAACTCCTTCAATTTGTAAACATATTTAAGAACAACATTAAAACGATTGCACATACTATTATTAAATACCACAAAAATACATTCACAAATACATTAATATAAATGTATATTTGTTAAAAGTTAGACAAAACTATTTCCCTCTCTATCACACTTGATGAATGTTTCATACTATCACCAACAAACCACAATGAATAACGAGCTGCAAAGCCGAGGCGCTGTTATACCACTGACTTTTAATATAAATATAAATACAACGCATAGCCTAAGCTCCACTGGAATATTATAATTCAGGTTTTATTTAAATTGTATTCAAATAATTATAATAACTATAGCGAAGAGTCAAAAGTAACATGGACTACAATTTTTGGTTAAATCAACATCGGTTTAAATACTTTTCTTTTCTAGCAACTTTCGTAATGAAGAATGACAAGGTTCTTAAAATATCTACAAATCAAAAGAAAAAAGTAATAATATACCAACAATTGCAATCTTTGTTATATTTTGATTCCTTATTAATAACATATTACATTTAATTTCACAAACATAACACAGCTTATATCCACTGCTGTGTCATTTACTATTAAATTGTAATAAAACTCGTCATATATATTATCGTCAGTATATCATTTGGTTTGCAGTAATATAAGATATTTTTATTTAAATATATATTGAATGATAAAATAAAACGATACGGGCAGGGATTCGAAGCTGCGACCTCTGGGACGGATAATTTTTCATTCTATATTTATTTAAATTAAAGCAAGCTTACTTAGCCATACATGTTGATAAATATTTTCAAACATTAATATGAGTTATGTTTAAAATACAATGATGATAGCATGCACTGATAAGACCTCTAGCAGTTTATAGCTAATTATAATATTTATTACTTAATTTTTGTGACTGAAAACAAGACTTCATAATTAATACTGAGCGTCTTATATAAAAGCAATGCACTCCCTCCTCCTCCTTCCTCCCTGGCGTAAGAAACTATACACTCCTTTAAAACATACTGGAGCTCACTTTATGAACAAGAATGGTACTTAAGTTGAAGCTATGCTATAAGTTGAAACCACTTTTAGTATGATAAACTGAAAAGTGAAACATTAACAAGAAATTAGACAAGCTTAAATTTATCTGATTTTAAGATTAGTTTCAACGAACTAGTGTTTAGGAAAATGGTATAATATTAAGAGAAATAAACTTTTTTATTTTGAAAAATAATGATACATGAGTAAATATAATTCAAGTGTAATAAGAATAAGTATGAGTATTGGGTTTCTATCTATAAATAAAAAACCGAGAGAAAGAAATTGGCTCTGGTTTACACTTGTATACACTTGTATACACTTGTTTACACCTGTTTACACTTGTTTACACTTGTTTACACTTGTTTACACCGCTTGTCGAACTCTGTTAATAATCTCAATCTAGATTGCAGTAATAATAATATTTTAATCATTATCTGTTATAAACGAGGATTAATGTTAATTACACCATTATAAATAATGAGAGAACAGATTTTTTAAACTAGTTCATAGATCTATTAAAATTTAAGAATTAATTAATCACAAACAAATAAGGAATTTAATCCACTGCAAGTTTTAGTTGATGACAATTACAATTGAACCAGCACTGGGCTTAGTGATATATCACCAACCATTCCCTTTATCAAAATATATTATCTAACTTATAAAAATACAAATTTATCAGATAAAATACAATAATTATTCACTTGAACTATGGGAAAAACGGAGTTGATGATTATTATTTATTGAAATATCAAAAGCTTGATTTTATTTGAGGCACAGAACAAATAAATGAATAAATTAACGTCTTAATAGCAATTAACATTTAAAAATGTTACAATTAGAGTCTGAGAGAGCGTGTTTCTTACCAAGAGTGCAAAATTTATATAAAACGGTTTTTTTTTGTATATTCTTTTAAATATTCGTTTAATTATCTAATATTTAAATATCCAAGCAAAATATGCTGAGATAATGTTACAAATAATACAGTTATCTGTTTAGTGTGTAATATATAGATGATTTCCAAATAAAAAGACTCAGCAGTGGGAAGTGTCAAGTGAAGAGCTTATCTTATTAATTAATATACTTTTAATAAAAATAATACAAACATACCAATTCATTATAGAGAAGAAGATTAGATGTCGCTTAAAAGACAGTTCGACGACGACATATAATGTAACCTCGCGTTCTTTCTAACTTTTACTTACTTATGTATTTTTTTAAAAACTTTGTTTCTATAGATCTATAAGGTTGTATGTGTACAGATATTACTAAAGCGGTATGTCATATTGCTCCTCATATAACACTAAGCCGTAACTGTTAATAATTTTACTTAATAATGATGGTTTGGGAAGAAATCTTGTTATGAAAATGGTTTTAATAAATTATACAGCGCTTCAGATAACTGGTGACTTTGTTTGTCTCTGGTATTTATGTTGGTAATTTATATATATCAGACTATTTACAACGGTCAAAAGAGTTTGAGGTATCATTAACAGCAATAAATAAATGTAATTGTAGTTCTGAAATGTATAATTAATCTATCACGGCTTGTCTGCACTCATCGACGAGTCTCGATAAGATCTTGTGTTAATACTATATTTCTTACAGAACAATAGCCCTTTTCCGTTCAACGATATCTCTTTATTATATTGACAGACAGTACTAACGAAGTTTACCGTTATTATATATATTTTTATTTATTATCTTACTTTTGTCTGATAAAGGTTAAAGTATAAATAAAATTTATTTTAAAAGTATCTTATTAAAAAGAGATAAATACTTTTTGCAGTCGGTTTTCGTCTTCACGTAAGCTGTTTCAACGACAGTTTTCAAAATTGTTAATAAAGTATAGTATAGATTAGTACAGTTAGTTAGTACAGATTACGGAAATAAAATATATATTATAATATTTAGTATAGCTTAGCTTAGCGTGATGAAAGATTGTTACACTTTTGTTACATAAAAATAAGTGCGTTCGTTAATTTAAACATAAAATGATGTAATCTTTCGTCGGAATTAAGGAACAGCTTTACAATTTTATCAGGACTAAATAATAATGAGTCATGAAATTGTTTACTTTTATATATAAAAAAATATTCATATCATAGTGTACATTCATGTGTGACATTTGACTTAAACTGTAAATTTTATAAATATTTATATTTTATAAAAACAAAGTTTTATGTAACTGACTGACTTAACTGTTTTATAAGAGTGCTATCGTTTATTGCTTATTAAGCTATTAATATAATATTTCTAAGTCATTTAACGCGTTAATAGTCAAATAGGTTTATTTGTATTTAAATAAATATATGTTAACAGATACTATAAGCACTTACAACCGGTCAAAGCGTAAACTCGATACCAGGAAGCTATATCCGTGTTAAAAAAATTCAAACAAGAAATCTTTGAGACCTCATCGAAGCTTTGAAATGCCAAGGAAAATAAGGAGAATACCTTCTCACTCAGATTTTTTAGAAAGCGTCGGAAACGTCACGTGTGTCAGACGTATGTATTCTATAGAATCTTTCCACTCTATTAAGATAAGGGCATTAGTTAAGAATGCAACAATCATCGTGAAGTTAACTTAATGAAGGCCGTACATTTATGACAATTGATAAACGGTTAAATATTCAAAAAGTAGGAATCATTAGAAGAATTGAGTAAAGTGTTAGGAAAACACGAAGAAAGCAAACTCCATAATCTAATCGGAATAATAATGTGTGGGGAGAGATAATGTAATGTTGCTTTAAAATTAACTTATAATTTTCAGATTCAATAACAGAGTTAATGTAGAGATGGGACATCACATAGAGTTTAGTCAGTGTATTATTATGTAGAGTTCAGTAGGTTCATGATATCTGGGATATTGGCCCTTTTTTATTCAGTGAATGTTGACTTTGAATGTGATATTCTGTTGACTTGCAATTTAGCTTATCTCATCAAACTGAATTAATAGGATTAGGCCATCTCAATAAACTGTCTATGCTCAAGTAGGCTTAGTATTAGTCGGACATGTACTCGTACTACATAAATTACATATTACTTTATTACTTTTATTATTATTATACTTGTTGTAGTTTTATAAAATGTATTCGGCTAAGAAGCTCAAAGGAAGGAAGAAAGAAATGCATAAAACCCGTAGCTTTATTAAGGTAAAGTAAGAATATTTTCATTTAATTCAGCCAGTTTGTGTGTTTTGGTTCAGACTCCACACAGAAAAAATAATGCTAGAATAATATATTATGGAAATGAGGATGTATTATAATGTCTTCGTTACTTTAAAAGTTCTTAAAAAAACATTTTGTTCAAGTAACAAAAGACAAAATACAACAGCCCTTAGAGTGCAAATCTTTAGCGTAATAACCTAGAGCTAATTTGTTATAAAGGTAACAAAACGGCGACATACTCCAGTTTATGTATGACTGTTTGATTAAGTAATTACTCAGTATTTCAATTTAAAATACAATTTGGGGTACTGAGCCATTAGATTATTTATAAATGAAGAAATCCTGAAAAAAGTCCTATTACATTATACCCCGCACCCAGGGCCATTCAAAAAATAACTTAAGGAAAAACTGATTCTCGACTTTCATATATTATTTGCCAGGCATGCCAACACAAGTTCTCACATTGATAATTTGCGTACCATTCAATATTTTTCGAAACATAAATCCACAACTGCTTTTCAACGGAATCAGACAATCAAAAATTATGAACTATGTTATCGAACAATTTTGAGTTTGGAACAATTTAGAGCGGAACATTCAAAGGAAGGTGTTCTGTTACCACGTATCCCAACGATCTCGACAGATATATCATTCAAATTTAAACGTCTGCAGTTCCCGGTGCGACTCGCTTTCACAATGACTATCAACAAGGCACATGGACAATCGTTACAAATGCGTGAATTACATTTGGTCAGTTCATATTTCTCACATGGGCAGCTCTGTGTCTTATCACGCGGCAGAAAACCTTTTTATTGATTCGTTTACGCTTCAGATGGAAAATAAGAAAAATTGTGTATCTCACAGCACTTCAATAAATATCGAATTAAAACAAACTGACAATATCACAAAATTTTAATAAGTGATAAAATCAATAAAATGACTCAAAATGAATTGAATATATGTGTAATGTATTTCCTTCAAATTTATGTATGAGTGTATAAATGAGACACTTACGATATTTCCAGTGTTTGAAAATATCCTCCATTGCTTATAAAAAGAAATATAATCTGGCAGCAAATGATTTTTGATATTCCAATATTTTAGAATGAGAAGAGAAGAAGAAAGGCGGAAACCTATTTTGTATATATTTTTTATTGCTTTCTAGAACAATTATTTAAATATTCCACAATATAGGATCTGTAATGTTCATTAATTATACGTTTCATTGACCTAACAATGAAAATGAATAACCACGCCATCTTATTTTAATATTTTAACAATCCTGTTTAATTGTGGTTTTGCCTATATTTTAAGATTGTAATAGTTTTGTTCCATTTAATTGAATTTAAAGAATGAAACTTAGATAGCAGACCCTGATTTTCCTTATAATTTTATCTCGCTTCACTACTAACACTACCTTTTACATTTGTATTTTAATTATTTATTTATAACCTTACACATCTATGAGTATTTTTAAAAAGTTAAAAGAATATTATGTATGTATATTAACGTGTTCTTAGTTTGTAATGGTTACTTCGTTTTAAAGTAAACTATTTCTCTTATTATTCTTAGTTACTTCCCGTCTTATTTTTTATTGTTACGAAGGTTTGTGACATTGATAATAAACATGTATCGAACAGACATTTTTGGACTTTTTAGAAGACTATAACGAGCCATAATTGGTCATAAGAAATGTGATCACCTCTCCGAATACTGTAAGAATCCTAATTGGGTTTCTATACTACATCAACAACTTACTCTTCGTGTCCTATCTCTCTTGTTCTACTTTTTTCTATTCCTGGTCACCACCCTATCTTAAAGATCAATTTCCATTTCCTATGAACGAAATCTCACTTTGCATCCACCTCCTGACCAGTTCTAAGAATCACTGCCGTTAATTCTAGGTGGCTTGGTCGAGTTCTGGGCTAAACCTCAATATCTGAGCTGATATTTTCAAATTCAGCTCGGAGATTAATAAATCGATACATGCAGGGAATTCGTGCCAGTTTTACGGCCTACTGTCTATATATATATCTTTATAAAGAAAATTCAGTGAAGTCTTGGAAAAACAACGTTAAGAGATGTAAAGTCAATGTAAGAAACATTCTCTCAACATTGTTTTGACAGTTCGCTCAGTCTTCTTGATAAAACGTCAAATAAAACTATTCTAAATAACAATTTCTTATAAATGACAAATAAAAAACCAAATTTGAGAGTGGTTGCTCAGTGGCCGGAATTCCACCGTAAAATTTAAGTATTAATATTCATGAGGGTTCGGACCTGACCTCTATGCATATATTACTTATTTTGATTTTCTTACCCGACATTGATAGTGGTAAGTGTCGTAAAAAAGACGTTTTAATCGGATTCTAGTGTGTGTAATGTTTTTTCATTAATTTATTTTATATATAATACATTATTATATAACAATATTATTTTCTACATTTCTTCCCCATATTAAATTTAGATAAGTCAAATTTCAGGGGAATAGCAACAGCTCTTGCTTCGCGTATTAATATTACGCAATAAAATACTATATTAGTAGTTTAACGAAAATGAAATATAACAAGAATAATAAATAAATAAGAAATAATCCTTGATCGTAATATATTAGTTAGGTCTGAAAAATAGATATATTGGTGTTTTCGAACTACAAGATAACTGAAAAAATATATCTAGACTTGGTCTTCATAAAAGTTGAATTGAGAACATATGTTATTTCATACGGAAATCATAGTAGAGTAGACCACATACGGATGATTCGCTTTTTAGTTATGTTCGAAATGCATCTTAGGTAGCTGACCCTAAGGACACTTTTCTAACTTTCATATGTTAATGTATATATATATATATATATATATATATATATATATATCAATGAATAATATATATCAAGTGAATACCTGATGTTGTTTGTCAACTCGTCCATCTGTAAATCTACTTTTAATGTCAGTAAATAATGCATTACAAAATGATAATACATATTCTGTGGATTTGTACGTCGTAAAGCTCATTACGATTCTTAGAATATATTACACGGGTAGAGATCAAGCGTTCTCTTCTCAAAATATTAGTAAATCAGAAAATGTTTTAGGATCTTTATTGGCCTAATAATTTTAAATAATATAACATTTCTTTTACGCTGCCCTTACCAATAAAAACCAGAGCGTTGCTATGAGGTCATCACACGTATATAGGAGTATGTCACGATGTGATTATAAATATCCTATATATTTAAATAAAACGAACGTTGTTTACAATTAAACGAGTGACATTTATTCTTTTTAAATATTCTATATCATATTTTACACATAATATAGTAATATTTAAATCATACACTTATATAACTGGTACTGATATTAGTTTCGTCGTGTACTTGGAAACTTGCAATATTTATATTTATATTTATATATATATATATATATATATATATATATATATATATAAATATAAATATATATACAATATATATACTACCTTTGAACTGAACAACTTGGCACTCTCATGAAAATATTAAAGAGTTAAATAATGCTTAATAATATACTAAGTTACTTTTTCAGATCCTAAAATCTTTTTCTAAATGTAGCGCAAAATTATTACTTTCTTGAGATTCGGTTTCAACGGACCTTATTGAAATGTTATTGTGAAGGAAAAGATATGTTATTATTATTTTAATATTTTTTTCAGTAATATCGTATTGGATATTGTATTTGTGAAAATTAATATTCGCAAGTAAAACTTAATCAACCATTTTTTGTAAATTAACATTACGTCTATTTTCTTGTTTGTAGACTAAGACTCTGTGATCTAACACTAACGAGCTAGTACTCGTTGTTTGAACTGTTATAGTTCACTGTGACATTTTTTATGTACTCGTGAGTTATAACTCTACTTTGAAGAATGTATGGACGGAGGCCGATGCAAGTGCAATGCAGCAAGCTCACCGCGTATCCCGTCCCTGCCAGCCTTGAACCGGGTATTAAAATAAGAAACACTCATGGCCGTTATTGCCCAGGGAGCATCGGTCCATACCACCAGGCCACCAGATAAATCTGAATGATATTGATGGCGGGTATACGAGGTGGTTCCTGGCGAAATCCTTCTGACTACAAATATTAAGTTATGTTTTAAAAAACGCGACATCGTACATATTTATTGCACTCCGTAAAAAACATTTCCAACCAACCAGATAACCTCTGCTTTCTACTATCTGTAGTAGTGACTTTCAAATATTTGATTTAATTTCATAACTTATCATTAGCAGTTTCTAGGGGTTAAGAAATTATATTCACAAAATAATATATATTTTTACAACCCTTTAATCTTTCTACCCGGGCTCATATTTTAATCATATCATAGTCGACCGCAAATAGATTGTAATATCTAAAATAGCAAATGTTATAATTAAATTTACAAAGGGGATAAACATTCTTCATGCATTATTGTGACTCAGGTATGCCTTTCACTCCCACACTCAAAAGCTTTTGTACAAAGCCATACTCTATAATCACATGGTATGCCTTCTTTGAAAACTATCTTATTCATAGTTCGTAGACGTAAAAGGCTTTGAATTTTTTCACTGTGTTTTTTAAATATTACTTTTAAAATGCAAAATTAAAGTAAACTTCACAAGTCTAGACATAGTAATTAACATTTCGAATATAATATTATTGTAAGTAAAAGATATAATATTGTTGTAAGTCACAAATTATATATTTTATATTATTATATCACAAAATATCATAAGTTCTTATGCACTGTATAATTAAGGCTCATTAAGGCTTATATTTTCAAGGAAACAAAATATTAATTTCGAGTATATTATACAAATACAGAAATACCAAAAATATTTGCAAACTGTACTCAATATAAAATACAATCAAAATATTCATAATTAAGTATTTACTGCGAGGACATTTACAAATATATGTAGATGAATAACCCGTCTAAAACAATAGCAATTATGATATTTTCAGTACATCCGGTTGAAACGGTTATACCGTTTATAGTATTCCGTACCTAAAACGTACGTCTCCGCTGTCTGTCTGTCCGCCCGTCTGGCTATCTATCACCAGGCCGTATCTCATAAACCGTTACAGCTTGAAAACTGAAATTTTCACAAATATGTATTTCCTATTTTGCAAATAACACAATTGTAGCAAATGACACAAAAACGAAAACAAATTTTGACTTCAGCTAAGTGAATGAATGGTAAGTTGCATATTCATGAAGGTGAGATGAAGATGTCGACGTCAAAAAGACGACACATCCTCCAGTGTACATAAACTTAATAGTCAAGTTGTCTTATTGTACTACTGCCAAATGTTTTTTTAAATAATGTCATGCAAAGTAAATATAAACAAAGGACTGAATAAATACTACTTTAAATTCTCATTGCCGCTCTTAAACTGATGTTTGCCGATTCTTTAGTATGAAGCTTTGTTATTGATAAAAAATATTTGAGGAGTAACTTAATATTACTTTTTTTCTGATAGTAATTATTTAGGAACTGTTATGTTTTAGTAGATGATGAATTATAAATATGCAGTGATGCGACAACATCAAGAGTCATTAAGTGTTTGACGAAATATGAATGTTTTTGAACATCTGTTTTAGGAACGGAATTACAATTATACAGCTGGACTTAATGCGGTAAATGATCAATAAAATTAGTTGCTACAAATTCAGCTTTGATTTGAAATAGTAATTATATTTTAAAGCATAGCGTTATTTAATAGCGAAACTATGTAATTGGTTGTTTCATGATTAAAATGGTGGAAGCGTCCATAAATGTACACAAACATACAAACGGTCTAACAAACCTTTAATAATTGTTTACAATAATGGTGAGGAGACTTCATCGTTTCAAGTTACTTCAAATTAATCTTAAAATATTTACGATTGCATCTTATTTATTTTGATATCCTTTTATGACGGACAGATTTATATTACTGACCTTGATATATATAAACTACAATATAACTTTAATTGTAGTTGAAGGACGTACAAAATACAACCCTAAATAAAATCTTAACTTCTAATACTTATTATTTATATATTTACCCGACTGTATTTACGTCAGTTATATCGGAATTTTGCCCGAGTAGTTTCGAACTCATTCGAGCTTTTTACTAATGAGCTCGGGCATGAAGGACTCGCGACGTGAACTGTTCACGTTCGTCATATGAGAAGACTTTCTTTATAAGTAGAAAATCGGTGTGATTATAGCTTCTGTTGACGTATGGGATACTTTATGATCAGAAATTTAAATTTTAAAAAACTAAAAAACCTGTAAGGTTTTAAATACCATGAATTTAATAGCTGCTTTTTTTTACTATTTACTGAAATCGCTAAATAGCTAGTCATAACTTATAAGTAATATTTGTTTTAAAAACAAAGTTATAAAATGATAAATAAAAAAAATCGACATAGCAACACTTGATTTTTATTTATTTTCAAGTTGACATCTCATTTTTTAAAAGTTACAGTAATTGAGTAAAATAAAAAGATTAGTGTGTAAAATAAACAAAATAAATATTACATAAAAAGGTAGATGCATTTTAAGTACAAACGGTTCGTTGCATAAATAAAATATATTACAAAAAAAAAAAAATAAACAGAAACATAAAATAGATTCGTGGAATGGTCGGAAGTCTTCAACCCAGCTCGTGTGAAGTACGAAGGATATAATGAAATTACGTCCCATGACGTTTGTAAACAAAATATTTTCCTGAGAGTAAAGTAAATAATGCATATACGTACAAAGAGCACACCAGCATTGCATTTTGTATTTCAAAGCTTTAGAACAATTGTCGTCGTATTTTTAGAACTTCTTCAACGTTCAAAATAACGTTGATCTTTCTTCGTGAACTTCGCGTTTGGAATAAACGCATTCTTCAGACGAACAGATGTTTTAGAAATTCAAAACCATATGACAGCATTTGTTTTAATTTCATTCAATGGTAAACTTCAAATCACTCATTTACAATTGACAACAAAATTTCAAAACCTATTTTGAATTCAAGCTTTTAATGTCAAATAGTTATACATTAGTTCAGTTAGAATTATTATTTGTTATTAAGGAATTAAAAAATATATATCAAGTGGCAAAAAAACCTGACTTCTTCAAATCAAGTATATTCGATATCTAAATAGAGTAAGCATTTAAGAAATCAAAGGAATTACTTAGTAACGGGCAAGGGTTTAAATAAATTAACTAAATTGTCTATAAATATTATTATAAGCTGTTTGTTTACATATATTATTATTACTTTTTACTATTATTACTCATTTTGTTCTAGTCGATGGGTGTAGATTTAATTTCCTATTTACTATTGTAATAAATGGATTTCAGCGGCCCAGCGCGAAACTGGAATGCATTAATAAACCAGTACAGATTGCGCTGACTCGTTGTATGTAATGGTAAATATTTTGTCATTTGCAAGCTGTTTAAGTATTTTCAATGTAATATAATCCTATAAAACTACGAATAAATTCCTTTTTGATTAGTACCAAAAAGTAATTTATTCGTAGTTTTAGTGTAAGTGTAGTCTCACTAACAAAACTTACACGATCGTTAAATTAAACAAATCTAATGACTAATATTATTACAATTAACAAAAATTTTTTGATTTCGTCTTAAACCTAAGACTTAATTCTCTTACATTTTCAGTGATGTTTTTCATTATATTTTACAATTAGAATAACTATAACAGCTGTGTTTTGAAGTATGTGATAATTCACATGTGTTTTTGAAGTGGACACATCTCTACTATGATACAACTGTCACATCACTAGACACTCTTCTCACTGCTTTCATCGACGAGTGTCTGATCACTTATTTGTATTAGCACTACTTTGTTAATACATAAAAACTCAATATACTAACAAAAAATGCGGTTATAATGTAGTTAAATTTACTCGTCGATTTTAAATCTAGACAAGCGGAATATAAAATAGTCAGAAGTTAATAAAGTACAATCAATATCAATAAAAGTCGAAATACAATAAGCAATATTCATATATTTACAATAATAACCTAACACTATACATGTATTTACTATTACTAACTATTATACATGTATTTACATATTAATAATAGAAGTGGCTTCATACTCTATACTATATTGCACAGATTTAAATATATGGTAATAAGTATGATTTTTATTATTTACTATCAAATAAATTATAGTCTGTCGTGTGGCTGTTTTAATGTGTTATTAGGTTACTGTTTAAGCTTACAGATGACATCGCGGTCCAATAGCTACCATATGAATGGTTTTATTACGGTAGTTCTGTCACGATAGAGCGAAGTCACGATATGCAAACATTTACAATTCAATTGAAAGCTTACTCAATCTTTTTGTTTTTTGACAAAGATTTAAGGAGTAAATATACCCCACACATAAATAACAAAAGCTTTTTCACCTAGTTTCGAAACAATTGCTTTGCTGGATCGGACAATTAAATATACTTTAGTATACGCAAGTTTCATAAATCACCCAGATGATTTATTGTATAATAAAGACGCCTTTACACCCGCACCATTCTTGTTCGGTCGTTTCTTAGAATGGAGTCATCAAATTCAGCTATTTCATTCATAATAACATGAGTGAATTGAATTAGAAGGTAGAAGGATAAAAATAATATTAGTTTCTAACAGAAATAATTAATCTAATAATATAAAATTGTACATCGTAATATAAGTATAATATACTTTTATACTTGGAGTTACACAAGTGTTTAATTTAGAAATACTAATACCTCCAAAGAAGTTAGGAAATATGGTAAAAGTTCCTTTTACAAGATAAAGATATTTATTTATATTATATTCGCAAATAAATTGAAACACATAAGCTTTCTTTGCGATAAACCCTTACTTTTGTTTGTTTTATAAATAATGGACATATTCTAAAAGCAATATTAAGGAGTTTAGAAACTGTTATTTGTTTTTCTAAACCGTTAAAAGTAGTTGATCACATGAAGTTGTTTGTTTTATTTATATGTAATAAAAATTGTGGTCCTTTTACTTTATTAACATTTTTCTTCTTCAAAAACTCGGTAGATATTCAAATTAAGGTCAATTGGTGCCAAGTTTCACCCTGTCATAAATATGTTATGTAAAACTCTTTAATTCAAACAACATATGTTTAATCAATATAACGGACTATATTTAAGTTTATTAATAACATAATAATAACTAACTGCAGGACATATTAAAATCAAAAAAATAATAATAAGCAGACAAGGCAATCCCAGTCTCAGACAGAGCTGCAGATGACATGACTGCAGATTTATTAAATTAATTAGATTAAAAGCACAATGATACTGAACCAAATAACGTTAATTTTTCATGATTGGGAAAAGTAAAATCTATTGCAGGTAAAAACACATGTTACACTTAAGAAAATGACAAAAATCTGTCTTCATTACACAAAATGCGAACCTACATCTGATTATACTGCTATATAATCCAATTACCAATATAATTGTTATTGTAAAGTGAAATAATATATCGCAGCACTCAATATCTGCTTATTTTAGATTAGGTGTTCTTCACTTAATTTATGCTCTACCTAACTTAAATTCAAAACAGGAACACGAGGCTACATTTGAAATAAAATGAAATTTGATATTTAAAATGCAATGCAAAAGGTAATGAGCGCAAAACGCTTATTACATATGTAATAATATTAATAATTCAACAATATAATAATACTAATATTTCAACTTATAACTTAAAGTTATTATTTTAATTTCAGTTACTGATGTAGTCTTCTTCCATAAACGTATAACACGTATGAAACAAACAGTTGATGGCATCGCATTATAATGAAAAAATCAAAGGGTATAGTGACAATAAAACTGCAACTGAATTTCTTTTATCGCTTGCTTATTTTATTAAATAATAAAATAAAACAATTATAAGAGACTTAACTGAGACTTTAACGAATTTAAAAAAACTTTATTAATATTTTTCTCAAGAAAGATCTTAGTAAGTTATCAGTAAGAACTGATTGATGTTTTTACAAGAATATTTTACCTTTTTGTGACTAGTAGAGGGTCACTTGTGTAATACTAAAATATAATAGTAATATGTACTAAAATCAGGGCCAAAGTCCTATCATCTGTAGAGTCAGATATGACGCATTCTTTTATCATGAAATTTCCTATCCAATTACCTACAGATGATTCTGACTCAATTTCATTGACCTTTTGTCTTTCTTTGGTTTTTAATACAGCTTCGTTTAATGAGAAAAACTTCCTAACACTTAAATAGACGTGAGGCTAACCCTCAATGAAATGCTTACGTGCTTTGGCAATTTTGCTGCATTTCTTTATTTAGAAAACTCTTAGTTAGATTTATTTTAAAACACTGTTAAAACTTTTGAATTAAATCAGAGTCAAGCATGAACGTTTTAAGCAGTTTCGAGCTGTTTAAACGTGTGTATTTATAAGTTTTATTTCGTTCGTCGTAATATCATTTAAAAATGTTCCATGCTTGTTAATAACAAAAAATATTTAGCAAGTTGTTTTTTATTTCTGACCTTAAAATGTAAACTGAAATTAAACTAAAACTAAAAAAAAAATTTCAAATAAAAAAATTGAAATCTGTTCAGAGGTAACACTAAATTAACAAAGACCGATTCGACCTTTTGAACCTGCTCTGAGATACAAATAGAAATACAATGCTATATTTAAATAATTAAGAGGAGATATCAGTATCATGAGGCAATCTTAGTATGCGTACCTCCTTGTATTAGTTCCTTTAGTCGTACCAGTTTATAAAACAAAAGGAATAATACTTAATAGCAAGAAGTTCATTAGAGGAAGAGATAAGAAATCAACAAAACATTATTTTCATTCTGAATAGTCTTAATCCAGTTTTTTTCCCGTGTCATTCTTTGTTATATTTATTAAAAAAATATTTATATTTAAAATTACTACGTTATTAGGTACACTCAATTATTTATTCTAAAGCTGCCTATTTAACTAAACATTTCTTCAATGGCTGAAAATTATATTCAAAAATATCAATTTATTTCGTTATTTGTCAGTAATCATTAAGGCCGTTAAATGTCTCCATTCAGAAGTGATCTATCATTATTAGAGTTTTTTGACACAATAGCGGCATGCAAAGTAAGTAGAAAAACATAATAGAATAAAATTGATGGATTTTTTTTGTTGTATTAATATTTAATTATAATTATAAAAGAGTCCTTATGTTGGTACAAATTAGAAATATTTGTACATAATTATGACACCCTTGACTTATAAAAACAAATGACAAATGTCAAATAGAAACAGACTCACCAGTTACCAGTCTTACCTACTTACTACTTATTTTCTTTGAACTATGAGTTTCCTGTATTAGTCGACCGTAGAACATTTTGTTTAGACATTGTGTGATACGAGTAAATTAGTGTAGACTCCAGTCGGTACAGAAAACCTCTTACAAGCCTGATATGTTGATTACAAGACACTAGGGGTTCAGTGTGAGTTTAGAGGGATTCACAAGTACCCCAAAATAAAACAGTTAAATTCCACCGAGTTAATTTTAGTTGTCTGGATATTTCGGTAAATTTTAGGTCAATTGGACTTTGTCACGTTTTTACGATTAACCAAACCATAGCTTGAAATTCTCTCCCCTATAATTATTTTCCATTACAATGAATATACACACATATATATATCGTAAGTATATATTAATTACACATAGCTGGGGATTTTCCATTTTACGAAAAATTAATTAATTCAGTTGTCACAATATAATTTACTTGAAATAAAGTATATTTAACATTATTTTCTGACAACGTCTCAGTTATCTGTAATTTATATACTTTACACTTATATTAACTTTAATCAGAGCATGAAAACAAAAATGAAAATTTATAAAAATGCTTAATTATCTTCTTAAATAAATATAATCAGTGTAACCTTTATACAAGTTTTTGTATAGTGTAGAGAGTTTTGTGACAGACGCTTTAAGATTATGATTTATATTTAATGCAGTTATTTAAGCGACCAGTTATTAACAGAAACACGCACTCCTTCGGAAAATTCATCAGTTGGTTCTTTATAAGGACTTCAATTTATCATGGCGTTTAGACGATACCATAGGCTCAAAAACTGGTTATAAATCATCATCTGGCGTATGAAGATTGGGACTAGGTGATGGTGGACTTAACGAAGTCCGAAACGTTATTTTCCGACCACGCTTGGGTCGATCCAGCTTTATGACCCGGTGCTGACCCTTCTTGAAAGGGACATTTTTGGTAATAGAACACGGTGTTGTAAAAGCTACCAATTTAATTACTATATTTGATATATTTAACCGGCGTGAAGCATCTCTCTGAGTGCGCCGTCAACGTTTTTGCGGCAGTGGGGGGAGATGTAGTGTTGTCTCCAGAGGTCTCAGTGCAGGTCTTTGTCACAGTCGTTGTAATAGGTAGTATACACACTGAACTTATCGCGTCATTTCCATTTTTTATTTTTCATGACCGGTTTTGAAGCAGATGCTAGTTTCCAACCACTATCCTTATTGAAATTCAATACACGGCTGATTTCAATAGCTTCACGTTCTTTACGCGGTTATAAATACTTTTCCCTAGCTAATACGGACGCTTTGTCAAAACGTACGTATGAGCAGTTCTCAAATCTAAGACGTGTTCCATTATCGTTCAGCCATTGCTGTCCAGATTTTTAACACTTCGTTCAGCAATCCGTGTATTGACGTTTCGACGAATTCTTTGTGAATAAGCACCCAAGGTAAGTAAATAGGTGAACCCTGGTCGTGAACCTTTGATTTAGGATTGAAACTTTTTCCATTTACTAGTTCAGGCCTGAAGTTATTTATTTTCGTGGCTTCTATACTTTTGACATATTGCAGTCCATTATTTAAGTACATTACGTCACATGATTGTGAAGCTCCGTTCACTAAAGCTTGGCACGGGTGCTGAACGTGACGCCTGTTCATCTTGATGACCACAGTTTTTAGCAATTTTAATTATCTAAAATCATGAGGTTTTTTATAATGTTTTGCTATTATTTTAAATTATTGGTAAATTACTAAATAAATATAGATTTATTGTTAACTGTGATCACAGTAAAGACATTCATGAATACTGTTATTGATTCAGATTAGATAAATAAATATGTATTTATTTTATTTATCTTTTCAGCATGACGGTAAATTGAACTTTAATTGGCGTATCTATGTCAAATATAATAAATAATAATATATATATATATATATATTAATTGCTAGTATAACATTAAATTAACATTTTAATCGAAATAATTATAAGATATTAAGCACTAATTGTACAAGATAGACATATTAATATAATATAAATTTATAACTGGTACTGCGAGTTTAAACAAGCAATTAAAGTTAACTGGTGCATATTAGAGTGGAGGTAACTCAAGCTACTAAACAACCATTCGTATGAGAGAACCATTTTATGAACATTTTTTCGGTTTTAAATAATAATTTGAATGCATAATATTTTGGTAAAAAATTGTTGTTTTTGTTCATTTCTTTACAATAATTACATTAAAGGCGGTAAAGTTTTTGTATAAAAGTTTATACTTAACAAAATATATATTTGAATACGTATTAAATGATGTGTTTGTTACAAGTCTTACTCTCTTTATTACTCTCTCATTTTATATATAATTATTACCCGAGAGTATTCAAAGTACTCCGAATTTATGAACATATTTAAACACAAAAAAAAACGGATTCACATATATTTTATACCACAAGACACCATTTTAACAATAAAGTATGTTAAATACATATTTATATTTATTTAAACCATTAGACGAAACTATTTCCTTCTCGAGTCATATCTTATTATATGAATGTTTGATATTATCTCTTACAAACAACTACAATAGATAAGGAGATGTAGAGTCGAGACGCTGTAACAATACTGACTGCAACAGCAGATATTATAAACTAGACTTAGTTCAAACACCACTGGAATATAATGATCGTCAATTGTGTTTATTTAAAACTTTATAGTATATAACAATTATTATAATATTATTAAACTAAATTATGATTTATTATATAAATCATAATTGAAATATATTAATTTAAAATAATGTCATCTTCTATTTGAGATACTATTGTAATAAGACTTGTTAAATATATTCATCATACACTGTAAAATATCTGTATCAGTATCTCACATATTATAAATTAATAACGTCACTTACGTTTAGTTGACACGTAATTTTTGTGACTTATAAAATATCTAATTAAGCAGACTGAGCGTCTTATACAAGCGTATTTAACTCCTATTTCTAAAGTCTTCTATTTCTTAGTTCTATAAATTAAATGAATTTTAGAACATGTCCTAAATACTTTTATATCAGTAAGTTTTCAATCAATATCGGAGAGAACTGACAATATATATGAGCTACGTACGTCATTAGATATAATGAGGACGACACTATTAACTGTCAAACAAGCAATTAAAGCGATGTAAAGCTGCTGCAAGTTTAAGTTGCAGGTAATAACAAAAAATATTGATTGAACACTGGAATTTATGAAAAATCATCAATCACACCCATTATCAAAATATATCTCACATATTATTTTGACTTCGTTGTTAAGAGAAATCTACATTATCGCTTATAAATATAATTTATATAAAGTTTCTAAGTATATTTACATATTGGATTTATTTGAATATTACCTCAGTGAACCCGTGCTAAAGGTAAAATAAGTCGTCGTATCTCAGATAATAATTTAACTTCGAAATGGTCGTGTGGGGTAACATCCTGTTAGTCCAATGACTTTAATAAATTATAAAATACTGGAGATACCTGGTGACGTTATATTTCATTTTATCTGTTTAAGAATTGAACTTTATATTATATTCTACTTCCTGCGAGTCAACACGTTTATAATATTTACATAATATATTTATCTTTCATTCTATTTTAAAAGAAATAAGAATTTAGGTTTTTTTCCATTAAGTTAAAAACTGTCAAGATTCATCTGCAGATATTGTAGCTTCGTCTTAAGAGATCTAGGGCCCTTTCCCAATGAAAGATATATATTGACAAGTAGAACTAAAGAAGTTTATCATTATTTAACAAAATAAGTTTTTATTTTGATTGTTTGATAATTATAGAAATCTCTATTTATTTAAGTTTCTATTCTATCTGTCTTTTTCTTGTCTAAATGTATGGACGGAGTAATTAAAATTATTCTAAAATAACTCGCTGAAAACAGTAAAATACTTTTTAGTACTCGGTTTCCATCCTTACTTTTTCGGTTTTAATATTACTATTCAAAATATCTAATAAAATACAAGTTAGTTAAGTACGCAGAATGGTATTAACAGGCTATAGCTTATAAAAGAATGTGATCCAATAATTATACATTATTTTTATAAATAAAAATGAGACCATTCTCTCATAAAAAATATATATATAATTCATGTACTCATTCATTCATAATATTTTAGATCAAAAACTGATAACCTTATAAATGTTTTATTATTCATTAAAAAAAGATAAATGATTACATTACTTAAAAACACTTAAAAAAAATATTAATAATAATTTCGTTAATTCCTTGATAAACTATTAAACCTAATTTTAAGATCTGGACACTGTATGGATGCTACAGAGGTTATATTTTATTTATCAAACGTTCAACTTGTTGTAAAAAATATTCAGTAACATTTCTAAGGCAGTGTTTTTACAAATACAACTATAATTACCTACTAACGAGAAACATATATATGATAAACTATCAATAAATATCCCGAGTACTAGAATAGTATTCATCCCTCAAAATGTAAACGCTAAAACCAGAAAAAATCTAATCTGTCTGCAGCTTCCAACGAGGTTATAAATCTAGTAGCTTATTAAATCTCTTGTATAAATAAAGACGGTGTAGTACTAAATAGAAATGTATATATAAATAATATGTTTCGCATTTTTATCTCTTTATTCAATTTGGCTTTAAAAATTGTTTCAAATTTTAAGATTTAAGCACAGATTATTAATTGAAGGACATCACACTGTGCTTATATCGTCTTCATTAACAAACAATAAATATGTATTATTCACATATACCTGTGATATTGGTCTCGTGTTAATCAGTGTATATAATGTATTAGACCCATTAGTTTAATTTTAATAATGAATATTAATTTACTATAGTGGTTAAGCTTACCTCAAGTCAAGTTGAACTTGAAGGATTACGAACTATCGACAGGCTCTCTACGCTCAAGTAGGATTAGTTTAAGTCAACTATGTATTATACAATATAATATACATATATTGACTTAAACTAAACAGTAATTTATATTTATACAATTCATATTTTATTTTAACAATGTTTTTGTATTCTTAGATTTCAAAGAAAGGAAGAACTACATGAAACCTATATATACTACAGCTATATTTAATAAAAAGAACAAAATCTTAATGTAATGCAGTACTGTTTGTAATATCGTTTTATTCTGTTGATTTTTTAATAAATGTAAGCTGGTCATTACCCTGAGTAAAAGACATTTAATGGTCGTTAGTTTTGACGAGTTTTAAATCAATTGAAAATTGTATGTCAATACAGTTTTTTTTATTTTTTATTTTTAGGTAAACAGTTCATTGTTTATGATGAATATGACTAATATTTAACACTTTTAAAATTCAACGTGAGTGAATTATTCAGTATTACATTTATAAAGTAATCCGTATGGGTTAAAACTAGTCTGCCACATTCCGATTTAATTCTGCGTGAATTCCGGGTAAACATAAATATATAGTAAATTCCTACATATATATAATAGTTTGAATGTAACTATATTTGATTGTACTAGATCATTAAATATCTTTATTTTGGATATAATGTTCCTCTTAAGAGTGATTTTCAAAATAAATTATTGTCATTAGTTTTTTCTTATAAAATGTCCATTACCCGTTCTTATCATATCCTTTATTAATATATAATTGTGATACCGGTTTTAAAGTCAGTAGTACTATTTAGGCGCTTTGAGACTTTTAATACGTTACTTTGTTTGAAAACGCGAGAGAGAAGGTGAGTCCTTCCTTCGTAAGTACACTAATACTTTACTAATACTCCAGTTACCACAACTAAATCTTTAAACTCTTCAACTGCTGCCGCTCTGAAATTACTTACGGACAATGTTGATAATTGTTGTATTAATTTCAATTTCGAGAAGGTTAGTGCCCGGGAAATAGTAAAAGCTTTTAAATTAATTAGTGTCAAAAAGACAAATGATCTTTGGGGAGTATCCGTTAACGTACTTCAGCCCCTAATGCCTATTGTTGCGCCATACTTAGCAGTAATATTCAATAACTGTATAGATTGCGGTATATTTCCTGATCTAATGAAACATAGTAAAATAACACCATTATTTAAATCTGGCAGTACATTAGATCCAACTAACTATAGACCAATTTCAGTACTACCCACATTTAGTAAGATCTTTGAGAAAATTATCCTTATTCAATTAGTAGCTCACTTTAATAAATATAACATAATGCATAAACAACAGTTTGGTTTCACTCCCGGTCGCTCAACAACAGATGCTGGTATTGAGTTATTGCTGAATATATTTGGGGCCTGGGAGGAATCACGAGATGCTCTGGGCATTTTCTGTGATTTGTCTAAGGCATTCGACTGTGTACAGCATGAAACTCTAATCCGAAAATTACAACATTATGGAATTAGGAAAAAAGCCCTTGATTTGATTAGTTCCTATCTCAATGAAAGAATACAAAAAGTAGACGTTAATGGAAAGCGTTCCCCTGGTTCATTTGTCAAAATGGGCGTGCCACAAGGCTCTATATTGGGACCTTTCTTATTCCTCATTTACATAAATGACTTGCCTTACTTTGTAAGGGATAAACATGGGATAGTATTGTTTGCTGATGATACATCTCTTATTTTTAAAATGAATAGACAACAATCAGCAATTGACGATGTAAACAATGCTCTCTCAGATGTTGTACAATGGTTTAATGCTAATAATCTGTTGCTGAACGAAAGAAAGACTAAATGTATTAAATTTACTTTATCAAACGTAAAGACCGTCAAAACCATTGTTCAGCTAAAAAATGAGGAATTGGAATTGGTTAATGCTGCTACTTTTTTGGGCATAACCTTGGATGCAAGATTGCAATGGGGCCCTCATATTTCAGATTTGTCGAACATACTTAGTTCTGCTGCTTACGCGGTTCAAAGAATACGCCGCTTGACTAACGTTGAAACGGCTAGATTAGTTTACTTTAGTTATTTTCACAGTGTCATGTCATATGGTATACTGTTATGGGGTAATGCATCAGATATTGATGCTATATTTGTGCTGCAGAAGAGGGCTGTTCGTGCGATCTATAAGATGAGGCCCCGAGAATCGTTAAGAAATAAATTCAAAGAATTCAAAATTATGACTGTACATAATCAATATATTTATGAGAACCTAATGTATGTACATAAGAATATTAATAACTTCAAGAAAAATTGTGATTTACACAAAATTAATACCAGAAACAAAAATAAACTTGCTATGCCCACCACTAGGCTCCAAAAAATAGGAAATTCCTTCAAAATTAATTGTATACGTTTTTATAATAAACTCCCAAATGAAGCCTTAAAATTGTCATTAAATAAATTTAAAGTATACATTAAAAGAAATTTGATAAAAAAATCCTATTATAGTGTAAAGGATTATATTAACGACGGTATGGCCTGGGAATAAATTGTATTGTAGCGATAAACTAGTAACCTGCGCAATTTGTTTGACGTTGCTAGTTACTTTTGTTCGATCAACTGGCCGCATCACACCGTTCCCTTAGAAGTCATTACTTGCGGTAGCGTTGGGGGTCGGGTCGCCCTCCCTCCCTCAAATATGGCGAAGGGGGTGATGGCTGACCCTTGCGTTATGCTCGTGAACGGGTGCTGCTTGCGGTGACTGGTCGTGTTGCTGGCAATGGTTCATGTGTTTTCATTTTTATTTCTTAAATTATTAAGCCTTCTACGTGAATTGATTGCCAAGGTTCTAGTTGTTCGTAAATTGCTCATTTTACTTATATTGACATTTGTGAAACAGTGATCACAATAAAAAAAAACACCCGGCTGAGTTTGTTGTGTGGTTCTTCTCAGACCAGGGCGCGTTTGGAACCCTCGTAATTTTAACTTTAAGTTCAGAGGTGTTTTTGCAGAAGGGCTTATTTCGATAAGTATGGTATCAAAATAGGCCCTCCTGACACCTCTATTTGACGTACACAAGTGATCACTGAGAATGATTCAAAGTGGAAAAGATTTAAATAAATAAAAAAAAATAAATAAATGTATGAGTGTATAAGTGAGATACGTGAGACGTTTCCGGTGGTTGAAAGTTTTATTCCAATGCGTGCGAAGTGTTATAAAGATATTCGCTGGCTGCAAAAGATTTTTGAAATGATGATGAATGATTATATTACTGGACATAGTTGAACTACCGGTGCTTATGTATCGCACTCTACTAGAGAAATAACCTGGTGATAAAACTTCCAAAAAAACTTTTGCAAATTTTGGGCAACTTAGTAAATTAATGGTCTGAGGACGGAAGTCAAGCGCGGGCTGGACGGATGGACACGGTGACGGGACCACACCGTGATCCACAGGGCTCCGGTGTCAAGTAAACGAAATAATCAAGAAAACAATAATACTAAAATAAGATAGAAAAAAGTTAAACGCCACAACAACGCAACAAACGTATCAAATAAAAGATTTTAAAGTTATTGAAGTATAAACTAAATATAAACTTGATTGACTTTATGTAACATTTGTTAATTTATATTTTTATGTTTGATTAAATATTGTTTGTTTCCCAAATAATAAATAAATAAATAAATGTTAATATCAATAAATAATATATAGCAAGTGAATACCTGATGTTGTTTGTCAACTCGTCCATCTGTAAATCTACTTTTAATGTCAGTAAATAATGCATTACAAAATGATAATACATATTCTGTGGCTTTGTACGTCGTAAATGATATTACGATTCTCAGAATACATTAGACGGATAGAGATCAAGTTTGCCCTACTTAAAATACTATGGTAAAGTTTTTTTAATAATTGTATATGTTTGTATTTAATTCGTTTCTGCGGAAATCTGAAAAAAAAACTATAGTCGATATTTTTTTTTTTATTAAATAAATAAATATTTCAGAAGTTGGATTTTAAAATTATAATTTCATTTCAGGGTTGCCATTTGTAGAGTTAATTTAATGATAAGACATAAGTAGTTAAATAGAAATAAATTTTTGATAAGTTCATTTGATTTCAACTCCGGCTGTCTAATGACTAATTATGTTAATTTCAAACAATTTTTTTCAATCTTATTCTATACTGCACATTTCGAAATATTGATATTCGATTCGATTCGAATATTCCCCTAAAGCCTCCGACCTATAAAGGAGAGCATATATTTATAAAATCAAGATTCATCAAGACGGGTGACACCTGACACAGAACTAATTTTTCAGAGTGACTGGATGATTCCAAAAGTCGCAGGTTTGAGTTAAATAATTTTATATTGTAAGTATGTTTATTTAACATTTTTACGTATTTATAGTAAATTTTAAAACAATTATATGAGGTTGTCGAATTCATGACCTCTACAAATATATGAGTTTCAAGTAAACATATTATGTCAGTCAGTGAAGATTTTAAGTTCACTCAACTGGGAATAACCAGTTGAACTACAAAAATCAACGAGAAGTACCTAATAACTGACTGCAGCGTTCACCAGTCACTAGCAGCTTTGAATACTAGAATATATGTAGATACTAGAAAGTCTTTGACTTTTAAAGTCTTCTTGCACTATTATTAGGAAATACTAATTAATACTTAATTCTTAATTCTTTTTATAACTCTACATCACTCTAGATGTTATCTGAGATAAGTTACCGATATTAAAAAAAATGTTGCGTGATTTCAACTGATATATAAATCAACATAGACTAAAACTCTATATTCTATATATATATACTCTATAGAACTAAAATTATATTTATACTTACTTAATAAACCCAAACAAAAATATATTTTTGCTTGAGAAGATAAGTTCAGTTAGTTATGTAATATCACAAGCGAATTTTTCTGTATATTGAAATAATATAACATTACGTATCCTTATATTTATAGAAACATTTTTTCCTTTCTACAGAATTATTATTATCTAAATTATTAATAAGTAAATTTAGGTGAAACAGTTAAATGTATACATATATTCGGTTAATAATTAACACTTCATGAATTTAAAAATATTTTCTCTTAATGTAGTATTCTTGATCTCAATTTTTTATCTTAATTGTCTTTTTGGATTATATGTTTTTTTTTTTGTAATAATAAAATTGGAATAATAATTACTTTCATTAAAAATACTGTCTTTATAAATACAAAAGTCCATTTTCTGTCCCATCCTTTAGAATTATACTTTTAACTTAGCTTTAAGAACTTTATACCGTTAACTTTAAATTTACTGAACTTTCATTTATAAGAAAATTTCTTGAAAATTTTAGGTAAAATAGGATTGTTCCTCTCTGGGCAGAGCGGAACAATATTTTTTCTTGATATAGCTTTTCATTTGAGTTACTTAGTTACTGATACAGTAAAGATATTTTATATTTTTCTGTATTTGTATGGAAATAAGATAATAAGCTTGCTATTGCTATTATACCAATAATGAGACGAGATGAAGCTTCTTAGCATTCCATGGACTCACCGTGCGGGTGCCGGGCTCATCGCGTTGCAGGGAGAGGAGTGCAAACAGCTCCTGGGATTTGCGACCCAAGTGTAGGTTTAAGGGGCCCCTTTAAAATGCGCATTCACGCTCACCATCAACTGGTTGCGCTCCTCTCCCTACCTAACCAAATTTGGAATGAACCTACCAATGCCGCCTTAGACTACCAATACCAATGCCGCCAATAATTATAATGATATATGTGAAAAGCATACTTTATTATATTTTAAACATTTTACTTGATTTCTGATAAATACATTTTTTATTACACTGTTGTTAATAATAATGATCCTTGATGTTTATATACTATGACAGATTAAAATGTTATAATTGTACTCTGTGTGATTCTCGAGGGAATTAAATAAACTAAGGTCAAAATATCGCCACAAAAGCTAGCGGACACCTACTTAGATAAAATGTAAACTTTTTATTTATAATTAAAAATACTTGTTCGTAATCTAAATATTATTAGTACAAATACGCAAAAACTAGACAATAAGTTTGTTAAATGGATATCAATTTTCAAAATTTAAAAGGGGCTATGTAAATTATATTCTAAAAATATAATATCTGAATATATTTCAAATAAAATAAATAATGATAATAAAAATATAGTAGACGAGACCGACGTACAGACGGTCCATATACTAGAAGGTCGTGTCGATCCCCAAGGAGTGTATCTACTTGAATTTGAAAAGCATCGATTTCCATTTTTTTTAAATTCAAGTCATTGTCTATTCCTATTATTTATCTTTTGATAATATTCCTTAATGACCTGCGAAAATGTAAATATGAAAACTGCTGACTGCAAGTGTATTCTGTAACGCTTATAATAATTGAATGATTATAAGAAACATAGTTCACGTACACTTTGTTTATGGCATTCTTTTTAGAATTATTTGAATGTTCTAAATTAAAATGATCCCTCATTTTATAAATATTAAAACAATAGTTGGTAAATGATACAATGGTAAGGACTTGTTAATCTTGTTACGATATTAGTTTATATTTATTTATTATATGTATTAATAATACCTACTGAAGCTGTCCGCCGCCGATGTCAGGGTTATTTGTCGGATATAAAAATCTTCGTTAAAAGATAACACAGACAAAGTAAATACAATTATAACATGTGTGTTGTAATAGTGTTGATTTTGTTCTTATGACGTTGTTTGGTCAAAATTACTATAGATACCTTAATATAATGTCACGTTTATTTACCATAAGAACATTTTAAAAAGCACACCTTTTCACTTTTAAATAAGTTTTTTTTTTTTTTTAAGACAAAATTTTTTGTTTTTGTTTTTTTATGATACAACATATAAAAATACATACAACCCTCAAATTTTACTTCTCTACGATCAACCTCTATTTTTTATTTGTTAGTCATAAACTTCAATTTTTTTGGCAAGAATTTTTTTTTCTTTCATGAGTTAAAATATGAAAAAAATCATATTACTCTCAATTTTCACTCTTATACGATCAAACCCTTTTTTTCCATCCCAATTTTTTTTTTTTTTATTCTATGTACAGATCCACAATAAGGTTTCAAGATTGCAATCAAATATTGTGCGTCTGATTTACTCAATACAGATATGAATCGTGACCTACAGTACGATACTTTAGAAATGACATGCATTGTTACTCGCAATGTATCACTACTTCATGATTAATAAAAAAATATCTACGACCGCATCATGTTAGCAGTTTCAACAGGACAAGGAGGATTCTTTTTTTTAGATGCACCAGGTGGAACTGGCAATAATTTTCTTAATTCGCAGCTTGCCGAGATACGATCAAAAAATGGCATCGCATTGGCCGTTGCATCTTCTGGCATTGCAGCAAATTTAATAGATAAGGCAGAACAGCTCATTCAACATTTAAGCTGCCGTTGAACATTCAAAATAGTCCAGATGCAGTGTGCAATAGAAAAAAACATTCGTCTATGACCACAGTGCTGAAACAATGTAAAATTATTATCTGGGATGAATGCACTATGACACGCAAACATTCGCTTGAGGCATTGGATAGGACATTAAAGGTTAACCCATTGACGTCCACATTTTTAGCTGCTAAGATCGCTCTTTCCGCCAGCCACCACGGCTATGTAATGGCGCACGATTAGTCATTAAAAATTAATGAAAAAAGTTATTGAAGCCATTCAAGACGATTCTTGAATGGCAAGTTTCAATGCGAAAATGTGTTGCTGCCACGAATCCCTATGATTCCTACAAACGCACTCAATTTCCAATTAGATTGGCATTCGCTTTGACGATCAATAAGTCACAAGGACAAACATTCTCTGTATGTGGCTTGGATTTGGAGACACCGTGCTTTTTCCACGGACAACTATATGTGGCATGTTCTCGCGTGTGAAAACCATCCAGTTTGTTTGTGTTGGCTAAATACGGACTAACCAAGAATATTGTACATTCTATTGCGCTGATAGATTATTTATTTTTTCAACTACCATAATTGATATTAAAAATATGAATAATTATTTTTGATGTCCAGATAGTTGTCAAAGATTGTAATTTAAAATATAGTCGTTACTTTAATAAAGATGTATGTATTAACCTCAATAAAACATACTTTCATTCTTTATAATTTATAATTACGGGGATATATATTTCGAATACAAATATATTCCCGCAGATTTATAGTAGATAGTTATTTTTATTGAACTAAAAAATGTTTCCTAGACAGGCAAAACAACGTGTGCCGGGTCAGCTAGTATTATATAAAAACTTGATACTTTACAATATTCTGTATTGTCGACTAGATAAATTATAAAATATTTTTATATTTCCATTATTCTTTAGTAAATATATTGTTTTGCTACAAGTACGTAAGGATTATTATCAATTAGTATTGACTGCACGGAAAGACCTGAAAGTATACTAGATGCTACTGAATCTCCTAGGTAAATAAAGCTAGGTGCTCCGAGTTCAGGCTTGTTTTGTTAGTTTTAATAAGATCTTATGGTCAGATTGACAGAATGTCCTTGAGGTATACTGATGGATGGATGCTATTGTATCTCCTAGAAGGATTCGACTGATGGAAAGATCTTATCAAAACCAGCAAAACAAATCTAAACTCGACGCACCTAATTCTACACGTCTCAAAGATCCAGTATTATTCATCCATCAATATAACTTCAGGTTACTCCGTCAAGTCTGATGGAAAGATCTTACCAAAATTGTCAAAACAAGCCTAAACTCGGCTGACCAAGCCTTTTTCGTCTAGGAGATCTAGTACCAGCCTACAACGTTTGGACCTTCAGGTCACAAACAAAACTAATATCATATAATAAAATATAATATTTAACATAAAATAATAACATATTTTAAATTATTATTAAGTATAATGTTTGAAAAACCAATAAATTCAAACTATCAAAATAATTTCATGTAGCCATTATTTCGCGACTATACATGCGTCTGTGTGCGTAGTCAAGCTTGTTCAATGCAGTTATGTGATTTGTTACTCATCTGTTTCTTAAACGCGTCTTTAATATGTAAAAAAACTTTTTGCAAAGTCATCGCCGAAGTAAAAACGTTAAACCACCAACAGACGAAGCAACGGGCGAAAAGATAGTTCTTAATAAAGTGTGAAACAAATAATTTTAGTGTACAATTTAACTAACACGGCGCCAAGCAGCAAGAGTGCTAGAATAATTGAATCCCGTGCATTTACTGTACATTTACTGTATGCTTTGTTTCGACTAAACTGCATTCATTAAAAAAGGAAAATCATTTTTGCGGATTAAAATGTACTATAAATTTTGTTTAATAAAACTTTTATTAATGATGTACTTTCCGACATGAAGTTATTTTGAAAAATATTATTGTATTCTGTTGTATAGCTTCATGGTGAGTTCAATATACATTATGTTTTTATTTAAATTGCATCGGATCTTCAACTTTATAAATACAGTCTGAAGTCGGTTTTTATTTTGTTCTTTGAAATAAATATTCGACAACTGAACACTGAACAAATAGTTCCTTTCTTAATAATTCAAATTTCTTTTGTGAAGTATTTTTAAAAGAATATTTAGTATTCCACAAAAAAATGAATAACTAGTAGTTAGTATTATTTGTACATAAAAATATTGATTTTTTTTTCATTTTAAAATAGATAATTTTATAAGGATTGATTTAAACTAAGTTCGCAAAACAAAAAAAATCAAAATCAAAAATCAAAAATATCTTTATTCAAGTAGGCATTTACATGCACTTTTGAATCGTCAATTACATTACATTAAAAAAAAAATGTCAGTATGTCAGTCCGCGAGTAAGCTACCACCAGCTCGGAATGCGGCTCTGCTGAGAAGAGCTGGCCAGAAACTCAACAGTTGCTCTTTTTTTTTTTAAAACAATTTAACAATGTTTGATATATACATTAGAATATCCCTCAAATGAGTCAACAAGCAAAGCTCCACAACCTAACCTTTTAGTTGACCGAAATACGATCAACCAAAAACTCCTGTATGCTATAATAAGCTTTTTTTAACAGAATACTTTTAATTTTACATTTAACAAGTTTATTTATTTACATTTCGTTCTCTGTATAAATACTTACATCAATCGACTATATGTGTGTATGTTGTCTGCAATATTTATTTTTTGAGGGGTAGTTCTAACAAACAGCAATTATAATATTACAATCAATTATACAGTACAGCATTTTGAGTACATTATGTACACTGTGACAATAAGATATATGCTATATATATTTAGTATGTAAAGACATTTTGATTCTCTTTTTAAGCTAACCTACTGCTCACACAGTAGTAACTGTTTAAATGGCATATAATACAAAATCATTAAAAATAAACACCTGGTCCCAATTGAGGTTCAACTACCAGGACCAACGACCTTACATCCATCCAACGACGTTATATAATAAAATATGTCACACATGTACTTTTATTTCATTAAAGAATCTCAGCGTTTCAGATTAATATTTAAATGAATGATGTTACACAGTTTGGCTACGAGTCCACTCCATAAGTTTGAATCAGAAACTGTTCAGCAATTTTTAATAATTTAATGTTTTTATATTTTGTAATTTTACGATGTGATCTTTGTTAATAATGTATTTTACTGTATCGAGTGGTTTTGAATCTTTCTAACGTTAGAGATGCTAGACTGCTGTACTTAATTATAATACTTAGTTAATACACCGGATACTAGTACAAGTTTTGAGTAAATATATATATATATATATATATATATATATATATGTATATATATACAACTTGGCGGTAATATTGCGTCCTACATGGCGATTTTTACCAATGATAGTGCGTCCGACCGACTTGATGCGTCCGATATACGGACGCAAGATTAACCAGCCCCGATATTTGGTCCAACGGTGTCTTTTTATGAGTAGAATGTGTGGGCAAAAAATTGGCATGGACTCAAATTCATCACTAAAACGCTTTTTAGCGTATTTCGTAGTTCAGCCATCGGCCGCGCGAAATTTGGAGGGAGCTATTTTTCGGCGTATATTTTACAACGTATATTTTTCTTCAAATGTACCGATTTCAGTGCGTCCCATTATATACTTAATTATTAAAGTTTTTACAAGTTCATCGTGACAATTATGTTGCGTCCTTTATGTTATTTTAAAATGAGCACATGAACAACGCCTGAGGGGCCCATTCGGGGTGCACGGGTGGAGGCCAAGCGGGGTGCAGAGTTTTCAGATCTTATATTTGTAAACAGATATCGCCGGCAGGAGGTGAATTAGTAGTCGAAGTGAATTTATAACGTATTTATTAAGTCATTTTATAAATAAAACAAAATGAAAAGAAGTAAAGGATTCTTAAATTGGTAAACGGTAATTGCTTATAACTGAATGAAAATAATAACTTGATATTTTTTTTTATTATAATATATTACTTATATTATATAATTTTAAATATTTAGTTTAGTGATTTTAAATATTTTTATGAAAATAATATTCGTTGGCCTTGGTGTTGGACTCATTTCATTTTGCAAAAACAATGTATTAATTGTGTTTCGCGAGCACTAATACTACTAAAACTTTAGTTGAACACTTTGTTCTAACTATGAACTGCAATGACATTCAACTGCTCAGTCTCTCTTCTTTTTTTTGGTGCAATATTTGTAAATATGCCGTTTACGACCATTATCCGGAAGACGAATGTTATTATAATAGCCATTGACAGAAGGTACCTTTCGTTGCTAAATTAATAATAATAGTGTTATAAATTAAAAAATATTTATTTTTTTCAAATACTTACACAGTTTACGTTACACTAAAATTTAAAAAATATATTATAACCACGACTTATTATCGCAACAAATAAATAATTGAAAATTGCGCAAGGTTTTGAATTCAAACTAGAGATGAAAATTGCATGAAACATTACGACGAAGCCGTATATGGGAAATGGGTCTGAACAGCTGCGTTGCGTTGGTGAGCCGTTTTGTCGGCGAGTTGGTGTTTGTTGTGTCGGGTGCCTAGTCGAGGAGGGTAGTGGGATCCAAAGCGACGGCTTTCCGCTGGCCGCCCGCAGATAGTTGGGGGTCCAAGTAGTGGGTTGGCTCCCCATGAAAGGCTGCCCCGCCAGCTGCTAAAAATCACAGGGTGGCTCCATAGTGCTGGTTGGCGACCAGATGAGGAGGCCCGATGGCGATCCTTGGGGGGGTTCGGGCGTCCCCGCAGTCTCCAGACTAGCCTCCCATTGGCATAACAACACCAATTTCGACGTCGGGTTCGATACATAGCGCCCCGTTCAACTGCCATTTCCCATCCTATTCACTCCATTTTAATTTTTATGAAAAGTAAGAAAAAGAAAAGTAAGTTTACTCAGCGGTTGCACTCCTCCTCACTTCTAGTGCACCTCGCTAATATTCGAGGATTGCACTCAAATCTCGAAGCTGTCTATCACCATCTAAAGACAGAGCAGCCGCACTTACTCTTTCTGACGGAGACGCAGATACAATGTCCTTTTGCTTACCCTGGGTATACGTTAGAGTACAATTTCCGCTCACATGCCGGGGTTTGTGTGTATGCGCGGAATGACCCTTGTATCCAGCGCCTTCGTCACCTTGAAGACCCCTCTTTTTCTTCCCTATGGGTTTTGATAGACACAGGAAACGAAAAAATCCTGTATTCCTGTGTTTACCGTTCACACAGCGGTGATCAGGAGACAACCAGATTATTTGAGTATCTCAGTGAGGCTGCTGATATGGCTCTAAATCGGTACCCTTCAGCGCAGCTCGTATTTCTGAGGGACTTTAATGGCTGTTCCCGTACCAGAGAACAGACCAACTGAAAGAGAGACGCGGAACTTTGCGTTGTCCTTGGACCTCTTTCAGCTGGTGAGGCTAGCGACAAGGGTTCCTGATGTGGCGTCACATACAGCCATACTGCCTGGGCCTTCTGTTGACAACTGATCCAGACAGGTATCGTGTAGAGGTTTCCTATCCTTGGGAGTTGGGAACCTCCGATCACTGTCTGGTGAAATCTGTGTTAACTTATTCCCAGCCGGACTTAGACTTTCATGGTGTTAGGCGAATTTGGAAATACAAGTCAGCAGATTGGGATGAGATGCGGCACTTCTTTGCATCTTATCCTTGGCGGCAGATTTGCTTCTCGTCTGAGGATCCGTCGAGTTGCACGAATGCTATAACTGATGTGGTACATCAGGCAATGCAGTATTTCATAAATTTTGCTGATGTACCTATTGGTGGCAAAGCATGGTTCAATGCCGAATGTGGACATGCTGAAAAGTAAAAACATTTGGCATATGTTACTTGGGTTGATGCTAGAAACCACAAAGCTCCAGATGTGAATTCCAAGAAGAGAGCCTTTAATCAAGCTGCTAAGTCCTATAAAAAGGCATTACGTAGGGTTCGTCTCGGTCGTATCGCTAAGGTTGGCGAAAAGCTTTCAGTCCTGCCATCAGGCAGTCGAGCTTTCTGGCCCCTCACCAAAGCAATTGAGTCGAATTTCTGTCGAACCTCACTGCCAACTCTGCTGAAGCCAGATGGATCTCTGGCTCATGAAGCGAAAGAGAAAGCAAATTTATTTTCTTCTCTTTTCGCTAATAATTCTCATCTAGACACTGGCAATGCTTCCCTAGCACATCTTTCTTACTGCGGAATTTCTATGCCTGAAATCCGCATCACTAACAAAGAGGTATGGAAAGCATTGTATCGTCTAAATATGAATAAAGCCAGTGGTCCGGATGGTATACCAACCATTCTGCTTAAAACATGTGCAGCTGAGTTGTCTCCTGTATTAACACGTCTATATCGCCTCTCTTTCAGGACTGGAATAGTGCCAAAATCCTGGAAGATTGCTAACGTGCAGCCAATGCAAAAAAAAGGTAGCCGTGCCGATCCTGCCAATTACAGACCGATTTCAATCACCTCCATACTCTGTAAGATTATGGAGCGTGTATTAAACTCGCGCCTTTAAGCATACTTAGAAGGTAACGATCTCCTCAGTGACCGACAGTACGGGTTTCGCCAAAATAGATCCACTGGGAACCTTCTAGTGTATGCTACACACGTTTTAGACGAGGCCTTAGAGAAGAATGGAGAAGCGGTCGCCGTCTCTCTAGACGTCTCGAAGGCATTTGACAGGGTCTGGCATGCGAGCCTTATAAGCAAGCTTTCAGGGTACGGTATATCTCCTGGTCTGATCGTCTGGGTCACGGACTTCCTGAACCAGAGATCCCTCCGAGTAGATGTTAACGGATGTTCCTCGGAAGCCTTGACAATAAATTCCGGAGTGCCTCAGACGTCCGTTCTTTCTGCAACTCTCTTCCTGCTGCACATTAACGATCTGCTAAAGGCCGGTATCTATGGGTACGCAGACGTCAGCACAATTGTAGAAAGATATCTGCCGAGTACTCGTGCCAGTAGAGATCAATTACAGGTCGAAAGAGAAGCCTTGGTGCAGCGTTTGAATGACAAGCTTGAGGCGGTCTCCGTATGGGGCAATGCCAATCTTGTTAAATTCAACGCCACCAAAACGCAGACGTGTTATTCACCGCCAAAAGAAGCCCTTTCACATTGGCTCCTACTTTCCAGAATGTATCTTTGGAATACAATGAACGACTTCAGTTGCTAGGGATAGAGATTTCCTCGAACCTCAACTTTGGTCGGTTCATTGAGTCTAGAGCAAGAGCAGCCGCCAGCAAGCTTGGCATTCTTGCAAAGGTCCGGTAGTACTTTACACCGGGACAACTTCTAACATTATATAAAGCACAGATCCGATAGTGTGTGGAATACTGTTGCCATTTAATGGCTGGTGCCGCAAAATGTCATCTTGCTGCTCTAGACACAATTGAGAGGTGTGCAAAGAGGCTAATTGGTGACCCTGAACTGGTGGAAGCCAATCTTCATAGCCTCGAACATAGACGTAGAGTTGCTAGCCTCTCGGTATTCTATAGGATAGATTTTGGTGAGTATGCGAAGGAATTACATGAACTAATTCCCCCATCCCCCTTCCATCACCGGACGTTCCGACGCACGGCGAGCATCCATCCTTTTGTAGTAGACTCGCCGCATGTCCGAACGAAGCGCTACGCTTCATCTTTTTTAAATCGGACAGTGAAGGAGTGGAACAGCTTTCCTGCGTCGGTATTTCCGTCCGACTGCAATGTGGGTGTCTTCAAGGCACGAGTGAATAGGCTTTTACCAAGTTGATGCGCTTTACCACCTACGACTACATTTCCACTTGCCATCAGGTGATTAAAACAAAAAAAGGTGGAATAAAGTAACTATTGTTCCTTTAGCTAATGATTTGAAAATTCTAAAATAATATTTAAATAAAAAAATCCTTAGATGCCGCTAAAAAAATTCAAGAAGGCTTTAAAAGTATTGCCACATATACACAACTATTAGAAACTGTGTATTATAGGGTTTAAACAGGCGCAGGCCTGGAGAACTACAAAGAATTACAATGGATGATTACTTAAAAAAACGAGAATAATCTGTCTAATCAGTATGAAGAGTTTGATCGTGCATTTACTGTTTCTGAAAGAGTTTTGGTAAAGAAATTTAAACGAATTGTTTAAATTCATATGTCATATCCACTTTCCGTACATAATAAAAAAGTTTTTGAATATTAGACAACAAGGTTGATTATTTCCGACTACGTGATGATGTAGCGCTTCTCCTAATGTTACTAATCATAACTTACAGTTCGGTAGTACGCACAGTACGTACAGTACGTTTAAATTGGTATGAATGTTGGGAACCCTATTACACACAATTTGACAACTATCCACTTCTATCCGAAGTGTGAAAAAAAATTATTCAAGGTCAAATGTTGCAAAAATCGTATTTTTTTCAGTTTTGAGCTAAACGGTAAGTTTTATAATAAAAATAGGTGAGTCAAAAATTATTTATCATGCAAATATCTATAAAAATTGTTCCTTTTAGACTGTTAGATAAGTTTCGATACTTATCTTTTGCAAAAAGATGTAAAAAAAGAAATAAGTACAATTATCCTGTCTTCCTCCAACCTCCCTTACCCCTATTTTTGATGCTAACTCGACCGGACTATTATTGACTGGTAGTCTTAGTAAGTTGGAAAATAACAATACTTAATTGTTTGGATAGTAATAATACAAGAAAAGTATTCGGAATCACTTTGAATTCAATATTAGATGGATGTAATTTAGTTAGTAAAGTCATTGAAATATATGAATACATGTAGAATTGATTTAAACATAAGTTTGGATGGAGTCAGGAAGATGCATGCAGGGTACAGAAGGTATACAGTAATATTCAATGTGCTAGAAAAGTTTAAGAGTGAACGGACGCGCTAATTTAGCAGGAAATATCTGAAATCGAATATCAACATACAATATTTAAATGGGATATCGAGTTGATTCATGATATCCTGCGGTTCAATTGAACATATATATGCATTGAAAACATTTAAGATATTGTTAAATTCAGTAGACGCCGTAGGGTGGTAGTTTGGAAGGACGCAAGATGTCTCAGGAGATTTATATATATATATATATATATATATATATATATATATATGTATGTCACAAAATATATAACTACTTCTACGAAATAAATATGCAAATACATTTTAGCAATAGTATTAACTCAATAAAAAATTAATTAACCAACTATACCAACTATAATATAAAGTTATCAAACTTATAAAATCGGTTCGTTTCGGTTTCGGTTATTCTTGGAATTTGTGTTTTCCATTATTGGATTAACAAAATATGGGACGTGTTAGTTATTTATTTTTTAAGTTTTGTTGCATTTTATTGTTTGAAAAAATGTTGTAAGAATATATAATTAAAAAATAAATCACAATTCAACGTTAGAATAGTTGAAATCATTAAAAGTGTCAACGCGATAATAAGTTGATCAATAAACACGCTCTCACTGAGAGCTCCAGAAACCGTTCTTGTTCGGTCACTTCTTAGAATAGAGCCGTCAAAATCAGCTATTATACTAACAAGAGCTTGCGTGAAACGAATTGAACTAAATATACTTTGTAACCAGCGTGATAAGGACGCAGTGTAGGAGCAGACGCAGTATATTAATTTAAATAAGACTTACAACCTATTAGTCCATGTAACAAAAAAAAAACATTTTGATTCCATTTTGAATTTAAAGTCCGTATTATTTATCTTTTTAACGGCACTAATTCAAACTTATTCATGTGTAAAAATATTATTTATTATATAAGGTAGTTGTAAATATTAATCAACAAAGGTTTAACATTCTTCATGTCAGCTCTCAGGAGTCTAATGTGTCTCTCACTCCTGGAATTAAAAGCCTTTGTACACGTCAACTATGGTATGAATTTTTTAGTACGTTGTTCAATATCCAATACTTAAGAATTTAATTTAAACAAACTGATCATTGCCAAACATTTTTATTGACATTTTAATCTTTAAAATATCATTGCAAGTAAAATATCAGTAAAAGTCTAAGAAAACAAAAAAATGTATACACAACGACGATAATATGTTTAACTCATTTTGTTAAATTGTTGAGTGGAAATATTATTAATTGGAATATACTATTAATTAAAAAAAAAGAAATCACTCATATATCCTACTGAAAATGTAGGTAATAATTCCTTATACTCTAAAAGGATGCATATAATCTAAAAGGATATTTGATCCCATACATTTCAAATACGCGAAAAAATATAAATATTTGCATGCTGTACATAATGTAACATACAATGTAAGAATTCACGGCTTAGTATTTCTTTCGAAGTCATCAAGTCATTCAAATATAGCTGAAGTAACAAGTCTAAATACAAAACAATGGCAATTAGAATATTTTTAGAACATCCGGTTTACTCAGTTATAGCGTTCCAGTTATAATTTGTCTGCACTAATATAAAAATATTAGTTTTTTAACAATGGGTATACCAACCATTCTATTACCTTTCTTTACATAATAGATCTTTATTAATTTTCGTCAAAGACAGATTGACTGAAACTTATACTGCGGTCAAAACAGAACACAAAATAAATAAAAATATCACACTTCCCTCAGACGTACGTGGTGTACTCCAGAACAAGCCAATTAAAAAATTGCTGTTACCAAATTAGTCTTAATTCTAAAATTTTGTTTTTTTTATAAGCAACACATAAGCAGAAGTTATAAATTATTCAAATACCAATACAAACAATAAATAATACGAACAACTTCATTTCTTCCGTTCATTGTTTCGTACACTAAATATAAAAAGCTCGTAAATGGCACAAAAGAAACACGAAATAAGACTCCAGCAGTTCATTTCGGAACCACGTACGGTAAGTTCCATGTTCTTGAAGGTTACATGCAGGGCGTCGAAAAGAAACAAGGCTGGCCAACTTAATAATCTTATTTAAATATGAGTTTGTCATCGTTGTAAATATCGCAGGCAAAAAAAAAAAATACAAAAATTTGAGAAACAAAATATGAGAAGGAAAAGTGTCAAAATTAATGTATGTGATTTTATCCTCCGCTTTAGGAAGTTTTATCTTATTTGAATATCCGATATAAAACAAATATTCCGGTAGTCGGTTACAAATTACAACCACGTACAATGTATGTGATGGTTTAGAGACAGGCTATAACAATTCTGTATGGCAATAGAGACGTTTATTGATTTCAGTGTATTATGGCCCGGAAAAACTCATTAATATCTTTTATGACCGACAGACCGACGTACCAATTGGTATTAGATACTAAAACATACATTCCATTATTGGAGACAATTTGATAGAATAGAGAGGAGTGCCATAAAAATAATTATTTATGTGCTTATTTATTTCTAAAAGCGTAGCGTGAGAGGTAGAAAAATAAGATATATTTTTATTATTAACTTAATTAAACTGTATGTATTAAGCAGAATATTTATTTAGTACTATTGAGAACTGATTAAAAAGTGGCTTTTGAGTCCATATAAATACTTCCTACAAATAGAGAGGTTGGCTCTCTTATCATCTCGGTGATAGCAAACATTTTTATGGAATGGTTTCAGTATAAAGTACTGAATTCCACAATTAATAAACCAAGACACGGGTGGCGATGATATATTTGCGATAAATTACTAAGGCAGGATGTTTCTCCTCAATACCAACTTAATTCCACTTTTAAGAGTTTTACGTTCATTTTTGAGAGTGAAAAAGCTGGTTTCTTATATTTCTAAATGTCTAAGCGACGCATGCTGATAACGGACGTTTAACAATAAATGTTTCAACCAACACACCCCCCAATATTTAATGGCAGATTCATCCCACCACCTAGCCTATTGCATCCATTCTACGCGCTCTGATAGCTCATGGCGGCCACCTTTGCGATCCACAACACTTAAATGCAAAACTAAAATACGTCAGAAAGGTTTTAAACACAGCTTACGTGTCTGTAACAAGATCAATAAACGTTTCACTTTCGCTGATTGCTTGACACTTTACTTGGCGTATAATCACCTGACATTTACAACTGAACTGTAGTCATTACATATTACATACTAACATATTATTAATAGAATATACTACTATTTAAATGAACTTGTACTATTGAACATAAGCGGTATAAAGCTTTTATGTTTATTTGTATTCTTCCATGTGGTTAGTGTACTTAGTCTTTATATACGTCCTAGGTATTTGTCACTTCATAGCACACATTACATATATATTTATAATACAGTCATTTTATATTAAATTTGAACACTCAATAAATATATAAAAAAAGTATCGTAATAGTTAATTTATTAAAGAAATAAAGAAAAATTTGCACAACAATTAAGAATACACGGCTTGATATTTTAAAAATATTCTTAATCTTACTAAATTGCCAGTATATTTTGCGTAATAATAAAACAAAGAACAGACAAAAGAGTGCTGTTACAATTAATTTTATCAATATAATTTATAATGACCATTGTCATATCCAAAGCGAATCTTTTTGATCTCTTAATTCACTTTTAACTTCGTCTTTTGCGAATTTATTTTTATATTTTTTGTTCTTAAGTCGTCGATAATGACCTGTCGTTTTTGTGATTACATAATTCGGGGCTTAAAATGGCTTTTGGTCTTATTGCTTCTTAAAATTATAGACTTGTTCGAGTTAAACCAAAGCATTTAACATGTCCATTATATAACGTAGAATAGTAAATATAATAGAATGTTAAGATTTATCAAATTAAGGGCATTCTTAAGTTCAATCAACAAGTTATTAACGAATTATTATTATAATTAACCAATCGTAATCACTTTTATAAAAGCTTAACTTTTTGACACCAGATTAGTCGCTAGAGGCTAGTTAGTTGTCAACACAAGTCCGGTTTTAAAACTATTTATGAATATAATCCAACTGTTATTGTTATTTTTATTTGTGTGACGAGATAGAGCGAGAAGACATATCTAAATAATAAACGACCGATTTTAAATGTTAATCAACACTTACTCATTTGCAACGTGAAGTGGTTTATAGATGGTTTTTCATCATTGAAATGGAGAGGAATGAAAAGGAACCTTTATACATATTATACTTCTGACGATTGCAATTAATACAGTATTTTCGATGCCGATGTAATCTAGATTGAAAGACAGCAATTACACGAGTGAAGCTGTCTTTGGTGAGAATAATTTAGAATTCGTTTTCAATGAAAGTGGTATAATTATTTATATTTCTCCCTTCTGAGATTAAAAGTAAAAACAACAATAAAAAGTAAAGATGGGTAAAATTAAGCAAATTTATTTCTTTTAAAACATCATGATGATAGCTCGTTCTCGATTTATTAAAATGTCAATACAGCCATCAAAGTATACTATTATTATATATGTTGTGAAAGAAACAGCTATTATATTAAAGCTTGCGTAGTTAAGAATTAAGCTAGTTTTTACTTAACTTTTTATATGTTAGCTAATACAGTCTTTACCTACTAATATTATAAACACCCTTTATTTATAAATGCTAAACAGATAAAACTAATTACTGTAGGTCTCGAAAATAATGTATTTAGTACTTAGGTTTTTTTATATGAAATTAGCTGTTATATAAAAATTTTTATCGTTACCCGAAGTAGAATTGACTACCAGGAACTTAATATTTTTCATACTTTTTTTTATCTATAACAAAAATACTCGCTTTTCATTGGTCAGATCTCATTTTTATGAGATATTTTACCGTTGATATTCTTTAACTGATATTTTCTATATCACAATAATTTATCAATATTTAAATGTTTTCTTTATTTCATTGTAGTCGAGACAGATGTATATTACAAATAATAAATAAATATATTAAGTATGGTTTGCTAATATTAAAAGAAAGCTTGGAAAAATCATGAATACGAGCAGGAGTCAAATCTACGAACTGTTTGGTTTCCTCCCCCGTCACTCTAACTACTGAGCCATCATGTAGACTTTGAGTTTGACCTGGTGGTTGTAGTTACGTATTGCATTTCTACCATTAGCCATTAAAAGTCAGAATACTAGATTCTTAAAATGTTTAATGGACTCAAACATGTTTTCTTCTTAAACCATAAATAAATTAAACAATGACTGTGTACTTATGTATTCCTTATTTCATATTTAGGACTGATTTATTCTCTAAGATGTTTATTATAATAAATGTAGACTTGGAATCAATTATGTATAATAATAGATTATAAATTATGTGTCCATCTTTTACTTAAAGATAAGTAAACCCTTAACAGTACAATAACAAAATTGATCCAATTGACTCATACTGTACGTGAACACACCCAAAACAATTCAGTTAGTTAAACTACGATAATAACTGAGACGTATAAGAAGACCAGCGGGAGCTTCGTAGTGAGGAAGTTTAAGTAACATTACGTTTCAATTGTCATTGTTCCGTACAAACGTAACAGTAAAATAAGAATTGAGCTGGAATCCTACAAATGATAACTAGTTGAATTTATTAGTTGAAATTGATTCCCCATACACATTTATGTCGCAGCCAACTCTCCAACTGCTAATGTAATTTTGTAACAAAATGTGTAAAACTTATGTAATACTGGCTTAACTACAAATTACTGATTGTCGGATTATTTACTTTTTGTCGTGATGACTAAAGAGTTCAGCTAGATGTCCGATTTTTATTTACTACAATGAACAAAATATAAATTCCGTTCGTTTAAAGACACTTTTGTAATCCATTATCTAAATAGCGTCTTCAAAAATGTCCATATCAATAAAAACGTTTAAATAAATATATAAGTCATAATAAAGAACTAAGATCTAATGATATCAATATCTGAATAAGTATTATTTTAGTGTTGTTTCGATACAAGATTCAAAAAAACAGCAGCTTAAGAAACCAATAAATTATATTACATACTATTTATTTAGTTCTAAAAATATATATCCAAAATAATTGCTTATTTAATATGTTAAACAAACTAATCAAAAAGACAGACACGCAAATAGATTTAATTTTTAATTATATATTTACAGTTATAAAATGCATGTAAGCTAGCTATAAGGTTAACAAGTTCAGCTACATTTAAGATTTGGTAGGTCAACGACCTATATACAGATGTTCCAAAGTAATTTATAATTCATGTAAATAATAACGTGTATATTGTACCTAAACTTGCGTCGGAAAAAGCCTTACTGTTTAAGTTTAGTTGATGACAAGCTCTCTGTAGAGAAGCTCGTCGCAGTTCTCGTGACGTCATAGTGTCGTACGTACAACTCGTTTAATCTATTTAATATAGTGATATATATTTCTAACACGTATTTGTATAAACAATAGTGTACGTGTCTTTGTTGAGTTTAGTTTTACTGAAAGCAGTAATTAAATTTAAATTATTTACACGTACAGTAAATATTTAAAAAGCTCTGGTATGTTGTTGGTATTTGTTAAATATATGTTTATAGATTTTCATTAAAGGCCAAAAATATCTTTCAAATAGTCTGTACAATATATTTCATTCTAACAAACAACTTTTATATTGCACTTTAAAGGACCCTGGAACTCCAAAATATAATTTACAGTCCTTATTTCGCCTCCTAATATATATATATATATATATATATATATATATATATATAATAGTCTTTTAACTTACACAAACATGTGGAATGTAAAATCATACAGTAAAAGATATGATATTCAAATTTGTTATTTTTTTAGTTGCTTGTTTTTCTCTTTGAGCTCTAAATTTATATTAACAAAAACCTAAGCTGTTTTAAGATTTCCTTTAATGATCTTCATACTTCCTTATTATTTCGATACTATATTGAAATGTTAGAGCTATATATTTTGTAATATATACACAAACCAAGATAAAAAAACTTCACAAGACATTCGTCTCACAGTTTTCTCTGAAGAGTGACTGATGAAGTGACCTGACTGACCGCTCATCTGTATTAGCACAGAGATGTGACGAAACATATTGTTTTAGTTTACTAACAGAAAACGTAGCAATTCATTAGTTTAATTATATAATGTATAATGCCATGAAAGCCTAGGTTTTACATTTAAGCACATGGAATTAAAAATATTCAGAAAATCGATATCATATAAGCGAATGCATCTACTTATAATACTAAATTAAAAATAGAAGTATATATAATAAAAATATAGCTACATGATAAATACTTTATAACATAAATCTGACGAAAGTTCTGCGGCTGTTTTAAATGTCATTAAGTTAATACGATTTAAGCTGACAGCTAACATAGTACATAAGTACTGTTGAGGAACAGGTGAGAAGAGTGACATGTTTAGATTTTGAATTCTACCGACTGTACGAAACGCAGCTCAATAACTATTTCACAATTAGTTTTATAAAGAGGGTGATACTATTAGTAAGGAGCCAATTATCACAGTTTTAAGAATAGAAGAGGTTTTTTAAAAATATTTTAAGAGTAAATATATACCCATATAGAAATAACCAAAGCTTTTTCGCCTTTTTTCAAAGCAATTCCCTTCGCTCGATCAGTCAATTAAATATATTTTAGTATGAACTGTTAAAATTTATTCAAACTTAACCCGATGATTTATTGTTCAATAAACACGCCCCTACACCCAGGACCGTTCTTGTTCAGTAGCTTCTTAGAAACCATCAAAGTCAGCTATTTCATTCACAATAGCAGGAGTGAATTGACAACGAAAATAGTAGGATATATATAAACATTCTTTCTCAAAAAAAATGTGTAAGAATATAAAAGGCTATAAATTGTATTATTAATATTATAATATCAAAATCACTATTCTATTATTTTCCTCTCAAGAACTTTTCATACATTTAGATGTAGCTATGCCTAAATGAAAAATGTTTAACAGTTTGTGTATGACATGGCAGCAAATACATTTTTTTCAAATTTATAATACAAATTATAATACACAAACAATCCCCGCAAGTAAGAGCAAATAATAATTTAAAGATGAAAATATAGAGACATCCAGCACACCTCATATACCACGTTGATCAATGTGACAACGTGCCATATTCCTGACTGCAATATGGTCCTACCACAGCTCGCTCGATCGAATTGCGTCATAAAATTGAACGAGTACTATTTACGGACGATGTATTTACTATAATGTATTTTTCACTAACGAATAAGGTCAATGGACGGACGTACATAACATAGAATTCCCAATATTATATTATAAGTAGGTAGTCCATGAGTGTACATTTTAAATAAATGTATTTATCACTATTCAGATCAAATCACTATTCAGATTAGTTTATGTAAACTAATTCGTTTTATTTATAACTGCAATGATTTAAATACTTTCTAGCTTACATTTCACCTATATTTTTTTGTTCTTAATTAAACTTTATGTGATCAATCTAGCATTAAGATTATTTCATTTACGCTGTCTCAGTGAATGGATGTAGGTTTAATTTCCTTTTCAGGATGCTATAAAGAAATGAAAACTGGAAGGCATATTATTTATAAATAAATGTTATTCCTCTACGAAGGATTTCGCACACCTTAATGAATCCAGAGGATTTAAATGGATTTTCGTAAACTTGGAATGCACTAACCCAAATTATAGCGTTCTATAAATAGTTTAGATTTTGTACTTTGCAAGAGGTTTAAGTATTTGAAATACCCACATTATCTTTCTCAAAATTTTCTCTTTATAAACTCGAACTGTGCCAAATTTCAAATTCATACAGAAATTTACATAATTTTTGCTTCGCGTATTAATATACTATCATACGGTTCCTACATTGGTGTACTTTTAATATTTTTAAAATATGTTTCTCCTGGCAATTAAAGGTTCTACCGTAATTTTAAAAATATTACAAGTATATAAAATAACTAAAGATAAAAGCGTTACTAGGAATTAGATAAAAAAAGATTGGTTCGTTAAAGTTATATTGACCCTATTTGGCAAAAAAAAAATCATTGTAAGAAAAAACTTTTTATAAATAACAAGTAATCAGAACTGATTCTCAGAAGTAATCAGACTTTATTCAATATGACATAAAAAATATATGTATACAAAAAAGTTCGTATTTATAAAAAAAACAAACAAACATAGATAAAGATTCGAACAAAAAAAGCATTATCACACAACAAAGAAGACGTTTTAAAACCAATAATTTGAAATCAGTCGAATAAAAAAACATAAATTTCTTTCATTGTTGGGAACCCGCCAACGTCATAAATACCCATAATAACATTTCTTAGCCATAGAAGTGTATTATAATACTTCAAGAACGGCAATTGAGCGCACTGGAGTAGTTTTCTATTTGGATTCATCTCTTGCGGAATCTTTAAACAAAACGAACGATTAGATTAATATTTTATTACGTACTCCTTAATGTTTAATATTAAGTTATTATTCAACAATTTATTTACACTATATTTGCAAATAATTAAATTAAGAATAATCCTTATCACAAAGTGTCACAACTTAAGTAGTAAGATTTATTCAAACTTAATTAGATTATTTATTATTCAACGAACACATATTCTTACACCCGGAACCGTTTTGTTCGGTCATTTCTTAGAATCAAACTATTAAATTTAGCTATTTCACTTATAATAGCATGAGTGGATTGACAAAGAACCTCACAGATATTTATAAAAATACCTTAAAACAAACAAATATACAGTAATATTAATTGAATGTAACAGTAAAAACTGTTATAAAATTGTATATCTTAAGAATATTTATATAACAGACATCTCGTTGGTGTTTGAGATATATCTCTAATGTAGTGAGAAAATATGTTAAGAGTTCCCTCTACCAAATGAAGATATTTATCAAAAATAAAAGTATAATATACAATAAACTCAGTTTGAAATATACTGAGCTTAGTTTTTAAAATAAATAAAAGAATAATGTTAAAAGCACTATAGAGTAGTGTACAAACTTATCGGCATTTTGTAAGCCGTTAGGAGCAAACGTTCTTATAAAGTTTTTTAGTTTTATTTATATGACTTATATTATAAAACTTCATCTGTATTTTGTCCTCTGTAAAAACTTTTCACTTACAACATTATTAAAACTAAGAACGACCGGTGCACCAAAAATATTTGGCCGTTTTAAAATATTCCTTTTATTTTCCATTTAGGTATACTTAGGTTTAATTTTAATTTAAAGAGAAAAATAAGTGGATACATCATACTATCTAGTAAGAATAAGTATTTATTTAAGTGTGTGTATATTTGTCACAACATCACAGACAAAGTTAGATCTTGCAATGATAAATAAAATACCGATATGTTAATATTACGTCAGTAATCTCAAAAATTACATTCGACCTAAATCCTTCAGATGAGCTACAAACATATAGCAATAAAAACATTTTAATGTTTGAATAACTGTGTGAAATAATATCACAGAGTGGAGTAATAAAAAATCACTTAGTATTTTATTACGAATGCTGGTACAAAGAAACAACACCAACATAGCAACGTATCTTGACGTCTATCGTCTATTATAGATATACTGCGATCAGTCTTTCTACAATACCAATTATCATTCAATCAATCAACCAATCAACGCACTAAAAAGGTATGATGACAAACATAACGGGGGCGATATTTTAAGTTTTGTATCCATTCAATGTGTTCTTCGGTAGAGTACTTGTGAAAGAAATGATTTCTCATTATAATGAAATTAAATTATATTTAATTGAATATTTAACATGTTTTATCTATACAAGAGAATCAATTTTAATTTTTTAACTAATAAAGATACTAAAAAATCAAACTATGACACTCTTAATGATAGTTAATAACCGGTTGTAGAGCTCTACTAGATATTTAATAATTGTGCTGAAACGTAATAAATCTGTCAATGTGAGTTTTGTAATGTATTGAATTACTATTTTGTAGTTTATATTTCATAAGACTTGTGTACTCGTTAATAACAAAAAACATCGATACAATTAGATATTTTAGAAGTAGTTGTAAAACACTTTCTTAGATCAAAACTAATAATATTTCTACGTGAAAATTAAATCGTTTGAAAAGTGAAGTGCTTTTTTGTAAAAGTTGAATCTTTTAACTTTTCATCAAATGAAACATATTTACCGCCACTTTCATAATTTAGTGTATTTTGTATTGTAGTTGTACGTAAGCTTGCGCCGTAAAAGCTTTTAATATTCAGTTGACTTCACGCTCTCCGCTGAGAAGCACGTCATCGTCCGCGAGACTTAATAGAACCGCGTGTACAAACTGTTCAGTGTATTGAATGTTGTGAAAAAGTTTAATGCAATATTGTATTAAATTACTAATTTGTGGAATGTTATAGTATTGGGTTTAATTTTACTGTAAGCCGCGATTAAGATCGATTAATTTATATGTAAGTAAATATTTCTTACAGATTTTGTCTGTTTGTCTATTTTTAGTCTGGTTTTAAAATAATTTAAATTTATAATTTTAGTTTGTATATATATTAGAATTAAATATATGTTAATGCAGCCAAGTATTAAAACATTGTTTTTCATAGAAATAAAAATAAAAAAAGAATAAATTAATTAGTAAAGGACAGAAATAAATACTTATAACAATAAATATAATAAAAACTGACAATATAATTCTAGAAAAACCTGAAACTCGACAATATACTGCTCAGGCGTTCTTCGTCCAACTTATATGCATTAAACTATATTTATAAATCAAAGGACACACGAGTTAATTAAATCAAAGTTACTGATAAAGCGCACTTATTGTACTGTCGTGTGAACAAGTAAAAAAAAATACAGTATTATTGAATAGATAAAAAGAGAAGAGGACCGAGAACTCGAACTGGAACTTTCAGAGCCGTCGTTTTCTTTATATTATGATACTCAAAGAAGTGAGGAAGAATATTTTTACATTAAACAAAGTACGATATTATTTATAATTTGAAGTATATATTAATATTCAAGATTTTGGATATCGTCATGAAGCTAATGAAGTATATATATATATATTATTAATAATTCTTATTATTTTGAGTCTGGCTTTTGAGGACTTCTCTTTATTTTGCTGAAAATTAATTGTATGCTATTATAAATAACAAATCAAATATTTTAAATGATTATAAATTTATTTAAATAACCAAAATTTAATAATTATTTGTGTAAAAAAGTTATAAATTTCTTTATTCAAAAACGACTGGATGGAGTTTGAGGATTTGGAGTGGTGCTTATTTTTTTTATTTTACATACAATTTAAAATACCTATCTTGGTTGGGCTTTATGCAGTACAACATGGTTTACGAGATGATACCTGACTTATAACCTGGAGTGGATAAAGTAGCCAGGCAAGAACTAATTATAGATATAATGGTAAGATTGTGCAGTAAATGGTCGTGTCTGCTCTCACCAACCTGATTAATCTTTCAAATTAAAAACTACATCTGGGGTCAAGACATTAAAGTATAGTGAAAAATGTTTTAAAGGTTTTAATAAATTATAGAAAAATATCTATAAACATCACATTTAGAGAGTTAAGAATTAATGACTTTTAGAAATATTCTTTACGAGTTTGGTTGTATTACTTTAACAGCTATACAACCTGTTTATTCAGTGTAACAAGATGTACTTAATCAAAATAACAGAATAATTTCAAAGATGTGTCTTTGTCGTCATAAGGAAGAATTACTAGACTACATATTTTTGTTTTGTTTAACTGAAATTTTTGAAATGTTTTCTTATTTATAAGCAACATTCACAAAGAACCGAAAGCCAAAACAGTGTTTATATTTTATTTTTAATTATATATTCTATCTTTTAAGAACATAATATATATCTTTATAACAAAATAGTAATATGAAGACTGGTAATACGGTAACTGGTAGTACTCTCAAAAAAATAATAATTCTAAAACTATGATCCGTTATCAAAACAACTTTACTTGGTTAAGAAATTATAGTTATATATTAATAGTTTTATAAAAAAATCTTTCTAAAAATTCTCACATAATTAAATAAATAAGTTTACTTTTTACTAATATGTATTCGAAGACAAAACCAATAAGTGCGGGCCCTGGAAATTCAATATTAGTTTGATTATTGTCAAGGAAATTAAAATTGTTTAAACATTGACACCAAAGGCTACCTCCGGCATTAACATGTTTAGCAATATGTCCGCTTCCGTGGATAGATTCCGATTTCGGAAACTATCAAACTTCACTAACACTTCAAACTAGATTCTCCATTCGTCCAGGGAGTTTGTAATATAGGTCAATAAATCCAGAGCAGAAACATTGGAACCAACACGTACCTTGCTTTCTTTCACAATACCTTTCACGTAAACATTATTTATATTTCAATCTGTTTCTTCAGCGTTTGTAGCTCGGTTCAACTTGTAATCGTAAATAACGCCATATTTTAAATTTTCATCTTTATGCACCTGTAAATGATGTCAAAGAAAATTCAAATGGCTCGGAAACAAACACATGAGCCTAAATTTGAAATAAATTTAATTTTATAATTTCAAATCGAACTCCATTTAATTAAGGTCAAAGCGGTCAGTTCTTCAATACGCTAATTATATATGTAAGGACATAATATTTAATTTGTTTATACATAACTTAATGTTTTTTTTTTTTATTTCAGATGCTACGGAAAAAAAACTGAATAAATCTCCTGCCACTTGTTTTAAACATCAAAGGTAAGTTATACTGATATTAATATTAATATTTTGAGGTTACAATAAACATATAAAACGAACTACCGTACATTTTATCACATCGATCACGTCTGAGTGGAATAGTGACAAGATGCCAGATGCATTTTTTGAATAATTGGGGCGGAAAATAACACAACCATCTTGTCAAAAGAAGAAATTCGAAATTTTAACAAACAAGTTGGTAAAGATAAAGACATAGCTATGGTATTTAATGAGTTATTAGTTACCTTATTTTTGTTTTATAAGAATGTTTTAAGAAGCAGCGAGTCACTTGTAACATAAGAGAATACTAAATAAATGTCATATTAATGAAAATCAGGATTTATTTAAACCAAACGCTATTCCTAAGACAAAAGTGCTCTCTATTGTAGGATCAGACTTGATGTGTACTTTTATTACGAAATCCCATTTTCTGAATAGGATTGTAGCGCAATATCATTGATCTTTTGTCTTTCTTTAAGTATCAAGACAGCTTTGTTAAATGAGAAAAACTTCGTGACCATTTTTTTATTATTATTATTATTATTATTTATTATTTATTGTACACCACAAAATTAAAAGTTACAAACACAAATACATATTGAAAGTACAACAGGCGGTCTTATCGCCTTAAGACGATTTCTTCCAGACAACCTTAGTACGAGAAAAAAAATAATCTTAATTGAAGGTAGGTGGCATAAAGTAACAATAATAATAAACAAACTTACTAATAACTACACACTAATATATATATTTATAAACATACCTATAATAAACTAAACCATATTATATATATAAAAATAAACAAACGCACAAATAAAATAGTAATTTATGTATATTATTTTAAAAAAATAGGAAATATGAAAACGGAAATAATTATATACACATAATAATAAATATTCTAACATATGCCATCTGAGTCTTTAGTTAAATAGTAATCTTTCACAGACCTTTTAAATATTTTAAATAACTTATAACTAGATATACAATTTGAATGCATTTCTTTCTTTAAAAGAGTATTTGTGGATTCATTTAAATCATTGGTAAGACTTTTGTGGTAAAGTATGAACATTTTATTAAATAAAAAAATCGTACCACATCAGAATTAATATTAAAATAGCTTTGTGCTTGTTAAACATGCATTACTAAACATTTTCTTTGATTCTTCGTAATCACAGTATTTATCGCGTTACTTAAGTGTATAACTGACCGGGTGTTTTGAATAAACGTATTCCCCTATAACCTCTCTGACCTACTGTGGGCTGGGAACTATAATGGTACTTAAATTGACTTATATCATTTGAGAATATTGTTTGTTTATATAATTCTGCATTTATTTGTGTAATTATTATTTAAGTTACACAATATATATAATCGGGACTTCTAAGTACTATTTTTTATTATGACTTTTAAATATTAAAACAAAATGAAAGATTTTTTTATAAAATAAAATACATTTCCAAAAATCAGAACAATAACAAAACATACAAAGATCGATCCGATATTTTTTAATCCTGCTTTGAGTACATACAGATAGAAATGAAAAGCAGTCTGAAAATAATTAAGAGGACATCTCACTTGATGACGTCAGTGTACGTCAATACAATATAATAGAAATGAACAAAGTGTATATAAGTTTGTTAACTCGTACTAGTTAAGTTACTGATTTAATGGAAAAGAGTTTACTTATTAGAGGTGTTTAAAAAAAAAATCAGCAAAACATTTTTTTTACTCTTAATAATTTTTATTCAGTATTTTATTGCCGCATTTATTTGCCGCGTTTTGTTTTGTATTTATTTACTTAAAAAATATTTTTTAGAATGACTAAAGAATAAAGTGGATTTTTTTGACATTTGTATTAATCTCCTAAGCCAACGTTTTTTGGGTATTCTGAATTCAACCTCTATTCTAAACGCCACGCTCATATTTCAGTCTAAAGCTACCTATGAAACTAAATCATTTTTTTCAATCAATGAAAATGTATATTTGAAAATGTTATTTACTTAAAACATCTCCCCCCTACCGCCGCCACCACCTTCGCGGCTTAAGAGCTGCTGCACGCAGTTCAACATGCCCACCATGCTTCGAGCTCATGAATAAGAACACGGATTAATTAATATTATTAATAAAATTAAGTACATAATAGTGGTTAGGGTTCTCATAAGTTTGGTAAAAAAATTATTTAAATGTAAGGCATTTCAAGTTTACAATATAACGTGGAGGAGAAAACGATTCAACAATTTATTATATAAACCATTTGCCATTCCAAGTATCATAAATTGAAACTTGAACTCGCCAGTGCAGACCGTGACATTGAATAACATCTCGCGCTATACTTTTTAAAACTATCGTACTGCGGGTTTTGATAGTAGTGGACTTAAAATAAAGTTATGTCCCAAATTTAATTGAAAAATATATCTGTGCTACAGTATGAGTGTTACAGGCACACATGCTGTAAATAACATCATCAAATAAGCAAATTTAATTTGTAAATTATAGAAATTGTATTCTTTCAGCTTTTCCCTATTTTATTTCAACAATTAAAAAAAATATAATATATTTTTTTTTATATAAAATAAACAGAATTTCAGCAATAATTTGATTAAAGGATTAAAAACATTTAATTCTTTAAACGATGATTTCCCTATATTCTGTGCCTGATACAATCATAACACGAGCTTTCAAAAGGCTTCATTGTTATTTGTCTTGTAAGTGTTAGTTGTCAGTATTTACTGAAGCACACTAAACACCATTTATATAAGTTATTTATTAATATCAGGGTTATTTCAATCTATATCAGCGTACAGACGAAAGTAAATAGGAAAAACCTATGATCCAATCGCTTTTTGAATTTATCAAATGTTTTGTTACAAAATATAGGTTTAGTGAAATAAACGTTCATTTATTATTTTACCTGTAATGTTCAGTTCTAAGGCACTAAGTAATTTTCTATTTTTTCTACAGTACTAGTTAGTCCGGTTACAAATAACGAATTAATATAAAGTTAAATATTAGTAAGACAGTAAAACAATAAAATATTTATATGGTCACTCTTCAATTTTAAACCTTGCAATACTTACAATTTTATGAAAATAAACTTCGCGTTCATAAAAGTTAAGTTTTATGGTTTTTTGTAATAAAACTATACTTTTAAAAATAAGTTTCAGTTGTCAGGATCCATTAACGGCTATTTTTAACTGTATGTAACAAAGGTATTAAAATATTCAATTTTAAGCAAAATACTTTTAATATAAAAAAAAATCTTCTTTAAATTTCCAGGGACTTTTTTTCAAGCATCGACATTTATATAATTGTAAATTATAGTTATAAAACATTATCAATATTATTTATAAAATACGTCACATGAAAGACATGTGTTAATATATAAAGATACTAACCATAAAAGTTATTTTACTCTGTGACCTGATTTGGTAGTTCCAAATATCACGACGTACCACATGTAGAGGTGATAAGATTCTGTTCACCAATGTTTACTTTACGTATATTTTGGCTGCAATACTATGAATGTATATTGATAATTGTTCTAAATCGGAGTGGTGGTAATTGGGAGAAGTTTCTCACCAATTTTTATTCACTTTAACTTCTATTTAATAAATTATTAATATTTTTAATGTATTAATAGTAAACGTCAGGGAATTATTTCACGATTATAAAATATAAACATTTGAATTTTATTGAGCTTGATTTATTTGAAATGTATTTAGATAGGAATGGAAACTACAAGACTTTTCTAATAATAAGAAGGAACAAGAGATGCAGCTTCTGATATTAATTCCTGAGTCCTAGACCTATCGATAGATAGTTGCCGCTGAGCATAAAACGACCATTTAATTATTATATCAGTAAAAAATCGGCTCATACTGAAATTTTTAAATAAAACGTATCAAATCTATTAAGTACCTGTGAAATAGATGAAAATACTATTCCAAACTCAATGTACATAATTTAAATATATATTAAGTTATAGTATGTAAAATTAAAGACAATATATGGACAACTTGCGCATTAAGTCTATCATAAATAAGGTTTTGTTTTGTTTATTTTTTCTTATCTCATACAAAAAGCGACATTATTTTGTAATTTGTATTCAACTTCACTACGTCTGATGTGAGAAAAAGTGGACTACAGTTATATCCGAATGAAATACATGAGATATTTTCGGAGCTAATTAATTTATATTGCGAGTTGCCCATATGTTAGGTTTGAAATGTTATTGTTTGTCTCTAATAATGTATAGATAAGGCAGTATTATTTAATTCTCCTTATAATGTTATATTCTTGAAATAAAGGTTAATAAGTAATTTAACGTATTATTTAGTTAGTATTATTAAGAACTATCCGTTTTGTCCGCGAGGTATTATGAACACAAAGCTTAGAATAAACTTCTGTATCCATTCTCCATCTTTATTTCTAAAATTGCTCTCTTTGGAAAATACTATTATTATTTCAAGAGTACAATATAATATAGCTTAGACCCAACATAAAAGTTGTTTATAGATATTGGTTAACATATTTTTAGATTCAGATAAGTTGTTTTGAAGATTACCTCAACAAATAAACTTATAAAGTAAAGATATCGATGTTCAATGGAATTTATGAGAGTTTCGACCAAAAGTTTTGTAGCAACGATCTTTATAAATAGTCATCTAGTTTCATAAGAAAACTTAAAGATATTGTTAAAAGGACAAAATGTTAAAGTAATTATTAAAGTCAGTATATACTAGAGGCCGTCTAAGCACAGCCCACAGCCTCGCTTATACAAGGAATCGTCAATATCGAGTTTAGTTCAATTTATGTTTTATAAATATCCAAAAAGACAGAAAAAAAATAAGTTAACAAAACTATATTAAAATATAGCTTTTGAATTGTTGAAAAACCTTGATTTTATTAAATATTTAAGATTTGTTGTTTTTATTTATAAAATACAATTAGTTCTCTTTTCCTAAATAACTAAACTTGTAAAACTATTATATTACTTGAAAAGCTATCATTATTACTTTTCATTAGACTGGACTGAGACCGAACCTCGGTTCTCTATAAAAACTCAATGACCACGAGCTCTGTATTTATATAATAATGTATTTTTCACTAAGTTCAATAAAGGAATAAGTTTGTCGGTAGTTCGTCATTTTATATGTAGCTACTGTGATTATTCATCAGTATATGTGGTTACTGCCTTTAATGATTTTTTAATTGGAATTAAGGAACTCCACTCGTAGTATCATGATTTGTGTTATATAGTAGGGGTGGTTATTAAGTCTTCAAAAAATAATACCTTCATGATACGACAAATTAAAGACAATCCCAAATTTAAAAAACATTTTTTACTTTTAAAAAGAAGTTCTTTGCTATGGCCTTCGAAAATGTAAAACAATAAAAAATTTCATTAAATATTTATTTTCATTTCTGGTTTAAAATTTGACATATTTTGTTGTTTTGGTATTTTTTGGTTACCTTATTATATTATTGTGAAATAATAAGAATCACTTGACTTATAGAGTCAAGTAGTCACTTATAGAGTCGTATATAATAATAAGCTACCAGGTCAAATTGTGACTCAAACCGTCCAGCCACATAATCGTCCGATATCAAATAGCTAAGAATTAGAATGGTGGTGTGACGTATTATATAAATATATGGTATATATATATTCTTTCACTTTATCAAATAACCTCGGGCGATTGACCATATGAGTGTTTAAAATTAATTTCTTAAAGAATGACAGAGAAATCTCGGCAACTTGGCAACCGCAAGGAATGCCAAGAAGTTTATTATCAGAAAGTATTCAGCTACTTTTGATTGTTTTTGTTTTTGTATCTCGTCATGTGTATCTTTCATTATGAATTATGTATTATTCTGTGTCCAGCAGTTTTGAAAATCTGGATCTGTAAACCGAATTTGGGACTGACTGTTTTCCATATTATTATAACTTATTTAATTCACTAGCAGCTGGAACGAGCAAGTTGTAAGTAAATAAATATAAGTCGTAAAATATGTCAAAACTTCGACAAACAATTTGCAATATAATAAACTGAATGAAATATGAACTATGTGGGTATAGAATACGCTTTGTTTAACAACAGGCGGAAAACAGGAGCGGCGGCGCCTGCGACTCATTCCTCAATTTATAATGATTGCGCTGATAGAGCGCCTACCACACATGGGTTAATTCAAATTTATGCACTTTACACAATATATTATACCTTTTTAAATTAAACCCAAGTGGTTTTAACTGTTATGAAGTGGCCAACATTCTCAACTATTCGCATTATATTTAAGAATAACTTCACCATTCATGAACAGTTAGAATACATTTTCTATTATTAGATACCATTCATAGACGGTTATCGATGATACATTCAAATATTTTATTTGAATGTATCGTCGATCGTTATTTTCATAATTTTAATAGAAATAACCCAAATTCTGTTTAAAAATAGCACGTTTATCTAAAACCCAACACAACCACTCAAACTATATACTGTAACTAGCTCCCCGGTGCCGGGTGTGATCGAGACCAGTTACTGTTCATACATTACATCTTGTCATAATTGTATTAACATGCGTACATTCAAATATTATAGAGTAATTTATATCGTGTGGTTTAAATACCAACTGAAACATTTTAAATATCCATGTATTATTTAAACGTATTATGATTTATCAAACTTTCGAAACATGTCATTTGATAATTTGCTTTTGCGATTACTAAATTTATTTTGTCAAGCTTTCATTATATTTTCTTAAGATTCGTTTCATAATATTATTCCGTAATATATTTAGACTATATTACACAAAACATTTTAAAACATATACAAACGGAGTTTAAAGAACAAAATATACAAAGGCTTATTGATAAAAACAATTTCTGACTAAAATAAAAAGTAAGGGATTGAGCGATTGAGAATAAATATAAATTAACATATAATAATATATATATATATATATATGTTATATACTATACATAAACAAACCTACATAACGACTCTTATATAAAATATAATCACTACATAACTCGTAGCGACAATGTTTAACTTGATTTGTGGTAATTAATTAGGAGAATTTTAAATGAATGCGAGGATTTTAAGGAACAGATGTCTGAAGGAAGCATATTTCAGAGATTTGTTATAAAACCTCGTCTGTGCAGTCGGCAGCATTCATTTATTATAGCTTCTTGAGTGGAGCTCCAGTTGACACGACCCTTCAGCACCAAAAAACAGAATCGTTCCTTTAAATAGCTCGGTGTTAGAGGATCGTAAATAAATATGTAGGTATAAAAGAATTTCGTATAGCCATTAAAGTTAGATACTGAAATCCCAAATATGGACTTCATTTACGTAGACTAAACATTTTTCATTTTGAAGCTGCTGACGCTTGTTGAACTATTCATCTAGAACGTCATTATAACAGCAATATGCTGGCAAAAGATGCTGACAATGTTTTAAAGACTGCAGCAGATATTATCCAACTCACTTCCCACTTGAAGGACTCGAAATAAAAGCAGATACTAAGATTAGTATTTTTATAAAATGAATAAATGTTTCCATAAGATTCCATTCCATTATTCATTCTCTGTCTACAAATAGTACGTTATTATTGACATGATGACAATTGGAAGAAGTTTCCAACAGCTTGACAAAATACAATGTAAATGTAGTGACAGGTGACTGGCGGCCAACATTCAAAAAAGTGTGATACCAATTGAAGCAGTACCTTACCTGTTTAGAAACAACTGTCTGAAAAAAAAGATAAAAATACGTACATATATATATAAATAATTTAGCAGATAAATATTCAGTTCACGTTACAGCGTTTTCAGATGTTGCTATTTTAAAAAATAAAATAAAAATAATATCTTTGATAATCTACTTCAAATATAAATTACTAATAAGACTACTAATGTACTGCATTCAAAAAAATACAATAAATTGAAAAATCTGAAAATCTAAATCTAATCTAAACATACGTATACCGAGAACTTCAGAACCAAAAAAGAAGCAACAGCCTCGTACTTGGTACGAAAGAAACATATTATTACACTGCAGGTTAGTACACTTAAGCTGGGAACCTCGTATAATAAGTTGTATATTCTGAAAGTTTATGTAACATACAACGAAGAGATAAAATATGATTTTTTGAGGTTACATGTCAAATTTATGAACTTAAAAAAATACTTTCAAGATTAGAGATTAAGAAAGTAAAACGTTGAAGTTAATATTTGTCTTTTTATCCTTCGCTTTGGAAAATGTGATTTTATTGAAATAAATACGATAGAAGTGTTTAGTTCGTCATTTTACGATTCACAACGCAGTATACACAATGTATTGTACGGTCAGAGACGGGTTATAATGAATTAATTAATAGTTTATACAGCAATAGAAAAGTTAATTAATGTCGGTGTTTTATGGCCCGGAGTAATTCATTAATATATTTTATGACCGACGGACCGACTAAGCAATTGTTATTAGATAGTAAAAGATACATTCCATTATTGGAGACAATTTGTTAAAATAAAGAGGAATGCTATAAAAAAATATGTTATTCTTTTTATCTTATTTATTTCTGTAATATAGATAACGAAAACAATATATTATTTTTATTAATTATGGATTTAAAGAAACTATCAGTATTATAACCAACAGGCAATATATAATTACAACGAGGACTAAAGATTCTCGACAAAATGCAGATTTTTAAGTGCTAACTAAATGAATACGACAACTGATATTCGCATTTATAATATACCCTTATAAAATTTGTTTAAAAATAGATGAATTTTAATTGAATTTTGTTACGAAAATTAAGACATAAACCAGACCTCATACAAAACGTCGATCAATACATTCATACATCCATGGCTGATTATGGAACGATCAATCTCTCGATTAATTTGCTTCATAAATATAATTAAACTATATGTAGAATTGACTCAATTAGGTATTATATATTTAAGCTCACTTACTAGCAACAAACAGTGTGCAAAACATCGAAACAGACACAACAACTGATCAAGAAGTTTTTAAATTTAAACGTCCGTGGACCATGATTATTCTATTTATATTTGTATTCACGTGGAATTAAATCGGAATGTGTCCAACTAGTTCACGCCGCGAACCCACCACGCTTAGAGCACATGAGTAAGAACCCCGAATGTGTTCGAAACTAGTCGGTCACATTCTTTTATATTTAAATATAATGATCAATAAGTTGTTGGGCTATTTCGTATATTTAAATTATATCTGTTATAACATTTTTATCGCCGTATAAAAAACAATCGTTTAAAAACATCAATATTATGTTTGTCTTAAACAAATAATGTGACGCAAATGTAAATAAACCGACTGAATAAATACTACTTAAAATTTTCATTGCCGCTGTTAAAGTGATAATTACCGGCTCAGTAAACAGTAACCCAAATGTGACTAGCATGTTAGTGAGACTGATGATGATCTTATATTTTATAAAAAAATATTCATATTTCCAATAACTCAATATCTGTTTTACACATTTTTTTACATAAGTAATTCATTAAATACTTGTTGGAATATATATTAGTGTATCATTTTAATTATAAATATAGCAATTCACCTTTCCAAGACATAAAATTAAATGTTCGTGTTACAAGTGTGAACTTTCCGAAGTAAATTTGTGTTCGAAAATTGTATTCGAAAAAAGTAAAAGATTCAGTATACGCCCCAAAATACTGCATTTTTGGACGGAATCCAATTAGTTTTTTCCTCGCTGTATATATAAAAAAATAGCAGGCACCAAAATTTGTGACCACAAACCGAAAACGATTAACTCGGTATAAAACATACTAACAAGAAAGACGATGCTTAAAGCCAGCGAAGATTATAAACTAAAGAAGACGACACTTCCTTTATTAAGTAAAAATATCACGTATGACTAGAAAATAATAATCTTTATGGTTTCCATCGCATCGATATCTTTTACAAATGTACGGAGCTAAAACTTCGTTACTACCAATCAAAGTTAAACTAGCGAAAAGTTAGAAAAGTGCTAATGAAATAAACCCTCTGAATTGGTTAACATTAATTTTTCTTTTTTCATTTATCAATTTTTAGTCCGAAATTGTATTGTAGTGTAGTATTTGACAGGTGGTAAATTGTTAGAAGGAGATGGACAGTTTTCGATACAAATGTTCAATTATAAATATGCAGTGATGCGACAACATCAAGAGTCATTAAGTGTTTGACGAAATATGAATGTTTTTGAACATCTGTTTTAGGAACGGAATTACAATTATACAGTTGGACTTAATGCGGTAAATGATCAATAAAATTAAGTGGATTTAAATGAAGCTTGATATTAAATGGCAATTATATATTAACTAATACTAACGTCATATTTGGAGAAACATCGAAAATATGTAATTTGATTGTGTTATTTTTATGATTAATGGGACAAATGGCATTGAAAGCTATGTAAGAAACAAACATACAATCGGATTAAAATATCATTATTGGTTGCTGTTCATTTCTGACGAATAGAACTCATCATTTAAAGCAGAAAGAAGAAAGAAGTACGAGAGATATAATTAAATGCTGTCCCGTGACATTAGTGCCCAAAATATTTCCCTGAGAGCTATGTAAACAATGCTTATACGTAAAACAAACACATTAGTTAGTATTTTGTATTTCAAAGCCTTAGAACAAATCAATTTAATGTTTCTTAGAACTTTATCGACATTCAAAAGAATTTATACGATAATTGGTACCGTTGTTTATATTTGGTAAGACAAATAAAATTCTTAATACGCGCTGAGAATTTTTCGATACGTACTTTGAACAAACATTTTTATATTCTTTAAATCTTATAATAGACCAAGACATATTGTCATTTGTTTATTATAAATAATTTATTGGGAATAATTTTGAAATTATGAATATTAATTCAATAAGATTACAGTGATTTATATTTTAAGATAAGATAAACTCTAAAAATGCATTGAAGTATTTAATTTCTTTTTTAAAAGACCTGTCTAAATCTTTTAATACATTAATTGTAGCTTTCTAATTGACACTTTGTGAGACAGTGTTGACATTTTAGAACAATGTATTTTGGCAACGTGAGACGAAGTGCAGAGTACACACTCTTGACATTCCTCTCTCTGTATTTGAGCGACGGAGAGAGAGGAGGCTGAACACTTATCTGATATTTACACACTGCACTATCATGACTGTAACACACCAACACTTTATTTACATATACTATGACGTTAACAAACCAATAAAACTTACGTTGTCATTACGTTACGTTACGGAACTTGAATGTTTATTGTTGTTTCTGGGATTAGTGTAATTCGTTTCAATACACTGCCTAGGTATGAGACACTTCATAGCACACATATTATATAAACACAGGTTTAAAACACGAATTCTGTAATAATGTAACAATTAGTGAATGTTATTTGAAATATAGTAAAATTAACACAATAACTATAAACATATTTTGATTTTATGCTTAAATCTATATTTTATATTATAATTTACCCCGAAAAAAAATATTGATAAGAATTAAAAGTATTATATACGATAACTGCTGGCAATAAGCTATAGCCATATTAAATTTCAACAAAATCCTGCTATTTTGAGTGATAAGAAAATAACCAAACAAACGTACAAAAGTGTGGTTCCGTGATTAATTTTGGCAATTAGATATAATCACCACAATAATTTCAAAAGTGGCACTCTTTGTAAATGCGTTTTTTTGGTATTCCTAATACTTTATTTTACATTTAATTTTCCTTTAGTCGTCGATAATAAATTGTGATTTTTGTGATTGCCTAATAAGGCTTTTAAAATGATCGCCTTGTTCCAGTTCAACTAAACGCTTAATAATTCATATACAATAGAATATTAAATGTATAAGATTATTAAGATTTATCAGATTAAGGTCACTCTTTAGTTCAATCAACAAGTTATTAACGAATTATTATTATAATTAACCAATCATAATCACTTTTATAAAAGCTTAACTTTTTGACACCAGATTAGTCGCTAGAGGCTAGTTAGTTGTCAACACAAGTCCGGTTTTAAAACTATTTATGAATATAAGCCAACTGTAGTTATAATTTTTATATAGAATGAATGATAAATTAATTTATAGATGCTTTTCCATCTCTGATATAGAGAGGAATAAAAGCTAACCTATATATACTGTTTATGATTTACAGTCCAATACAGTGAAGTCGATGTCGATATTAGATAAATGACTGCAGTCGTACGAGTCTACAGCTTTTCTGGTGGATGTATGACTTTAAAGGTTTGTATTTAATTTCTTTAAAAGTGATATTAATATCTTTTTAATGCTGAAATGGGATATTTCATAAAAAATATTGAAATCATGAAAAAAATAATATCGATTGTGTATAAAGCTTCTATTTTAAATAACGTCTTCATGTTAAAAGACAATATAGCTCGGTCGTAATTTATTAAAGTTTAAATAAGTTCAAACATTTGTATGATACACTTAAAACTGAATTCAGCTCTGTTGACTTCTTTGGACCAAAACGTTGGTTATACGAATATGGAATTATGAACTGACAAATACTAACAACGAAGAAGAGAAGAAAAGTCAAGCAAACTTTAATTTTTTTAAATATCTCCATAAAAATCCTTTGAAAGAAAACAGAGAAAACTTGATAATGTTCCAGTTCCTTTTCATATTTCTTTCGAATAAACTATAATGTAACTAAAATTTATATATCTCTTTAAATCCGTTTTACCTATTCAGTGATATTTTTCAACAGTTTCATTATATCAAAATCGTAGTTTTTGATCACAGAAGTATTCCGAGTTTGTTTAAAGAGTCTGTTTATTTGAACGTTCTCAAACACACTGCAATCTGTAACTAGGACGCCGACCGCGATCAGAAACATTCCGTAGAGTTCTCGCGCTTCATCTTACGATTTAAAAATTCAAATATTTATAATTACACTTCGTGTTACTTGAAAATATTTAATCTTCAACAAACCGACATTCGCATATATAATATTAGTTATTATAAACAATTGAAGTATAAGCTATTTAAAAAATCAAGAGACGCTTTGATGATACCTCGATGAGAAGACATGTGTTTTCATGTAGCTAAGATACTTATGATATTTCCAAAACTTCAAGAAATATAACGACTTTAATAAAATAAAAATATATATAAGAAATTTATTAATACATATCTTACATATAACTTTAATAAAATATTTAATCTGTGTAAAAACCGTTTCGTGGTGTATATTCAGCTATTGTCTAAAACAACCTTGACGAATTTAGTATTCTATCTTTATCGGAACGGAGGCGACATCTTTAAGGCTTTGTTTTAAAGTGTTTCTAATTTTGCAGTATAGAATAACATATGGTAGGATGAACCACAATTAACGTTTGATTTTATTTATAAACATTTTTGTTATATTAAGCCTATTTTTTTTATAACGTACAATGATAGATTCACTCACACGGCTAGGACTCGATTCTGCAACCTCTGGATACTGTCCCGTGGCTCTACCAACTGAGCTACCGTGACTTACCTATCTTGGTGTTTTTAGTATTCTATATATTACTGTCTTTATATATAATTCTGCTTATATAAGATAATAAACAGTTATAATGTTTCGAAGGTATGTCATTATTATTGCATATTGTAAATGAGTTTTTCAAGCACCTAAATATATATACTCTAAACTTATTTGAATTAAAATTCCTTTAGATTCGCTAAGTAGGCACACGATACACCGTTATAAGATTTACACAAACCGTCAACCGGATGATTGGTTGTTCATTAAACACGCCCTCACACCGAGCACCAGGAACCGGGAACCGTTTTTGTTCGTTCACTTCTTAGAATAGAGTCATCAAAGTCAGCTATTTCATTTACAACTGCTGTGAATAAAACAGCTGCTGCAGCTTGAGTGAGTGAGAGCATTAAGTTAGTTTTTATTTTCTTAACTAACTCATAATCCATACTGATATTATAAATGCCAAAATATTGGTATAAATACTATTAAATATTATTGGTCTCGAACAGAATTTATTTGGTATTTCCATATCACGTATGTATATTTAAAATTATTTACAAACTAAATAGCTTTATATATTATATATAAATCTAAATTCATCAACAAGATCAAGGCTCGAATGTGTCGTAGATTCGAGTCTTGATCTTTTTGGTTACCTTCTCCGTCGCTCTGCCAACAGCTATTGGTTTGATCTTCAGCCAAACTCTGGTGTGTGGAAAAGCATTTTGTGGTTGCTGAGAAAAAATCACGTATTCATCTCACCCATAATTATCCAAAAGTCTGAATTTTAGATTCTTAAAATGTACTCGACATTGTTTCTTCCGTAACATTGTATAAGTGCGAGCTGATCTCTCACTTAAACCAATAAATAAAGAGTCCAACTTACTTATATTTAACAACTGAATGTAAGTTAAATCGGTGTTTTTACATTTTACATTTTAAATCTTAATGAACTTGACTGTTTTAGTTTAGTTGTTGTCAAGCAATATGTTTCAAGTTAACATACAAAATATATCATACCTAAGAGGATCCTGAAACTCATGAATTTAATTCATAGTCACTATTTAGCCTACTTATAGATTTTTTTCATTAGTCTAGACGATAGTTGAAAAGGTAATGCATAAACTCTCCCACACTATTTTAAATATTAAAAATATGTTTAGTTTTTTTATTTTTAACAGTTTTGAAAAAAAAATTAAATGGTTTTTATTTATTATAATATTACTATACAAAACAATGTAAATACTATTTATTTTAAGAATTTTTATATTTTTGACAACGTCTGTAACATTATAACAAGTTGGTAAAAAATATATAAAAGAAGGTAAAAAGAAATCTTGTTAAAAAATTGTACGCCCGACTGATTCTCAATTAAAAAGGAGCTATCCAATATATTTCCTGGCAGACTCAAGGGGATGGGAAGCCGGAGAACGAGAGCGACGAAGAATACAAAACGTATTTAAATTACTGTAATATATGGAAATAAATTAATTTCAATTTATATGTTATGGCAAATATTTAAAAATATATATAATATGTTTAAACTGACTTGTTCAGTAAAGGTTACAACTACAAACATCTAAAATTCGATATTGAATCAAAAATATTGGATAGATATTCAAAAATAAAAGTGAGACATAATTTTTATTTCGTATTTTTATTTTACATAACCTAACTTGGGAAATAATGGCTTTGAAGGGACCTTACCCCCCCACAGGTGTTTTTATACAAAAGATCGTTCTTCCTTCCATCCTTCACTGTAATGTAATATATTATCACGCTAAGTTTTACTGTATTCTGCTTAACAGTTTATGTGATTAATGGAAACAGACATACATATCTTAATATTAATGATACGATTTTTTATACGCAAACGAAAAGTAAGGGAAAGCTTTAATTTATAGTTGAAAATATATTGATATCCACCAGACCTCATACAACGCGTCGATCAATGTGACAACGTGACATATTCCTAACACTAATATGGACTCTACTATAGCTCGCTCGATTGAATTGCATCATAAAATTTAACGAGGAATATCTCCAAGTATAATGTATTATTTATGCAAAATGTTTATCTAAAAATTTCTTGTTTGCAGTAGAGAATAAGGTCGATTGACGGACGGACATAATATTGAATTATAATATGTACTACATGAATGAGTTTATTAATAAATCTATTGTAGTAGCATAGTTTTTTTCTCTTTATTATTATTCATGTTAGTTTATGTATGCAATTCGTTATATTTGAATGCTTTTAAATTTTCAGTTAGCCTATCGAATCTTTTTTCGGTAATAAGTTTTCAATTGGTATCGTCTCTATTCCGATCAATACGGTTTATAATACAGTATGCTAATTTCATCGAAGCAGCTCAATTGGCTGAGCGACTGGACGATATTCCAGAGGTCGCATGTAAGTAATGCCTACAGTACAACTCCAACATAACAAATCACAAAGTTAAACTGAGGTTAAACCTAAACGTATTTTTAAAACTGTTTAATTCTCTCTATACTTTTTACTTTTCTCTATACTTTTTACTTTTCTCTATACTTTTTCTTCACAGAAGCTTATTCACTATATTTGCTGAAGAGTGACTGATCACTCATTTGTGTTAACACACTGATATGCATTAAAGTATTAACTCAATATAGTAATTAAAATGTTACTGTGGAGTAGATTAATTTATTCATAATACAATAATATAATAAACTAAGATTTAAAAATAAATAAACCATTTTAACGCTATAACGGCCAGCTGAGCTCGTTTCTGAATTCGAACGACCCTTACATTATAGTTTTCAGAAAACACCACCAGTGGTAGAGAGTTCTAAAGTTTTCTAGTCCTCATACTGAATATTGAATTTAAATGCTTTGTGCGAGATGTTGGTACTTCCACCGTCAATCCGTGTCTACCTGCCAAATTTCTACATTAGTTTGGTCATGAAATGGGGGAGATGAATTATGCAACTCCGTTACACACTCCTGTGTGTGCAAGGTCAGGAGTTTTTTCTTAATGAGTATGCACCTACCTCTTGGCTCGTCTCTCATTGATTTCAACGCCTCTAGCTTGCATTTTGGTGAACCTTCCCAAAGTTGCTCACAGTACTCCATGCACGATCAAACTTGTGCTTTATATAATGTTAGTAACATATTCTGGCTTGAAGACCCGATACACCTTCGATAGAATACAGAGCTTTTTGGCAGTCAATTGAGGTCAATAAAGGAACCAAAGTTGAAAGACGAGATAAGTGTGACACCAAGAAGGTAACGACGGCCAACTAAGGTAGGTGGCTGACACCTCGAACGGTCGTAATCCATATCACTCATCCAACCATGACGCATTATAACACCGATGCAATGTCGGCAATTATAGGAAATAAATCTAAAACATCATTAAAATTCGAAATAAAATGTAAACTCTACCAGAGTACATATATACCGCTATATAAATTAGAAAAGCTGTTTTGCCTAGTTTCTAAGAAATTGCCTTCGCTTGATCAATCCATTAAATATTATTTCGTATAAATAAACATTTAATAAAACCCAATCATTGATTCATTGCTTGATTAACGCTCTTACACCCGAACTAATCTTGTTACTTACTAAAATTGAATTATCAAAGTCAGCTATTTCTTTCACAATAGCACGAGTGAATTGTCAAAGGAAGTTAAAGAGTATTGGTAATACCATTTGTAACAAAAAAAATTGTATAGAATAATTGTATATCGTTAGAAAAATACCTTAAAACTTTACTCCTTACAGGAAGTCAGGGGTTTGCTATAAAAATATCTTCAATGTAGGGAGGAAGTATGTTAAGAGTTCCCCTTACGAGACAAATATTTATCCAAAACTGAAGTGGATTATATTATATACTTTGTTGGCAATAAACTCAGTTTAGTAAGTTAAATAAATAATAAGAAAATGCTAAATGAACTATAAAAAGGGAAGCAGAAATTCCTATATGTTTGTGTATAAATTGTACTCCTTTTATTTATTTATATTTTATTCTCAGCATTATGTAAGATTGGTATTAAAAATAAGGCCGACTGTTACATTTAATTATTTTGGATGCTTCTAAAATATTACTTAATTTTTTTATAATTTAATTTGAAATTTGCAAACATTTATATGTAATGTGTATAAAATACCGCTTATTACATATTATGTGCAGCTCTAAGATGGTATTTGACTTGAATAGTTCATGCGACCTACAAACATATACGAAATAAAATTATGCAAGAAAGAAAAAGTCATAGCGAGTAATAAAATACACTTATAACTTTATTACGAATATTTTACAAAGAAACAAAAACAGCAACATAACAGTGTATTCTAACTTTTACAGTGAATTGTATGTATACTTTAAACAGGCTTACCACAATATCCGTCAATTATCATTCATTCGTTCATTCATTCAACCGAACTCAAATGGAGTTTTGTATCCATACTACGTTTTTTGCTATAAAGTTGTTAAAGACTATAGACTACTTGATATTATTAGTTTATTATCTTCCTGTTTTATTGAAACGAGAATGTTGTTCAATCCCTATATTATATAGTAAAGTAATACATAGTTTGTAGCGCAATAACATTACTAATAAGGCCAATTTAGAAACATGGGGCAAAACCTACAAAAATTCTATATTATAATATATATAATAATTAAAGGGGTTTTGTTTTATATACTATATTTCGACTTATTGAAAATAAGCAATATTTTTATATTAAAAATGTCGTTTACCATTACTATTATATTTATATTTACCCGGCTGTATTCACGTAGAATTAAATCAGAATGTGACTGACTAGTTTCGAACCCATTCGGGGTTCTTATTCATGAGCTCTGAGCGTGGCGGATTCGCGGCGTGATCTGGCGGGCCAGCATATAAAAAAATATAATAAGCAATATTTATTAGTATAAAAAAAAATACAAAATTCTTAAGTTGTCATATTTGATTACAAAACAAATGTGTTTACTTATACTTAGATAACATGTGTTCTAATAAAATATTAAAATTATCATGGAATGTATTAAAGTAATAAGAGACGAATAAATAAATATTTAAACATGTTGTACTTTTAGTGATCACGAGTAGAGTACGATATTAGTGCGGAATAGCTCTTGAAGTAATTTAAAATAATATCTGTGTTGAGAAATAAATTGGTTTTAAATTGAACTCCAGTAATACTCGTATTATTTCTACAACCTCGCATTCCTTTTCAGGCGCCAGTTATGTCATAAATATATACGCTAGAATAATTTGGAAATAGATAAAGGTTTAAAACACGTTTTTATTAACAGGATCAATATTTTAACAAAAAATGACATTCATAATTATGCTGAAATTTTATAAATGTCTCAATACAGGTTCCAAGATACATCAATTCAAGTTCAATTTAAGATACGTCATTTTTTTTTAACATTTAGAAAAGCACTAACTTAAACGATAGGAAAAAAATATATTTACAAATAAAACTTAAATTGATTGATAAATTTGGTATAAATTAAAAAAAAAAATAATCTGTTATCTTTTATATAAAACGTAATAGTATACCTACCACCACTTATACATATAATAGCGTGTATGTTTGTACGTCAGCTTGCGCTGGGAAAGCTTTTAATATTCAGTTGACTTCGTACTCTCCGCTGAGAAGCACGTCACCGTCCTCGAGACTTAATAGAACCGCGTGTACAAACTGCTCAGTGTATTGAATGTGGTGAAAAAGTTTAATATAATAATAAATTATAATATTATGAATTAACTATCCTTTAATGAACGTGATAGTGTAGAGATTCGTTTTATATTTAGCAGTCATTAAGATTGGTTATGTTATATGTAAGTTAATATTATTTACAGTTTTGATTATTTCTGACATGCTTTTAAAATAATTTTAATTACAAAATATTAACATACTCTACTCACAAGTTATAGGAAATAGAATCAATGGAAGCTGATAAAGTAAACAATCTAGTTCAGTATTACTGAACTTTTTGAACCGAGAGCGCCAATAAACACTCTGGAAGTAACGACAGTGAAATAACATATGTGAAATTGACTACAAGTTCGTAATTTCCAAACCTCTCCATCATCAGCATATTTATTAGTATTATAATAAGACTTAGATATGATAAGAGTATAATGAAAGCTTAATTTTCTTTTATCGATCTATTGGTGAAAAATTTTGGCAATTTATTGTAAAAACAAAGTCCATTACCCAAAAAATTACTTTTTTGTTCAGTGACTCTACATTTTCAAAGTAATATTTTGTAATTATCTAATATTTATATTAAGCAAGTCACATTGCACATTTAATTTTTGCGATTATTATTTTTTTAATATATATCGATGTAAGATGGAAGCGTCACTCTTGCAGCATCTTAAGAAAGTTTTAAGGAACCCCCAAGGAGTCATGTTAAATGTATCTCGTACTGCTCTCTTTCGTACAATAACAATTGATTTTACATCTGTCTCTTATCCCCAGAGCGGATACCGTAATACGTACAAATTACAAATTATTACCGGGCCTGTGTTATAAGTATTGATATATTTAAAAATATATATACATGGTTACTGTATTTAATGAGTATTTATTTAATTTGTTATTAAGATTATTATTAAGATATGCATACTGGGAGCTATGTTGTTTATAAAGAATATACCGTGATTGTATTATAGGTTTTAATCCATGTACCTGGCGAGTGGTCAAACTGGAGTCATAGTATAAGTCGAAGATGGAAAAACGAAGAAGTTACCAAAAATAACTTAATTAAGAGATCTCTGTGCTCATTCTCTAATAAATAGTGGGTGAACTATAACTCCTTAGAGTATTTGAAATTATCAGTTATAATTAGTAGGTTACAAATGTATCACTTCGTGATATCACTTCGTGAACTTATGGTTAGTGTAGATACGTGACTATGTATGATTTTAGGTAGGAAGTATGTACGCATACGATATCCCGCTGTGCCAACTATTATACAGGCGATAAGTTCAACAGATTTTAAGTGACTAAGACTTTTATAATAAATTACATTAATATTGATTGCTTTTCTTTCTTAGTTTTTTTAAATTAAAATTATATTGTAATTTGTAAAACTATATTTACATAAATTTAAGCATATTTTGAAACCGCAGTAGCTAACGGTGTACTTTCTTATCATTTAAATATTATTTTAATATGTTAGAGTTATGTGCTTTGTAATGAATACACCAACCACTGTAATATATATATACTACTCGTATATACTTCACTAGACATTCGTCTCACAGTTTTCTCTGAAGAGTGACTGAAGTGACCTGACTGACCACTCATCTGTATTAGCACAGAGATGTGACGAGACATATTGTTTTTGTTTACTAACAAAAAACGTAGCAATTAATTAGTTTAATTTATATATAATGCTATTAAAATCCAAGTCTTCAATCTTAACACATGGAAAATAAAACAAAAAATTTACTAATTTACAATCAATATTAAAAAAAAGTCTAAATAAATAAGTAAAAAACATATACGATAATACACAGACAGATCGATGGACGGACGTTTTATATATGTAATTATATATTTATAGAGATGCTAAATATTCACGAATGGGGTGGGGGGGGTTTTCATTACAAAGGGGGTAATAATACCACGATGGAGCCAATAGACGCAATAATCTAGTATTGTAATATAATGCATATAAAATCATACAATTTTAATAACATTAGAGTTTGTTTCGATAATAATTTTGACAGTAAATATATTCCCATACGTATACAAAAATACAATGCTTTTTCGAATATTTTCAAAGCAATTACTTTTTTCCCGATCAATCAATTAGATATTATTTAGTATGACCACATATCAACTTGAGTATTAAGATTTATTCAAACTCAACCCGATGATATATTGTTCAATAAACACGCCTTTGCACTCAAAACCGTTCTTGTTCAGTAGCTTCTTGGAAACCATCAAAATCAGCTATTTCATTCACAATAGCAGGAGTGAATTAATAAAGAAAGATGAAGGATATTAGTAAAAAATAATTGTGTAGGAAAATAAAAAGTTATAAAATAATATGTCGTAGAAAAATTATCATAACACTTTTCTCCTATGAGGAAGTCAAGTGTTTAATCAAGAAATGTTTCTAATGTAATGAGAAAATATGTTAAGAGTTCCTTTTACGAGCTGGTCCAGGTCCATCATAAAGTTGAATATACAATATACTTTATTTGAAGTACACTCAGCTATCTGTTAAGCAAATAATAGGAAAATGCTAAAAGCACTATAAAAGCGTGAAAAAGTTTAATGGAAATATCTAATCCGTTAACAGCAAAAAATCTTTTACAACTATATATTTTTTAAATATAAATTTCTTTTCCTTTATTTATCTTTACTGACAAGAACTGAAGTACAATTTACTTCTTGTTTCAAACTTAGTTCATTTGTGCTATATGTTATATTTTATTATTTATATATCATGTTTTCCTTTATTTATATTGTGTTTTTGCAGGGCCTGCAAAAACTTTAACATCAGAAACAGAAACCAAGCCACGTGTACGACCCTTCTAAAAAGAATCTTTTTAGTTTTCCTGCTTTATTGACCGTTTCATTTCAAAAGTGTATTTAAAGTTGGAAATTCCTAACTCTTTTTTGGTATTATCACAAGATCACATTTAAACATTCATCTTAATATTGTATCTTAAATACCGCTTTGTATATACATTTGATAAGTTGACATTTGACCTGAATCCTTGTGACCTACAAACATATGAAATAAAAGTCATTTTAATATGTTAATAGAAAAAGAGTAAAAGTTAAACTCCTGACATTTTATTATGAATAGTGTACAAAGAAAAAACTTTAACATCTACATTCAATTGTATATATACTGTAAGAAGACTGCACAATATCCTTCAATTAGCATTCAATCAATCAATCAATTAATTAATGAATCAATACTTTAAAAAGGACATAACGACAGACATAGTTGGCGTTATATTTTTACTTAGTATTCATACAATATGTTCTGCTGTTGAAGAGTTAACTTAAAATGTTTTGCTTTTTCTACCAAATTAAATTAATTAATATTTAACATGTTTTTCTTAAACCACATAACACTCTTCTATTGTCAATTCACACATACCTACAGTAGTTACATAGTATATACATAATATATAAATCGCAGTAGTTAAACCGCATATTGTAGACAAAATAAAGCAAGTGCGTATTAAAGAGGCGTATATTATCATATAATATATTTGAGCTTTTTAATAATATTATTAAGATAATTCGGCCAGCTAATGTAGGCAATATCAATGTTAATTAAAGATATATTAAAATTATAATAAATTATAAAAGACAAATATTGAATTTATCATGCAGTTAATAAAAATCATAGGAACAACATATAAATAAAAACCTTTACGCATTGTGCTTTCAGTAAAGACGTATAGTGTGTAATCTTAACTAACGGTATAACTGCACACTACACTACAATTTAAATTCATGTCTGTCTTGAGAAATAATTCGTTTTAAATTGAACTCCAGTAATATTATTTCAACAACCTCGCATTCCTTTTCAGGCGCCAGTTATGTCATAAATATATGGACTAGAACAATTTGGAAATAGATAAAGTTCTAAATTACAGTTTTAACAAAATATGACATTCATAGACATATGAAATAATTATTTTATTTTTATTTATTTATAGCACTTTATTGCACACTAAATATGAAATTAAAAAAAATTAGAACAACAAATTAAAGATGGTATATAAAATTTGATATAAATGTGGCCTTATCACCAAAAGTGATCTCTTACATACAACCCATAAATTAAAGGATTGGCCAAGCTACAATTAATTGTTGTATCTTGGCCAGTTATTCAATAATTATCCGTTGTAGCTTGGCCAGTCATTCAATAATTTTCTGTTGTACCTTGGTCAGTCATTCAATAATTATCTGTTGTAGCTTGGCCAGTCATTCAATAATTATTCGTTGTAGTTTGGCCAGTCATTCAATAATTATCAGTTGTAGCTTGGTCAGTAATTCATTAATTATCTGTTGTAGCTTGGCCAATCATTCAATAACTATCCGTTGTAGCTTGGCCAGTCATTAAATAATTATCTGTTGTAGCTTGGCCAGTCATTTGAAGTGAAAATGCCGGAATCAGACTGATGATGACTGATGACGAAAGCTTTAAAACACGTCAACTAAAATAAATATAGAAATACGTCGAAGAGTAAAAATAGGTGGTAAGAACTAAAATTATTTCTACGTGAAATTTAAATCGCTTGAAAAGCTTGTAGTGAACATTTGAAAAGGTGATTTTTCTATCAAACATTATAATATACTTATCGCCGCTTATATAAATAATAATGTGTATGTTTGTACGTAAGCTTGTTCCGCAAAAGCTTTTACCATTTAGTTGATATCTTACTCTCCGCTGAGATACACGTCAATATTCGTTGAAAACTTAATAGAATCGCGTATACATTCTGTTCAGTGAGTTGAATATTGCGAAAATGTTTTGAGATTAGTTTTATATTTAGCAGTGAGTAAGACTTTATTATTTATACGTAAGTTATAATAATAATAAGGATGACATTTTAATTGATAAGTTTTGCAATAAGATATATTATTCTAGTCAAATACGAAAAAAGTTTATTTATTAATACTCTGAGTAAGACATAATAAACTAACAACAAAGCAAACATATCTGTTACAATAAATATATTAAAGTAAACAGTCTAGTTCACACAGCAATTTGCTATTATAGAATTAATAAAATATATAAAACAATGATCAGAGACGATAATAAATATATTTATCATCTTATCAAACTTTTAAAATAGTCTTTTTATTTCTATTATCAAATTAAAGACGTCTAGAGAAATGAATAGGTGTAAATTTCACATTAAACAAAGTAAATAATATTTTAATTGGAATTTAAAGTAATATTTTTTTAAGATTTTTTTTTATTGGGTGCATTCGGATTAAATGTATATAAAAATATACGAATTACTCACATTTTTAATAAGAAAAGTACTTTTTAAACTGAAAGAAAATAAAATCAAAACTAAAATGTTTCTCTTAACTTTGTCATCGTTATCACGGTATGCACTTTATACATATTCTAGAATATTTGCAATATAATATTTTCCAGAGTACTTTATACAGACTTAATTTGTCATGTATGTTAAATTTGTATTTTTGCATTTAAAGATATTGTTAAGATTTAAGATTTAAGCTCGATGCTTTAAATTATTTACAGGAGTAGTAGTTGTGTGACTTATCTTAGCTTCTCGTGTAGCAATCTTCTTCATTGTTGACACTTTACTGTATTCAATATTTTTTAATAAGCCATTAAATAATATTTTCTACTAAGCAAATAATTTATATGATGATTATAATACAATCAAACATGACACCTGCCATTTTATATCTAATAATTATTTCATATAAGATAAATTTAATTTTTATTTTTATATAGTTGTAGTTATTTATTTCATGACGCAAAAAAGGCGGGTAGGATTTTGAAGAAATTTTAGTATATTATTGTTGAAGTAAACAAAAGTATCAAAACTCATCAATCTGATTTGTGCTATAATTATAAAAAAAGAAAGGAGACGAGAGAAGATGAACTAACTGGAAGTAACTAATAGAAGATAAAATGATAAGATATAAAGTAAACATCACAATCATCATCGCGAACTATACTAAATATAAATGTACTAAATATATATATATATTTTAAATAGCAGTTATATTCTGTCAGAAATGGTCGTCACTCCTAACTAACTCATTAATTTTCCAATGAAGATGCGTCTGAGATCAAAACTTTGAAGGCACATGAGAAATGTTTTAAATGGTCAATTAATTATAAAAACATATCTGATGACCTCTCTGGGATCATGACCTCTCTGAACATCACGTTCAGGGAGGTCTTAAGAATTAATGTCTTTTTCAGAATATATTTTCTTTAGGAATTTGGTAGATCTACAATCAAAGCTAAAAATTCCTTTAACAAAAATAGTCTTCAATTTTAAATTATAATAGAATGTAAAATAAACCGGGCAGGGATTCGAACTCGCGAAACCCTCTGGACAACTGTCCCGTCGCTCTACCAATTGAGCTACAGTATCGCTGCCAGACTCGATAAATTAAGCACTGTACTCGTATATATATTCGTCTTTATCGGGACGGGAATCCTAACCAATATTTCTAACATTGCAGCAGTTTATAACAGTGTTGTAACATCCAAAAAATATATTTATTTTAAAATATAATACCAGATGCCTTAAAAGGAAACTATAGAACCAAATAGCATTAAGTTGTCATAAAAATAGTTCATTACGGATAATAAATAGTAAATAATAAATATTACATCATTTTTTCATAAAGTTATTTAAAATAAAAAAAATCATATCTACCACAGAACTATACTATTACTTCATATGTAGAGTATATTTCTATTAATTTACGTTAAATATAATTATCTTATAATATACGACAACAATTAACTTTATTTACGACATTATTTTAATATTATATCACCTAATTATAAACCTATAACTATGTATTGAATGACCCTATAACAAATTGATAAATACATTCTAAAGATCTAATAGATATGAAACTTGTTCTAAATACATTTTAAATTCTTTAATGTTATCTGTAATCTATACGACTAATCTCGGCTTGGAATTTATAAATAGTTTAAGAATATTTATTTCAAACTTCTATAATTCAATAATTCATTTCAAAAATAAGAAACAAAAGTTTGTTTACTTATTTATTCAAAGACAAATCTAATAAGTCGTTATAAATGTATATATATAAGTACTTATATGTATGTATATCCTTGCCCTGGAAAATACAACTATAGTGATATTTATTTTGTAAGAATACATGCTCGACTTTTAAGTATAATATTGAGCTTGAATGTATCGTAAATTTTCTGAGACTAATTATTCAAAATCTCTTTTTTAGAAATGAGATAAACAATTCAATTTATAATACAAAACTTAAGTGTCAATTTTATATTTCAGGTGTCTGATAAATGGGAAAATTGACTGCACTCGTCTTCTACTACTCGTTACTAGGAACAAAGGTACAGCTTACAGTTATATTATTAATTAATCTTAAGGAATTAAGATAAAAATATAAAACTACCACCATACATATTGCATCGCATAGATCACATGTGCGTGGAATAATGCTGACTGCATCGCTGGGAATGAATATGACATTCACACATAAGGGAATGTACCCATACTACGTGACCCGTTTTGGGAGGTAGAGGGTTTTTAACTCTTGGTCTCTTTCTTAGGTTTTCGTCACGTAGTTATATTTTTTTTCCTTGTTGTTATATGTACGCATTCTGCCCGTCACGCGGCAAGTGCCGTGACGGGCAGCCGACAACATGAGCCAAAATATATATTTTCTTTTGAATTAATACCTACTTAATATACTTTTAAATAACTTATATCCATAAAGATAAAGAGCTGATATCCAGGTCGTTAATACATACAACCAGTGGTCATGTGTTCAACCACATGACCGCTGGTACAATGGCCGGAGTTGCGGCCGCCGCGCCAGTTAGTATAAAATAGCTTATACTTTTGCGAAAAATAAAAAAAATAAATCATAAAACTTTCAGATGTCCTCAATTTTAGTCGAATTAGATTCGAAATGAATGTAAAAAAAAGAAAAAGTTATATGTACATCAATCAGGATCATTTAGCTAAACCAATCTCTGATAATACGAAAAAGCTTTCTCTGTCGTAGGGTCAGACATGACGTTTTCTTCCAATACCAATTTTCTGGGCGGGATTGTAAGTCAATATCGTTGACCTTTTTGGCTTTTTTTTAGATTTCAGGTTTGTTTTGACCCTCTGAGATGGATATGAGGGTCAGTTTTAACAAGTCTCACTGCACTAGTTCTTATAGAATAGTGTTAGTGAATTAATTTAAGAATATTAGTGGGGCTTTTGAATAAAATCAAGGTTGAGCATAACTTTCTTATGAAATAATAAAATCCGCACTGCAGCGTCGTTATATACTTGGCTTCTTTCACTTTTGTAAATAAACTTGTTTTTCAATTGGGTGACTTGTTTAAATTTTCAACTAAATGTAAATACAAATATAAATTTAAAGAGTATCGACCAAAATATTCCAACTAAAATGCAAAAAATATAAAAATGTACTTTTTTTTTTAGCCGACATAGCTGAGTATTTCGAATTAGAATATTTAGATATTTGAATTAATTATAAAAATATATCAATATAAAAAAGATTTTCTATTTTATAATGTTTCTGAGGAATTCAGTTTCAAAAAAGAAAAGTGATAAGTGTTATATATACATATACTCGTATATTTACATAATTTTAAAACTGCGTGATTTTATCTGAAAAACATATAACGTTTATTTCAGATTAATATCTGATATTAAATTACATTTATTATCATTAATCTGCCGAAATTAAATTGCTGATATACTTCGTACTTCGTTAAGTTTACTGAAGAAGATAGATCGTTATGAAGACAGCACAATGTGCTTTGAGAATGTATAAAGATTTGATTTTCTGATCCGTTCTATTGATGGGTTTACATAGTCGTCTCGAGTACATACATTTCTAGATTTGATGAGAGGACGCTCCGGGACAGAGTCGGTTTTGGAAAGTAGCTGGTTGAAAGGACATGCTTGTTGGAAACTGAGATGAGGAAGAGGAAGAACACTACCCCAATGTGAGACTGACGGTTCGTTGATGAGCTTTCAAATTACGAGTACCTACTTGAGTAATAATTTTTATTTGGGACACCGGTCTTCTCATTATATTAAGCTTCATAATGGAACCTACGCTATTCAAATTAATTAAAGCTGAAACTACGAAGAGTCACCGATGAAGAGCTCTACGTCATATATATACGCAGTCATTGGTGTCATGGTTCTCATTTTTTAAATATAGTTAGTTATTGCAAATCGCAGTTTATATTTTTTTCAAAGAATTTTCAGTTGCCAGAGTTGAATGCAGTGTATTGGGATGTTATGAGATAGTGTACCAAGGATACCATTTTGTCTTTACGTCAAAGTACAATGCCTTTGAGTCAAAGAGATATTTTTTATATTAGTTTATATTAATATAAAATTTGCTGATACCACAAATTATAATAAATATTCTGTTTAAATTAGCCTAAGGAAGTTTAAATGGCGGTTCTGTTTGGTGTTGCATCTAAACGATTTAACAAATACGTTAAAAAAATATTTATAATATTAAGAAATACAAACGTGACAGTATCTTTCTTGATTTATTATATTAGTTAAGAGTATAATGAATTACAATCCCTGGAGCTATTTCAACCCTGTGTAAATAATTAAAAGCTATATTTTATTTTAGACCACCTGATGCTAAATACTGTTGTCTAAGAATATCTGCAACAATAGGCTTAAGAAAGAGGCTTAAGGAGGACAGGGAGGGGGGAGTGAAATGAAGAACAAGGAGGCAGCAGTTCAGGAAGGGAGGGGTATTGCTAATCTGGCGCTATTATTCACCTAACGGAACTCAATATAATAGCTAATTAGAGGACAATCTTCTGTGGACGATGATACAGTCCCTCAAGCAGCTGCAGACTATTGTTTAAAGCTAAGCTCTAACAACTGCTCTAAGCTATGCAACAATATAATAAATAAATTGTTACTATAATAATATACAAACATTTGAATTAAATTCTTTTGAATGTCATTGTTTCTGACCTACCTACAGCCCCCCCCCCCCTCCCCCCTCGACAATCATTCTGTCTCGGCAGCCGTTCATCTATATCATTCTCATCTCTCTTCGCTGTGTTATATGTCATTATATCAAACTAGTCTCACCAATGTATAGAAATGTCATTATTTTATACCTGAAAGCTGTTCCTTTACGCTCCAATAAGACTTATTACATAATGGTGAAATCAGTCTTCCTTAACTATATCACTTAGCTCAGTTAATGGTCGAGTATTGAACTAACTACACCTTCTCTATATCTTGTACATTTCAACAAAACCAATTAATATTTTTTATAACATGTGGTAGTTGTTCTATTTAGTGTTTTTTTTATGTTATAATGTAACCCTTTAGATAGCAATTTAAGGGAATTCGTTTTTTTATATTAAATAAAACAGTAATTGTTAAAATATTGTAAAGAATTTCACAACTTAGGCCTTAAATTCAACAAGATATTTCAGTTAGTAGACTGACGAGGATGACAACGGGATGATTGATTATTATTTATTTTTAACTGGAGATAATACAAGTCCATTAGATTTAGATGACAAACGATATGAGAAAAATGAAAGGTTTTATTTATAAGTATATAGTAAATATTTATATGAACAATATCTTTTTTAATATAAAATATATTTTAAAAACTTTTTAAGTATTCACTAGTAGGTAATACATTTTAATTATTATAAAATATTTAATTTATGAACGATCTCATTAATTATGTTTTTAACTAATACAGTAAACATTAATCTCTTTTTTCTTTTCGGAATAAAATGTCGTTTTCCTTTCAATATAAACCAATTATAGGCCAATTCAGATTTTGAATAAATAAAATAACTTCTTAAACTACACTCTCCTAATAATAACTTCTACAGAAAAGGTAATGTAATTGAAAATAATAATATACATGGCAGTCAATAATCCTCTGACGAGCGCAGCAACGTTTACTTGTGTATTTTAAATTGTGATATAAGATTATTATACAAACAAAATATACAACTATTACTTATTGATAGGTTTGATGTATGTAGGAGATAAATAATATTTCACATTTGTTATGTGGTAAAAGGTATACAATGCTTTATATTTCATTTATTAAACGATATGCCAGGTGTATATGACCAAGCGTAGTCTAACACGTACTAGTCTAAAGACTTCACGAGGGCTATCTTCGCGTTGGGACCTGGGGCGGTTATATGATTACAAGTGCATTAATATATTTCAATGTTGGCAAGCTAGGGGACATCGTACTGATTTAAGCTCTTGCATTTTGAAGTATCATATTTAATTTAATAAGAGTAAACTAAGTGTTTAAAGTAAAAATATCAATTTTATTTATTGATGATGTATTCATTTTTAACTAACTTCGAACGAATCATTTTTGATCGACAAATCAGCATAGCCGTCTTATTTTACCCACGAGTGTTACTAAATGCGTTGCAGGAATCCGTTGATGATTCGTTCAATAATCGACACTCGACCGGAACGTCTCTAAATACCCTTCGTCGCACTTTTGCTTGCCGAGGCTTGGAAAGGAATAAACAATATCGATTTTAATCAGATATAAATGTAATACACATCGTTTGAGTGCTCGTTAGTATCACAAACATACAATCACGCTGTATAACGAGCTGTTAGTCCGCGCGGCGTTTACAACAAAAGACAATCACCGACGCATCGTCCAAACACCTGGAATGGACGTTTACTTTAAATGAACTCGCCTTTATTTAAGAACTTCTGTATTTCTTAGCTAAGTATAACAATCGTGCTTTTATCTACGTACTTTAAATTTACGACGTACTTATTCAATACATATTTGTTGCATCATGAACAAAAATAACCTACGACAAAGGCTTTTTTAACATTTAAAAGAAAACAGATCGTAAAGTAAAAAATATTCCATTAGGTTTCGGAGACACTGCACTATTGTAATTATTTTATCGACATCACCCGGCCCTTTAGTTTAATTGTAATATATAAATATAGGTATATAAATCATGTTTGTAGAAAATTCAACATCATACTGTCTTAAAAGCAGAAACATAGAGTAGTTTTATGCTTCTTATACATATATTATTTTAGGTTTCGTTTACTTCGTAATCAAAGCATTTTCCTTCTGCTAAAGGGGATAATTGGACGGCCATTTTATACAAATATAAACGTCTATTACCTCCCTGACCTTTAACGTTATAACCGACTCTTAACACGTACCTGAGCTGCGCTGGGGACAATAATGGTAGGTGCTCTAACTGACGTATTATTTTAAGTAGTTTTGTTCATACTTATTAGTTTAAATATTTATGTGTCTCTGTGAATTTAGCATTCTTTATATGTCCGTCTTTTATCAGTGGTGGTTTATAAGATTGTATGTTGTTTTTAACATTGAAGTAGAGTTGAATATTTTTATTGAAAATATACCACAAAAAAATGGTAGAGCGATGAGACGAACTCTTTAAATTTAAAACTCAGTAAAATAAATAATTTAAAACAGTTATAGACTGAAATAAATGAATGTTTTAATGTGTTATCGATACAAACTATGAAATTATACGTAAAACTGTAAGTAAATTATAAAGTATCAGACATACTTAGATAAAACATCATATGAAATGAGTTTTTTAATTAATAGAGCATGGAAACTAAACTTAAATGAATGTAACTTTAATGATAAAGCTATTCTTAGCTTCATACAAACACCTTCATACAAACAGCTCTGTACGTGCCTCAATATACTCGTAATATGGGAACAAAGCGTACATTAGCTCATTAACTGGTGATAGTTCAGGAAACGGAAGAGTAACTAGACTCTTTTAATGGGAAAAACTCTATTACAGAGCTTAAGAAATCAATAAATGTTGTATGTATTCTTATACAAACTTTATTAAAGTTATACAATTTATATAAGTATATAACAACAACATATAGCTTTTGTTTTTCTTGTTTTATTATGCTTTTGTAATATAAATTGACCAAATAAGAAATTTTACATAAAAATATAATTATGAAACTACTTAGTTTATTAGATATTTTAAGATCATGTATTATTGACAGGTATTTTCTTCATATCTAAATTCTATATTCAACGTGGGTTGATTCAAACCGTACTAACATTTTATTCTAAACGCTACTATTCCAATTTTATAATCTACAAAAATTAGATTTAAAAATACTAACCTCAAACAAATTCATCCATTTACTATTTTTATTTGCATGAATAGTTACTCCGTGCGTTTAAACTCTAAAATTATAATTGATAATAGAAATAGAAGATGACTTTAAAGAACTAAGATAAAGATTTTTAAGTGCATTCCAAAAAAAATATGAACGTCTTAGTTTCTGTTCTGTCTAGACATTTCAGTTTTCTAGAAGAGAACATCCAGAGGGTAGAGGCTGCTCTCTCAAAATATCTTCTTTATCATGAATGTAATGTAAATTATAACAGAGAGCAGTTAAATGATAAAATAAACCGTTAAATATTAATTCAACATGTGTCCAAAGCGTACACCTTGCGGGGTTTTATAATACAAACGGAACATATTGTAACTCTAAATCATGTAGATGATTAATACTTACATTATATACAATTATATATCAAAATGACAGTCGTATTTGTTAGTTCTTTATCATAAAAATTTAAACAGCACTTATACTTCAGTATATTATTATACAATGTGTCTACACTGTTAATTGTATTTATTGAATATATGGCCACTTGTATGTTGACAACTCAAGCTAGGTTTTATTAAAATAAATAATCTCCAGAGATAGGAATATTTGCTGACTTAGGGTTACTTAATATCATATCAAAGGTTAATTAATTATTATTTAAAATAAAATACAATTTATCTAACGCGGTCATCCTACATGTCTGACTGATTTTAAAAATTTTAATTGTTATTGTTGAAATATTATCATAATAAAATTAATGATAAGTTTGATAATATTTAACCTTGTATTTATTTGAGTTACTTGGACTCTAATTAATAAAATATAAGCACATATAGGTAGCTCATTCAAAGTTCTTCATACATGTAAGCAGATAAAGATATAAGAAATACTTTTATTCCCTTTTTATCGAATTAAACTTAGGTTTCTGTGTGTCACGTTGGAATAATTTCTCACGCAGAAATAGTCATCGTGGCTAACTACTTCTTTTGAAAAATATATCAAAATGGCGGAGCTGAAATCGGTCAAGTTACCTCTACTATTTAATGTGTCTTATTATTATCTTCACGAACATGTTTATTGAACATAATATAATTATACTTATTATGTAACCGTTATTATTACAATAATACCTTAAACAGGTATTGTAAATCGACGTCCAAGTTATGTAATTTTCTTGCGGCATTGTTTATTCGTGACAAACCCCACGACCTCGTTAGCTATCTTTTTTTTACATAATTAATCACCGATAATTCAATTAAGTGCTCCGACCACCCGCAGCCTCGGAACTAAAGGGTATGACTACAAACAGTGAGCTGATGAAATGAGTCACTAAACGAAAATAAAAAAAAAAACAAATATCATATACTTCGTAACCACTTAGTTGGTGATATTTTGGATCAAATGAAAAGTGTTACAAAAAATGTGTTTTTTTTTTTACAATATAATATATATATATATATATATACTTATTACAGATCGCTTTAAGGGGCCTTTAATATTAATAGATCTTGAATCGCATGATTTAATAAGTATTAATTAATTAATAAGTGAAATAGTGAATATTTTGTACATTACATAAAGCGTATTGAATAAAGCGCCCGTCCAATTATAACGGACGGGCGCTTTATTCAAACGTATCCCTCTACGAATTCCCTGACCTGTGGCGGTTTGAGTCTCCTCAAACGCACTTGAGCTGCGAACAATAATGATACTCTAGTGACGTATATCTTTTGAGTAGCTGTTTCATAATTATAAATTAGATATTAAGTAAAACCAAATAGTTATAGGTTTTTTTTTTGTAATAAAAAAAATCAAGAATCAGACATTAAGATGAGTCCAAAAATACCTTCTTAAAGCTACTGAAAGTTTCAACCTACCTCATAATTTAACAATTTTACAATTTCAATATTTTAAAGTACAACAAACAGTGAAAGACCTCGTAAAAACTTCGAAATTATGTGAAATGTCAAATTACTGATATAATGCTATACTTTTAACTCGGTGCTAATAAATATTTGCCATAACAAATATAAGTAAAAACCATCACATCAAAAGAGTTAGCTCATTAAGAAAAAAAGAAACTCAGCTAGAACTTATGTGATTTTAATGTTTTGAAGAAACAGCTTTATACAATCAACTTTGTACGTGCCTCAATAAAATAAAATGAATGAGAACAAAGCGTAGATTAGTTCATTAACTCGTGCCAGTTAAGGAAAAGAAAGGGGGAACTTCAGCGTACATGTTGAATTATTTTATGTTTCTATTTTTATGGGAAAAGGTCTATTTCAGATGTTAAGAAATCAAAAAACTAATCGTTTATTTGTTTTAAGTTCAGTTTTTTTTTTTATTTTACCGTCACGTATTATATTAATTGACCAATAATACAATTTTTAATATACTAAACCATTAAAGCAGACTTTTATAAATATTTTGACTGGTATCTTGAACTGTTTTATCTAATTTAATTCATTTTGCGCCAAACTCCGCTAACATTTTGAAAACTACGTTTCAGTTTAAACGACTTATTCTATTTGACCCAAAAAATAATATTTATACATTCGTCAAAATTTGTTCTTATACTATTTAATTTACATAAATGTGTACTCGGTGGCTGTCAAACTATATAATTATAATCGTTGATAGCCAATATTAATTGATTTTTTGATAGCCAAAATTTAATGAAAAAGTGTTAAAACTTTCTTGGTTCTCTCTAGACATTTGACTTTTTAGATATTATTGAAATTACTGAGGCCATATTCACTAAAACTAAAAAGTTTCAGAATACTTTCTATTACTCCCTCTACTAATTTGATGTTAATTAAAAAACATCTACATTAAAATATAAAAGCTATTTAATGTTACCGAAGAAAAAACAAGTCATTAAATATCTCAGAGCAACATTTCAAAGTTGTCCATAACGTACCCTGACTATGGCCTAGAGTTCAAAGACGTCAATATTTATGGCTTCATTAAAACATTTAATACTGACAGCTAAATGTCAGGTTATTATTTTACAAAAAGATAACACATTGTAATTGTAAATTATATTGATGCTTAGTCCTTATATTTTATAGTATAATTTATTAAATGACCCTTGATTATATAATAATAACAACACAACAATGCTTACAGTTGATTATATTAATATAATATGTATATTATTTATTTTATATTAATACCTATATTATTTATTTTGTTTATGGAAATATATAAGTTTTGTAATCATATAAGTTAGGTTTTAATTAAAATAAATAATCTCCAGAGATAGGAATATTTACCGACTTAGGGTTACTTAATAACATATCAAAGGTTAATTAATTATTATTAAAAATGAAACACAGTTTATCTAACGCGGTCATTCTTAATGTAATTTTAATTAGAAGATCAATCACTGGTTGTTTGTAAGCAGTTTTTTTTATTATTAAATGTTATTGCTTAGAAATCTTCACTATCAAAGTCAAGAAAAATAATTAGTGTATTATTTAGTTCAAACGCTTTTTTCTAATATTTTAAATTACTTATTATTTGAGTGACATCGATTCTAACTTAGTTAACTAAAATAAAGATCATTACAAAGACCATTCAAAATATTTCTTGAAAGTTAGTAAATATAAAAGTTGTAATAAATATGATGCCCACAGATTATCTGAGGTTTTCGTATTTTACATTAGAAAAACTATGCCCTGTTTAGTTATCATGGCTACTTTAAGGAAAAATATATAAATGTACTTTTTTTAATATTAAAATGGCGGACCTGATATCAATCAGACAAGAGCTATTATTTATTATTATTTACATATATCTGTTGTTATTTATTTTTATCTTAAAGACCACATGTTCAGATTCCACAATCTGCAGCGTAACGAAAATAATATAATGATATTTATACAACCACTAATATTACGTTAATACTATAAAAAAGTATTGAAAATCCAAGTTACGTAATTTACTTACGGCATTGTTTATTCGTCACAAACCCCACGATCTCAACAACAATCAATTTCTTACATAATAAATCACCGATAATTCAATTAAGAACTCCGACCCCCCGCAGTCTTGAAACTAAAGGGTATGTATGCTTATACTAAGGTAAGCAAATATTATCCGTCACTAAACGACAAATTATACATTTGTCAAATATAACAAGCTTGGTACCGGCTCAGTGTTGTTAATTTTAATCAAATGATTCACTAAATTTCAAGTATAAATAATCTCTTTCTTTTAACGCTCCAGGTTATACAACACAAAATGTTAATGAGGCGGTTTTTTTTAAACGCTGATGACGTCACCAGACAATTTCTAACCGTGGTAACATTTTCACAAACGGGTCCGTGATGGCTGATACGATGTGGAATACCGGATTAGAATTCTTTATATATGTTATTTGTTTTCTTACCGAATTTAAACTTTTAAATAAAATAAAATTTAATAATGTACCTCTTGTATTTATATTTTTATAAGTTTATTATAATTGATCATAAAAAACTGAGATATTTTGAAGGGCACTCTGTCAATCAATATGGTTTATTTATTTAAAATACCTCACTTAAATCAGACGTGGGCGTATCTATTTCGTGCTAAAATTATTATTTAGCGATTCGAAACTTTAAGTGTTTAATGAAGATAATATCAAACCAAAATATAATATCTCTGTATCGTAGGCGTCGAGACAAAGATCTATTCTTCCATAAATGACTTAGACAAAACCTACGAGATAATCGTCTAATTATTTGAGTAAAGCTCTTAAAATGGAATAGCGTTGAGATAAACACCACGCCGTTCTACAATATGATTCTAAAAATACAATACACGTATATTACATATAAGTCTAAGAAATAAAAACTTAAGTTCTATTTAACAATCCCGTAATAATACTGGGATTACAAAATAACTACAATATTTCATGATTTTATGAAGCTGAAAAATACAAATTTAAAACTTAAGCGCATACAGTTGTATTTTTCCCAACAGTGACTCTATAATTTAAGTCTTGTAAAATAAAAAGTTGCTATAATTTGAGGATCACTAGTATTATTATAATGACAGGGAAACAATTGTTAAATAAAATAAAACACAAAAATAAATATTTACAAAGTACTTTAAATAACATCAAACACCGGTTTAAAAAGAAACCTTTTTATAAAAGCTCATAATTTATACATTAATTTACTGGACTAATTCTGTTCAATACCTTTTTTACTTCGTAATTTTAAACTAATTATGCATTCTTTGACGAACCAGTCTTTACATTTTGTTTAAACTTCAGTAAGAGTTAAGCTCTCGGCAGAGTATAACGTCTCCGTATAACGCGAGTCTTTCTTTACAAAGCGCTCATACTCTACGAAGTCCGTATCTCACGGAAATACTTATCTTGTGTTGATTTAGTTGTAAAAAAGGTTATTAAATAATGTGTTATTTGATTTTAAAATACAAAGTATCCAGGAGTTGAAAATTATTCCAATGTAAGTGAATTTTCATTATTAAAATGTTAATATAATAAATAAATAACATATTGTCTACAATTAATTATTGGATAATTTAGACTGTAAATCGTTTTAAATAGAAATTCCTACCATTGAAGTTCTTAATCTTGTTTTGAAGGTGTTGAAAGCTATGAGCCATCATGTTCATATAATATAAATTAATTACGAATTTGAAAAATAGCTTCATAGATGGGCTTCAATTCTTTCATCTCTCCGAATGTTGTAAGAGCTCATTCGAATCTCATCTTTGATTAAATTTATTTCTTATTTCTTTGAGTAGCTCCGTTCCAATACGCAGTTTACGGTTCTTATATTTCGTATAGATGTTAAATCTAAAAGGTGAAAAGATTTTTAATTTCATATTAATAATACGTTATAATCAAAATAATAAAATAATTATTAAACAGTAAAAATTCTAACTTTGTTCCGTAACTTCATCCACGTGGACTAATTAATTGGCAGTATTCGTAACAAACCCTTTACGCAACCATTGTATTGTCAACTTACTTTTACAAATTTTATCAACAATACCAACTTTTTTATGTAAAGATTATTTCAAAGTTTCATATTGACGAAATAACTTATTAAATCGGTGGCAAACTTATCAACTTCTCTCCTATATATTACTATGGATTAATTTATTATTTAAAATGTATCTACTTTGAACATATATACTCAAATATATGTAAATGGTTTCGGAGTAATCGCAATAATCTGAGCTCTGAAAACTCTTTTTAATAATAAACACCGCACTTTGAATATCATTCAACGAATTGAAAATACTCAGAGCACTTTTCATTTAGGTCTCGCACTCAGATAGTTCGCTTCAAAGCTTTGTTTTTTTTCCGTTTAGAAAGCGTGTGATATATTACAAATGTGATAGACATATTTTCTGTAATATAAAACATTTTTTTTTATTTCAGGATGTTGTAACGGTAACAAGGTCTTTCTTTCGTACATTGGAGTGCTTTTTTAAATATAAATAGTTATTTGTATTTAAAACATTTATTACCAGACATGTTTGACTACGAAGATTTCATCGTTAATTTGAAGTGAAGTTTAACGAAACAAACTTTTTTTATTTTTAAATCCTTCTCGTTTTTATAATATCTACTTAGCTGTTTGTCTATTTTTGTATGACGTAAAAATAAAAATTCATTATTATGGCAATTAAGTTGATAAAATTAGCTATAAGTTTTTCTAGTATTTCCTTACTGTAAAACAATATAAAAATACGACTTTCAATCACTTCTCATAAAGTTTATTATTGGTGGTGATTAAAGTATGCCAGTTGTAAGCACGAGATCCTTTAGAATCCCTAATATTCCATGTTAGAAATGTCTTTGTGTCATTTTTGGTTACCTAAAATGACGTGGTAAAGACGGGAATTTCACCCCGGTATTACGACAGTCTCAGCCTCTATACCATCAAGGTTAGAAAATCATAGTAAAAGTAGTGCTAGAGAAATTAATTTTTATTTAACAAATGCCACCCAAAATTATTTTACTAATTTATATTTACCAAATCATCTGAATTTTATTCTACCATCTTACTCTAACCCTGTTCTCGAGTAACCCAAGGTTTTCCACTTGCCTCTTGTGTGTCATTATTTCCAGCCATTGTCTATAATTACTGCACTTATGCCTCGGCCATTTTATGATGACCCCCGCTACACATAAATATACACCTCATATTTGCAAGACGTTAAACAACACTGCTTATATTTTAATTGATTTCTCATTAAATGTGGATACATATATATAACAAATGACATGTTTATTTCTTCTTCTTTTCAATAAAACTAGCTGTAGCCAGCGCCTTCGTCTTCCACCCAGAGACTCAAATAATAAACCATATAACATTTTAATAAAAATCATAAAATTTTTATATATTCTCCAATATTACTTAGATATGTTATATTGTACTTTCACAGTAGCGCTGACTTAAACTCTATAAACGATATTCAAATGTCTCTATGGCAAGGAGATAATGACAAACTGAACGCTTGCGCCTGTCCAGTAGTTTCTACGTGAAAGTCGGACAACAGACTGACAGATTAAAATTTCAATCTGTTATTCCGATCTTCAAAATAAATTATACGCTATATGTTGCGAAGACTACAAGCTGTGTAACAAAAAAAGGTATCAGATTCCGTCCAGTCGTTTTTGCATGAAAACCGGACAACAGACAGACTAACAAACATCTCAAAATGATTTTTTTTTGGCATGTGTTACTTGGATGATGACCCCTAGGGGTATTATTTTTAGTTTTTATTCAATGTATAGAAGTTTATTTAATTTAGTTTTATTATAGGTATAGATCATCAAATGTAGATTTTAATTTAACATCAACAATAAAAAAATATATCATTAAATCGTAATTCTTGTATTGTGATGGTAAGTTAGAATTAGAAACGCTTCGAAAACCCACATAAATATATCAATATAAGACCGACGCTATACAATCAACATTTATTTCTCTAAGTACGTCCAAATATCGTTCTATTTAAGTACATTGAAGCCGGCGTCTAACAACTCAATCAAAAGATGCACAACATACCCAAGACGCACACAACGTTGGATTAGATAAATTGTGAGTTCAAAAGGTTACCTGATATCAATTTACCTCTGGACCCAAAATTACACAATTTCTTTATATTTTCATGACGAAGGAAATACTGTCAGATTAGATGACTTTGTGAGTTCAAGAGGTTAATTCATATATCAATTTACCACTCTAAAATTACATTAAAATTGAAGGAAATGTTACATTGGTTATATCACGATATCAAATTATTGCCAATATACCTCAAATTGTTAGTGTCTATAACAATAATAAGTATTGCGATATATCTTAGCTTATCTTGTGAACAAATAACATTTTTTGCCCTCCATTATTGAAAGATTATCCTACCATTTATTTAAACAATAACATTTCATTTAATTTGTTTAATCAATTCAATTGTTAAAGAAATATAAATTAAAATAAGTCATATCATATTCTTTTCTCCTAATTAATTTAAGTCCAACGTCCACTATCTAATAGTAAGTAGTCAATCAATAAACTAAGAATTTAGTTTTCAAGCCAGTAACCAGTTCTCGTGTATTATTTTATAACTTAACAACTCTGGCAAGATTACTGACATAAATATTACCAGCACAGTAATTTAATACCAGACCAGTACAAAAACGATCAATTTCTATGTAATTTTCTCTGGCTATAGTATCAAAAATGTAAAGAAACTTATGAAGTAAGAATAAATACACTTATAAAATATTCGTTAACTTATGAGTTATCAAGAAACAATTTTGAACGAGGATCTTATGACTTAGGATTAAGATGAGTCATAACTTGAGGTAAAGTTGAGGATGTTTTTAAACAGGTAAACATACGTCGTGGCTTTTTAAATGACTTCATAGAATAACAATCAAACTTATTCAATCTTAACTTAAGCGATGCATTTTCATTAATTATTCTTAAATAGCCAAATTGATTTCCCATCCACAACATTCTATTTCTATTAAAATATAGTTAATTGAAATCCATGTTACCATTACCCAACATGTAGGTAATAGAAAACCCTTTTCACTCCATTGAAAAACGTTATTTCCTCAATTAACTTTTCTTTGTTAACTCTAACGAACCAAACCAAAAGTATCACCGAGTGTAGTTAACGTCAAACTCAATGCTTAGATCACAAATCTTATATACAAAGTTGGTGCTTGATGAAAAAGTCTGTGGTACGATTAATACTCGAAATTATTTTATCAGACTATATAAATTGTTTCCACAAATAACACAAACATGTAACATTTATCGTACGTATGATGAGGAAATTGGGGTTTTGGTTTTGTAATCAATGTCATAGAACTTTAAAAGGTCAAGAACCAGAGGCTGACATCACCTAAACCCATTCTAAAAAACCGTATAGTGTCGTAATCGGTATTGATCAACCAATATTAATATTGTTTGTTTCTTTCCATACTCTGTTGTTACTTCAAACAATCAATATAATGAATGTAAGGTTTTACCTTAATAAGTATTTAGTACTTCTAAGAAAAAAAAACTTAAAGCCACTTATTACACATCCGAAATTAGACTTAAAATACCATCAAAATTCAAATATATAGGGCTTTTTAGACGTTCTTCTATCTGCATCCCTCGCCACAACCTTACTTATTTTAAAAAAAAACATGTTAACTAAAATGAACAAATAACGTAGTAACGTGATATGGGAAAGACAGCGCCGTATCCATTGTCCACTTACTTGAGAATGGACACGATTCATTAAGCCAACTTGGAATAAAGTTTCACTTCTTAATATTTGTATTGTTAGTTTTATTTTAAAACAAAAGTATTATTTTTTTAAATATACGATAAAAATGTCACCTTCACGACCAGAACTCTAACCTGCGACCTCTGGAAACCCGTCCTCCTGATAATATGACAGTTACATTTTTTAAAGTATTTATAGACTAAATAACATTTAGGAAGTAAGATACTCATAAAAAATGGCTATCTGTTGTAAAAGGATTCGTACGTTTGTTCATTTTTCTGTTCGTCTATTTTGTTTTCTTAATATTTACCTTTAAGTAATCCTTTATTCAGAATACAAATTTTATGTTAATTTCATTCGCAATATATATTTTGAGAAACATTTCTCATTTAAAACTTTATTTTTAATTGTGATTTTGAAAAAGTTTCTTAGAAACGTGAAATAAACAACATTAAAACCAATTTTGTGGAATAATCTTGAAAGTATAGCTCATTAAAATGGTACTTAGGAGTTTAAAACTTATAAGAAGTGAAAATTGAATTTCTAACTTGTCGGTGATTTTCTTCTAACTTTTAAAAAACTTCTCCTGCCTTTTCTGCGAAGATAGTAATTTATTAATCTTAATAAAAGTACTACGTGAATAATATCTAAGTTTGTTATGCGCTAGTTTTTTGCCACCGACTCCACTTGCTAACTCACTGTAAGCTAATAACGAGCTGTTTAATATGACATACGTTTTTTTAGAAAATAAAACTGTTTTGTTTTTTGTAACTATCTTTTATTTAAGTTGACGAAAATGATTTCCGTTATTTTCATCAAACTATGTCGCGCAGACAAACATTCAGAAATTATTATTATTATCCGGGTCATGTACTTGGCACATAATAATAACCTTTCTCAAAAAATATTTATTTGTAAAAATAGATTGGTCTTCCAGGTTTAAATATTCTACTCTAAAATAAATGTTGGCATTAAGTATAACGATATCCCGCTTATAAATATATACATCTATATTATTTGCTAAATAAAATAAAGCTATAGAGTTCCGCGGTTCCTTGAAGAATTGACAAGTTTTACGATGTCTTTCATCTAACCGAAGAGTCAAGAATTAACACATCTCGTAATGTTTCTATGAAACGAGCAATAAAATTCTTGTTAAATTTAACTGTCCGTTAACTTGTATAATCAATTATCAGGGTTCAAACCATCTCACCACAATTTTAATTAGCATCGCAAATATTTGTGAAGATAATAAATTGCCTTTTCAAATGTTTTTTAAATTGATTTTTTCCGCAACTCCATCATTCCATCCACGGACGATTTTCCACGTTATAATAATATAATTAAATAATATAATCAAACGATCAACGCCAATTATAATAAGAAACTTCAAAGTTTATAGTATACCTTAGAACTTTTCTGTATATATAATTAAAATATAACTCTAGTTTTCAAATTATAAAGTCTATGTATGACACAGACAAAGAACGACATAGTATTATCTAATAACCTAAAATATAAGTGATTAAATTTTTTCGATCTGAAAGATAATTAATAAGCAATAGAAATATCGTTTCAATGAAATATTCAGTTAGCTGTTGTTGTTACCTGTTGTATCCGACAAACGTAAATATCATTACATAAAATTAAGTTACGCCTACAGTACCCATTCCTTTATTAACTTTAAAAACGTAAACAATTATATTTCACTCATAAATATACATTTATATTACACAACCTTGCTGACAAAGTTTCCACTGCTAATTAGAGATGGAATGAAATCATTATAAAATAATATTATAAGTTAACTATAAACAAATTTATAAAAAAAGCAGAAATATATAAAAACCTTAGGCTCATAATAATATTATTTTCTGTTGTACCATAATCCACAGCTATTTTATAACATTTTGATGGCTATTTTCTAATATTTCTGTCACACACACACACCAGTCACTAACAGACACATTCTTCTCTAATGTACTGTAACATGTTTATTCTGATTACATTACGTTTGTATGTCTTGTTCCACGCATGGTGGTCCATCTTTGTTTACAGAGATCCCCACATATTATTTATTTATGTTATTTGTATTTTAATAATATGAAATTAAATGGAAGTTGACTGTTTGTTATTTATTGTGTTATTTGTTTATCTGTACGTATACGTACTATTACTGTTAAGGAATCTGTAGTTTCAATGTAATTCGAATAATTTAAAGACAATTAATACTGAGAAGCGACATATTCATGGAACTAAAAGCTATTATTGTAGTTTACTAGATGGCGTTAGTGAGTAAATTAGATCGCTTTAGCATTTTCGAGCACTATTTTCAAAGGCATTCGAGTAACTTCTTGACAACTTACACTTAGCTTAAAGTACAGCCTTTAATAAATTTGCTTTCGTGAGATGGAAGTTACGGTCTGTCGTTCTGATATTATACTTGCCTGTAAGACTCCTTCATTTGTACAGGCTATATCTAATGTTCACATGTCTGCGTAAATAACTGTTTTCTTTTTTTTAAAAGACTTAATTTCAGATTCCACCATTATTACCGAGCAATCTTAACGTGTCCGGTTTCAAGAAAAATTTACTAGTCATATAATTCTTAGAAAATCCTTTATCCTTGTATACACCAGGACATTGCCTTCACGGCTAAGTACTTTCCCAGACTTCATTGAAGCTGAATAGCTAAAGTACTATAAGACAAACAAGTCTACTCCCTGCCATCGTAAACATAGCCTTTTCATTGGTTTTACTTTTTAATTCATTGTAATATATATTTTATAATAGACTTTTCAAAACCACTAAATAAATCCTAAACTTTTAGTTTGATAACAGGCTGTATTCTTAAAATATTATTCTCATTATATTATATAACGTAAAATATAAAATAGTAAATCTGTAAAACAGTTTAGTTTAAATGCGTACTATTCGTAAAGGTATTAGTTAATAATCTTATTTTTATTGACGATGGGAAGTGAAAAATTAATAATTAAAAAGGGTATAATTTAAAGAAATTCAAACCTTGAAAGCTTGTAAACAAATAAGAAATAATAGCAGAGCGGAATAATTCAAAAGAAAAAATGAGTAGCTAAATTTGCTGACATAATTTCCGAAAGACAACCATAATTAATGTCGCAGAGTAGAATATCAAACATCTGCTTATCAACTTAATGTGTAAATTCGTTTAGAATTTACACTTTTTGGTCAAATTTTGTTAATGAATACAAATTGCCTTATGAAGAACTATAATAACAAATAAATAACAACCTGTGGCGTCTCTGGGAATTAATTTACAAACATCACGAACCCAATTTTTTATGTTGGAATGGTTAAATAGGGAAATAAACATGTCATGTAACGTAACTGAACTCAACCGCGCGTGGACTTGGAAGTCGTATCCCCGGGCAACGCTTTGTATGAAATGCACAAAAAGTGTCCATAACCTTCAGAACAGACAAATGGAGATTTATCGAGAAGACTGACAATTCTGGATTACCTGGAGCGAAATTAAATGGGTTGGTTCGAACAGATCGAAATATAGATGTGTTAAAATATTTTATTAATAGAAACTTAGCCCTCATAAATAGTATAAATTATTGAATGTCTACCTGGCTTGGGTTTGGTCTGATCAATGTTTATATTGTTCGGTCCGTACGGTAAGGTAAATATCTATAATCTACTAACTAGTAATAGAGCAGTATGGTTGGTTAATCTTCATAAATATTCAAGAGATAAAAAGAATATCTCTTGGCCAGTAGTAGTACCTACACCAATATGGCCGACTTATAATAAGATGGCATTTTATGATATTTATACATTTTAATGTCATATTAACTAAAATGTTTCAAAATCCCATTAAAAAAATTATGCAATTAAATATGAACATAACATTATTGAAATGTATTAATTTCAACTTTCTAAATGATTTATTTTATTTTCCTCATAAATTTCAAAAGGTGCAATCCTACAAAAACCATTTCATAATCCATCCTAATTTGCATATTGATAAACATTTCAATGATCTTTCCGAGAAGCAGCTGCTTGCAGCCAGCATGCTCTTGTTTTTAAAATAACAAACCATTGCGGTATACCAGCACTTTCACAGTTATGGCTCGGATCAATACACTATAAGTGAAGCTGAAGTAGATGAAGCTAAAGCTGATGAAGCTGGAGAACGCTTGGCATTCAGCTAAATACTCAGATTATCAGAGTCTTGTACTGCAGAAGGTTCGTATGTCAAGATGTCAGTCGCTATTGTCAGATAATAAATAATAGTGACAAGTTCTTTTGTTTACTTAAACAATTGGTATGTAACTTACTATACAATTTTAATATGACAAGCTAGATTGTAGAAACAAAGGGAAGGAAAAATGCGTATTAATTATGTATCTATTACGAGTGCAGTCATTATTAAAACAGGATAGATAGAAAATAGTCATATAATTATTAAAATGATCATTAAACATCAAGAACGGTAACTACTATTCTCTCTCTCTCTCTCTCTCTCTGTCAAAGTTTGTCAGTTGAAAGTAGCGTAAAGACTGATTTGTTTTTTTAAATAAATAAACACATTATTACTATAAATTCAATTTATATAAATAATTGTATTGAACAAAAATGTACGCATTGAATTCAATAAAACCAAATCAAATTGAATAAGACCTCTTTTCAATAATGTTTCAATCTCATTCACTCAATTTACTACGATTTTACCAAGCGACTACGTTTCATAAATCTTCATTTAAATATATTATAAATTGTATTGCGATAATGGTTTTATTTATTTTACAATTATATTACTTACAAATGATTCGAAGTAACAAAAAAGTACAGTTTCAACGAAGCCTATAATAAGAACCTTGAATTCGAGACGGAACCAATTAGTTTTGGTGACCAAAAAATAAATACCGCTCGCCACAAAATCACCATGACCTCTTAAGCTTGGTATTTCCGTACCATTACTCAAATATAAATATAATGCATATAAATGTATATAACCAACTAGGCTTTTTTGACAAGCAATTGAGAAATGGCGTTCAGCTTATTATTAAAAGTTGACGTTTTTTATAGATTCAATACTTCTTTGTAACATAATATTACGTTTCAATTATTCGCTAATTCGTAATGTAAGTTGCAAATTATTGGGTATCAAAATAACCACTTTAATTTGAGTTATACGTTGAGCTCATCTCGAATTGTACATTTCTAATACTGTTTTTGGAACAAAAAAGAGAGAGTAAAAATAAAATATTTTTCGTTCTACTTACCAGTATTTAGGTAGATCAGTATATCGACCGCAACTAATCTAACAAGTAGGTTTATTTATAATATACAGATATCTTAATATTATCAACAATTACAGATTGACATTATTCGATTTTTAGGTTTATCATTGAGTCATAATCAATTCTCTATTGTTAGACGTGGATGTTAATATTTCCTTCCTTTACGGATAGAAAGGACTGACTATTTACATACACTGATCTATTATAATCTTATATCGATTATTATATTATATGTAAAAATATAATAATAATAAATGTAATCTATGTTATTAAAAATATAATATTAATACTTTTCTCAAGGTAGGGTGTATACTCTACCTCCTAGATTCACTCTAAAAAGTAACTATTTCTTCTTCTTTCTGTATTAGTCCTTAAAACATAACACCTAGGAGACATCTGGCTATAACATTAGCATACAAATACCATAAATAAATCAGACATAGTTCTAGTATAGAATGCTTCTACATTTCTTCCTGAGAAGTCACAGCAAGGTACTTTAACTTGAGAAAGAGCCATGATAACAAACAATTTAATTTGACACTATATAATAAAGAGAAATCGGCACTAATTTTGTATATCTTTTTATAAATCTATTGTTTTGGAGTTAGTGATTGAATTTAAAATTCTAATCGCAAACCGGTTTAAACCAGTTCTTTCTAATGACCATTCATTTGAAAGATTGTATGGTAATTGTGGGTGTGACTCGGATGGCAATCCGTTTTTGTCTCACTCATCAATCACTTCATACGGATTTAGAATAAAATTAACTTAACATTGTATTTTCATATCCATGTTTTAGAATATTAAACAGTTAGCACTGGATATAAAAATATGTTCAACTTAATTCAATAAAAACTAAATAAAATACCCCTAGGGGTCTTTGCACAACTTACACAAGCCAAAAATATCAATTTTGTTTTTTTTTGCCTGTCTGTTGACCGGGTTGCACGCAACAACTACTGGACGGATTTTAATGAAACTTTTTTGTTATATAGTTATTAGTCCTTGGCAATATATAGGCTATAATTTATTTTGAAGATCAGAATATCAGATTGAAATTTTTGTCTTTCTGTCTGTAATGCAACGCCATCTATTGACTACCTGTTAAAGTACAATACAACATGTTTTCTTGTCATAGATATGGATTAGTATAAATTTAATGACATGTTTAATGTTTTATTATTTGAGTCTCTGTGTGGGAGCTGACGAAGTCACTGATAATAGTTGATCTAAAATATAATAGTACTTGAATATGGGTAGACGTAAAATGTAGAGTTCTGTTCTCTCTCTCTCTTTCTCTCTCTGTTCTGAATTATCAATTTAACTAAAATATTTTAAAACAAGAGTTGAATATATTAAAAATGGAAAGAATCAAGCATTGCAAAACGAACGCAATATTTATATATGAAACTTTCATCAAGATGCGTTGTAGTTGAACTTTACAAGCTTTGATCAAACTTCTGTTAAAAGAATAATGGAGTCCCGTATTATCTGATCTGATAACATGTTAAGACAAACAATGGCGTTCGTGACTTATACAACTTGTAATTTGTAATCGTTTTGGCAATCGACATCTTGTAAATGTAATATTCTTAATATTATTTTAAGTGGGAACTTTTTAACTTATTTATTCAAGCTATTTTTTTTTAACAATAATGTTGTCTGACACATCACAAAAAAAAAATCCAACTGATAAGTGGGAATTCAAAGCGATTAATAAACCGAAGACTGACTCTATAAGGTTTATACATTTTAATATACTAGGCAACAGTATTTTAGTGGCAGATGATACGTGTAAAGGCTATTGAACTTTGATACATGAATGATGGAATCAGTACCAGTACAAGAGAACTATGGAAATTGATAAATCATTTTTTAAATGTATTATTAATACAAAAAATGTCCCATGAACGTAAAAATGCAAACATTAACTTCGCTTTATTGAAAACCAATAAAAAAGGATATGGATTTTAAAACTTAAAATGTTATTTTTTATATCGCCATCCACATTCTTATAAAATATTATTATAATATTAATATAGTTATTTTTTGTTTCAGAATATATGTGAAATTTCGGAATCGAGGATAGTGACAGTTGAAGTTTACTTTTACAAGTAAAAGTTTGTTCAAATAGTGTAAAAAAACAATTTGCCGACAGTGAAAAAGATGCGCAGGAGCATGGATGGACCGTAGGATGCGCGTCATATCGGCGCTCATATGTTTTATGATCCTCTCATCTAATCACGCATTCATACCTGGAGCGGACGGTGAGTTAAAGTTCAAAGTTCAAACAGGACAACTCATACATGTAAATAATAACACCACCTCCGTTATACACTCACACACTCACATGTAGAAACATCGAGATTAAAATTTAAAATAATATACATTGCATTGTTTAAAATAGTTTTGTCTTAATAAATACACCATGTTCTTATGTGATTGATCATACGTAGTGGTTGGTATGTCATTTATAAGCGTCGTTATGTTTTACGAATTATAATATAAAGTGCAAATAAATGTCATAACTAATAAGAGATGTGTCTTTTAGGACCAGTTCTAGCTCAAGAGGCGCTGGAAGGTGGTAATATAACACTGCTTTGTGATTCTACTACAGACACGCCAAATGACGACCTGATGCTTCTCGTCTGGTACAAGGACAATGTACCAGTTTATAGGTAAAGTGTTTACTTCAAATTACTTTTATTTCAACTAAAATACTTATAATTGAAGAAAAACAAAACTCCCATTGGGTAAAACCAGAATTCACCGTATACATTATTTATCTATCTTGGCCTTTAGCCTTTTTTTCTAAATTGCTAGTTTTATTAAACATAACGTAAACTTTCACGTTATTCCAGTTACGATGCAAGAATCAGCAGCGAATGGTCGAGCTCTAGCTTCAATTCAAGTAACAGATTAAGAACTGATTTACGAAGGAACCCGACAGTTCTGATAATTACTCAGCTCAGAGGAGATGACCAAGCTTTCTACCACTGCAGAGTAGACTTCCTGCTAGCACCAACTAGAAACCTTGGAGTCAATTTGACAATAATTGGTAACAACTGATCCAGCAAACGATAAACAAACAGCTAAAGCATATAAGTTCTGAAAACTAATAATTGTTAATCGTAACATCTTTAGTTATTTATAAGTACTTTTAAATTTAATTTATCAAATCTTATGACATCAAATATTAAAATAAAAATGTATATAATATTAACTTTATTATAATATTTGTTAAAGTTTATATTTATTATCTAACAACAATGTCTACACTTCCACATACTATGGTTTACAATCAACAGTAGAACAGAAAAAACAATATATAGATTGATTCCCAAGTAGTTAGATTAGTGAGATAATTGAAATTATCTTCTTACAAGCTAGGAATGGAATCCCTACTTGAAATTTCGCACAATAGCTCAGTCGATAGAGCGATGGAGAAGGCAAATTCAGACCAATGTCGAGTCAAGTTTATAAAAAACATTTTGTATAAATATATATATTTTACATCTTTAACGTCAATTCACACTCTTAGCGGATTTTAATTCACTAAATACAGTCGACATTAAAACAAAATAATTAAATTTATTTTACTTTATTTAACATTTTTTTGTTATAATGTACGTTCGTAGGTGTTATTTAATATCTTTCGGGTTTTTTAAACCGTGTTTATAGCTAAAACAAAAAAATATCGTAACCTTTAAATAAGCTATTTTCAACCTTATTTTTATGTACATATAATATAGATTTGAATCACGTATAATTTAAAAAACTTAAGCGTATATGATTAATATTTATAAGACATTTTTGCGGATTCTTTACAAATATGTATATTTATGACCTTGGCGCATAAAATGTTTAAAAAAAACTTAACTTATGGACTATTTCAATATCCATTTACTATTTCAAAAGATTGACACGCGTTCGTTATGTTATATGTATATTTCATGACAGACTCGTAGATATACTGGCTAGGAGACAGTTGTCATCGTATTTGTTTTAAAGATAATATCGGAATGTAATTTGTACTTGATTACAAGTTAGATACACACTTTGTAATTCTTCACAATCTATTTGCTTTGAAAAGCCAATCTCTTGGTGATTGCTAGGTTTCATGTTTCGCAATTACAATACAGACATTTGTATATATTTTAAATGACAGAAACCATTATTTATGAATGAAATACACCTTTTATATAATACAATTTATTTATAAATTTCATTTTTTAATATACTCTTATATGTAATATATTATTCCAAGCTAGTGTCATATTTAAAACGGTGTTCCTTTTGTTAAAGTGTTGTTAATTACAAGTTAAACTAGAATCTAACATTATATTATTCTCGTATTATTGTAATAAAAAAAAAAATCTTTTTTATTTTTAATAAAATAATAGTTACTTTTACATTTTATTAATGGTGTGTAGGCGGTACTTTAACTTATAACAATATGAAAGATAAGTTTAAATTAGAATTAGAGATACAAACAAATGTCATATTACGTGTTATATTTGTTTTACAGAACTTCCAAGCCAGCCATTTTTCCTGGATGAAATTGGAAACAAGGTGGAAGGCAAGATAGGTCCTTATCACGAAGGAGACACTTTGGTGCTTAGTTGTTTAGTTATAGGAGGTACGGTTTCTATAATATTAAGTTCAAAGTTTTTCAATACTGTTTTACCGGTGGTTATAAATAAGATATATTATTTTACAAACAAGAAATTCACAATGAAACGTCTTATCTAAGTCGTATACTTAGGTATTTGGTAAATGGTTCACATATTCATGAGAAATAAAGTGTACCGGATACCGCGTCGGAATTCAAGGAATTAAACGTTTAAAACGGTCTTGTAGGTATGTGTGTTAATATGAAAGAATTCCTACTCAGGACAGTTCCTCCAGATATTTTTTAATTAGTTGGAGTATTAATTAAAATATTCTACAACTATACATATATATATATATATATATATATATATATATATATATATATATATATATATATATATATATATGCAACTTTTAGGTAGACCTCCACCAAGAATCAGCTGGTATGCTGGTAATGAGTTGGTGGATGCGTCAGATGGTATCAGCGACATTCCTAATGTGCGGGAAAATGAGCTTTACCTCCCTCTGACTCGGAATAACGCCAACTCTCTTTCCTGTAGAGCAACTAATACGGACCTCAGGCCACCAGTCGTAACTACTCTTGAGGTTGAGTTGTATTGTAAGTGTTAATACATCAAATTTTAAAGACTTACTCAAAGTCTCACTAGATATCTAAAAATTATATATTATACTTGTATTTTATATTTTTTGTTGTACATTTACATACATTATTTCAAACTTATATCTTAATATTATAAAATCATGAATAAATCAAAAAAGACAAAAAATATCATACTTAATCTAAACTTTATACTAAAAACCACTGTAAAGAACTACGATAACTATTCGCTAATTCCAGTACCCGCTTACAACGTGTCCATCCACTGGGTGCGTGGCACGGTGCAGGAGGCGCTGCTGGCGGGCCGGCGTGCCCTGGTGCAGTGCGTGGCACAGGGCTCTTACCCGCCACCAGAGCTCTCCTGGTGGCTCGATCGCCGCCACCTCACGCAGTACAGTAATCAGGTTATACTTCATATACATTAAAGCAAAGTACTTAACTAGCAAACTACCTTTTACTATAATCAACTATAACTAGAATGTGACGTCACATATGTACCATGTATGCCCAATTGAATGGAAAATGTTGTCATCGCCTTTCTAATAAAATATTAAAAGTAAGGGTATTTAGGACGCCGTTCGTACTTTCCACCTCTATTGAGTCTGCAGTTGTGGTTTCGATTCTCAAACGAGAAAAATATTTGTTATATATTTTTTTTATATTTATTAAATATATAAAATGTAGAAATGCATTTACAAGAAAAAATGAAAACCCAATATCGGTGGTGGTAACGAGATTTATATTTAACTACTAATGTAATTATGTTAGAAATAATAAAGCTGTTACAGACACAACTTTTATTGTATATTATTGTATAAATAACGAATTCTAATATTAAAAAATATTTTGTTTGTAATTCTTAAAATTACAGAGTTGGAGCAATGCAACTCGCAAAGCCGAATCATTTTTGGAGTTGACCCCTGCTGTGAGTGACAATGGGGCGACGTTGGCGTGCGTGGCGACCAACACCGCGCTGGCACCCGGCAAGGACTCAAAGGCAGATATAATTATTTTAAATGTTACCTGTAAGTATAATTGATTAAGCAATCGTAAAAATAGTAAAAATTATCTGCTTACTCAGGATGGCTCGACCGCTCTCGTGCTTTCAACTCGTTAAACTGATAAAAAAAAATCTAGACATTAAGGAAATCTTATATTATAATAATCACCGCGTATATTATGTGAGTTTTATATATATTTCAGATAGCCCAATAGTAGAAATAGCAAAATTAGGAGATGGAAGACTGAATGAAGTGTCTGAGTTGGACAGTCTGCAACTGGAGTGTGAAGTGAGAGCCAACCCACCTGTTGACAATTTTACATGGTATTTCAATGTAAGTATTACAGCTATGTTTATTAAATATTATAATCCTACATCCTATATCTATGAACATATATTGTACAACGCAAAGTGTTTAGGAGATTTTTTGGAATTTTATTGAAACGAAATCGGTATTCTATTTTTATATATAAGGTACTCTTTATCTATCAATGAATTCATAGTTTTAAAGGGCCAATGTTTATTTAAAAAAAATAGTAATGAATGTTTTAAAAATACAACTTTCATTACTAGAATGGCATACATTTTATTCCTAGAAAAAAAAAGGAAATTCGGTTTTGAATTATATAATTATATATTATGATACGTATATACACTGATATGTTTGACAATTTTAGGGCTGAATTGAATTAAATGATACCCTAATATATTTAATAAAAAAATATATGCATAAAACTATATATATATTACAATGTTTATACGTCTGAAATATTTCCGTTATTATTCATCAAAGCCATTTTCCTTTTATTTGTGTCTTGAATTCACAGTTAGTCATAGGAACCATATATTATGTTGAACGTTGTGGAAAGTTATAACTCAAATCTAAATATAGATAAATTAAACTGGACACTCACTAAATCTACTTGTTTATTTTCCCAACACATTTTATAAACTATCAAGAATTGTCTCAGAAACAATAACTGGAGGTTTCGTCAAAATTAATATAACATAAATGTTATTTCAGGATATAGAAATAAGAGCAAATAGTTTATGGGGTAGTGATGTTTTTTCCCAAACACTGCTAGTCGAGGAAGCTACTCGCAGACACGCCGGGCGATACTCTTGTGCAGCTCGTAACAGTATTGGAGAAACACGAGCCGAAGCTATGAATATTACCGTATTATGTAAGAAATTAAATATCAATGATAAATATATTTAAATACGCGAAGTTCTTAAAAAATATATATTTTTTTTATAGATCCTCCAGAGTGTATGGAGCAGGGTCTAACGCTAGTAAAAGAAAATTTAAAATGCAACGTAAAAGCTTTACCCCGACCAGATACTTTCTTCTGGCACATCCAGGCTTTAGATGAAGATATTCAACACCTGACAACTGGATCACCAATATTACCCCTCACACAGATCACTGGATCTTTATCACGAACTTTGGATGCTCGTTGTGAGGCGGGTAACGGCATAGCCTCTCAAGAAAAGCCGTGTAAGCGTACTTTTACTTTTGACCTTTTAAGACCACCTCAGCCGCAGCAGTGCGATCTTGCCTATGAGTATGAAGAATTTCAAATGCGGTGTATTCCAGGTTTGTTGTTTGTCGCGTTATTAATATTAAAGTAAAATATAAAAGCAATAAGAAACTAAATGCTCGTTTTACTATTTTTTAGTAGAAAACGCGACATACTATGAAGTATCCCTATGGCGGATGTCAACATCAAACGCTTCACTGGTATTAGAACGAAGAGGCTCCATGGGATATGGTATGAGCCAGGCTCTCGCTCAAGGTGAGGGCATACCATGGCTAGTAAGAGGTCCTCTTGGGAACCTTAGAGTGGGTGATGAGGCCGGTGCTTCTGCTTGCAATCGATACGGATGTTCTACAGCTTTATTATTACGACCCACTGACAATTTGTTACATGCTGCTGCTGCACCCTGGTGGAAATGTTAGTAAAATAATTTTTTTCCAACTGATTTACCAAAAATGACTATCAGCTGTATTTTTTACTCTAATACACTATTTGAAATGTTGTTTTAATTTTTCAGTCCTATTAGAAAGAGACGTTGGCATATCAATAGGAGCAGTGGTGCTGGTGGCAGTATTCCTTCTATCCTCAGTACTAGTATACCGGGTTGCTCGTAGATCTAGAAATAAGCCAACACCTGTCATCCAAGTGCTGCAGCTCGATGACGTAGCGCGAGATTACTTAGATACTATTGGAGGTAGGTAAGAACTTGTGCCTTGGAAGTAAAATCTATTAATTAATTAAACTTAAAATGTAGCATAGTAAATATAGTTCATAAAAGTTATCAAGATGAGCCTCAGAATTCTGGAATACTATGTCATCGCTCGTCTATGTTATGGTCGCCTTAAAAAATAATATGATTTTCTGTATTATACATTTTTCATTAGAGCAAATAAATAATTTTCCAATATTTAGAGCATAAAGTGCGTGCATCATGCAGTCTCCGTTCGTGCAGCAGTGGCTACTCAGATGGCTCGGGAGAAAGAGAAAATTGTCCAACCCTTGACAGACACCGCAAACCAAGGCTTTGGACCTGGGAGACCCCGCCCCCCGACGTTACGCTTACATTACATAGAGAAAGCGCTGTGTGATTCGTTTATAACATGTTATTGACGATTTTTGAGATTAAAGGCGCTCACCTTTAAAAGTAGAGTATACGAGAATGTCTCTTAGTACATCTTAAATTACTAAGAATTGAATTAATTTTATAAATTAACAACTGACTTCTATTTATTGCTTTTTAAAATTATTTTGCTTACGTATCTATTTATGGTTTATTAATCCTTTTAAATAAATATATCCAGTCAGGAAAATAATAAATTAGTGGTTATGGTTTTGTAAAGAACTACTACTATGAAAATTGTTTAAATATCGTATTTCAATAGAAATAATTTTGAACAAACATTGTCAACAATAAAATATCTTGTAAAGAATATATTCTTACGGCTATGCTCCAAAAAAAATATAATTGTGATTAAAAGGAGTGAAAGGGATAAAAAAGCAATTAATAGAAATAAAATAAAAAAAATCGAATCCTTGCTTTTATACTTAATCCCCAATTCGTCTCTAACAATCATGAACTACAACAAAACGACGAGGAACATATGACGAGGAAGCCATGGGAATAGAAGAAGACCTGAGAAGTATGGACTGTGTGTGTGTGTGTGTGTGTGTGTGTGGACTGTGTGTATGTGTAATGGGACTGTATATGACAATGTCATTAGAAGAATTAAAAAAAAATGTATGTATGTATGTACATACATATAAACACCATTTTTTATCTTATAATTTAATGTATACTTTTAACTTTACTTTACTTTACTTTTAACAACTTTTTTTTTTAAGTATAAAATCTTTTCGCAGTATCTGTTATTATCCCAATTAATTTCTTATAATTCATAATAACAGTGCAATGCAAATGGAATAGTATCACCTTAAAATATTTAATTTTACTTATTAAGGTGGTGGTAGTAAAAATAGACAAGCTCCGATGATCGAATATATCTCTTAATGTAACAAACATTAGCAACGCGCTTTCCACCTTCGTCCTACCCATTACCAGGTAATACCCACCAGTAATGTGAATGTCGTGAAAGATCCTTATTATTTTTAACCTGTCACCTATGAAAAAACCTGTAAATATTGTGATTGCTAAATGGCTAAAGGAATTAAAGAACCAATACGGTGGCAAACTTATCCTTGTACTATTTAGATCGCTAAAAACCTTGAGACAATTTGATCTGCTCCAAGCAATGTCGTATGAAAGCACATGTTGTATTTTCTAATACGTTTTAGAAAATGGCGAGATTCATCAGTTTCGTTACAGAAAAGATCCTTCAAAGGTTGAATGGGCTCGTCTTTAGAACGAATGGCTTCTTTACCACCCGCCATCTATGAGTCCGCAGTGGAGTGGTTAAGCTCGCCACGCAAATTAGACGATTTATGGCGGACTTTTATTTAGAAAATGTAAATCCCAATAATCCTACTACACAATATCTTTGTGTAACTCCGACGGCTGAAGCAGGGCACACCAAGATAGCTCTCAAAAGAAAGATTATTTTTTTCCGACTTACTTGACACTTGCTGTTATATTAAGATTAAATTACTCAAAATCATTATAAATTGTTGATCAAAATACGATCAACTAAAAACTCTTGTATGCTAAAAGAAGCTCTATTTAATAGTATTAAGTATATTGTTACTTTTAATTTTAAATTTAAAAGCAAGAAAAGGAGGATCTAAGATATTGTGTAACCACACATCTGAAGACGATATTTCTGCTTTGAAAATTTATTTATTTATTTCTTGTAAGCAAATCCGTCACAGTTTTTTACATATGTATTCAAATTATGACGTGCAAATAATATGTTATTAAATATGTATTGAGAAATGACCATAAGAATGCCAATTTCTTTAATAACATCTTTCAGGAAATCTCTAGCTTATAAGTTATAAATAGCCCTAACAGCTCTATTTTGTAAAATAAATATAGAATTTATTTCAACAGCACTGCCCCATACTAAAATACCATAAGACAAAATACTATGAAAACAACTAAAATAAAGAAATCGAGCCGTATTAACATCCGCTAATTGTCGTACTTTTTTAAATGAATAGACTGTGAAACTGAGTTTGGCTGCAAGTGCTGACAGATGGGGGTTCAACTGGAGCTTTTTAACTAAAGTTATACCTAGGAAAATTTTTGTGTCACTTAGTTCCGTCACTTCATTGTTGAGGAGCAGGCTACAGTTTTGACTTTTTATTAACCAAATTATTAATTTCGAACAAATAAAGAACACGTGACAGAGCTCTATTTACTTCGTCACAATTAGTCCTATTACGCTCAAAAATAAGCGAAGTATCATTATCAAAAAGTAAAATGTCATTACATCAACCGTCTGGACTCTTTAATCAAGAGGAAAAAAGATCAAGCGCAACACTACGCGTACCAGTGGTTAAGTAGTTATACTAAATCCATTCAATTTTACACATAAAAGACATACACACAGCACCAATGTTATACAAGATGTCACCTCTATAGCTAGTATACCTCATACTGCTATTACGCTCTGCAAAAAAAGAAATTCACAAAAAGTGTGCCAAAGAGCTTTTTGATCTGATTCCTGCCGGTGACTTCCTTTATCGTTCTTTATGTCACCAGCTTGAAATGATCATGAAATGAACTTCCGGTGACGTTTCCAAATCATACAAGGGTTTAAAAAAAAGTACCTACTTCTACCTCAGAGACAAGCAACGGTCTCTTGATCCCTACAATGTTACAGGAATTCATTAGTGGCAGTGATCCCCTGTCATCGTGTGACTTAGACGATTCACGACTTAATATTAAAAAAAAATCCTGCAAGCAAGAAACTTAGAAGAGATTTTTTACTCTGGGTATATGACTTTGAAGAATTTTAATACATATTGACACATCTACTCAAAATGTAAGCCTTTTATATTAAAAAAGAAAAACATTTGGATGTAAGTTCGCGAATCACTCAGTCCTTATTAATCAATCGTTTTCTTCAATTGTTTTAATAAACCTTAAAAGATTCCGTCAATTCCTTGTTTCAATTAAGATCTGTAACACAGACTTTACTAGCACAGATGTTGGTGCTCCAGTAAGTTACCCTTTGTAATAGGTTTTAAATAAATAAATTGATTAATTAATTAACCTCCATTCGAACGACCACTCCCTTAGTGAGCTCTAATGTGCTCTTTCAGGTATCAAGAACTCATCTCCTAGTGAAGACGGCGTCCCTTACTCTTATTATTAATATAAAAGATACAGCAAAACATTTTTTCATTAATATCATAAATTCATGTTTCCTCCATGGTATTGTCCCACCAGGAAGTTAAAACCATATTTAATCTGTATCTTACCTACACCGACTCTTGTAAAAAATAATAATTTGTTTATTATATTTATATTTATAATATATTTTTTAAGTAATGCCAAACAATAAATTTTGAAGGCTATTTGTTTAAAAAGTCAATAAAATTTTATAAAGTTATTGTTATAATTAAGTAAAGAGCATTATTTTTTTATAAATAAATATATTTTGTAAAAATTGAGGTAAATGCTTAAATAATTGCTTTTAATATTTAAACACGTACTTAAGTACAACATGTTACGTACACCACCACGTACACTTATAAACATTTATTGGGGTCTTCACTGAATAGATAACCTATTTCAGAAAGTGTATTATATACTAAATTATTAACTTCCAAGACTCCAAAGTTAATCATATCCAGTTCAGATTCAAAACTTGTAGTCAGCAAAGATAATGCTGTTCTGGGTTTTTCATACTTTGCAATCATAACCTTAGTTAATGAACCGATACATCTAGTAATCTTAGATGTCGGCCAAGAAGGTGATGACCGGAGGGCTATCTGGGACTTTCTGGCATCATAGAAGACGTTGATATTTAATATAAGATAAGATAATGCTACCCACTAAAAAACCAACGGTTACCCTCTTCGCCTTCGAAGCATGAGAAATAAAGGAGGCAGGTTACATTAGTCATAAACATGTATAACATTGCGTTAAATAATTGAATAAGGAAAACGTCAGGTACTATATAGTATATACTGACGGGCGGAGAGAACGTTAGTATATAATATGTTATATACTTTTGATGACGTCGTTACACTTAAAGAGTAGCATGCCACGTTCAAGATACGAGTGGTGTATTATTTATATTTATTTTACAAAGATGGTCAAATAATATTCTTACTCTCTCTATCTGAATTATTTATTATAAATCAAAATTTATATACCTTGTAGACAATTTTGAAAATGATTTACAACGAAAAAAAAAAATTTTTAAAAACAGAAAATAAATAAAAAAGTGGTTAAATGTAAATGCTTCCAAGAGGGAAATAAACGAATATAGAAATGATGTTAGGTATTCCCATGCGTTGATTATAATTCTGTTGATCTCATGACTTGCTAATCAAATAATATATATATGTCTGGGTAATGATGACACGGACAGTCTGCGAACAGGCTCCGTTGTGAGTAGACCTGTAGAAGAAAAAGATAAATTTGATTAATAAATACAATGTTTATTTTAAATATTATAATTCTTTGTGCTTTAGTGTTGTGTTGTATAGAAAATGTTAGCGGAAGTAAGTCGTATTTTTTATATTTGTTGGTAATGTTTGTATCTTAAACCTGTTTAAAAGCAGGTCCATGCTTACAATAATAAATATATAAATATATATATATATTATAAAATGATTGTTACCTCCTCAATTAAAATTGTATTATACTTCGTAAATTGTTTATTTAATGTAAATGTTGTTTGTGTAATCAGTAGTACATAATATATTTACAGTCCATATTATCTTAAAACAAAGAGGTAATTGTGTGCCTACGTATCTTATATGCGATCATCGAATAAGGAAGCTCGTATAATACATGACTCTAAACTGGTTTGGTTACAAACTTAAAGCAATTTTTCTCCAAAAGTCAAAGTCAAATTTATTTATTTCAAACATGCCAAATTTCATAATTGTAACGTATGCCACATTACAATTATGAGACTCTAGATGCACGTTTCCAAGACGTAGGTCCATAGAGAAGAACCGGCATGAAACTCTACTCTTTTAACATATTTATTAAAACCAATGGTATTGACTATTGTAGTCACAGTCATAATTGGTATGTGAGGATAATGTAGAACTAAAGTCAAGCGTGGTACCGACAAGGAGACAATAACCAACCACGCCGCTCTCCCATTTACAAGGACTTACAGGATTCCAACTTTTGCTTTACTCCACCGTAGTCCGTCTGTCCTCCGTTGACACTTTAGTAATATGAACAGGTTACTGATTTTATTTCACCGCTTGTAATAAATAGCACTTAACGCCTTAAGTCATAATTCGCGGGGATCATTGATAATTGTTTTCGTATAATTCATTAGAAGTGTGCAACGACTGTGTCGTCTTCCAATCCTGCCCGGCTGCAGCAGAGCTGGCCGTTAACCACAGAGATGAGAACACTAAAACCAAGTTCATAGATTCATTTTGCGGATACGAATACTTGCAATTAAAAAGAGTACCGAAGGTAATACAACAAACACATTACATTTTGATCAACAAAAACATATTTATTTTTTTATGATTTATTAACGAGATTTAACTTAATATCCAGATCTGCTGCTCCGATTTTACTCTTTCCGCTGGGAACGTTGAAACCACCGACACTAAGGATGCTATTGAGACACATCCCAACGTGAAGCTATTGCCCGAGTCCTGCGGAGATATCGATGGCCATCGTATTATCGGGGGCAAGATCGCTAAAATCTACGAGTTCCCTTGGATGGCCCTTATTTCTTATAGATTACGTGAGTTTATTAAATCTATATAACTTTTTACTTGTTGAGGTTTATTAAAATGAAAGTAATTGCATCTCTTGCTCATTTATTTAAAGCAAATGCTTTACACAAAATAAAAAATATATAGAGCAAATAATTAATTAACTAATTCAAACTCAGGAATTTTAGAAAAGAATCTCAATGTCCAAAAATAATTTACTTAGTTGACCAAAACAAAAACAATCATCTTGGCTTAGCCTATTCTACGGAAAATGTCTAACACTTTCGATGAATCTAAACGTGCAAAAACCTGAACGTGCAGATGATTTGAAGAAATATATAAAATTGTACCTTGAGATAAAAACAAATGCATCGGCTAAGCGGAGCGTTTTGTTAAGACCGCCATATGTAGCTGAAATAAATGCTTTTGTAGATAAATAAAAAAACTTTGGACCTTTTGATTTAATTTAAACATATTATCAAATTGCAGGTGAAGGTCTCCAGTTTCAATGTGGAGGCAGCATCATCAACTCGAAGTACATTCTGACCGCTGGTCACTGCGTAGCAGGAAACAAGAAGATCGCGGGAGTACGTATCGGGGAATTTGACATCCGGTACAAGAATGATTGCCAAGGAGAAGAACCGCATATTGTCTGTGAAAGTCAGATCCAGGTAGATTCTACTCAAGATACTTTAATTTTTGTCATATTTTTTCTTTATCGGAGTTATAGCTGAAGTATACCTACTTCAGTATTATTTTTATATTTTATTGGTGTTTTTTTAGGATATTCGAGTTGAAAATTCAATTCTTCATCCAAATTACTCAGGGCTACCCGCCCCACAAAACGATATTGCGCTTCTTCGTCTTAAGCAACCAATCAATTTTACGCCCAGTGAGTGAAATTTATTATTTTAATGCTTATTTATACTAAAACGTACTGCAAAGGCAAAATATATATTTTTATAATATTTTACTTTAGGAAACGCTCGTCCGATATGTCTACCAGTGAGTCAAAAACTTCGAAACTATGAGGTTGGTAACCAGTTAGCAACCGTCGCTGGCTGGGGACTTACAGAAACCGACAACTACTCCTCTGTTCTTTTGAAGGTTAATATTACAATAAAGACTGGCGAGGAGTGCAGAAGTTTATACAACAGGTACTGACACTTTAAACTAAAATCACTTTCACTCTATTATTTACTTTCATAATTTATTAATTAATTATATTGCCCTATTATTTTAGAGGAGATAGTGAAAGAATTACAAAGGAGCTTTGCGCAGGAGAGTACCAAAAAGATAGCTGCAACGGAGATTCCGGCGGTCCTTTGATGTTGGAAGGAATAGCTAACGGAGCGGACCGGTATATCCAATACGGTATCGTATCCCACGGTCCAAAGAAGTGTGGATCCGATTTTCCAGGAGTTTATACAGACGTCACCAAGTTTATGGACTGGATCTTGGAAAGTATAAAGGAATAAAATTAAAAAGCATTATTTTTTCAAGTAGAGTCAGCATGTTAACAACTTTATTCTATATAGGTTAAGCCTACTTATAGTAAAAATAGATCCAAATAATATATATATATATATATTTTAACCAGTGTTTTTCATTTAAAATTTCTCTTAACAACCATATTTAAAAATACTATATAAAAAGTTAAAAATTATTACCATAAATAACTTTGTGAGTGGAATAAATTCGTTATTTTTTTAATACGACTCGGACAAATCGTTTTTACGGTTTTCAAAAAGTTAAAGACACCTCTTTACAAGAAAAAAATATAAGCATCAAACGTTTATTTTACAATTTCACGTTACAAAATGTACATAAAATAATAATAATAATAAATGATCTTTATTGTACACCAGAAAATACATTTAATATAAAGTAAGACAAAGATAAGCAGTAATTAATAAAATTGTGAATCAATAATGTTCCTCGTCTTAAATTAAGATACCATCGTTTTTATACAAAAAGAAAAGTTATCATTTTATTATCGCCTTTGTTATTTTATTATTTTAATAATATGAGTTTTATCTTTATGTGCTATGACTTTATAATACCATATTTATGTAGAGCTTTGTAAATTAAAAAATATAGTATGTTGCTAGAAAGTTTTGGCTTACTTTATCACACACACACACACATACACACCACCACACAGATCAAAGTTGTATCGTCATCAAAGGTTGAATCAAGCGAAACCTTAAGCCCGCAAGAGTCCGCTAAGAGTGCAAGAGTCTCTTAATAAAAATTGCTGATGATAATTTTTAGAATAGAGTTTCAAAAATTTCTTTAACTATTTAAAGAAATTTTTAAATATTTAAATAATATTTTGTAACACAAGTTTTAAATAAAATGCAATTGTTTCAATATTTTTTATTTTTATTCAGAACTATGTTTACCTTGAGTTTCATAATCAAGATTTAATCTTAACCATTGTATTCACGTAGAAATTAAATCGGAATGTGCCCGAGTAGTTTCGAACCCATTCGGGGTCCTTAATCATGGGCTCAGAGCGTGGCGGACTCGCGGTGTGAACTGCGTGCCGCAGCTCTCTGGGCCCGACGCGAAGGTGGCGGCGGCGGTGGGGGGAAGATGTAATGATGTCTTCAGAGGTCTCTTGAAGGTCTTCGTCACTCGTCATTTTAGCCCGTTGTGTAGACACTGAACTCACCGTGTCACTTTTAAAATCTTCTGAATGGAACTTGTTCTTCAATGTATTGATAACTGGTTTCCAAGCCGATGGTAACGTCCAACCACTATCCCTATTAAAGTTCGGTATAGGACTAATTTCGATAGCCTACTAAAAACTTTTCCCTTGCTAATACGGACGCTTTTTCAAAACGTATGAAATGCGCCGTTCCCGAATCTAAGACGTGTTCCGTTATCGCTGACCCATTGTTGTCAAAATTTTTGACACTACGTATATGTTCGGTGATCCGTATATTAACGTTTCGACGAGTTTCCCCTACGTAATACTTCCCGCATTCATAAGGAATCTTGTATACTCCCGGGACATCTAGGTTGCTATCGTCTTTAGGTGACCGTAACATTGAAAGTAACTTGTAGTGCGCACGAAAAATAGTTTTAATATTATAATTACGACGTAATAAATACCCTATCCTGTCAGTGACTCCTTTAATACATGGTAAGTAAATAGGTGAACGCGATGCCTCTAATTTAGTATTGTACGATTTCTTATTTACAACTTGATGATTGGGCATGTATATAATGGTCGGTGTTCGTGGGCTTCCTATATACCTTAATTATTAAACGGCCCTCAGTTGTCCGTTTCACCATCACGTCTAAGAATGGTAACCTACAATCTAATTCTCTTTCCACTGTGAACTTCAACTTTTTATGTGCCCCGTTAAGGTAATACTCTAAGTTTTGAAGCTGGTCTTTGGATACAATCGCGAAAACGTCATCTCCATACCGCCACCAGTATCGAGGTCTGAGAGGATGGTTAAATATAAAGGTTTTCTCAAACCACTCCATGAAAATATTTGCTATCACGGGAGCAATAGGAGACCCCATAGCTACCCCATCAATTTGCATGAAATAATCCCCACGCCATACAAAATAAGCACTTTCTAAACAAAACGTTATCAGTGGTATTAGAGACGGTTCTAAGTTATTTTGAGCTAAGTTGTTTATTATATCAATAACTTCATATATACTGATGTTAGTAAATAACGACACTATGTCAAAACTAACCATTATTTCGGTGTCTTTGATTTTAATCTCACTGATTAGTTACATAAAATGTCGCGAATCTTTTACATAAGTCTCAGTTTTGCCTGTCAAATGTTTTAAATTAGTGTCTAGGTAACGGGCTACCTTGTATGTGGGAGAGTCTATCTGGCTCACTATAGGTCTTAAAGGCCAATCCTGTTTGTGAATGTTTGGAAGTCCATACAACTTAGGGGGAGTGGGATTTATCGGACGTAATGCTTTTAAAAGGTCTTTATTACTAAGCGCATGCAACAATGTTGTTAGTTTGTTGACAGTTCTATTAGTGGGGGTGTAGTTAACTTTCTTGTAGGTGTGAATAAATTATCTGATAATAAAGTTATGATTTTATTTTCATACAATTCAGTATCTACAGTCACTGTGGCATTGCCTTTATCCGTCGGTAATATTAAAATATCCTTATTGTTACGTAACTTTCACAAAGCAACCCTATCTTAATATTCGATTTAGGTGGTTTGGACTTACGTAATAACGTGGCAATGTCTTGTCGTAAGCAATCCGCATCGTCCATTGGAATTGAGCTTCTAAATATAGTGGCCTCTATGCCACAAATGATCAATTCTTTCGGTATTGAACGCGGTGTTGGATTTAAGGGGCGAAATTCAACCCTTTTCACAGTACACTACCGTCGTTATTGTTCAATTCGTACTTAGATACAAACGCATTTCATACGTTTTGACAAAGCGTCCGTATTAGCAAGGGAATGTTTTTAGTACCGTGTAAAGTACGGGAGGCTATCGAAATAAGTCGTATACCGAACTTCAATAGAGATGGTGGTTGGACCTTAAAATGAGCTTGGAAACCGGTTATCAATACAATGAAGATCAAGTTCCATTCAGAAGATTTTAAAAGTGACACGGTGAGTTCAGTGTGTACACAACGGGCTACAACGACGAGTGACGAAGACCTGCAAGAGACCTCTGAAGACATCACTACATCTTCCCCCCCACCGCCGCCGCCACCTTCGCGTCGGGCCCAGAGAGCTGCGGCACGCAGTTCACACCGCGAGTTCGCCACGCTCAGAGCTCATGATTAAGGACCCCGAATGGGTTCGAAACTAGTCGGGCACATTCCGATTTAATTTCTACGTGAATACCGATGGTTGAATATAAATCAAACATTCATGGTTCACGAAAGCGAAGAGTGAATAGGCTGCTCCTAAGTTCATGCGCCTTACCACCTATGACTACATTTCACTTACCATCAGGTGGAATGTAGTCAAGCAAGAACTTAGTTCAATGTAAAAAATATATATATATATATATATATATATATATATATATATATATATATATATATAAGACAGGATTTTCAACATGATGATAAACTCATGTTAGCACAATATTAAGGTCTACTATATTAAGGTCTACTATATTAAGGTCTACTATATTAAGGTCTACTATATTAAGGTCTGCTATATTAAGGTCTGCTATATTAAGGTCTACTATATTAAGGTCTACTATATTAAGGTCTATTATATTAAGGTCTGCTATATTAAGGTCTACTATATTAAGCAATTTTGAATAAATTGTGTTTACCCGCGAACGAAAATTAAAATTATATGAATGACTGTACTGTACTGTACCCAAATAAACCTGGAAGATTTTCGTGGAACTTTAATTGCAAATTATTACGTATTTCTTATGTATTGGCATAAAAATAAAAAATATATACATTTTTTAAACGTCCGTTTAATCTTATTCCTTTATATTATTTAATATCCAATCCATAAAGTTGGTGACATCTGTATAAATTCCTGGAGAGTCGGATCCACACTCCTTTGGACCGTGGGATACGATGCCGTATTGGATGTACCGGTCCGCTCCGTTCGATAATCCTTCCAACATCAAAGGACCGCCGGAATCTCCGCTGCAGCTATCTTTTTGGTACTCTCCTGCGCAAAGCACCTTTGCAATTCTTTCACTATCTCCTCTAAAATAATAGGGTAATATTATAAAATAATAAATTTTGGAAGTAATTAATAGAGTAAAAGTGATTTTAGTTTAAAGTGTCAGTACCTGTTGTAAAAACTTCTGCACTCCTCGCCAGTCTTTATTGTAATATTAACCTTCAAAAGAACACAGGAGTAGTTGTCGGTTTCTGTAAGTCCCCAGCCAGCGACGGTTGCTAACTGGTTACCAACCTCATAGTTTCGAAGTTTTTGGCTCACTGGTAGACATATCGGACGAGCGTTTCCTAAAGTAAAATATTATAAAAATATATATTTTGCCTTTGCAGTACGTTTTAGTATAAATAAGCATTAAAATAATAAATTTCACTCACTGGGCGTAAAATTGATTGGTTGCTTAAGACGAAGAAGCGCAATATCGTTTTGTGAGGTGGGTAGCCCTGAGTAATTTGGATGAAGAATTGAATTTTCAACTCGAATATCCTAAAAAAACACCAATTAAATATAAAAATAATACTGAAGTATACTTCAGCTATAACTCCGATAAAGAAAAAATATGACAAAAATTAAAGTATCTTGAGTAGAATCTACCTGAATGTGACTTTCACAGACAATATGCGGTTCTTCTCCTTGGCAATCATTCTTGTACCGGATGTCAAATTCCCCGATACGTACTCCCGCGATCTTCTTGTTTCCTGCTACGCAGTGACCAGCGGTCAGAATGTACTTCGAGTTGATGATGCTACCTCCACATTGAAACTGGACACCTTCACCTGCAATTTGATATATGCAAATCATCTGCACGTTCAGGTTTTTGCACGTTTAGATTCTTCGAAAGTGTTAGACATTTTCCGTAGAATAAGCTAAGCCAAGATGATTGTTTTTGTTTTGGTCAACTAAGTAAATTATTTTTGGACATTGAGATTCTTTTCTAAAATTCCTGAGTTTGAATTAGATAATTAATTATTTGCTCTATATATATATATATATATATTATTTTGTGTAAAGCATTTGCTTCAAATAAATGAGCAAGAGATGCAATTACTTTCATTTTAATAAACCTCGACAAGTAAAAAGTTATATAGAAATCTATATATAATGTATATAGATTTCTATATAATATAATAAACTCACGTATTCTATAAGAAATAAGGGCCATCCAAGGGAACTCGTAGATTTTAGCGATCCTGCCCCCGATAATACGATGGCCATCGATATCTCCGCAGGACTCGGGCAAGAGCTTCACGTTAGGATGTGTCTCAATAGCATCCTTAGTGTCGGTGGTTTTAACGTTCCCAGCGGAGGGGGTAAAATCGGAGCAACAGATCTGGATATTAAGTTAAATCTCGTTAATAAATCATAAAAAAATATATATGCTTTTGTTGTTCAAAAGGTAATGTTTTTTTTGTATTACCTTCGGTACTCTTTTTGATTGTAAGTATTCGTATCCGCAAAATGAATTTATGAACTTGCTTTCAGTGTGCTCGTCTCTGTGGTTAACGGCCAACTCTGCTGCATCCGGGCAGGATCGCAGAACAACACAGTCGTTGCACTTTCCTAAAGAATAATACGAAAACAATTGTCAATAATATTAAATACTCTATTTTAAGCAGTACAATAGAAACACTAGCCTGATAATAATCTGAAGCACACTTTTCATAATAAGTAAGTAGTTGACATCTCGGAAAAAATAATGTTGGAAGTTTGTAAACTTAGTTTAAGTTTGAGTCATATGTATTTTCCTCGTTCGATGACCACATACGATACGTTGGTACGCAATTACCATTTTTTATAAAATGATTATGACTCCAAGTATATTATGTACTAGTACTGATTACAGATTACAAGATTACTTACATTAAACAAGCAATTTATGATGTTGAATACAATTTTAATTGTATGTTAACAATCATTTTATAAAAATATAAATATTTATGATTGTGAGCCAGAAACAGCTTTTAAACTGGTTTGAGGTAATCAACTTTACTACAAACATTGCCAACAAATTAAATAAAATACGACTCACTTCCGGACACTTTTTGTATGCTACATAGAACCAATGCACAAAGAGTTATATATAAAATAAACATTGTATTTATTAATCAAATTTATCTTTTTCTTCTACAGGTCTACTTACAACGGAGCCTGTTCGCAGACTGTCCGTGTCATCATTACCCAGACCGGTATATATTATTTTAATTAGTAAGTCATGAGATCACCAGAATTATAATAAACGCATGTGAATACCCAAACTCTTTTTTTAGAGTCGTTTTGTTAGATATTCATTATATATAATAGAACTATTACTGTATCTTCAAATACTTTTTTATTATTTACAAAATATATTTTTTTTAAGTATGTGGACTAAATTGTTAAGGAAATTAAATCTCTTTTAAAAATATTTTTTTCTATGTTATTCCTTAAATTTGGTCTCCTAGAACTAGAAATTCTGATTTGTTTATTTAAAACATATTTTTAAAATTATTTTTGATTGTAATTTATTTATTTATACATTTATATTATTTTTGTGTAACGCTTATTTAAAAAAAAAAAAACAATACCGTGACAAGAGTCTACATCGCTTGTATTTTGAACGTATCATTCTCTATGCTTCTAGTTCGACGACGTCATCTATGGTTTTAAACGCATTTTATAATAACTGTCTCTGCAACCGCCAGCTCTTTATATAGTACTTGATATTCTGCTCTAACATGAATTAATAAATTACATTATACATCGTTAATATAAGTACTTATTTATTTATTAGTAAGTATAGAGAGAGATTATGTACTTTTGTACTTTTTATCTAAGACCTGGTCACGATGGATATTCTTATTATATTTACAATATCTGCGGACAGGTTAGCCTATAGACGTAGGTCGGAGTGATGAAATCAACTACTACAAAGTCTGCTCGATCATCATATATTTATTCACACTGCTTTTTAAGTATGTTGCATACAACCCGCTGTTTGATTATGAAATACCATAGTAATCAATCAAATTATTTGTCAGTGAATTGCTAATCCACTTCCATTTATTTAAAGCAAATACTTTAAATAAAATTTAGATTATGAAACAAATAACTATTGTATTCTAACTTATGAGTTTTAAAACTTATAAAATCTACTTAAAAAATACTTTACAGGCAGGCAGGCTCTCTTCTTTTGGTTAGGCGTTCGGGACGGTTGATAAAGTGTGGAAGTAAAGTGATACTTGTGAATTATAAGGAGTCGTATAATTAATTAGTGAGCTTACTTTGAACGTGTAATTTCGTATAAGATCTTGCTGATAGATGTAAGCTTGTTAAGATTGTGAAATCATAAAACTAATTTATTTGAGTACGTTTGTTTTATGTTAAGTCGTTTTTACTTATTATTCTAAATTCATAAGTGGGATAAAAGACACATAGGCTTAAAACAAAGAAATATTTAATCATTCTGTTTGTGGGTAGAACATTAATATTTTTATTATTTTTGTTATTTTATTTTAATAACATTTTAAGTTTTTATGTCCTCCACGTTTTAACATGGTTCGTTCGAGATCACCTCGTTGGCGTACCCATCGTTCTAGATGTAACCGTTATAGCCCATGTACGTCAAAACGTTAAATGTTGTTAGTCGTAGTAGCAGCGGCGATTATGACTTGTTTGCTTGCTTGCTTGCTTCCAAAATAACTAATCCGATTTAGTTCGGTGTAGGCAACTTTAAATATGTTAAAGAATGCCATTCCGTTCTGAGCTCAAGCTAAGATCCTGAAAGATTGGAATGCTTGCTGAAATCATAAATAAAAGTTATTGTGAAACTTCTTACTCTGAGCATTTATGTTAAAGTGATTACACCTTTTAAAAAATATTTCGTATTTTATTTCCGAGACTAATGCAATACAATATTTACGAACTAAGTATATATTTGTTTTTATAGCTTGAATGACTTTGTCATTTGGTTTTCATATTCCGACTCCAAGGATCCAAATACGTTCATGGATAAAAAAAATAAGATATTATTGCTTAACATTTTTATTTGGTTCATTTACATAAGTAATTTGAGATTCTGTCAGGAAAATATTGAAACGTGAGTCCTTATTTTGACATATATTGTTTATATGATATTAACTATTTTTATCTTTTTTTATTCCTCCATATTATCTAAGATCCACCCCATGTATTTGCTGACGTCAGTATAAATTCCTGGTTTGGATCCACATTGCTGTGATCCTCGGGATACGATACCATACTGGATGTACCTGTCTACTCCTTTGAACACGCCTTGTACCATCAAAGGACCGCCAGAATCACCTTTGCAACTATCTCTTTGGTTCTCACCTGCACAAATCTCATTTAAAACTTTATCAGATCCACCCGCTGAATCACTAAAACAGTGATATAATATTAGTAAGTAATTAATGAAGGAAAAGTGGTATGAATGCTAAACTTGAAGTACCTGTCGTAAATTAAACTTTTGCATTCATTGTTAGTCGTTATCGAAATTTTGGTTTTTAGAAGAACGGTTGGATACGAATTGTCTTCCGTTAGCCCCACCCGGCAACTATGCTGCTCGTTCCAGCTAGAGGAGTGTCTCTAAGTTCTTGAGTTACTGGTAGACATATTGGAAGAGCGTTTTCTGGAAGCAAAATTATTATTTTTGGCAGTATTTTTAATACCGAAATAAATTGGCCTTAAATATTATTAAACTTACTGTTTTTGAAATTGATTGGTTTTAAAAGACGTATAAGAGCAATGTCATTCATTGGCACAAGTGTTCTTGAGTAATTTGGATGCGAAATACTGTTTTCGACACGCATATCCTGAAGCGATACAATTTCTTAATAAAAATATTATATTACTTTACATTAATATAAAATGCTTACTTATAAATAAAGTTTAAGAACCCTAGCATGTAACCAGTATCTACCTGTACGTCACCTTTACAGACCAGGAATGATTCTTCACCTTGGCAGTCAGTTTTAGAATCCAAGTCGTATTCCCCAACACGTACTCCAAGTATCCTATAGCCGTTTATTACACAATGCGCAGCAGTAAGGATGTACTTTGAGTTTATAATAGCCCCTGCACAAAGGAATTGTTTACCAATACCTGAAAAGTAAACGTATTTTATATTTAATTTAGTATAAGTATTCATAGGGAATCTTAAAAAATATATTTTTTTGATTATTCGCGACAATAATAACACAAACGGCTGACCCAATTTAATACAGCTTCTTTGTGACTTTCTAAAATAAAACCGAGATCTGATTTAGATAGGAAAATATTTTAGTTATTATACTGAGAACATGAGAAACATTCCAGTTTTGGCAATATTACATTGGCGTTGGTGAAATGTACCACGGAGGATATAGACCTCTGTGATGATGATAATAAAGCCGAAAATAAATAAGACCTAACACCGCCAATACATAGTCCGCTTCACAAGTCGCTTATGTATAGAATACTTAAGCAGTCCTGCTTGAGCATTGATCAAAAAAAAATTTTCAAAATTATAGTTCATTCCTTTGAAGAGTTTGTTAGATTTTATTTTGAACGACAAATGTACACAGTTTTTATGATTATGCTTTGACTATTTCAAATAGTTTAAAACAAAAATAATAATTAATAAAAAAAAGACCTTCTTGGACGTAATCCCAATAAAAACAATAAATTATTATGTATAATGAAACTCTAAAAAACTTACCGGTACGATAAGAAATTAGAGCCATCCAAGGAAACTCGTAGAGTTTGGCGATTTTTCCTCCTGTAATTTTTTTACCATCGATGTCTCCACACGACTCCGGCAAGAGATTCACATTGGGATGTGTTTCAATGGTGAGTTCACCGACGCGGTTGATCGTTTGTTGAGGTCCAATGGGATCGGTAAAATCAGAACAACATACCTTGAATTTTAGCACTGAATTTGAATATTAACTTTTTTAGAATATAATTTAGATATGAGAAGTATTTTCAGAATGTTACCTTTACCATCCTTTGCGACTTAAAATAGTCAAATCCGCAATATGATGAACTGAACTTGGTGTCCTTGTCTCTGTTGATGGCCAGCTCTACTGCTCTCGGGCATGATTGGAAGTTAACGCAATCATTGCATATTTCTTATGAGTAAAAGAAAGTTAAATATTCTGCGTTAAAATATTCATGGATAAAACTCAAAAATTAAAAAGTTGTCTGTCTCTTCTATTGATCTTTCTCGTTCACAAAGGATGACATAGAATATTCTGTATCTTTAATGATAAGAAATAACATTAAAAAATTAAGAATCAAATCGGTCAAATAGTCACGACCAAAAATTATATTGAATTTTTCTTTAGTAACAGGTTCATGACACAACAATCAATAACATTTATAACAAACACTATACACCATTAAAATATATTATTAACATTTTGATAATTTTATTAATTAATAATATTATTAATTTATATAAAAATAATATTATACTTACTCCCATAGCTACATTTTACGCAGAACAAAATTAGCACACTAATAAATATTTTGAAATTAACCATTTTTCTTAAACTTTATTATGCTAACTGTTCGTGTGTTTCTAATGAAATCTATCTGATAACTGATTGCGAATCCAAGACCGTACGGTGGCATGCCTGGCAGATAATATACGAAATTCAATGGAATGACAGTGACGCCATCGGTCGAAAATTGGTCGTACCAACTCAGAAACCTTTGTGGGCTCATGCACAACTATTTTGCTAAAGATCATCGCATGATAAAATGCATATTTTACGATTCTATAAAGTATATAGAGACAAACATTATTAAATATTAAATTTTCTCGTCTTAAATTGACTCGTTGTTTCAGTAGTCAAGTACTTTATATTAATGCAACAAGCCCTTTGTCTTTTGCTAGTTTTCCTTTACATGTCGGTTTTTGGCGACAAGATTATTATGACAATGTTTTATTTTAAACTATTATTTATACTTACTCGTCGTTACGTCTTTATACTCTACATTTATCTTTATATTCTTAACTACCCAATTGTTATTAATATGTGTATGAATGATAACAACGACTATCGGCTCCTGTTACGAAACAATAACATCATTTTATTTATTTGTTGACTAAAACTTAATTACTTAAAGAATTTATACAATTTGCGAAAATAATTCTAAAAGAGCATTAGTTACCAGTCAGCCGACACACAGCAATGAGGTTAAGTTAAAAATGTATTAACCACGTACTTGGCTTGGCTTGTTCATTTAAGCTAACACATCATTATTAAGTTAATGATATTATTACAATAAATTAATTAAGTTATTAATTATTTTTTTGTAATAATATCATTTTTGTGATAATATAAGCTATTGTTAAGTTAAGTTCATAGAGTTCATTAAAGAAGGCTCGTCTAAAAAAACAAAACAAAAGCCTCACTCTATCTTGGAGGCGGCTCGCGATTGGACTATAATGATGAATACGTATGAGAAACAGTTTAGAGTCCTTCCTTAGAAACATATTCCTGTACTCTAGACAGTTGAAGCGCGTGATACTTGTGGAGCTTACTCTTCCGTGGGAAACTAACATCCCAAAGATCACACAATTAAAGTAAACAAGTAGTACGAACTGACCAGGAATAGGTATATAGTTAATTTGTACGCGGTAGAAGTGGGAGCGAGAGGTATAACAACGAAATCTCTCTATAACCTACTTAAAGATCTTGGCCTCTCTAGGACTATCATCAGTTCATTTCTAGAACGTACTTCAAAGGCGGCATTGGTAGGTTCATTCTAAATTTGGATAGTTAGGGAGAGCGCAACCAGCTGAGGTGTCTCTAAACATTTAATTTTAAAAGCAATATGCCTTTAAAAGTATGCTCACATAAACACGTTTTGAAAATATTTTTAATATTATTGAATTCACAACAATACTAATTAACAAATATACAAGAAGAAAGGAATGCAGTCTATGTATTTATTTGTAAAAAAAAAAAAAAGTACTTATACAATACATATTTTTAATCGATTCAAACTTCACATATGCTTATGAAAATTAGGTACATAACATATGTAGTAATAAAAAAATATATAAGTACATAATCATCATTTCTATCAAAAGATGTGAGCAAAATTAATTCTCTCTACATCAATATATCCGGAATATCACCGCGAGAGATTTCTCTTTCAGAATCACTAAGTAAATTGGTAGGAATCGTAGAGATTGCCGTAGGTGTTGGTTTTATCTCTTCATCTTGATTATTCGGCTGCATATCATTGGTAGGAATCGTAGAGATTGCCGTAGGTGTTGGTTTTATCTCTTCATCTTTTTTCTCGAGTGAAGGAAACATTCGTTGAAGTATATCTAATGCTTGTAATTTTATAACAGGTAGTGGCGGTGGAGTAGGTGCAGTTATCAATGTTTGATCCATTGTTATAGCATTTGAAGTTATTAACTCTGGAGTAATAGTAAAAGATGGCGGCGTTGAAGTGCTTCTCTCCATAAGTTTTGTTATAGAAGTTGTTTCAGCGTAAAAAGAAGACAACTTAGTTTGAACTAAACTTTCAGTTGGACTAGGTGATCTGGTAAATATTTTAATGCACTGGATTTTTCTAAAAGGCACTCCTGGTGTAGTGGTCATAGTTTTAAGAGATTTTTTTATAGGTTGACGAGATTGAGTAGATATCTTTTGGACATTTTCTTTACTTCTTTCTTCTGCATCTCGAAAAGCTTGAAACTCTTTCAACTTATGACTTTCGTGTTTACCAAAATCACTAGATACCTCTCCATCTTTCACTTTTGTGACTCTTTTTTTGCATGAAATCGGTATTTTATCATTACATCCAACTAGGGGCACTCCGACACTAATATAAGTAGGCACAGGGATTATTTTCTTCATGTTCACGTAAAGAGGCAAAAAATTTGCATATGCTGCTTGATAATTCCTTTCATTAAACGTCTTATAAAGAACATGCGGACTTCCAAATTTAATTACTGGCAGCATTACCATATTACTAGGTATTAATATTTTCGGAAATGTTTCTTTATAAATATTTTGTTTCGTGTGTGGATCAGGCATGACGTTCATAAGTTTGATATTATTTTCTATTACATTATTATTAATTTTGACATTATTACCATAAATTCTAATTGCATTGTTTGTTTTGAAACCCAAAAAATGTGCTATTATATTTTTGAAAAACATTGAGACATATTCGTCTCGTTTTGGTCCCTCCACATTTGAACTTGTTGCAAACAATAAGTTTGCCAACAGAGTGATTATCTGAAAATAAATATTAATATATTCTTAATTCTTAATATTCATAAAAAATTTCGATGTTTTATTTCAAACGATTATACGTCAGTTGGAATAAATTTAAATTTTAAATATAAATTGAAAATAAATAGTTTTATTATATATTATAAAAAACCTTAAAAACTTTCATACAAAGTCTTAATAAATAATGCTTACCCAAACGTAATTAATTTCCATTATGGTACCACTGCACGTTCCTTCTACACAAAACTGCTTCAAAATTACAATAAGTGACTCTATAAACTCACTTTTTATCTATTCCCGTAATGTTATTAAGGGCTTTCCCTTAAATTAATTAGTTAATTGAGTTTTTACCCTGAAATTAAACCTAGACGATTTGTAAAATAATGGAATTATTTAAAATAAAACAACAACCATTTGTGGATTACTTTATTCTTAATTACATTTAATTACAACAGAACAAGTTGCAGTACATTTATATTCATAAAGCTTGGAAATCATATTGAACGGTATAAAAAAATCGCTTTTGTTAAATAAAATACAGTATGAGATCACATATTTCTGCGAAATAATACTTATGATACAAACCTATCATTATTATTATATTATAACTAATGGAAGACTAAAGATAATTTATATTTCCTAATGGTTATGAAGCGTTGAAATATATACATTGTTTATACGTTTTAAGTATAAGAAAGTAAAGTGAATATTTGTTCTGGATTCAATAAATAAAAATCTTTAAACCATAACCATTAAAGAAATAATCATAATAAAAAATGATCGCTTATTACAACCTAATAAAATATATATAAATAGGAATTATAAAAAAAATAACAGATATTCTTAGGATGACCAAAATGGCGGTCAATAAACATGTGCCTACATCATAAATGTTGATAAGAATATATCTGCCCTAATTTTCATATTTATTTAAAAAATTAAATGCTATGTTGAATCAAGTGATATATATATACTAATCAAATATATAAATTAAAACACAAAACTTGAATATCTACGAGTATAACGCAAGTGTTATAAATGTTCAATATACAATTACTTATTCTAAATAATAACTCTAAGGTTTTACCCCCAAGACCGCTGACGCTGGTAATTTCAGAATAGCAACCATTTAATACAAAATAATAATCGAGTAACAGCAAGAAATTGTTTGTATTCGTATTTCAAACAGTAAATAACATTGACTTTCAAGAACTACTTATAAAATACCTGTTAGACAAGCATTTCTTTATGTAGTTCGAGTTTGATGATTATCAAAATTATTATAAAAAATATATCTACATTATAAACTATTCCTCATCATAGATTTTCTTTAGAAATCTTGGGGGTTTATTTCAACGGTTATCAATTGAAATCTCTTGACAATCTGGCACATTCATATTGATAAATGAATTATTAATATAACACTATAAAAGATTTAGAATTTTTTTTTATATGTTATTATAAATACTTAAATTTTAATTAAATTTAGATATATAAAAAGAACAGCATTTTAATCTACGCCTTCTGAATATCTCTGGTCAATGGTCTGGGATACCCACGTCCCAAAGATATAAACGATACCGACAGAGACATTTTTAAATTCATCTAGACCAGTTCTGACATCATAGCTTAGTTTTCAGAGCGACAAATACGCTTTCTGCGCATGTCCCATATCGACGCGGAGGTCGAAGGTTCGAGTCGACGTGTTTATATTTTTTTATTCTATTTAGTTATATAGTAGAAATAAATAGTTTCTCAAACGTTACAAACTTGCAATTCTTTTGAGAATATATTATGGGCAGATTTTAAATTAACTATAATATAATTTGAATACTAGATTCAAATCTCAGTCACAATTATAATTTCCATTGCTGTTGCTTAATATACAATAAATAAATTACATTGATTTTCTCTGTTATAAGCCTTTTCGGTGCAAAATGACTAATTCTATTTTGATATAATTTTCCTTATTTATATATTTTGTTTGAACAAATTATTATTACCTATTAATAACAGGATTCATTTATAAGATACATTTAAAGTTTAGACTTATAAGTCCTGATAAAGCATGCTTGTATTTAGGCACACCACGCCACCTCCGCGTCGAACACGTGTCGCGGGTGTAGGTGTGCGGCGTGATGCGGCTGAGGAGAGCCGTGCAGGAGCTCACACATGAAGCTGATGTAAGTGATAGCCAGACGAAGAGTCTCGATGCGCGACAGTCGCTTCTCATACGCGAATGTTGGCACCTTTAACAATTATATATATTTTTTTATATTTACACATTGAAATATTATAAAACATAAACATTTCGTATTGACAATATTTTCAAGTTATTGAGGCATCGGCACATAAATACTTTGGAGGTGCCTAAGTGAATACTTTGGTGACATTATCTACAGTTGTTGACCAGCGTCTTATGGTGAAGTCTGGAGAGTAATAATTCAATGATATTTTATTATAATTTTTACTTTATCACAATTATACATATACAAAATCTATATTGTATAAATGGAATTTTGAAAAATAATTCCTTTTAATAATGTGAAAACGAATAAATGACTAATTTACTATTAAAATACTAGCAGATACATATTGCAGACATTCCATATTGATAAAACATATTCCGTAAAATACCATATTTCAGATTACAAAAAATAGTAATTAAGTAGTTCTTTATATGTTAAATGTATTTTTATCATTTAAAATAAATTATGAAATACAATTGGTAAATAAAATAGAAGTAGGCTCCTAAAATCCCGATAACATATTTGCCTTTATACATATACATAGTTCAAAAACAGTATTTATAGTCCAAACAAATTACCATTCCAAAATACCATAATTTTGAAGTTAGCTACCGTTGATAGTTTTTGATCAGTCACGAAAAGAGTTTTTGGTTGGAAGTTTTTAGTTGGGATGCTGAAAAACTATGAATGCTTCGTAAAATCAACGCTCGTACTAGTTTCACTGGTTCACTTGCTCTTACCTTACGACGCAGTTTATCAAACGCCTCATTTAGATTGAACATCCGTCGTCGCTCGCGTATGTTGGCGGCTCGGCGTTGTGCCACCGAGGCGACGCGCCGCCGGGGCTTCTTTCCAGGCGTGGACCGAGCACTGCCTCGACCACTTGCCGCTGACCAGACTACAAATACATGATCATTATCTTAATCTTATCTTAATTTAGTCTTATTTTAATCTTAATTTAGGATGCTGTACTTGAAATAACATAAATACTAAAGATGTTTATAGTATTTGGTCTGTTTGCGACATAAGCAAACCTGTAACAATTGTGGTTGCAAAATGGCTGAAGGAAATAAAGAACCCGGTGGTAAACTTCTCCTGGTATTGTAGAGTTTGGGAAAGACCCTGGCATTGAGACTATATGATCTACTCCAAATGATGGCACCTTTTTCATTTTCTATTATGTTTTAGTAAACGGCGAAATTCCTTAGATTCGTTAGAGAAAAGTTCTTTCAAAGATTAAACTAGTTCATCTATAGGAGGACTGGCTACTGTCCCTCCTGAGCCACATATACTGCTGCTTCCTCTTTCCACCTAAGAGCTCCTTAATGTTTGCAATCTATGCTCATTATTTATATAAGCTTGTGAGTCTCATAATCAAAAGTCCCGTGATACTCAAATGCCGCTTTACTATCCATGTGTTTCTAGTAAATGTTTGACGTCACTGTGCTACGCTCTTCGAGATTCAAACATTTCACATTTCCATACCTCATCATCATCTTTTGGCTTAGCACTGCTCTGAAGTCTTTTCAGCTCTATATGACGCACTACGCACTGCCTGCTCAAACCTTCGCAAATCTAGTTGAAAAGTCTCAGAAAGTTGAGCTCTACTTTGTTAGATCGGGCTTTATTAGAGCTTTGCGAAATAATAAAGTAACGCATTGGCGACATTCTTATCAGTAATAATTTTCTAATACCTAACCTATACTATAACTAAAAGTAACCGTTAATCTAAACCTAACAATATTATGATAATCTAATGAATTCAATATAAATAATATGTTTATATATATATATATACAAAACCCTTCTAAACAATAAAAACTACTTATTACTATTTAACCAAAGAAAGAAAACTTAAAAATTATACTCTTAAATCCTAAACAAACAACTGTCAGAATTCAAATATAAAAGGTAACGTTCCAACGAGGTAAGAAATCTAGGATAACCCACCCCCATTGTTTTCAAAAGCTTATTTGAGTAATTGTGGCGTTCGAAGTTTACAAAATGTTTGTAAATCCTACATATCGCCTTTTAGAAACTGAAACTGAACTATCCTATAAAGCGCCATGTATGATTCCGCTGTGCAACTATCCACAAAACGCCTATTAAGCGCTTTATAGCGCTCCATTCCAGTCAATCTTATCGTGATAATTTTTAAAGTATTAATCCAAATTACTTTATGTAAAAGATAAAATTTATCTACATTAAATAATTAAAAGTGACAGATGTGTCGATTTTGATAAGTTGTAAAACAGTATACAATTTAATTGTGTTTATATAATTTTGTTCATAGTGGCTTCCACATAAACGATAGATATATGCTTTTCGGACTTGTATTTAGAACTATTTAAGACTACAATCCTTCCATTGCAAGGCTTGTAGGCCCTTCGTCCGGTGTCACCGACGTCACGGCTTTAAGCTGGACCTGGAGGCCCAGTTGTGGAGTCGATAGCTCGAGGTGAAGTCAAATCTGCGGCTGGCAATTCGGAACGTGAACGACCTGACTCGAGAGGAGATCCTGGCAGGTCCTGGCAGGTCTCGACAGGGACCCATTGTAGCGCCCTTATCGCGTCGTGCGGAACAAAATCAGGCCGGATTTCTTCCGTCAGCTTTGGGGGGAACTGTCAAGGTTTCCACCAGTGCATCGGCTCCAGTGGTGGCTCATCCTTCTGTTGATAGAGGGGTGGGTTCTATCCCTGACATCGTGGAGGCCGAGCTGTAGATCATGCTGAGTCACCTGTAAGTCCGCAACCATATGGTATACTAGGGGTTCTGGTCTTCCCCCTTGGACTACTTTGGGGGCAGGTTCCGGAACCCGTGTTTAAGCACTGGACAGCTCCTGAAGGTCTGGAAGGAGGGTACATTATACCTGTTCTGGAAGGAGGGTCGCTCTTTCAATTCCTCTTCCGCATACAGGCCAATTGTGCTATTGTATGAGACGGATAATCTCTTCTAGAGATTCCTCTCTGCCCGTCTCATCTATCACCTCGAGATGGAGGGTCCTGGTCTGTTAGTTCGGCTTTAGGACGGGTCAATGGCCCGCTGCTTCTGTCCCTAGCTGTAGTGCCTTAGTAACAGGGGAGGGTGATCCCTATCACTTACTATCGGCCATACTATAGGGTAACTGCTGGTGTTTTAGTGGGTAGCCTTAAAAATTGTAGCGTTACCTACGTTACCGGGTAATCCCACATACTTAGCCAAGCTAAACTTATCTAGTATAACGGATAAAAATAATACGTTACGTTACGTATCGGAAAATTTTAATTTTAGTTACATTTTAAATAAAATCACACCCTGGCAAAAAATGTTTAAAGATATTTTCAAACAAACAAGGAATTTCAAAACAACATTTGTCTTACCCAGATCAGCAGGTGGGAAGCCCAGGATATCGGGGTACGGCACCGATGCTGGCGGTGCGTCCCACAGCGGACCATACGGAGACACCTCACTGCCCTAAGATAAATAGTTCATTTTTGTTAATAGTTAGATTTTTATATATAATTTATTTTCACTACACAATAACTGTTTATTGAATATTAGTAACCAAAAATAGGTATGAACAATTACAGAAACGTAAACTTAAATTGCATCGCCATCATCAAATTTAATATAGGATATTTATTAATAGGAGAATATCTTTACAAATAAAGTATTTTTTCCTAATGACTGAAAACTTTTTATGAATAAATTATATAACTGGTCGCTTTAACGGCAATAAAAAAGGTAGTATTCATACATATAACAGTTTGTTTTTTTGCAATAGTTACATTACAACAGACAGATTTTGATACAATTTGTGTGTGTTATGTTACCTTTAATAAAAACCTAGTACAGGCTCTTATTAAAGGTAATATATATTTTTACTCTGAAAAATTTTGGTATTAATGGGTACGGGTAAACTACGACAAATGCATTGATGTATAATTTCAACACAACAAAACTATTACACGGATATTAATGAAATTTGATTGTGGGGTTTTGACAGCATTGTTACATTACAGAGAAAATGTATGTTTGGACTGGACTGGCTTTTCGTTAATTATTTTATATTATCTAAGCCAACATGGAGCCAGTTTTTCACTACGGTTAAATTTCATTTTTTACGGGAAAGACATAATTTTTTTCGGAATTTATTAACAATATCTAAAACTAGATATTTGTGGAATCGTGTAAATTTAAAGCGATGATTGTTTATGATTTGACTCTGAGTAAGAAGAAGTTCGCTAGCGACAGCTTAATAATTATAAAACTTAATTCTGTGGCGTATCAAATGCAGGTCTTTGCAATAAGGGTACATACAGATGAGCTGCTCCACACGTGCGGCGTGTCGCTACCGTAGGACATCAGCGGGAAATGAATCTTGAGTCCTTGTGGTCACACTTTATCACAAAACACGCACTGCTCTGGAAGTGCTTGGACACTTGCCCGTAATAATTATAAGAGTATATGATCCGGTCGGGACCAAGTATCAATTTGTACTACATCAAAATTCAACATTTTCGTGCTATCCCAAAAATATGTTCCCTAATTTATTAATATTTTTTGCCACACAAAAATGGATTTTCTTGTTTAGCCTTATGGATTAATTTCCTTAAGAGTATATACCAAGCACCCCTAAGCATGGTTACGTCAGGTTTCTCGAACATGATTGGCGGAAAAAAGGGTGGGTTGAGGGTGGAAGAAGCTGATTGGCTACAACAGGTGCAGTAGGCGGTGAGTATCGACCTCGCTAACAATCTAGATTCGTTGTAACAAAACATCATAGAATAGATAGATTGACCGTTAAGATATATCACGTGGATATCTATTTATTAAGATATTTGATGATTAATTGTATCATTTTATGTGCGGATTGTTTGAAAATAATCTCCAAAATTTAGCGCAGTACATATATTCCATGGTTCGAAAATCTTCTCACAAAGCAAAAATACTAGTAATTTCTAATAATAAAAAACCCTATGACATTTTCGGTCTCTTACTTTGTAGCTCAATTAAATTCAGAGTAACAAATAATTAGAATTAATTAACTCACAGGAAGTAAATAAATTAATTGGAACTATTTCTTAATTAAATACTATATACATATATGTTATATTCATTTAAAATATAATAAAAATAATCTCGAGCTCTAGATAGAAAGACAACGTATAAAATATGTTTTATTTATTAACAATTGTAATGTAAGTAATTTGACAAACCTTTACTTTCGAACAGAACTAATCTGAAAGAAAAGGTAAGGCGAGTCCAAGAAAAAAAGAAACTTGAAGATTATTACTGAGATGAGATTTATTAACATTTTCAAAATAAGGAACTGAATACGACTAAAAAATGTTGAATACCATTGGACAATGGTACTAATGGTAAATAGAACTATTACGTTTAAGTTAATGTTTTTTATAAATAGTAAAGTTGTTACCAATTATAAAAAAAATAATTATACTTTGAAAATTCTGTACCTCTTAAAATGTTGGGACTTATAACTATTACTTTTTAACATATATATTCTAATATTCTTAAATCTTTGAAAAGGTTGTCACATTTTCGTCACTTCAAAATTGAAATGGACTCTTAAAGACAAAGTATCGAATTTGTGACGATGAATAAATTAAAAAATAATAAATGGTGTGTTACATAGCAAAAATTTCAATAAAAAATATAAAAGTTTTTTATTAAAGCCGTTTAAAATATTTTTTATCTCAATAACCACTGAATGTTTTACTTCTGAATAATATTATCTTTTACTGAAAGGATTTAGGCATAGCATTTGATTTTTATTCCTGGGAAAAGTAAGCTAACTAATCAATGTATTGTAATTTAGTATATAACCTATGTACTGTTTTTTTATAACCAATGAGGTAGGTTAAATAATTTTTAACACCTTCAATAGCATACCTCAAATATATAACAATAAAGTAATTAAACATTTTTAACAAACTGTATAGGTATAAACTGTCAGGTTCGCAGAGACTGTTATTGGAAGATTTGAATCTATCCAAAGACTACTCATAGTTGAATGTTTGTGTGTAAAAACAAGTCACGTCATTATATTCGTAGATAGATATAGAATCTTTCACCGATATTAAGAGTTCATCTTACGCTTAGACATGGTCTGTATAGTATTTCATAAAAAGCCTTTTTTGGAAACTAAATTTTAAAAGGAGACGAATAAACGGTCGAGGCATTGCACTTTTTACGAACCCTGCTCCTCGAGCAACGAGCAACAGATAATATAACATCATTGAAAATATGTATTAATATTTATAGCCACGTTGAGCTTACTTTAATTTAAATAAATATAGAATGAAAAATTGGTAAACCGCTTGCATAAAGCTCATTTGATAGAGCGACGGGACGGTTTCCTAGAGGTCGCGGGTTCCTATCGGTTTATTTTTCATTCTATATTTATTTAAATTAACGTATAACATATATCTTCTACCAATTATATGCAATTCAAGAATATTATAATACCGTCTGATCAAGTTTATAAATGTTTAATTATTTGAACGCTTAATTATTATCAATAAGAAGTCATTCTGATCTCCGCATCTTCAGCTTTTATTAGTAGCTCATAGAAACACATTTCCCAATACCTTCGATTCTTCCGGTTTATTTACTCTTTACCTTACTTTATTATTATGGCTATAATTATATTTTAAATATTTTTGTATCACAGTGAACCTTTGACTTCACTATCGTTTTAAAGTCAACTTTAATCTCTCTACGTTCTACAATTTACCAAGGAAAAAATATAACAGATAAGAGAATTACTCACTTACGGCTTAAACAAGTTTTATTTTAATGTCTGTTTGTCTGTTCGCTCATCACAAATTTGTTACGATAGACCGGTCAAACTATACGATACTTTATTTCTTGATAATTCTCTAAATTTGTCAAGAAAGCACAAAATCTAAATTGGGCTATAATAACAACATTATTAAAAAATTCTTTATACATACTACCAATTTTTTTGATTTGTACTATAATGACGATTAAATTTAAAAATGTATTAATGTATGGCCGGTGTGGTAAATTAAAAGAGCTGCACCTGCGAACCATAAGTGATTCTAAACGCAGCACCAAATGTAATATTAATTTCTGTAACAAATCACAGAAATACGCGTAACCAGGGGTGATATGGTGCAAGATTAATAATATTATACTAATTCCTCAGTTTTGACGCAAATATGAAATAGATTCGGGGAGGCCAACCCGTGACCGATGCTTGTTAGAAATGGGGTCCCACATCTGTCAATAAGTCATACTTTATATTAATATTAAACAATATTATAAGTGCTTAATACTCTTTACTATATCTTCTGTTTTAAAAATAGCTTCATATTTAATAATGACTTTTAAATTATCAGATGGGGATTAATAGATATTTTTAGATTGATTGATTGAAATAAGCATATTTGTACAAGGTAAAGAAATAAAAGTTACACCCACATAATATTAACTTATAATTTGTTCTAAATATGTTCTTTAGATATTACCACAGTTGGTTTTTTTAAATTAGAAACCGGATGGCAAGTGATGCTATTGCTTTTGGATTTATGCTATACATCTTGTCGAATGAAGAAGTCACTGGCAACGACTATTCTTTAACAAAAAAAACTTACTATATCCGCCGAGCTATCTCTTACATCAGTCTGCGTCAAATTATAAGATTTAGAAATCACGTCATCCGAATCACACGCATCAATTACAAATAGGGTAGGATATTAAATGGAGAGGGCGCCGCACGTGTTAGGGGACGCGCGAAATATGTTTTGATATTATAACTAACTGACTTCTATTGTACTCTAATTGGTTTTAAAATAATATTAAAACGCTTATGTCAAAACTGTCAAAATATTCGGAGTTGATCCTACTTCCTATCGACGATACGAAAATTTATAAATAGGTTTTCAGAAAGGTTTTTATTCTAAAAGAACAGATAAAAAACATAATATAGCAATTTAAGTGTTGGTGTTCTCAAATAAGTCTCTATTTGTTATTATTATTATTTTAATTAGTTAAATAAAATAAGAACTACTGGCAGTCTTTACAAATATTTAGAAACACTATATGAATCATCTTCAGTATATTGGATTGTATATTCTTTATTGTACACCAAAAAAATAGAAAATATATACGGACAGAAAGAGACAAAAAACAAAATTTAATCTTTCAACTCCGTTGATTGAGCCATAGCAATTTATTTCTTTATCTTACGCAAAAATACATTCTTGGAAAGTCCCAATATGAACTATATAACAATAAGGAAAAATAATAAAAATATTGTTTTATGTATGGTAGTATGGACTGAATAAATTAATTACCGGCTTGGTATTACATAGATCTTACAACTATTTACGTTACAGTAACTGCATTACGAGACTTGCTTTTTTACATGTACCTGAGGATTGCTATTTATGCGATTTATTTTAATTGAAACAACAAATTACATTAATTGACGAGATGTTAAATATTCTTGATCATTATTGTGTTGTTATTTGTTTTATAGTCTGTGACACTGCAGAGTACAGATCACATTAATCAATTATAATAACACACATACGCTCCTATAGAAGCAAATTTTGTTAATATATCTTGTGATTCCTTTAGAATTTAATATGATAACTCTTGAATAAGTGTGTACGTGACTTATAATCTACACAAATATATAAATAATAAATAGCTAGAGGTATAATCATGCTCATTTAAAATACTGGAAGAGACAAATTCGAGGGTCCCAGATTATGAAGAAATTTGATATGTTATATGGCCGTGGTCAAAATATAGGATACTTTTTACTTTGGAAAAATGAGAATTTTTAACGGGATAGCATAAACATCTGTTTCAGTTTTATTTTCAATATACTTATTTAACATCTCATAGTTTTATTTTTAAACCATGTAAGTCGTTATTGTTGGATGTCCATTTGAAACATTAATTGTAAATATTTTAAACTAGTCACCGTCCTCCAACGATTTCTAAGACGCACTAACTCACTCATAGAGTATGGGATGCAACTACAACAAAGATGTCTAAGATATAATTTATATATTTTTCAGGAGCAGCTCCACCAAGAACAAGCTGGAATGCTGGAAATGTCTTGGTGGATACATTCGATGGTATCAGCGATATTCCTAACGTTCCCCACACGTTGAGCTTCTCTAAATACTAACATTTACGTAAATTTTAAAATACACTGTCGAAACGTTACCGCGTCCAGACTCTTTCTTTGGGCACTTCCAGACTCAAGACTAAGATGTTCAGGACAACTGAAAGACCGACAATACCCCTGACATAGGTTACCGGCTCTCTACCACAAGCTTTGGATGCTAGTTCTGAAGCGTGCAACGGAATAGCCTATTAAGAAAACTCGTCTAAATGTACCTTTACTTTTGACCTTTTCCGACCAAGACCGTAGTCTGAGTCAACCGAGACCGCTGAAATATAGCACTGAAAAAGAATGATCATGTATCTAAAACATCTGGCTACCGTGTCCTAAGTCGTCCAATTCAGTTACTTGCTAAGATATACGTGACTTAGATACATTTTATTATTTTATATATGTATTATAAATTTTTCGTTAGAATTAGTATATAATTTAAATGTTCTAAGATCTAGAGCATACAGTGCATCATGCATTCTCCACTCATGCAGGTGTGGCTGCTCAGATGGCTTGTTAGAGATTGCTCTCAACATTGACAGACACGGCAAGCTACGGCTTTAGACCTGGGAGACTCCGCCTCCCTACATCTTGCTTACCTTGAAGGTAACTTTTTGCGGATTAATATATTTTATTTAGCATTCAATTTTGATAAATTGCGAACGGCATTCGGTTCATATTTTAATTAGAAAAGTGTTTTTTTGGAGCAATCATTTATAATAATTGGTTTAAATGATGTGTGTGTTTCTTTTAACTTAGAATTAAAAACATACTTTTGTGATTACTTATTAGTTTTATAACCTTATTAATTAATAGTACATATGTACCGTGTGTTTTACGTTTCTAACTGGTTCTGTATAAGAACATTATTTAAATACCTATAGATTATCTTTTATACTAATGACAAATTTTAATGTAAATACCGAAATAGAATCACTAAGTTTTTTCATCTGCGTGTAGGGGTCCTCCGGACTGATGCTCATGAATTAACCCAAAGCCTGACAAGCGATTAAAAATACTTTAAATGAACGTCCTATGCAGTGTTTAGTTTTTCATCTGATATTATTGATAAGTCTGATTAATCAAAGCTCTTGCCTACCAGTACAGTATTGGAATTGATGCACGTTAGGTATTACTAAATACATACAAAAGGACGGCTGTGCCAGTATATTCAGTCAAGCTTAAATTGCAATGTCGTTGAGTCTTAGTTCATCGGCGCAAATTATTTGAAATTTTTGGTATTTGAAGCAAAAAGATAAATGATACATAATTAAATCTAAATACTGATATGACTTTGTTACTAGACTAGCTGAAATCGTAACATCGTGAAATAATAAAAGTGACAATCAATTTATGACTTTGCTTGTTATATGATATATGAAGCCATCACTTAATAAAATAAAAAAAAATATATGACATCGATAGTATCTTAATTTAAAACCAAAAAAAATATTATTTCACTACATTTATAATTATTGTTTCACTGCATGATAAGAAAGGAATCGTATTAATTTGAATCAGTAAGTTAATACGTTTAGAATGAAATATAATCAAGGAAAATTTTAAAAAAATCTCTGCTGTAGTAATGTTTTTTTTTACTCATTCTTAAAAGCGACGAACGTCTAAGATAATGTAGTAATACATACATGTGTATGGAACCAGTTATTTCGAGATATATGAAGGAGTATATATACGCCGTCTTTATAACGAAGTAATTTAAAAAACAGCCACCGGTCCGTGCAGCCAGCGTCGTGAGGTACAGGAATAGTGAGAATAATAAAAATAAGGAAAATGTTTATATCAACAATATTTATAAGTGTGTTAGTTTTGTGCTGCATACAATGTAGCTATGGGAGTAAGTATAATATTATTAATAGGGCGTAGGTTTTGTAATAAATATTATTGGCTATCTTGTATCTTAGACCTAACATTAAAAAATAATTTAATATATTTTGTCGTGACTGTAACATGTACTGATTCTTAAAATTGTATTAATACGTTATTTCTATCCATTAAAGTTGTTAAATATTTTATATCTACTTAATAATAATTTACTTTAATAAATACTGTTTTTGCCAAAGCCGCCATTGAAACGCACCCCAATTTGAATCTCTTGCCGGACTCGTGCGGAGAAATCGATGGTAAAGGATATTCAGAAAGCAAAACGGCCAATCTCTACGAGTTCCCTTGGATGGCTCTTATTTCTTATTCCACCGGTAAGTTCTATTATGACTTTCATTATCCATAACATATCGTCACAATTTACTCTGACAAACACTATTAACATTAGTTACGACCAAGAATGCTTTATTTTATTTAAATTATTATTGATGTATTTAAGTACTTGAAAGAGTCAAAGCATAATATTTCTCCAAAAATGACGTGTATATTCGTAAAAAAACTGTGTATAAATGAATTATTTTTAAATATCTAATATAACAACCTCTTTAAATGTTTTGTTTGATGGATGCTAAAGTGGGCGTAGTCATTACGTAAGCGACTTCTGGAGCGGACGATACACTGGCCTGGTTAGGTTTTATTTCTTTCCAGAAACATATTAATCTTCTCAGTGGCTTATTTTAGACAGTCATAAGTAAGCTATAATCAATTATTGTTTAAAAAAAATTAAAATAGACTCAGCAGTTAGTGTTATTTATTACTTTCGTACCTAACTAAAATGTTCGTTTTATTCCAGATACATATTAACAATTTGATGATCCTAATTAACAATTTCGGTACTTTCTAGGACGTGGTAATGAGTTCAAATGTTCAGGGGCTATTATAAACTCAAAGTACATCCTTACTGCTGCGCATTGCGTATTAGTCAGCTATAATATAACTGGAGTACGTGTTGGGGAATACGACTTGCTTTCTAAACATGACTGTCAAGGTGAAGAATCATACCCGGTCTGTAAAGGTGACGTACAGGTAGATACTGCTTACATGCTAGGGTTCCTAAACTTTATTTATAGTCATAATTTTATTAAGCATGTGTATCGCTTCAGGATATACGTGTCGAAAATATTATCCCGCATCAAAATTACTCAATAACACTTGTCCCAAGGAATGACGTTGCTCTTATACGTCTTTTAAAACCAATCGATTTCACAAACAGTAAGTTTAGTAATATTTAAGGTTTTTTCGAGTAACTCGTTAACTATTAAAAGTATATACTTTCATTTCAGAAAACGCTCTTCCAATATGTCTACCAGTAGCTCAAGAACTTAGAGACACTCCTCTAGCTGGAACGAGCGGCATAGTGGCCGGGTGGGGGCTAACGAAAGACAATTTGGATCCCAACGTTCTTCTAAAAACCAAAATTTCGATAACGACTAACAATGAATGCAAAAGTTTAATTTACGACAGGTACTTCAAGTTTAGCATTCATGCCACTTTTCCTTCATTAATTACTTACTTATATTATATCATCGTTTTAGTGAATCTGGGCATGTCACTGAAAGAGTTTTAAAAGAGATTTGCGCAGATCAGAATCGAAAAGGTGCTTGCGTAGGAGATGGGGGCAGTCCTCTAATGGTACAAGGTGCATACAAGGGAGTAGACCGATACATACAGTACGGTGTACTGTCCCGAGGACCAAAAAAATGTGTATCCCTACCTGATATTTATACTGACGTCACCAAGTACATGGAGTGGATCTTAAATACTATAAAGGAATAGAAAAAAACGAACTTGATGACGTATATAAAATTCTTAATCTGGCCATAAATACTGTTACACTTAAAAATCATAATTTTTAACTGCAAATAACATTTATTACTTTTACAGTATGTTAGTTTAGTACATACATAAATATAAAACAATTAAAAATATATAAAGCTTATTCGAAGTGGTCTCCATTGGCTGCAATACAGTACTTTAAACGTTGAGGCCAGTTATCAATAGAAGCACGCACTCTTTCCATGGAAAAATTCTTCACTGCCAATCGTATAGATTGTTTTAGGGACCCAAAATATCATGGCGTTTAAAGCAAGCTGTACTCTAAAATTAACCATAAATCATAATCCAGCGGATTAAAATCGTGACTAGACGACGGCCAGTCTTCAGCTTGGATAAAATCCGAAACGTTCGCTTCTAACCAAGACTGCGTGGAATGAGCTTTATGACCCGGCGCCGAGTCTTGCTGGAAGGACCATACTTGGTTATTGAACATGGTGATGTTAAGGAGCTTAACTACCTTCTCAAGACTGGTATCTTGATATACTTGTGCTGATGTTTTTATACCTTTTTCACAAAAATATGGCTCAGTCACTCCTTTATAGCTAACACCCCACCAAACCATCACTGAAGTCGGATAATATCCACGTTGCACTGATTGGGAAGCTTCCTTAGCGCTTTGAGAATAAATACGTTCATTTTGTTTGCTAAAATGTTGCTCAATTGTAAAAAAATCTCATCCGTAAACAAAATTTTTCTGTGACCTCCCTTTGCGTACCGCTTCAGTAGTTGTTTCGATTTTACCACCCTATTCTTCAACAAGTGTAACAGTATCTATGGCCAGACTAAGTATACTATCTCAACTACGCTGTTAAATTATAATATTACTGGCTGTTGCCCGCGGCTCGCGACCGCGAGAACTTCAGAACACGAGGCTCGTAAAAAACTCCTTCGCTTGACCTTTTTTTGGTCGACATTGTTTTATACGAAAAGCCCTATTAATATTTCAAGGGCATAATATAATATAGCCTAGATCCAACATGAAAGTTATTTCTAAATATTGGTAAAGGCATTTTTAGATTCGGATAACTTACTTTGAAGATTACAATATAATAAAATGACTTATACTTAGTGCAATTAAACAAACTTTACCTTTTTATAATATCAGTACTCGTATAACATAAGAGGTTTTTCATAGTTAAAGTTTATATTAAAAAGGAGTGCTGAGAAAATATGAAAATGTAAATTCGTAATGAATAAGTTATTTGCTTACTTTCACACTTATCAATACTAAGTATACTCGTATATAAGTCTGATGTCTAATAGTCGCTAAATACTCGATTGTCACCTGGCGCAATAGAATAAAAAATATTATATTATATATATTGAATTTCAATGATGTGTTTCCTATAATACAAATTTTATTTATAATTTAGCCTCAGCAACACGAGGTCGGTTATCTTATTAAGTTTTAGCTTATATGACATGTTTGTACTTTAAAAAAACGCCGTCTATTACGTCTTACTCAATCCACTCAACAAATACGCTTGTATCTATCGCTATTTATTAAAATACCTAGTATGGAAGTAACAGATAATTGTGACTGTTGTATAATAAATAGATAATTCACAATAAAATATATAAATAAACGTGGTCGAACGATTTAAAAATAATCCTTTGTCCGTTTCCTGGTTTTAAGGAAATTGGTGGGGAGGTACCCACCAATTTTCAGCCAAATCGGTTCAGCCGTTTTTGAGTTATAAATAATTGAACTAGCACGACTTATATATTAGTTGATATAACTGTCAATTTCTTATTCAATGATTTTATTTATGAGAGAACATTTTAAAAATATCAAAATGGAATTAATGAATTTTATATAGAATTGTCGGCCAGCGCTCTTTAGCCTCACCGCTCCACGCACCCCGCACAGAAATGCACACCGTTTGCGCGTGGTATCTGACCATTATGATTTTAAAAACTATTATAACTCCTTACGTATTGGTTGAAATCAAATACTATCAAAGGCGATTTCGTTGAAAAATAAGTGCCTGTAATAAATAACTTATTCATATGGATAAGGATTAATATAATGTTTATTAAAACGACTTCGCAAATAATGTGTTATTTTAGAACTATTTTGATAATCATAAAAATTGTTATAGTGGGTTTATCTTAAAAGCTAGATATATACTGTCCCAGACTTTCTTTTAGAACTTTTAGAGAGGAACAATTTTGTAATAATTGATTTTTGCATAACTTTCACCGTTTACTCAGCGCACGCAAGGAAAGTTTTGAATTTTGCGGTTTTCACAAAAAAAAATATTGCTGGTCCTCCCTTACACTGAAAGAATTTTTCAAATCGGTCAAGTAGTTCCTGACATTAGCGCGTTCAAACAAACAAACAAACTCTTATACTTTATATATTAGTATAGAAAATTGGTCTTTATATATTAGTATAAAAAATGACAAAGTAGTAATAAACTGGGCCGATGCTCAGAATCTCTTTGAATTGGTAATTATGAGTGTAGTGAATAATCATTGGGGAGGGGGGGTGAGATAGGAGGGATGTAACGGAATTGCTTAGTTACCATAATACTATCTTTACAGTGTAAATGAACATTCAGTCTAATAAGCTTCATTTGAAATTTTGCAAAAACTGTAATTTTAATGTCACTTATTATTATTATTATTATTATTATTATTATAAAACGTAGCATATATTTTGTTAACCGATAAACTGCAAATAGTTATATATGAATTTGTAAAAAAGATGTAGATTAATTTCCTTTAACAGATTTAAGATATTTGATAAACGCGCGCGGCAGCGCCCGCAGGTTCCCGTGCGCGACGCCATCGCTGCCGCAAAAGTATATCTCAAATACTAGTTTACGCCAAAAACTACCTTCTCACACCGTCAGAATCAAGCACCTCTTTGACCTATAGCTATCAAATTGTATTTCAAATTATTCAAATTAATACGGACTACGTTTACCGTTTTCTACCCCGCATAAAAAAATGAACTGTCTACCTTTACGGAAGCCGGAAAATTAAATAGGCCAAAAAGATCTTGTTTCACGTTCTTATTATAAGTGATGAAAATGATTGCCCGTTTCCAGATATGTTGGGAAGCTTTAACTCGGTGGGCAGGTTCCTTATATGCTCCAAACCCCAGAAAAAATAAAATCGAAAATTCTAATTTTTAGACATCGACTTTTTAGGTCGAAAACGTAGACCTGTTAATTTTGCATCTTACGAAATACAAATGGATTCGTCTGGTCAAGTACAATAAAAATGATTTACAACATTTTTTGATAATGATATTCGTTAAGTCAATAATAAGTCGAAACGGGCTACTTCCATTGAAAATGCCTACAAGGGTAGCTAATCTTAATTCTATGAGTACAAGCAGAATAGGTAGAAAGTTAAAACTTAGTGTGCAGCTTCCTTTTACGGTGAAAAGTCTAGGAAAAAATACTAATATTTTGTAGGCCTAGAAGTCGAAAACTGTTTGTTTCTTATTATGTGGCATACCTACATAGGGACCGTACCCATACTACGTGAATAGTTTTTACAATTTTTAACCCTTACAAAAATGCAGTTCCTTGTCTACACTGGTTCAGACCTGCGAATTTTTCTACTGTCTTTTATCCAGACGATCTAAGCATGATCTCGTTGCAGCGAATAATTCTATAATTCATACTCACGACCTGCACCGCGGGAACCGCTGAACTACCGATGGTGACGTATGTTCATGACATGACATCAGAATCCAAGAATTTTAACAATAGGAAGCAATCTTTCTTTATAATTAATTTTATATATAGTTGTCACTCTTGTATTCTAATATCGAGCAAGTAGTTGTCATTTTAGTTATAATATAAATTGTACATTTCAATTAAACAATTATTAAAAGTTTTTCATTGATCCTGTTGCCACCGTACTTCATTTACGCAATAAATGTTTTTCACAATAAACAAAGATGGCACCGCTGGGGACAGCTGGTTATAAAAATAAATGGCGCCCAATAATTACTAAGAAATTGTACTGGATAATGTTCAATTTAATCAAATTTAGCAATTACTAACAAAATACAAGAGAGAGAGAGAGAGATAGTACTAGTTTTCTTACAATGTATTGTATATGTATTGTTATGTATTGGTGTGTGTGTGAGTGTGTGTGTGAGTGTGTGGGTGTGTGTGATTGAATACCAACAGGAAAATGAATGAAAGGACAAAATGTATTTCTTACATTTATTCCAAATCACCTTACAATATTTATTTAAACATTTGAGTGACAAAAATTCAAAACCAACCTTTCAATTATGTAATCAAGTGCAAAATTACATAATTAATTAAAATAATAAATTTATTTTATTATTTACCATATTATTAAGATTTATTATTAATGTCTGCGAGCTAGAAGTTATTTAATAAATCATTTTGTTTTTTGTTTATTATTTTGGCAACTTTCTTAGCGCTGTCCTTATGTCATGAGCCGTCCTTGAGTTTTCCGTTCTCGTTGGCTTTCGTGATTCTCTCCATCACTTCGTGGTTGTAGGTGGAGTGGAGCATCAAACCAAGAACACCCGCTCTGATTAATAACAGACAAATCAATAATTAAAGGTTTGGCGGATTTTTCCAAAAACGATGTGACGAAATCATTAACTTTGACATTGAACCCAACACACCTGGAAGCCATGGCGAGGCGGATGTTCCGCTCCTGCTCGACCAGCTCGTCCAGCCGCAGCCACTGACGCACTCGTTCCATGTCCACCTCCGCCCGACGCAGCTTCTCCCACTGGTAGTGCTTGAGGCAGGACTTCTTGGGAGCCCTACAGAAGTCCCCGGTCTGGTCGAACACGTCCTTCGTCAGTGGACACCCGCACACGTCCGTGTCGCTCACCTTCGGGTCCTTGAAGTGCTCCGGACACATTACCTGTCCATTTGTATTCTGCTGTTACTTTAAATGTTATCGATGGCTACGATGGATAATGTCAAGTGTTCTTGAAACTCTAACGTCTTTGCTGACACTAACGTGTCGAGTATTTTGTTTACATGTATTTATAAATCTATTAGCTTAGTTTGCACAGAGACGTCGAGCTCACCCGGAGCCGCTTGCAGTACGTGCCGTTAGCCGGGTTGTAATAGTCGCAGAACATGCTCTGGCCGTCGATGCGCGTGCGGTGCCGGCTGCCGAACGACGCCTGCGCCTCGTACTTTATGAAACACTTCTCCATGTGCTTGACGGCGGTGCGCGAGTGGATCTCGTGACCGCACGTGATGCAGTACATTGAGGTCTCGTCGTCGGCTTCCTGGAGTACGGAGTACAAGACAACGGTCAACATTACATAATCAAATAGTTTGTTGTAAAGTCATTGGGAGGGAGAGAGAGATAAAGAGATAAAGAGAATGTTACAGCTTAGTTGCAATTATTTTTCAGCAGTTCGAAGGGTTGTCTCCATCCATGAGCATCAGAAGGTCGGCATACATAGCAACATTATTCAATGCAACCTCGATATAACAAATAGCAAGAGGACGAGAATAGTTCTACATTTAGCGACTGAATCACATACTATGGGATTAAGGGTCATAATATATTGGTGGGTACGTTATATAGAGGTTTTGAGTTGACAAAATCTATTAATTAGAGGTATTTACACTTTTTTTGATAGTTGAGAATTCGTTATAAAGATGTTGTTCGTAAAAAACCCCTTATGTATATTTTACATTAATTCTTATGAAAAATTCAAGGGTTATGAAAAAATTGTTAAATCGAGCAAGTCGCTATATGAAGGTAGCACACTGTCTGTACTTAAATATTAACTACTAACCTTTATATTCATTCACATCAGTTCATCATTCACTCTCTATCTTCCGTCTCGTATCACCTCTACCATTCTTATTTCCTAGCAACCGGCATGCCCTGCCATCCACCATTCTCTTTCCCCTACCTTTCTTCATACCATCCATGACTCCATACATTGATTCTTTGTATTATATCGCACCCTCATCTTTCTTCTCCAACCATAAAGTCTTCCTTAAATTGTCTATATCAAGTCCTTCTCTACTAAATTTCTTATCGCCAGCAGTCCCCCAAAAAACTTCTTTCGCACCAGTAATCCCCCCTACCTTCTCATCGCTGTGCAGTATCTCGGCGTGCTTGGCCCGTGCCAGCAGTGCGTCGATTTCGTGATGCTGGTGGTCGAGGGCCCGCAGCGCCGCCTGCGCGCGCGCCAGCTCCCCGCGAACCACCTCCAGCGCCTTACGGTTGTGCTGCTCCGCCACGCACCCCGACAGAGACCGCTCCTGGATGCGCTGAGGAAGCACCTGCGGGGGACGTACCGTTCACTTCTTGACACTCTCCATAACACTCGTAACGATTGTATACACTAAATAGTGAAAGATATCGAATGTTTACTTTAAAATGTCTATAATACCTGGTAAATCCTGGCAGTGGCGAGCTTCATCCCGCACTGTGACGAGCAGTACTTGGAGCCGTACTGCGCCGCCTTACAACACTGCGGCCCGTAACACTGACGCGCCTCGGAAGTCTGCAAGTGAGATATCGACTCTTCCGGTTCGTAAACTTCTCTTTCGTGCTTCTTTTTTATACGGTTGCTACTGTAATTAATATTTCGAGAATTTAAAGATAAAACATATTTCAATAATAATCATATAATATATTCTTTTAAGAATTATATATACCTCGAAATTCTGGAAGTCTTTTTGCTTTTAACACACAATCGCATGCGACATACGAGTTTCATTTTGTTGCTGCCGCCATACTTGTACATATCCTCACATGCCTCACAGCTGGAAAAGAACGTAATATATGTTAAATAATTAGAATTAACAAAGTTTACTACTTTAACAGTCTTATAAAATATAAAAACAAAAAATGTAATATAAGCTAAAATAAGAAACTCACTGGCCACAGTCATTCATCTGTAAGCACCCACCACAGTCTCCGCAACCATCTTTAGTTGCTCTCTTTGAAGATTTATTCTCTGAATGGTCTTTTTCTTTGCGTTTTTTCTTTTTATCATCCCTGCCTACAGAGAAATGAATAGAGTTGATATTTGTGAAAAAATAGTGACCCCGACCAATATCTACTTGGACTGTGGATGACACATGGTACATTTGTTCAGAAATACTGTTCAAGGCCAGGAGAAACAGCATCATTCATATTTACCATATTTTACTGTTAAACACAGTTTCTAATACTCATTGATAAGGTCTTAGTATGATTTTACATAGCCTATACCAATATGGTCCCGGAAAATAATAATTATTATATATTAATAGTACATTGCAGTTTAACTATGTTCTGATCAACAAGTTACTATCCTCGCTCCAAATTCTTGGACTTGAGATATGTTATATTCTTAACATACATCTCTATCAGCCATCATGTCACTAGTCACATTCAATCTAATCATATATCATCTTCTATCTATCAAACAGTGTATCAATCTTTTTCAAGTCATCCTTTACTTAATTGTTCTCATATTCATAATACACCTAACTGTTATGTTTTCCACACTCACATACTACAGATTGATAATATCAGTGTTGTTAATTTCATAATTCTATAACAATTAAAGCCATTTCCAATCAAGTTTAATATTGTGCCATAAGTGGTAATGATATTCTTGTAATGACAATGTATTTTATATACACATATATTCCTATATACATATATGTATTCCTCAATGCACACAGTGGAATATTCTTTAATGCACACTTCATACAGAAACTATATAAATAAATTCTTAATAAGAAGTATTGGTAATTCAATAGGGTGGTCTTATCACCAAGTAGCATTCTCTTCCAGCCAACCTTATACTAGTGAGAATGAAGAAAGAATTTATAGACTAATGCATAACATGGTTATTATAGTTATAAATATATACATACTGATATTTATAAGTTAATAAATGGATAATAAAGAGATTTTAAATAATACTTTAAAAAAAATTTTAATAATTTTGTATTTCACTACTCATTTTGGGTAATCAATCATACCTGAATCTCCATCATTCTCTCGTTTCTGTGGCCTAAACCTTGTTTTTAATGTAGGATCCTCTTCCCGGCAGCGTTCACAAAAATAGTTTTTAATATATTTTGCCTCTCTTTCAGATATGTTGATACAATCGCCGTGATACCACTCCTCACATGCATCACAAGCTCTGGAAAACACTGTTTGGTTAAAGTAACACATATTCATTAAGGTTAGGGAAATGAATCAAAACATAAATATGTTGTGGCTAAAGTACATCATAAAACGGGAACTATCTGAAGATCGACATATACAATAAGCTTGACCCGCTTGATTTAACAGAGTAGTGATCTTCGATTGACGCTCCGGCAGATCGAACTGTTTAGCAATGTCAGCTTTCTGTAAAAGAACATAAAAAAAATGTGTATTTTTTATGATTTCATTCTATTTTAGTTTTGAAAGATTGGACACTAACACTTTGTTTCGACTTCTTTTCACTCATTTTTCCAACTGAGATCTGTTGTTTTTCACAAATAAATTTAACTAAGCAATAAGGTGTCTTCTAAAAAGAAGTTGCAACTTTATTTTACTGGAATCCTCAATCAATTACAATAAAATAAAAAGTTGGTAACTAGTGTTAACAAAATAATAATGTCAATTTTACCAATGACATTACTGTCAACTGTCAACTGTTATGAGTGATTCGTAGTCATCAATATGGCCTTTGAGAAATATCCTAAAAATTTTCCCATAGACAAAGAATTTAGGGATTCTTTGGCTATGTTGAAAGTATTTATCGTAATATATAAAAAAATATGTTTTTGTTCCCATACGTCGTAAGTTTAAAAAAATAGTAACTGGTAAACGTCATATTCCCAAATAAGTCCCATCCCATAACTTAGCAGGCTCATATTAGTATGCATATTGTGTGAAAAATGTTACAATAAATTCAACAAATTTCGAATAACACCTGATCGTCGGCATATAAGTCAAAAAGCAATAGAGTGCCCTACGATGCAAGCAGCGTAATATCGCAGGGCTAAGATTAGTTAACTAATGTAATTGATGTTATGTTTATTTATTTTATTAATTGGTGCGTAAAATTTGTTAAATTGAATATACTTTTTAAATTTTAACCAAATTTAATAACTATATGGAATGCAGAGGATTTCTGTCGAAGTCCATATCTTGTAACAACCATAGACAAAGATAAATTTCCCCACAAAACTAACCAATTATATTTCTGAAAATTGACAGGTTGCTTATAAGAATTTAGAAGTTTGAAGTTACCATAGCAACGACTTGTTGTTTCGAGTTGTAGGTTATATGTTATTCTAAAATTTAAACCTTTTGAACATATCACTATCGAATCCTGCTACGATGGAAAACGAAGATACTCCCCAAATTATAACACACATCGAAAAAGATATGAACCATTGTCTATTTGATTGTAAATGGATTCCTTGTTCAGCTAAGTTTGTTGTTATTGGCTCTTTACCAAAAGGGACTGGAACATTGGAGATATTTGAAATAAGTTCTGGTGAATTAAAAAAAGTAAAGGAAATTGAAAGACCCAATTCCTTCAAATGTGGCACTTTTGGAGCTAGCAGTGACATAGAGAGAAGACTAGCGACTGGCGATTTTAAAGGCACCCTGGAAATATGGTTTGTGATATAAATAAATCGATATTTTAGACACTTTCAGTCATTACTAATTATTGAATGTTATCAACATACTTTGTTTTTGTACATAGTGCTAAGTGTCTAAATCTATTTTAGGGATTTGGAGAAAAGTTCTCAAGTATACATTACCAAAGAGCACACAGACATTATTAATTCTATTGATGGTATGGGAGGAAGTACTCTTAATTGTGGGGCACCAGAAATTGTTACTGGTAGCAGAGATGGTAAGAATAATATTCTATATGAATTTTCTAAAATATATTTGAATTTTTCCATTGGATATAGTTATTTAACTTATTTACATAATACATATGTAGGTTTCTAAACATTCTTTACTAAAGTAGTTCATATTTGATGTTTATGTTTTTAATTATTTACTGCAACTTAATTCAAAATGCAAACTCTTCAACATTTCATTATGTTAATTAACTTGTTTCTTTCCCTGTTGCTTTAGACAAGATTTTTAAAAACTTTAACTATGTATTATTTATTAATAATTTATTTAGGTACTGTTAAAGTCTGGGACCCTCGTCAAAGGGGCAAGGCGGTGGCTAATATGCAACCAGCTAAGGGTGAAACTAAACGTGATTGCTGGGCCGTTGGATTTGGCAACTCATTTAATGATGCGGAAAGAATTGTTGTAGCTGGCTATGATAATGGAGACTTAAAAATGTTTGACTTACGGACAATGTCATTGAGATGGGAATGCAATTTAAAAAATGGGGTACTATTTGTTATTTTTTCTTTGTGTCAGAGAAAAGAAATATATTTAAGTGCCTGCATGGCCTTGTAACATTTACTGGACTTAATATATCTCATCAGGTATGTTGGGCTGAATTTGATCGAAAAGATATACCAATGAATAAACTTGTAGCAACTACACTAGAAGGAAAGTTTCATGTTTTCGATTTAAGAACTCAAAATCCATCCAAAGGATTTGCACAGGTAACTAATAATTAACAAATACACCCAATAAATTGTATTGAGTTCAAACAATTTAAACTTTATATATTCAGGTTCTAGATAACTCCATGAAAAGTGGCACAATTTGGGTTGCACGTCATTTGCCACAGAATCGGGACGTATTTGTAACTTGCGCCGGAAATGGCCAAGTATCGCTCTGGAAATAGTAAGCTTAGATTATTTATAACTTTAATGTCAATATAAAATATCTAAATATTTTGTAATATTTGTTATTCAGTGAATACCCGGAACAGCGGTCGCATGTGGACTCCCAGGGCATTGCGGTGGGCGTCCCTGGCAAGCTGAAACGACTGCAGCGCATGGTGGTGAGCTCGCAGCCAATCAGCTCCCTCGACTGGAACCGAGACCACACGGGATTGGCTGTCGCCACCGCGTACGACCAATGCGTGCGCGTGCTTGTTACTACTAAACTTAACCTACAGTGAAGACGACGATGAAATGTTCCGACAATGTTTAGTCACGTCTTTACACGTACCTGTTGGTTAGTGTCGTGAATGGAGTTAGTTATTGTTACGAGGCTCCTGCACTATGATATAATGCTTAGAAAATTAAGATATTTAGGAATCGAATTGTATGATGTTGCCTTAAGGTCTCAGAGTCTCTTTAGGTCTCTTATTGTCCCAATTCAGGAATTAGTGATATGGAGAACGTTACTATGGAAACAAATATAAACAACAACTGTAAAACAAGATTTAACAATGTTTTAAATAAATAAATTATTTTAGTCCAAGAATTAGTCTATAGATCAAAAAATATACTTTTGAATTTTTGCTTTAAATTAATTCTTAATTTATTAACGGTTGTTCCAAATATTCTAATATAAATAAGATATATAAACTAGCTTTGGCAGTCAGTACCCTATCTCTCAACATTTGTAAGCCATCCCAATAAATAAAAATGTATTCCTTATTTCTAGTCACTCAAATATTCTACAAAGTCGATATTACGCCTTGAGCTGCTATGACAACTGCTGTTTGAATAACGAGTACTAAATAATTTCTAATGCTATTCAATTAACCATAAAGCTACAAGGGTTCGCTTAACAAAAGCTTGCTATTGCCATTTATTTACTTATGAAGCATGAAAAGTCAATTTTGTAATAGCAAAGTTTATTAAGTTATCCAACCTCATAAACGATGTTAGTTAATAAAGATAAAAATGGCTACTGCCAGTAAAGGAACAGATAAAGAGACATTTTCCTATCATTGGTAAGGGAAAGATTAGTCTGAATATTAGGAACGGCTATAAGGAGATAAAGACTGAAGAGGTGATTACATTTTAAGTAACATACAATATGTAACTTAAAATATAAATGTAAGATGAATAATAAATAAAACGACAAGTCAAATTTCTAACTCAAAAGAGCATTTTTAATAACCTAGCACTTATCATAAATTAAATTAAGGCTATCATTCAGTTCTTATTTAGACTAACGTTAGATTTATACATGTGTCATACTAATTAGCCCATTCACAAACTACCGTCATGTGACAGCTTTTGAACGAATTAGTTAGTAACAAATGTAAAATCTACTAAACGCCGCTACAATCCCACCACGACTTTCAAGAATCTAAAATATACGGACGCCAGTCGGTTGTTTATTATTAGTGACAGACGCCACGTCGCTTTAGACTCCTCAAAGACAAATGTTAACTTCATTCTAAAAATAACAATGATATCAAAACACGAGCTCGACGCAACTGAATTAACCAACTGAAGCGTAAATATAGATATTATATAAGATGCTACGGGGCTTTGGATTGAATCAACAACGATATCAACACAAACAAACATTACTTTGACCGTTGAAACTGTTGTAACAAAATATTCATTTAACATTTAATTTACTAAGCAGCACTACTTAAAATCAAACTAAACTGCATCGATAGCAAAATATGTATATGGAGAATCATCGCAATGTATTTACAATCTAGTATTTAATATGAAAACAACAGCTGTTAGCATTCTATACAACATTAATTGTTAAATGTATTTTAAATCCAAAACTCTTTAATATTACAAACATGTCTAGATACTGTCAGGTGACTCGAGGCGATAGCGTCGTGTCGTCGTCGTGTCGTCACTAACTAGTGGTTTCAAATTGTACAAAAACTAAATTTCACAAACGTTAGCTATACCTACGTCTATAAAACTTACATTATTTTTACAATACGAGGTGAGTACCGCACAAACTACTGTGAGATCGACGCTACACTACAACTGGGTACTACTTTTTGATGAAAAAGCGTCCGTTTATAGAATATATATATAAATATATCGAAAATATACATCATACGTGCCATATCAAACTCGCACGTTGTCGACGTCTCATGACCACCGGTGCCGACGACTCGCTAACAGAGCGCCTCACACAAACAAACAACAGAACGTACGATTATTTACACCACATTGTATTCTCTTAAATCAAAATATATTTCTTATGATCGGTATCATCAATTCAATTATATTATATTTTTATTGAATTAATTTATATTTAACTGCGTTTTATTGTTTAAAAAACGATTGTTATATAATTTATGAGAACGAGTTTAGTTATTTATCTCATTTCACAGTATATAACCCAAAGCGACACAATAATATACAAAGCGTTTCATACATAGAGTCATTGCATTCCTTCAAACATGTCACAACGACTCGACGGACAGTCGCTACTCAGTTACATGTTAACATCCAATACATTACAGCTTTTAATTAAACATTTTTCATCTGACGAAAGTAATAAATATCAGTCTAATTAATAATTTATAATGATTTTCATTTGTAAGTGCCTCGATATAATTATTTATTGATTTATTTATTTCATAGTAGAACGGAAAAATCACAAAAGCTTATTAATCCTGACCTGAGCACAATAAACATACATATTTATATATTCAATTTAAAGAAAGAAAGAACATTTTTTTACATATTTCTAAACCATTCGTTACATAGACAAATACGATGCTCTATGGTTGAATAGAGTAAAGACCATAGACTAAGACACTGATCTATAGACAAAATAATATATATTTATATGAAAAGGCTATTTTGTATTTGGTAACATGAAACCGATGCCTGGATCAGGACAATCATTAAATGTTAATAAATCGAGAATCATTTGATATTCGGTGCATTTTGACTCAATACTAATAAGACTGTGGTTGGGTGCAGTAGGACAGACAGACAAATGAACGCTCACAGCTTATATCACATCAGTTTGAAGGAAACCGAATCAGAACGTCACATTATAATTTACTTTATATAACGAAGCACCCACATCTAAATGAATGCAGGTTAAATATAAACGAAGATTCAGAGCGACGCGTTAAGGTCTGTATTTGTCTGTAGATGCATCCTTCATTACGCTCCGGGCTCAGCTACAAATCTGAAATCACAAACGTAGAGACATGTTAGCCCAATATGCTATTCTTCATATTCAAAGCAACCTCGATGTAATAAATCGCAAGAGGACGAGTAAATATACTTTATATAAGTAATTCGTTAAACTGAGGTTTGTTATACAGGGTGGACCAAGAATTAGTAAACATTAAAAAAAAACATATAAAAAAAACCATTTGATATATTTCAAAAAATATTTATTCGCAAGGTATTAGTAGGAATTTATTTTTTAAAAATTACATCATTTAAATGACCACCGTTACGTCTTTTTGCACTCTTTTAAACGAGTTCTAAAATTTTCGAATACTCGTCGGCAAAGAGACCAGAGATCGTCGACATCTCTTTGCCGATTTCTTGTTTTAGTTCAGGTTGTGTTTTTGGTTTATTAATGTACACATGGCTCTTTAAATAACCCCATAAAAAGCTGAAGACAGATCTGGACTCCTGGGTGGCCATGAGATGTCGCCTCGTCTGGAAATCAGCTTTTCTGGGAATATTTCCTTAACCACCGGCAGGGACTCGTAGGACGTGTGACAAGTTGCTCCATCTTGTTGAAACCAAGTGTTACGAATGTAGTCAGCAAATTCAAGTAGCATCGGTGCCAAGAACTCCCGTAACATCTTGGCATATTCAGCAGAATTGAGAGTAACTGTACGGCCGCGAAAATCTTTGAAAAAGTAGGGTCCGATGATTCCTTTTGCCGAAATTGCAGCCTATACACTTACCTTGGGAGAATGCAGTGGCCTCTCATGTTTAGCTTTGGGATTTTCGCTGCTCCAATATCTGCAATTCTGTTTGTTTACATGACCGTTGAGGTGGAAATGGGCTTCGTCAGAAAATAAGATGTTGTCAAAATTACTGAATCGATCTAAGATTGTTACAACATAAGAATTGCGCAAATTTAAGTCGTTAGGTTTTAGTTCTTGCACTATCTGGATATTATACGGATGTAATTTCAAGTCTAATTTCAAAATACGGCGTACTGATGTGCGAGATAATCCTAATTCAGCTGAACGCTTGCGCGTTGATAAATCTGGATCACGTCGAACAGAAGCGGAAACTTGCTGCACGTTCTCTTCGCTCCCAGAAGTCCGTGGGCCGCCAGTTTGCTTCACATTTAGTGTAGATCCCGTCTCTTCGAACTTCTTTACCCATTTTTTTATTAAAGGAGCACTCGGACACTGATTTAAGTCGTGTAAATTGTACTCAACGCGACATAAGCGCCTCCCAATAATGAGCGAATTGTTCTTTAAATAAAATTGCTATACACAGTAAATTCGCTGTGACTCCGTGAAGCGATCCATTACGACTAAATTTCAGAGAACCGAGCTAGTGGCCAGACCCCTGTTTGCGCCTCGCGCGGTTGTTGTTTGAGAGGGGCGTTAGATTCAAATGTTAACAAATTCTTGGCCCACCCTGTATTAAGGTATGTAGGTAGCAGATAATAAGATATTGCTCTAAAATTTGTTATAAAGAGTAGAAAAAATAGTTTAAAGATGTTTCGCTTCTCTGGTGGGAACGATCATATTTGTTAATACTGGAGGGAGCGTTATTGGAGGTTTTGAATTGACAAGATTCCTTAATTAGAGGTATTTACACTCTTTGCTAGTTGAGAATTCGTTATAAAGAGGTTTTTCGTAAAAAAAAATCGTTCGTACCTGAATGTGTCCGTACCTGTACATGTGCGTACCTGTTTGTGTGCGTACCTGAATGTGTCCGTACCTGTATATGTGCGTACCTGTTTGTGTCCGTACCTGTAACAGGTACGGACAGTACCTGTTTGTGTGCGTACCTGAATCTGTCCGCACCTGTATATGTCCGTACCTGTTTGTGTGCGTACCTGAATGTGTCCGTACCTGTATATGTCCGTACCTGTTTGTATGCGTAACTGTATGTGTCCGTACCTGTATATGTCCGTACCTGTTTGTGTGCGTACCTGAATGTGTCCGTACCTGTATATGTCCGTACCCGTTTGTGTGCGTAACTGTATGTGTCCGTACCTGTATGTGTGCGGGAGCGCGGCGGAGATTCAGTCAAGGTTGTCCTGGAAGATGAGTCGCACGTATCCCGAGGAGCCCTGCAGCGGCGCGGCGCAGAAGGGACAGATGGCGTGGAAGCCGTTGGTGCCGTGAGGGATGTCCACCGTCGCCCAGTACCTACCACGTGATACAAGAATATTATTACAAAAGATCACGGACTCTACCAGCTCCAAAGGAGATGGGGAGTCGGAAGTCGGCGAGCGGCCGTCGACGGCTCCACGTGGAATATTTTTCGTTTTCAATATTTCATAATTATAGAAATAAAATACTGTTTTTATATGAAAACATAAAAAGTAACGAAATCTTCCGGTGCAATAAATAATAGTCTCACTTGACGGTCCTCTCAGAGGCCATGTGGCCGCAGGGGTTGAAGGCGTAAGTGGGCGGACCGGAGTCCACGTAGAAGGCGGGCTCGATGCCCATGCACACGCGCACCACGGGGCCCGCCGTCAGACACATGGGGCAGCGGCGCACGCCCGTCTCGCTGCCCTCCGCGCCCCACGAGTGCTCGCCTGCGGGGGACAGCTGCTGCTGAGCACTTCGAGGACTTTCAAAAGCATTTGATGGACCGCTTTGTATGTAAGTAATCCCCCGCCCATGCTCGGGGCACGGACGTGGCTTGGGGAGAAGGGGGTTGGTGAATGAATGTGGGAGTTTCATCATCATCGGAACGATTGGATAAATAACCTTCATAACTTATTGAAAAATATATTAGGTTAAAGTGTTAAATTCATTTAACTACTTCTAAATTTAAGGATTCATTATTAACGAATTTCACTTAAAGACAATCTTTAGACGAACTTTTTAGGAATATAGATTTAATATATATAAACAAAAAATATATTATAGAATAAAAGTATGTACCCTGTACGTGTCCACAGTTGAGGTACACGTAGGGCTGGTTCAGGTCCTGGTGGGCGGTGGACAGTTTGCGAGGAATCACCAGCGTATTCAGACCCACGGGGCACTGAGGTCTACCCGCGTTCAGCTCATCCACTAATGCTTCTAAATCACGTTTTGTCTGTAATATATTAGTAGATATATTATATATTCTTTGTATGTAATTATATTTATTAATGTATATGTGTTTTTATAAATTACCGGTGAATTTTTTAATCCTTCAGCGCTTCTCCACAGAAGTGTGGCTCCACACAAGTCAATCATCGTCCCATCTCTGAGCACATTTGTTTCTGCTTGACACGGCACTCCCTTCAAAATATCAATAAAATTATATTAACAAAAAATATAATACATTTCTGGAATACCCTCCAACACTGGGAGGTTTGATTCCCGCTCGGATAGATGACTCTTTTGAATTTAAGTAAGTAAGTAGCCTTTACTGTTTTATAGTGGACAGGTAATAAAAAGTAACCACGCATTTTTATATTTTAATTTAATAATTTTATAAACTTGATATGTAAAGTGCAAGGTCTGCTGTTGACAAACCTTCTGCTGCGCCGAGCGGCTCTCTCGCAGCGAGAACACGGCGCCCCCCACGGACGTCTCGCGCCACGGCCCGCAGGTGGCGCTGCCGCCGCAGAAGTCTCCACGCGGATGCATTATTAGCACTCCGTTAGTCGTTAAACCGTCAATCTCGTGGTTTTCTGTCCATTTTGTTGCTTTTTCCTGCAAATAATAAAATAATATTTAAAGAGCGCTTGTGAATCACTAATGTTATTATATATATATATAATCAACTGCTGGAAAACTCCTATTTAAAATTAACTCCTGCTTAAACTTAAGGAAATTCCGGAGGTAGAGTAACTTTCTACAATTTTAATGAAACAATACTTTATAAACCATATCAAGTACTATAATATAATAATACGACATATAGTGTATAGACATAAACAACTTATCTGGTGCTGCCACGTTCACAGCCGACGCTGACGACTCACTGTCAGATGGGCCGTCGTATCAATGTCTGATAGCCATTACATTATACATTATTTACAAACAACTTACACCAAGAAATATATTCCTCGAGGAGTCGAAGCCCGCCGCGTATATGCGACAGTTGTTGACGTCATTACGATCTGACAGTATGCGACACGCGAACCGCGATATCGTGCTCTGAAGCACCTTGGTGTCCCCGCTCTTGTCACCAGCCACGGTGTCCATCACCACGAAGTCTATCGGGGATTCTGAAGATCTCCCGATCTGTGGACCATTTGTTTCATTTATAATATATGTTTATATTATTTTTAATATCAATTACTTTATATAATATGTTAAGACTAATACACATACATATAACGGAATTTATAGTACACAAAGACTCGTAACAACAATGTGTTGATTCATAGCAGCAGTGGCCCATGGCCTTTGGATCGCCAGTTAGGATCTCATCATACCAGAAGACCAAAAGCCGGCTTTTTGAAATAATTATTAAGTTTTTTATTGTAATAGATAATGATTTTTGATGTCAACGGACATTGCAACATTTGACCTAATTAACTATTTAATCTTATATAAATACATTTTATTAAAGCTATTTCCAAATAATATATTTTTTCATCGGAAGGTTACATTACATCATAAATGATTCGCTGAATGCTTGCACTGCTCTAATTACTTATCAAAACATTCACAAATTAAAAACAACTCAACCTTGATATTATTTAAAGTTTATTTCTTTATTGTTAAAGGTGCGTCGAATGTAATTAAACAACAACATTTTATAACATTTATTATATAACTATTAACATTCAACGGCCCCGTGTGAACTATTACAATAACGGAGCCGTGACACTCGAGAACACAATCACCCATTATATAACAAAAGTAACAATCAAATATCATTACCGTTCGGCTGACGTTTAAAAAAAACCAAAATGTCATTGTTTCCAGGATAAAGCTAGAATAGCCTCGACAGTCGACAGCACCTCAGAGACGGTCGTAACGCGCCAGCTGACTTAAAGGTCATTCTATTGTTGTTGATTATTTCACTGAGTTCAATATTTACTTAAAACCTTCTAAGATTTAGATGGTAACCAAAACATTTAAAACCTTCTTGTATATACGTATTATTCCGCCATAAAGGTCAAATAATAATTTACAACTCAAAAGTTATTGAAAGTTATGTTTCCCGGATGCAGGAAGCTCTATAACATCATAGTTCCACCTACAGCTGTGGTATAAGATTACTTCATAGCTACCACGAACTCTAGTAGCAATATTAGAATAATACTACCTTCTGATGTGTCCTAAGACTAATATTATTATAATAATGTTTCGATAAGGAGTTTTGATGACGTTATCTAAAATAATTCATTTTTTACTATACGAAATTATTATTAACTCGTACCATGAAGTGTGTCTTGATATTTGAAATATTAATGTAACATTATTGTATATCACATTTCGTCATTTAAAGAAAGCATTCATACATTTTACATTAACAAGCAAGGAATATATTGTTTTATAGATCTCATAATATGAAAGAAAGTAATATTATTTTAATATTTCAACAAAACTATGACAGTTTTTAAGAGTTCACGGTATGCCTGCTGAGATCTGAATACAAACAGTTGAACTCACAGTGTATATTATCATTAATAGAATATATTTACAAAAACTGTTACATAAATGTATAAATGTATAAATGATACAAAAATAGATAGACGATACCAACTCCTTTGTTGGTAGACGTCCAATTTGGACGTCCTCTTAGAGGTCACGATTAACCTAAGCTGGTTGTTAATATTTTGATTAATAAAGTTTTATATATTTGCCTTGTCATTAAGAAAAAAAATACAGATTTCGAAGAATATGACATAGTTGGTTTTTACTTATTTGATGTTATTCACAGCTAATCGTCTATTATGATAAATCCACATTACCTTTATGGATAAAGATCCTCTTTTAAGTAGACGAAATCTATTTATATATGTAATATAATTATTAACCTATAGTGTCTAATATTTAATTATTATTCTTATATGACATATATTTTTATTTCAACACATGAATTATTTTCATGTATCATTATTATTCAAGGGCACCAGTCGAGTTGGTACAGTCAAGTAGAGTGAAATATAGATCGATAGAGGTGGCTTTGTTTATAATGGTAGTTAACTTTTGGCATCATCGTATATACATTGAGGCTATAAGTATATACCCTGACTATACACGACAAAGTACAAACGAATGAAGATTTATGTAAATCTGACCACAATAAATATGAATAAAATATAATTTATATATTATTAATGTAAATTTTTAACTATTTTAAGTACTTAATATTAATGAAGTCATCTAACACACGAATAATATAATAATAATGAACATGTAAATAACTCGAACGATCAAACGAATATATATACGATTAAAATAAAAACTAGATCAACTGTAACGTTACAAAAATCAATAAATTTATATTAAGTGTTAAACAGCGCAAAACAAAAACGATAAACGAAGGACGTCGTATATAACACACAAATAACACGCAGTCAGTATCAAATAAAATATATACTTACTTACAAGATCAAAATGTTATTTCTTATAAGATTTTCAAATCATATAATTTTTAAGTAAACAAATATACGGTAATTAATAACTTTGCGTGTCATCGTTGGGATTACCGATCTGTCGGAAAAAATACATTTTAAAACAATGGATGGAAATGATTTATGACAATGCTTTATATAGTAACACTATTGATTAGTTTTAATTATAGATATAATATTATTACATATAATGACAATGACAAATAAAAGTTAATAATTATATAAAATTAACTATTCATTAACAGACTCGAACCAACGAACTCTGGGGTGCCGTTCCGTCGCTCTATCTATTGAGCTACCGTTTCACTAGCCGCATATATATTTAAGGTAACTTATAACTGACGTCATAAATTGACCACAAACTTGTGGTTCAGAATACCACTTGGGTTAAAACTGTCAACTATCTAATTACTGTGAAATAATGAGGACGGAGCTAAATACATTCAAAGAACTAGTCAATTAGTCTCTATAATACAAAACAAACATTAAAACACTTAAATTTCCAACCTTATTTATTACACATATTTTAATTTAATTCTGCTTGTTACTTAAGAAAACTGTAATTTCAATTTCAAATGATGTTTGTGCGAATTTTGTATCACCCAATTACTCTCAGTACCAAATTGTAATAAAATTTGTAGCTCAATTATTAAACTACCTATTCATAGCCCACAGTAATGCACCCATTTCATTGTACAATTTAAGTGACACTATTTGACCTAGAAAAATAACGAGTAGGAGTCACCACCAATCGGACAGAAGCACTACCTCTAGATAGTAGTTAGAGATAATGTCGCTTAGATTGTTTAAAGCAATGGGCTCATAAAGTAACGAGTGCTCATTTGAAGTCAATAAACTAATAAGAATGTAACAATTTGGTCGTGATTCTAATCTCGACATCTGAGGCTCAAAAATTTCAATTGCAGCTCGTAGGTGGAGCGCGTAGGCGACAAGAATAGTCGAAAACACACCAGTTCTGTTTGACAATTTGGTATGATATAATTAAAATGACATTTCATTGTCACTATACTGTATTGCCGACATCCCGAATATCTTATTAGCATTTTACAAAAAGATTGAATTTTCGGTGCTACAGATCACACACTAAAATATCCCCTATGACTTAAATATAAACGTCAATTTTCCACGAAAAGGTTTCTGTATATAAATGTAAAGGAAAAATGATAAAAGCTCCCATTTCTAAACACTTGAACAGACAAGATTGGCACATCTCACAATACGCTGCCCCATCATCGTGCCGTTCAGAGTGAAATGGAAAGGTCGGAGGAAATTGAAGAGACTGACGCAGTCGAGGGAGCCACTTACAACAATACTTTTATTGAAATCTGTAAATTAGGTTAGTTCGTGATTTTCAGGAATAAATTTGTATATGGAATGAAAGTATTACGTACGCTTTACCTACGATTTCGTTAAGATTTGATATTTCAAACCTGGCCTCTGAAGATACCTAAGAGTATAGACTAGATATATTATACATAGGAAAAATAACAAATACTTAACATTCAACAATTGCTGCCTGCTCAGTAATAGGAATACAAAATAGTATTATGGGTGAATGAATGAATGTATGAATGATTGAATGTACTCGGTATCATTCTTATTGCAACTGCATAAGTGTCATTTTATGTTGGCCGCAGTAAAAAAAAAACACGCGTGTGAGTGTATTGAGCAGCTATGCTCTCATCCTATGCCGCTACAAACTGGATCATATACAGAGTGAATTGTTTTTCACTCTCCAGCTTTAGAACACGAAATAATATAACACCAGTAACATTACAAAAATAATTTAATAATACATAAAAATAACATGTCCCGATTTCTTGGAATCTTAATATCCAAATTAAGTAATTATATTTAAAATCTCATGCAAGCCCTTCTGATTGGTTGATGGCGTGTTCGTCAGTCAACTCTTGACATTCCTGTCACATCATCTTTAATTTAATCATCGTTCCAGACTCCGGCTGTTAGTAGTACTAGTCTTCACCGGAGACTGCTGTACGGGCACGCGACCCTCAAAGTCCTCATCAAAAACTAATTTTAAACAAAAACATAAGCTTAACATTAAAGAGTCAAAAAGGTATTGTTGTCTGGTGTACTGGAGTTGTTTCTTATGTTGGTCGTTATTTCTCAATCGCAGTGCCGTCAATTAAAGGACACGCGAACAACATAATACAACGAACAGTTTTATCAGAATTGGTTGATAAATGCAATACTAATTTTGCAATTTCGATGAAACTGTTGTAAATTACAAAATCTTTTAGTTCTAGTGGCCTTCGCTCGCTTCGCTTACTCGGTCAATAAAGAATCGATGATAAACTTTAAATACACCATGTTTTTATATATTTAAAAATATATCCTAACTAGAGCGTGCAAAAAAATTTGAAAACAAGAGAGTAAACACCAAAATTGTTCATAAAAAACCTAAATTTCAATCAAAAATTAATGACAAACGTTGTCAGCCTGTTAAAGTGTTGATTCCATTCAAGTAATATCACGAGCTTTGAACCCCTAATGAGTCGGAATGAAGGGAGATGGGACCCAACTGCTGGATTGGGTACAGAAAGGTTGCTTTAAATAATTTATACGACGCGTGGCTGATGGTTGATACATAATATATGAATACACAAGCCGAAATAATCATTAAGCTATTTCGTAAATCTGTATTATGATTACAAAAGAAAATGTTGGAAAAAATGAAAGAAAAAAAAAGTTTAAAAACGGATAGAATAAAAAATGTTAGGAGAAATAAAGATAATTAAAGTTCCAGTTTAAAGATAAATATATTAACGATAAAAAGAAACTCATTTAATATTTATAACTAGCGACAAATAGACGTTAATGAATGTTAAAAGTATCCGTTAGAACAAAAAATATATGTTCATATTATCATAAGTTTATAAACGGTTATTATACAAAACATTATAATAAGGAAAGGAATAAAAGATGAGACTGAATTCAAACAAACAACTCAACCCATTGATAGCCGCTGACCTTTTAACAAAATTTAAATAATTCTTACCACAGCATAATATAACGAATTGGAATACGTTTATATTTAAATATATTTAGTGGACTGACGTACTGATAAATATTCTTTTACTTGTAAGGTTTTGATATAGTCAATATAAATACTTATATGATTTTCTTATCTCTTTGCAGAGGTCGTTTTTCAAACGTTAGTCGTGGTTTAATTGTTATGATGGGCTGCTATTCTTTTTAAAAAGAATACATAAAAATGTATATAAACAAAAACCGAATCCAGCAGAGATGAAAGATCATCCATCATTTGGAAATGTCTTCGTTATTTTAGCTGCTTTTATTGTTTTCGAAATTGTCAGGATTGTACAAAATTTTTATTTCGAAAACTCAGAAGTCACAATCGCAATTGTTTATTACTGGTATCTTTTCATGCCTGTTTTAAAAAAGAAACAAGGATCGGGGGTTAAGATAATTAAAGACAAAGGTTTTAAACGGATAACGATAGTTTTCAACTACATATTGAAAGTTCCAAGAATAGACAATTGTTTATATCCAAGTACACGTATTCGCACCTCCTTGAAGGACCGTCCTTACTCTAGCCATTGTCTATTAACAAAAGATCGAAATCAAAATGGCGGCAGATCGGTTGCATTGGATGAAACTTTTATCATCAATCAGATTATAATTGAATGGAGATTGGAAAACAAACTTTATTCGATCTTTGTTCTAGGATGTGTTTTCTAAGTTCTTAATTAGTTTTCAACTACTAATACTATTTTAAGAATGTTTCTGCCATTAAATAAAAGCAATGGAACAAATAGATAAATGACAATTAAATTTTGCCAACACAAAACAAAATTAAAGATTGCCAACAGCCTAATTATATTTAAATAATACTTAAAAAAATATAACTAAAATAATACTAACAAAGATGGCTAGATCCTCCAAAGCGTCGCTCAACCTGTATGTACTTGGTCGTTATTGTTTAAACACTGATGTAGTGGCGACTGTCACATCGTAACGTCTTCTATTTATATAGTACATATATAAGACGTAACAATGTTATAATTCTTCTTTACGTGTGTTCGTTACCTAACTCCTGGCTGATAGATTTTAATTACTCTTTTTATGAGAGAGAGAGAGAGAGAGAGAGAGATAGAGAGAGAGAGAGAGAGAGAGAGAGAGAGAGTGGTTTGCTACATGGTTTAGATTCACAACCAGACACCGCAGGTAGGCTGCAATATGATATTGTTGCAATATGCAAAAATGCATTATTTTTTGTGTGTCAGGACAAAGAAATACTACCAGATCAGACACCCACCAGTACCGAGGGTAAATACAGTGAAGACCACCGGTGACAAGCTTCAAGTTTTATTGATTAACTGTATATTTAACAATATTATTTGTAACTTATATAAAAATTCAGAGATATTAGAAAGTTTCATTATATTTATTAATCTTGTAACGCACTCAAAGTACCTAACGAAAAGATACTCTACAAAACGACAACGATATATGATAAATAAAACAGAGTTTATAAATAGTAAAGCATACTACAGTTGATAAGTTGTCCCTGTACATTGAAGTGTCAGAGGTCGGGAACCTTTTAAATGAATGAGCAGTTTTAATATATTATAAATCAAAATCAACATCTCCCTTATATTATTCAACGATTATCTTCAAGGCTATCGACAGAGAAGTTAATTAAAAGTAATATCATTTCATTATCAGATAGGCGATGGAGTGAAGAGCCATTCAGTAGCAAATTGAGTTAAGGCACAAAGAGGTCAAATGCTAACGGTACAGTTATAATGGCCGCCGCGCTTTGAATACTTTATATTACCCAAGACATATATGATACGGAGAACATTATTTTTATCAACGTACATAAAGCTCATGTCACATATAATAAAATTGATTTTTCCGTTATTTTTAATACGTTTGTTATTGTAAGTACATACCTGAAAGTAGCGATTTGTCTAGACATGTTATATCTAGCAGTAAAATAAACTATCGTCCTCCCAGACCTCTGGTCCGATGAACTGTCTCGACGCCACCCCGCCCTTCATCTCGGGCGATAATGGCTACCCGAATACGTCTGCTTCATATAATTTATTAAACTATACACTCTTTATTATTCCTACATTTTATTTCAATGAATTTGTAATATTATCACAGTATCGATATTTTAGGGGTAGCTTATGATAAAGATCAAAATGTTGGTTTTAAAAAATATTAATTATATATTTTCTATACCTATATTAAACTTAAAACCCAAATAAAATACAAGATATTTTAAAATAATCGTAAGCAAAGTGTAGTGTTGTTACGGTAATGGTTGACTGTTTTTAGAAAAAGAAAATTCGTGACATTTATAGTATACTGATGATTAAGAAAAGGCACAAAAAAAATAGACTATTTAAAAATCACACAAAAATATATAAAACGTTAATAATATTTTAGGACAATATATAAGAACCTTTTGTACTTTATGGTACTTTTGTAAATAATTTCTTTCTTTATATATTTCTTATTAATCGTGTGAATTTTTATACAATAACGTAATAATGAGGAGAGGCCTCTTCCGTGGGAGAGTATGATTCTGAGTTAGAGATAGGTAATTGTACACGTAACTGGTTCTATCAAGGCCGAATGAAAAGAATACGAAAATAAACAGTTACACTAATATATGAAATATGTACTGGTAGGCGAAGATATGTCTAATAAGGAATACAAAATGTAACTGTACATATATATTAACTTACCACATGCTCTGTACAAACAAACATACATACAGCTACAAGGTATCGTGATTCGTGATTGATGGTTGTCATCGGGGTCGCTCGACCAACCGCACAATAACCCCACTAACAGTATTATAACAAAGAAATACTTATACGTCTTATAATATTTCCAGACTTTTGCCCAAAAAAGTTTTACGTGTGTATGTGTATATGGATGGATAGACTGCTCTAGTGTGCGTGTGCAGACCTATTATTATCCCAATTAAGGCGCCCATTTCATTATACAATCTAAGCGACACTATCTCAACTAGCGCACATCGCACCGCATAGTGTGTTAGTGCTTCTCTCTGATTGGTGGAGACTACTACTCGCTATTTTTCAAGGACAATTAGTATCACTTAAATTATATAATGCAATGGGCGCATGCAGTTAACTAAAGTACATAATGGACGATATGAAGCATTAAAATGAATTCATAATGAAACATTGGAGCATTTATTTTAAAGTAATAAAACGGCGAAAATCTTAATCGAAAAATATGATGCTTTCACTAAAAATTACCTGGACGTTGGCCAACCGCAGGTTCCATTATATTAAATCGAAGTTTAAAGGCAAAATGCTTTCGCTATGATCGAATTTGGAAGCCATATTGGAAATTGTAAATGCTATCGAAACTTGGGTGGTAACAGGAACCGGATGGAACAAGTCGAGACAGATGCATTGATGTATTGCATTGCGTTGCGTTGTATGAAGTTTGATGCAGCCATTTCATAATACAATTGAAGTAGCATTTGATTTAAATATAAAACAAAATAAATAAAAAAAAGCATAACTCACTTACAGCCTTTTCACGATGCGATGTCACGTACACTAGTTAAGATAGTGTCGCTTAGATTGTATAATGAAATGGGTTCATAACTTACGGGGGCATTTGTTATAAGATTATTAACTTAAACAATTTCTAGAGTAAGTTGATTTAATTCGTTTCGGAAACAAATCGACGGCCATATAACATTTTATCGCAACTAACTCGCAGACCGTAAAAAATAGAATGGAGAAATATGACTGGTTTAAAACAATGCGATTATCAGTTACGGATAATATTTTTTTGTATTGAATATATTTTTATATTTTATATATGTATATATATATATATATACATATATATGAATTGTACATGGTCTAGTAAATCAAATACATATTTATAATTTGCAAATCAAGTTAGTCTAGTAAGTAGAGTATCGATTGTCGGGTTGTTTCGCGGCGGTCGGCACGGAGACGTCCTTGGCCAAACCGTCTCGTGTCGTTGACGTCACGTCCCCACCCCGCGCGCCACGCGGCTCGATGACGTCAGGACTCACCTCCGAGTTCCGACTATGGGATGCATTTAAACGCATCGACATTTCCAGACTTGTCATGTCTTCATTTACTTCAAACTACACGTGAATACAATTAATAAGATAATTTTAAGCGGACATTTCATTATCCAATTTACTAAGTGCTAGGTCAACTAGCGTACTAATATCGCACTGTTAAAAGGTTGTTAGTGAGCTGTTTCTCCCATCTGATTGTTGGACTCTCTCACTGGTTTTTTTGAGGTCAAATAGTGCGCCGTAGTTGGTATAATGAAATGGGGCCATTACTTTCAGCAAAAACAATATATTTACTGTTCTTATAGAGGAAACAAAAATTACCATAAGTTATGTTAAGCGTGATACACACCTATAAATATAAACAATAGTTTTTAAAATGTTATATTTTTGTTTGTTTGATACAAAAACTATTGTACGGATTTATGTTGATATCTTACTGTCTGAGTCGACATAATGTTATAGGACTTTTTACTGCGGAAAATTTTCTCATTCCCACGAGATTACAAAAAAAAATGGTTGGAATTATATCTTCATTAAAAACGATACGTATTTGACGGAATCTGATGTGAGGACTGGGAGATTATACATCACCTAGAATAATAAATAAATAATTCACAAATCATTTAATTTTAATAAATAAATTTGATTACTATCTACCGATATAGGTTATTTTTTCTTTTGAAGATAATAAAGAAATCAAAATCTAACTAAAGCTGGTGAATTTGACTTTAGCAATTTGGTGCACGTTTCTGAAAAAAATTGCTTTGTACAGCTCTGTACTCCCGGTGACTTACAGCTGGATAAACGTTTAACAATAAGACGTCGATTATTATACCCTCAATGAAGTAACTCATTTTCGCTAAACAAGTTAATAATAAATAGTAATTAAAGTAAATACCATGTTAGTGTGTCCCTTAATTAATTAAATTAGAATCGTGAAACACGAGGGCGGTACAGCCATCCACAACAGAGATGGCATTTTAAATATTGAAAAACCCGTCAAACTGGATAGAATAGCTTCAGCTTCCCTTTCAAACAAACAAAGCATTAACTAAATAATACTTTTATCAGACAAATTTATTGATTAAATAATAATTTATTTTTAATACACCTATTGATTTGTATATACAAAATACTGAATTTAAATTTTAAAAAGTATAAAATTACAATTTAATTCTGAACCTCGTCTGAATGATGGTACGGTTTCGAATCCCTGTCGGTATAGATTTATTTTTAATTGTAAATTAAAATAAGCTTAACATGGCTAAACATGTTTATAGTTATTTTCAAACAGTAGTGATTATAATGCAATTAAAATAGTAAATTATTTTTCAAAAGGATATCATTTACGTCGTTGTATGTGGTTTGCGACAACAATGAAATGTCGAGTGTACAGGATGTGCAGCGGCGCGACGACTGCGACAGCCGCGACAACCGACTTACTTATCCCATACGAGTTGGCTATTTAAGTTTTATTTGACTTCTAAAAAATTCAACCATCCCGTATACACACGTACTTCTGGTGGATGTCATTTAAAAACAAATGTAGAAATTTCAAAAAGTCTTATAGTTTAAGTTTTGGAATTAAATGTTAAATACAAGTATATCAGTATCTATTCATTCTGGTTTCAGTTAAAAACGTAACGTATTAGAAAGGTAGTATATTGTAAAGACAGATAAAACAGTGCAGCTACTCGTAGAGATGTTCGCTAGCGGTCGTCGTCAGAAGGACCCACGCATTGTTCTCTGCAGGGGGCAGTAACCCATGTGCGTCGATAACATATTACCAACGGGATACTACAAGTAAACATTACCGAACAATATTGTGAACGTGTTTTCAGATATTGAACAATTTATTTTTCCATGTGCGTACGTTATTTAAATTATAATTCTATTTGATATTAAGCAAGCGGAAAGAAATGTTTTTTAAAAATTTCGACTCGGCCAGATTGAATAATGTATATGATATTTGAATCTGAGAGTATTTTTAATTGCGTCTCGTTTTAAATGAGTCGCAAATGAAGTGTGCGGCGTCCCTCGAGCCATTGTGGAGGGGAGCCATTGTTTGAGATCTCGACACAATGTTTGCGACGCGAGGTAAACACGAGCCGGGCGCCTGCAGATAACCGACTACGAGCGGGGTCTCCTCCGCCCAGTGTTTTGAAATATGTGTAACATCACCTGTTATCTGGACAGCTCTGCTTCAATGACAGTACACAAACACTCTTCTTTCTCAACTTTAGTAAATAATGTATACTGACTTGGAACATATCCGTGTCTGGATCCTCCGTGTACTCCACGATGACGGCCTGGCTGCGGCTGAGTGTGTAAGATATGGAGTGCTGGTTGGCGTCGAGGATTGCCTTGCTGCTGTGGGGAGTCTTCACCACGTAGTGCTTGGAACGCCGCACGCCGTTGGCCTGAGGACGTCTGTACAGCACAAACTTACTGCGACGTCGACCACGCTCACCAGCTGGTAGAAATCCATTGTACCTAAAACGAAATACATTTTAAAACTAGAAACATGTTTTTATTGTTCCTTCCATTCATGTATCTTATTGATTTAAAATTAAAACTGTCACTTATTTTAAAATTTCAATTGACTCTAGATGCTCTACTCTAGATATATCCATGGGGAAGAACCGCAAAGAAACTCCACAGATAAAAGCATATATATAAAGTAATTGAAATATATAAGACGTGTAAAATGTAATGTGTTTCTAACAACGATATCTAAGTAGAGTAGTTATATTAGTATTATAGTGCTGGCTGTCGACGCTCGACTCGGAGCTGGAAGACAGCTTGCTTTTAGTGGAATAGTAATTTAATAAAGATCGTACCATCTTATAATGTACGAGTTAACAGAGTTAACTGTAACGTTACATCTAATAGCTTTATGTTAAACTAATACCATATATACATTTAACATATAAAATAATCCGCTCCAAGTCATTCAAATAGATTTTAGGTGTTTCAGATGAACGTAGACTAACAGATATAGAGACACTTCAGAAAACAAATCATACATTGTTTTGTTTAAGATAATGATAAAATAAAAACCAAAGAAGAACACAAAGCATACATTAAAAGCTTCAGCCATCATCCAGCCATCATTCAGACCAGACAACGAACAATCCTTAATAACATCAACAGTGAAATTTTACGTCAATTGCGTCGCAGTGCGTTAAGTGATGTCATGAGAACTATTAAATTGTCATAACAACGTGAGACAATAAAGCGCTTCTAGTGTTTTTATTTAAAACATTACTTTGGACGCAAGAAAGTGTACAATGTCGTGTATGTGAAGCCGAGCAAGTACGGCGCTCGTATGTCATTGTGTTATTTCATGTGACACAATGAATGACATAATGCGTTACGGTTTATTTTCCGTTATGGGAAAAACGCATCGGTAAATATATTTTTTTTGTCTTCGACTTTTCTTAAAGTTTTTTGAATTCGATACGCTTGTGTTCCTTGTACTCAATGTCTTTAGTACATTTATTTACCCGGCTGTACCCAAGTCAATATACTATATAATAATATTTGCCCGAATATACATATACGTTTCTTTGTCTCTTTTTGATTGTCTAGAGTTCCGAAAGCTTTAGTTTATTTATTTAAATTTGTAAATTATATTATATATATTTTTTGATCTGGTTCAATTCAATAATAAGTTAAATGTTATTGAGTTGGTCGAAGCCGGAACTAGTAAACATTAAATGTTGCATGTATATACTATATACATTCTAAAAGGTCATACAATTAAATTATTTACATTACTATGATATGGCTGGAAAAACCGAAGGGCATCTAAAATTTACTTTCTCTAGTTTATAATAACCATTTAACATAGTATAAGTATAACAACGTTATAACAGACTAGTAAGTTTGTTCTTCAACACCATTTTATAACCCTAATATTGACTTCAATAAATTTGATAAAATCAATATACTATTAATTAATATTTATATTCACCATATTAATAAACTCACAAACGGACCCCCCGCAGATCTATCTACCACCTTTTAAAAACCATCGTATTTAATATTGTTACCTAGATCCCAAGCAACCTCCACGAAACAATATTACATTTGATACGTGATAACTGGAACGAGTATTGTCTATTAAAAGAGTGTATATTTGGGCTTGTATCATTGAAACTTATCAAAATATTAAGATACATGTTAGGTTAAATAAAATAACAAAGTGATATTGTAACAAAATTGATTTCAAACGTCGACAAACCAAAAAGTTATAATAAATTGTAAACTACCCACACATTACCCAAATAAATAAAGCGACAATCCTAGACTCTAACCCTCCTCACATAACAACGCCTGCTGGAAGTGTAAGTTCCACGCGTAATTGAATTAGTGAGGTGAGGTGAGGTGAGGCTTGGGTTGCATAACCTGAAGCCCAGCCCTGCTGTGAGGTAGGATCGAGGTAAGTACACCTACCTGCAGGGTTTACTTGTAGTTAACACCTCATTCTATTTACGTTACACCAGTTACTATAATCCTATTAGGGCTGTTTTTTTTTTTAAATAAAAATAACATGTTAGACATCTTTAAAGATACCATTTTAATCGTTAATTTATTTAATAATAAGTTATTTTTATCTTTTATATATTAAAAGTTTAATTGTTCAATATAGAATCAAAACGGCGACTTCTGGGAAAGTGCGCCGTCTCTCTTACAATTGAGCTACAGTATCGCTTCGATGAATTTGACATTCTATATTAAACAGTCTTTAAAGGGACGTTACATCTATTAGTCTTCTTTCTACAATCCTAACCAACGTTTCTATAACTTTACTAAAATAATAGAATAACAAAAATATAAAAAACTGAAATGAAATTTCATTAACAAGTTAAGTCTCAGAGATAAACCAGTTAAAACAGACTCAAAGAGATAAACTCTAGAATCCTCCATCTCAAGTATTGTTGTGATGTCAATGAACCTTTGTCTTTCTTCCATGACGAGCGTAACTTCCTTAATTTGTGCTATACCTATTTAGTCTAACGACCCTCTAGCGAGAGTGCAGTTATTAGTGACTCACTGTAACTAACACTTACAGCTTTATATACATACATACGTGTGTGTTCATCAACACATACATACATACGTCTTGGTGAAGACATACATACACTTAGCCTTGTATTAATCACTTGGTTAAGTTGTTAAGCATTTATATGAATTAACTTAACGTTTTATAAATATAACTAGCAAAAAACAGATGTAGAGTAGGGGGGATGGAGGCTTTGTTGATTTATTGTGTGCCTATATGAAAAGAAAAATAAAAATCTGAACCAGTTTGTATAAATCTTGTCCTATTCTGGACAAAGGAGATTTTGGCAGTGCTTCAAGGTTCCAGACCACGATAAATGTAAGCGTACGTAACACAAATATATATTATCAAGGGCGAGGGGATCGAATCCGGAATCCGGCAATTTAACAACAGGATTATACGTCTTTCACGGTTTTATAACTATAAGTAAATGCGTATCAATCACGAATCATATTACATCAGGCTCGAGTCACGGAGCTAGGTTGCTCTAGACATGTCCGGACATGCGATCATGCACTCGAGCAAAATTCACGTCAATGTACATAAAAAAACAATCTCTTCCGTTTAGTTTTTCAAACTAATGAATAGTTTGAAAAAAGTTTGAAATGTTGTTTCTGAACTTTAAATAGTCATACATAATGGATTACTGAGATGGTGGGTTTATGGTGATGACCGCGTCATATGATAAATATTTCATACCGGAACTTGAAACACGAAAACTTCTCCATGAGTAATATAAGAGTCCGAATTTCCCCATGACGGTTATAACTGATTAGGCACCTCGTTTTTTGGGTATGCGATATAGTGTATATTTTTATTTAGGTGCTATTTTAACTGTTTTATTATACGTTGTTATATGATAAACTATCTTAAACAAACAACTGACATAACAGGACAACACTGTGCCCTTAGTGTACGAAATTTGACGTTACGAAACGTTTACAGTTTTCGAAGAGTCTCGTAACTAGAGAAACCTACTAATGTTTTAGAGGTACTAACGTCCAAATACAAACTTCATATATTAATTAATACATATGACAAAATTGCTCCTGACCTTTTCAATCGACGCAGATGTCATTATTTTACAATAAGCAGATAAATAACACATAATATATAAATATTTGTTCAACGTCAATAAATAGATGTGTTTGATTCTAGCACACTGTCTGTAGATATGAAGATTACATAATAGTTCTAAAATAACGTACTATTAGACGATGGAACAAATTTCACCTGAACTTGTAACATTTCTTACATATAGACTTACATATATTTTACTATATATATATTATTGTAAATAATATTATCGTTTTAAGGGAAATACTGACTTACTTTTGAAGATAACAGATAACTAAAAAAACTTGTTTTATATTTTATAACATTCAGAGATGACCCAAACAATATTACCATATTATTTATATTATTCATTGATAATGTTTCATAAAATAATAAAGATATATTTAGATTTTACGTAATAGTAGGAGTAAACTAAAAGATAGTCAAGTGTCAGTCGAACGTGCACAAGAAGGGATCCGTACCATCAAAAAAAATGTATTGTTATTATCAGAATAAACCGAAGAAGATCATTCGTTATATGGAAATGATGTTATAAATATTCGTTTTTCAAGCGGACACAGTGACTAGATCTCTGGAAATTTCAAGTGTCCATTACCGTTCAAGAGATAAATAAATATTTGTGAAAGAGGATAGCTAAACGGATAGACAAACAAAGGAGCCGTAACAAACGAACCATTGCCATACGGAACCCGTAAAAAAAATAAAAAAGAGAAAATTAAAATACTCCATATAAAAAACACAACATCTAGTAGAAACAAATCAGATTAATAATTTATTTTTATAACTAAAATTCTGGTAAAACCAATGTAATATAAAATTTATAAGAATCGTTGAAAAATAATCTTATCTTTATAATAACGAGAAAATAATACAATTAAGGGAACAAATAATTAAGTGGCAAATAATAATAAAAATCTGAAATTAATGACTTTTTTGATTTTGATTATTTATTTTTTTGTTTGTTTGCAGATAATAGAAAAAATACTGAATTGATTTTATTGAATTCATTTTCATTTTATATTGATAAAAAAAAAGTAATTCATCTTACAAGACAAGTATTATAAATGAAATAAATATATATGTATATGTATGTGAAAAAATATACAAGTAGGTTTCCGAGCAGTTTTGAAACTAAATAAGTATTAAATATTTAAGAAGCCTGTTTTTGTATATTACAATTAAGTGTGGAACTATTATTGGTGAGGTTTATTCCTAAAGGTAGCATATACATAATAAATAATGTATTAATTAAATATGTTAATCTTTTAGAAGATCAACTTAATATTTTAGACCCTAGCAAGCTGTCTTCAAGTTATTGTAAAGAAAATGTATTACTATATGGCGCCATACGATGACATTTGAGACAGTGTATTTCCTTATTTTTTAAGTAGTTTTAATATTATTCGATAACTAGTTATATTTTTACTGTTCATTTTGGTTTTGTAGATATATTATTAATCTACAATAATGAGGGTTTATCAAAATATTCGATAAGTGAAGTGAAGCGTGATAAGTTAAGATATTATCCCGTACCTAAATTGTATCTCAATATATGCTGTCTCAGATATCTGAGTAAAGAAATGTATGTCGGCTTCTATTTTTAGTATCATCACAACGCTCTCAATCAAATTGACATTAATCTGTATATACTCTAGTGTATTCGCAGCGCTGTCTATTAGTAGGTAATTGTACTTTTAAAATACCCTTATAATGTTTACAGATTAAATTATCTTATAATATAATTGATCTCAAATATCAAATATTTTAATTCACAATGGATTTTTTTATTTGGTTGTGAAAATATAAATCTATATAGTAATGTAATTATCTTTTAAATTAGAATAGAGAATGAGAAGCCTTCAACTCTCATTTCATTCTAAAGTATTTAATAGGTTAAAAACAAAGCAAACAAAGAAAAGGCAGAAGACACGTGAATGGTAAAAAGTTCACTGTACACATTTGAAACGAGGTTAAAACGGACGTAAGACGTAAACAATTCGCCGATCTGTATCCCTAGTACGAGTTTCGATAGTACGAAACGTTGTTAGTTTTTGAGAAGTCACGAAACAAGTTCTTGTCTGTGATTGGTTGTTATTCGGCTATGGTTTTAGTAAACCAATCACAATCAAGATCTCGTTTCGTGACTGCTTGAAAACTATGAACGTTCGTAAGTGCGTCTTATGGATGTTGATATATTTAATATTGTAAACAATAATATAATTACCCAAGTATCACAAGCTCGCCATATTTTATGAGAGGCTTTGGCCTTTGTTCAGCGCCACTCTCTCCGGCCTCCTCTAGTATCGGTGAGTCCGCACTGTCCGCAGCACTGAAAAACAATACATAAATGACATTTAAGGAACATTTAACATTAAATAAACAATAAATAATTATAATCTCATTGTGTGTGCACTATTTTTTTTTTAACTAGCCGATGGTCCATCTAAGAAATTGTGCAAATATGAGTTGCAATTGTTTAGTCATTCCTCAGAAATAGTGAGAAGACAACGAAGAATAAGTGGAGAAAGGAGAGAAATTGAACTCTAAAAGACTCGTCATTTACGTTATTAATTTCTTACAAGTCAGTTACACAGGAAAGATTATATTTTGTTACACCTTATAAAATAAAGAAGTTTACAACGGAAATACGAATAAAAGAATGCCCTAAATGGTTACATGGAGCTCACCGCCCACTATATCTACAACTGCAACACCGTTACAATGAAATGTCCATCAGGGGTCAAGTCTATCATTACTAGAACTGGTTTGAGACTGCTCTGGGTCAAGATTAGTCGATTACAAACCAAAACCGGTTGCTCTAGATGCATTGAGATGAATATAACATTTACGTAAAAAAAATCGGCCTTCTATAAAAAAACGATGAAACAACAGCTTATAATATAACGTCCTTCCTATATCCTTGTTCAGTCAATTCGATCGTATTTATAGCTGTGTGTCAACTAATTTGACCTGTGATAAGTTTCTTATGATTAAATTAATTTAGTTTTTGTGTTTAAAAGATTTTAAATTATAGTTTGACGTTACCCCCAAATGAGGGTAAGATTATATGTTATATAGAGACGTAAGCAACGTGTCTTAGAATATAGAGTAGGGCTTGATTAAGTAAAAGGTGTCTAAACAAATTATTAACAGTAAATTATATGTAGTCAATACTTATAAAAACTCGAAGAAAATATTAGGAAGAGATATTTCTCCTTCTTCTGCGTCTGTCAGAAATGTAATGTAGAAGAAAGTGAAATACGTAAGCCGATAAACAATTGCCATTACTTCTTTAGCGAATGAGTTATTTAAGTGGTTTATCGATCATATAAACGATAAGCTATCGGGCTGTCCATGAATGCACTCAGCCCACAACTCACATCTGGGTCATTCAAACTCTAAATACAAGCATCCACTTATATGCTCGTCGTTTAAGTACTGAGTGACATAAATAACTTGGTGCTTTGTTGTAGCCGGCCGGTGCTTGGTTTGTATTGAAAGAACAAAAGAATGTCAGGGTTTGAATTTGATTAAAAGTGAGCTTTAAAATTCTTAAAGCGCTGGGATAAAAAGCATAATTTGTACGGCCGTGAATCTTGGCAGAGGGTCAGAACCCGCTCCGCCGCTCTCTTCGGCGTTCGGCGCTCCTCTATGAAATTGACTTTAATTACGTATGCTCTTTGACTACCCACGCTTTTCTCATTGTATTGCTTTTCTGAGTTATATATTTATATAGGGTAAATCAACACACACCCTGTAAGATGAAATGTTTTTTTACTTCGCCATTTTTTATATATTGCAGATATATTTTTAAAATAATCTAAGCATAGTATAACAAGAAAATAGCGCTCAATAATATCGAAGGGTAACAGATATAAAAAAAACCAAAAACGATAAATAAAGACAAAAAAACAACATGGATATCTATTATATATACATATTTATTTATCCGGTTGTATTCACGTGAATTATATCAGAAATTATCAGACTAGTTTCGAACTCATTCGGGGTTCTTACTCATGAGCGCGAGGCATGACGGACTCGCGGCGTGAACTGCAGTTGTAGGGCAAATTCGGACAAAATTGACGTGTACAGAGCTGGGTTAATATACATATATATTTATAATACTCATCATGGTATAAAACCATGTATAACGCTCTGCTTTCAAACAATCTTCAATAAATGAAATATTAGTAACATTTAGACGGTAGATTAAGATTTCCACCGACGACTCGTTAGATATTAAAGACATTACGTAATCCCGCATCTCGTGACGACAGTCATTTGCTGTATTTACATATCTGTTTAATCGATGCTCCTTCCTAGTCTCGCCTTTGTCTGCGATTTCATAAAGATTGCAATCATATTTAACACGGAATTGTAGATATATAGATTAAAATGTATTCAATTGTTTGTAGTGAATGCGTTGTGATGAGTAAGACAAAGAGTCTATAATAGATCCAAGCCATGATTGTCAAGGGACGACATACCTCATTAAATATTACGATATTTACAAAGCAATTTCAACGATTCAAATTTGTTTAATATAGACATTTACTTGTAATAATTTCGTTTCAATAAACCAATGTTATCAGTGATAAGGCAAGTAACCTTAATATACTTACAATTCTTATAGGAACTACGCACTTAATACCTATCGAACTCTTTCTAACAAAGTTGTAAACAAGCGTTACTGCGTATTTGTTTCTTTAGTTTCGTCATAGTTTTGATGATACGAGGATATAGATGTATGAACGTCTATCAGTAAGTGAGCGCTAATCGCAGATGTGTTAAAATATTAAATTCCACAAAATCTACGATAATATTTTTCCTAGTACTGCAGTAATGAATCAGCGCTGTGTAGCATATAAGTGGGATCGCTGCGACCGATGACGTTTTACATCCGGTTTGTAAAAGCCTACGACGGGAGCAACGGAAGTTTACGTAAAATTACACCTACGTGACGAGAATTCATTGAATCATCGGTATTCCTCTAGTACGAAATTTTAGTGTTACGAAACTTTTATAGTTTTCGAGCAGTCACGTAACGAGTACTTGATTGTGATCGGTTGTTATTTGGTTATGTGTGGTAGTAAACCAACCGCAATCAAAAACTCGTTTCGTGACTGCTCGAAAACCATTAAAGTTTAAGAACGTCAAAACTCGTACTAGGGGAATAGGTAGTTAGTTACACGCGCGGTTGAACACAGTTTTTGCTAAAACTAAAACACAGCACGAGTGTAAGAACTTAAAAAAACCCAGCAGAGTGTTACAAGTGTGTTCCACAACAAGTACTGATAATACTGTTTTAGGTTTTTCCAACAGCTCTGGGCTAATGGCTTCAAATGTGTAATGCTGTAGCCCACGCGGGCGGAGTCGCTGGAACCAACCAGTTTTGGATAATTAATTAAATAATAATGAATCAACTAAACTGAACTACCGCATAACCTAAGTTCAAATAAACTATTACATAATAATTTAAGCCCCTTATCTCTGTACTTTCGTTTCGCACGGTCACGAAACTAGACGCGATTCGTTCTACCTCACTTTCTATCTGAATTCAGTATTAAGTATTCTCTAGGGGTATATTTATATTTACTATGATTTATCTGTAATAATATACTATGTATTTTGTAGTATATACTTGACATTAATCATTTAAAACAATTACTGTGTAGTTGCCTTAGGGTATCGTTTCTCTAATATTTCCCTGCGCTCATTATAATATTGGCAGGTCTAATTTGGCAATAAGGACCTTTTTACAAATAACTACCTCGAGATCTGCGAAACCCGTTAAGACCAAATCTAAAACCTAACTTTAAGCTTACTACATACAATACGCCAGTGACATTATCCGGAGACAATACGACCTAAACCTGTGTGCCCATTGTGGTTTGAAAAATAGCAATAGAACTTAACTTTAGCTTCAAATTAGATCAGACTTATATCACAGATGGTTAATACATAGACAATTATATTTTGTTACAAAGTTAGTACGTAGATTGAGATTTTCAAATAATTTTAATAATGTGAAATAATCCATAGCACTACATTCCAAATAAGAAATAAACAATAATATAGTAGTAAGAAATCTGTCCCATCAAATCAACGCTTATCCAATCAAGTTCAACCGTGACCAGACCGAGCCCGTCGCTCTGGAGGAGTAGCTGAAGTGTTCACTACGGAAGGTAATTATTAAACCTCCATAATGGATTTAGTTTAAAGTATTTAGTTGTTGAAGATGGCTGACATCTTACTGATGTCATATTCACATATCGTTCGCATTTAATAAGAAAATGTTGGCATGAGAAAGTGTTGATACTAATTTTCCGTATTTTGTTCAACGGATTAAAAAATAATTTGAAAAACAAAGTAAGCTATAGTAAGTAAATCTTTAAAAATGTATTGTAATATTGGAGAAGCTCTGGACTGACTGCAGTTATGTGAAAAGTGAAATTGTAATTAGTGATGAATGTATTGCTATTTTTTAAAGTCAGACATTTCCGCTGATGTGCTATGTGCGCAAAATACATATTTTTTCATACATATATATATATGCGGAAAAGAAAATGTATTAAGTGTATATAAAAATATATGTATCTCATACCTAGGTACAACTTATTTATATGAACATATGAATAAATTATTAATTAAAAATATAGAATAGCCCTTACATTATAATTAATGTTCAACACGCCATAAACAAAGACTCCCTGGCAGATTAAGAAATTTAATTTAGTTCAGCCTTAAAGATTACATTTAAACTACCATTCAAATAAATTGAGTTTCATGATATTTTGATCAGAGGAAAAGGTTTATTTTATTCACAAAGTTCTCACTAAAAAAATAGTAACATGGATTCTATTACTGATGAAGCTTAAAATATCCAATCATTTAAAAACATGGCGATATGAGAATAAACATAATAATTAATAATTTTTAAAAAAGTGCATTAAACAGAGATAAAATCAAGATAGAAAACTCACAGCATCAACGGCACGACGATTAGATTATCTCAGCGCCGGAAATTAATTCAGAATCGGAGCGAATCACAAAACGAACGGGCGATTCAACAAACTTAAAGCTATACTTACTTACTTCTGACGGAATAACCATTTTATTGTTATTCCCAGTAACGTGCATCTTTTAGACTTTTAAAATATTCATAAATATATTGAGGTTTATTATTTGGTGGATTCTTCCAAAATAATACCATGTTTGATACTTCCTGTTTTAATAAATAAACTAAATTATAAGACCTTTGAGTAATGAATGGATGATTAAATAAAATTTTAAAAATATAGGAAATATAAGACTTGAGTTGACAAAAATTGCATTAGTAAAATATTTTTTTGGCATTTAATACAAGAACCATCAACACAAGATGATGAATTTTAAATACAACTACGTATAGTACAATAAATAATATTAACAATTTAGTAGGTGGTTCTTATAACGAATTGAACTCATTTTTAAACGCAATCCAATTATAGCCTAAGGTAGAACCTTGCCCTTATTAAATAAATGTACAATGCATGAATAAAATCATTTTATTGATTCAGAAAACTTAATTCTTATTTAATATTCAAAATTAATTATTGCGATTGAAATAATATTTATTCGGAAAGGATTTACAGTCGTCCTTCAATCTGAATTTGGCACTTCTGAGTACGCTCAATGAGGCCATCCAACGCGGGGGCAACGAACTTGAACATGTCGACATCGTGCGTGCGCGATGCATTGGAGGGTTGACCTCCCGATTATACGACTTATAAAGTAGACCCAATCTCTGTTATAAGAAACTCGAAATCGAGTAAGCATCGTAACTCGATCGGGTAATACGCCTGGCGTGTGCCGAGGGGCCATGAAATCAGGGGTTCGGTTTATTGAATAATTTATTGCAATCAATATTTAAAACACTGGGATGACTAAGACAAGATGAAAATAACAATTTAGATTTTTAGTCAATAAGATTAATTTAAAATAAACCGTTAGTTGTTACAAAATTTAGTTAACAAGCAACGTGTTAATTATTTAGAATTTATCACGAATTCAATGGAACCACCCGGCAAGGGATAATGGTAGACGGAACATCTGCCAGGCAGGTGTCAGGGAAGGGCAGGTGCGGGAACAACGGATGTGTCAAGTCTTACAGGGTAACGTGAAATAAATATCACTTTTGAAATTTTTTATTATAATAATTGTTACGTGTATACGAATAATTTGAAAAGTTTGTTTTTTATTTAGGTTAGAAACTACTTTCTGAAACTACCACTCAAAATTATACATTTTTTGTATTAGACAGCCTCGGAAAAAGTTAAGGCCCATATAGCTAAAGGTCTTATATCAAGTATAAAATTAAAACAACGTATTGGTAGTGCCTTCTAAAAATATATGGAATATGTGTATAATGTTGTTTCTTTGTGGGTTTCATTTGTACTTGTGAAATGTTACAAACGTTTTACATACGCTACTGGAACTAGGTTAAGAAAAAAACTATTGAATACTTTCTTTCTCTGGACATTAAAGAATAGACAAATATGAGTGAGTCAGAAATTCAAATTGACAGACCTGAGAATGACGTTCATATTAATTAATTTAATTATTTTGTTAGTGTGTCCGACATCTTGAATATAGAGGATATAGCTGAATGAGGAAAAAGGAGGAATGATTGTGAATGTGACGACAAGTATTGTCAAAAATGTACCCTCGTTTTAATAATGCAACCCAAAATATGATCAGCATGTTTGAAACAGTCTAGAATTGAATTGAAAGAATAAAATTGAAGTCCATTTTATAAACGATAAAATATTAATTGGTATCGTATTTTATGAACCGTGAAAAACACTGATAATATTTTTATATTCTGAAATAAGATCTAACAAGCCTCTGGTGTGTCTGGTTATAATAGTTTACTAGTGTTGTTATTTCTACTTCATCTTTACAAACGAGAAACCGTATTGAGTTTAAATAAAATAATAATAGTGCGGTCATAACGTTCCAGTAAAATAAACCCACAAGTTCCGATAAAAAAAATATTCTGATAAAAAAATAATTCATTTAAAAATATTGATGAAATGTATTTAATAAATAATATTTGTTACATAAAAAATAAAAAGGTATATACTTCAAATCAGTCAATCAAAAAATTTATCTGGAATTTCAGAGGTAGACATTTTTTTAAGATTATAGAGTATATAAGCCAATTTTTTTAACTTAATGAGATTGTAATTTTGTATTTTATACACGACCCACTTTTTTCAGGTCTGGTCGTAAATTATAAAGCTCTGTATATAATATTGAATCACCTTTCATTATCTCGACGTGACAGACGGGGTTTTACGATTGCTCATAAAACAAGGAACTTCTATAAAAAGTCGTCTTACGTGGTACTATTCATACCCTCGTTCTAGTAATGTATTGAATACGAATACGCATCCGTTTGAAGTCTCCTTTGTACTAAAAATATTTATTAAAAACGATCAAAACTTTTTATGTCTAATAAAACTTTGTTATGCAAACTTTTATGATTAGTTAATGTTTGCTTTAAAAGAAGTTACAATGTTATTTTACAGTTTGTAAGATTTCGTTTTTAATATTATATAAACTTCAGTTTTGATAAGGTGAATGAACCTACTGTCAATGTACCTAAACCTATTATCAAATATTTGATAAATGACTTATCAGTATGTGAATTTCCGTATTTGTAAATTATTGACAAAGTACTTTCAAGAAACACTTATTTAGTCTGAAGAACAAACTTTAAACATTTTATAAAATAAATTTGCTTTCATATATAAATATGTATATAGTTCTATAAAATGCAATTTTAAAAATGCATACTCAAAACTCAAATAGAATAAAATATAACAAAGTTACAAAGACATGATAATAAATATAAAGACTTCCATAATGACTAAAAAGATTAACAAATGATTTTTAAAATTTATACTAACTTAATATATTTAAATATTTTCACATCTCAAGAATTTTGATACTTATTAAAATTTCCGTTGAATGTTCATCTCCTATAAAATGAATTGGGGATAATATGTGTATATCGAGACCATGATTGTCTCTTTATTGAATAATCCATTTATATGAAATTTAGTTGTATCATAATTATATGCCTCTATAAAAAATTTTCATATAAAAAAACAACAGTCTGAAATGCCTTTGTTTCTAGGCTCGAAATGAGATCTCTATGAAACTTTAATAAGAGGGCTAGAGGGTTCACAAACATCAACACTCATTGTTTATAGCAACACTTAAATTAAATATAATTGAGTGTGCCAGGAGCAGAATGCTTTTGGTGCAAAGTGTTCAGTAATACAATGTTTACTTTAAAATGTAAACAAATCTGTTTTAGTATTAAGGGTATATGAGCAAAGTCTGTATTTGCCACAAAGGAAATTGTCTTAATAGTTATATTAGACGGCAATGAGAAAATCCAACTAGTTTGAAGTTTAGTCATAAATTAGGTTCTTAAATACAAATACTGAAAATGTATATTGATGATTAATGTGTAATTGTAATGAAACATGACTTTGTAATTAGTAACAATTGAATGTTTTATTTAAAAGGAATTTTTAAGTAACTGTGGCTACTACTTAAGTTGCTGTTCAAAATAATTATATTATACTAACATGATACTTGAATGGTTTAAAAGTTTAAAGGAACCCAGGAAATAAATAACAATACATATATAACATATATATATAAATAACAATAATATACAAACTCTACATAGTAGCATAGTCAACATACATATGTATATCTATTGTTTTTATTAAATTTACAATTAGAATAGAAATACAGATAGTTTTTATTGTCTTGAAAAACAATGAATTATCATTGGTAATATAAATTGTATACATATTCAGTTCTTTGTTAATTGTTTGAATCAGTTCACCCCTGCTAATTGTATTGAATTTGTTTTATAAATACAATAACTAATAGACACTTAAAGTAACTCTTAATCACCAAATTTTTCCAACATTTTATAAGTGTGGTAATGTTATTAATTTATATTTTATTATTTATATATATATATATATATATATGCTAACATTAATTAATACAAATGTGTTGTTTACATAAATATAGATAGTTATTTACCTTGCAAATGGCATATTTAGTTTAGAATACTCATTAAAAAACAAATATTATCCTGATAAACTATATTTTTTTATTATGTGATCTTATTGTTTAATTATTTTAAATTCAAATGAACTTATTTATAATAAATCAAAATATGATATCAAATGTATAAGTATTATTTCCTTACCTACTTGTTTTGATGCAGTAGTTGTTTATATTATAAATAATACAACATGATTGTGTGATAGCATCAATGGTGATAACGAATTCAATCAAAATAACAATATAATGTAAACAAACTTTTATTTGCAAAGAAATATATATTCCGTAATAGAAATGTATTTTGTTAAAAACTCTGCAGGGTAGAATTCGTATTAGACAGAGTCCATACTCCATGTACTAAAGCTTGTTACAAAGGGACTCCGTAAAACGCAACAGCATTCAAATGAGACGCCACTTCAATTTCTTAGGCCTCACTTTTATTTCAAATGTCTATTAGAACTAGGATCGATTTTAAAAGAAAACTGAACAACTAAAAATAAAGATAAAATTGGTAAAAACAAAACAAGGTACTTTAGAGAAACACCACGTTGTAATAACTTACCGTTTTACGACCATGATAGAATCCGTCTGCTCGTTTATGGACCCTATGATTCGAATTATGTTTTACAAACGACACTAATAATATTGAAAACACCATGAATTATATAAAAACACCATCAAAACATTTTAATAAATTCACACATCGCTAAGGAGCGATAGATTCACTACTTTTCATTATTTCACTGGTCCGCTAAACGCACACTCCACTTTGTAACATTAATTTTGATGGACCTTGTTGTTTATATAATGTTCACCTTAAATTTGCAATAAAATTAAGATAATATAATTGTTAAAACAGGCACAACACTCGTTTCAGATAAGGAAACCGAAACCCGTAAACACAAGCTATACTGCAGTTGTGTTGTAGGTTAACTGAAGACAACTTCATAACATTCCCAATTACATGAAGTTGCACCTTCATTCATGCCAACATAACAAAACAAAAAATGCGATCACATTAAAAGATAAGTAATTTATTTTAACACACTAGGTGTATCATAAAAATTCTTTTTCACTTTTAAAAACTCATTTCGTAGTTAGAACAGAGGTATTTATTTAAATTCTGATAAATAAAAGTAAATAACTTCTTCAAAAACCAGTATAGGACAAAATAGTAACCTAAAGCATTAAATTGATTATTATATTTATTAGTCGAAACGTTAATACATGGATCACCGGCCATATACGTAGTGTCAAAAATTTGGTCAGCAAAGGCTCAGCGATAACGGAACACGTCTTAGATTCGGGAACGGCTCATTACATACTTTTTGACAAAGCGTCTAATAACCCCGAATGAGTTCGAAACTAGTCGAGCACATTCCGATTTAATTTCTGCGTGAATACAGCCGAGAAAACGTAAATATAATAGTCATGGTTTAAACATTAAATTGATGGTGGTTCATTTTAGGAAATCTTGTCCAGGTCGATGTTCCTATAACTAGGTTAAGAGATAAAAACGACGGGTAATAGCAGGGGAAACTTTCTGTCCTTTAAAACTGTCATATAAATATCGGAGTGGGCATGGAGGGAGGGTGATGGACCGAGGTTTTCCCCTTTATGCTCTTCATTTTTCAATATTTCAGAAAAGACGCAATCGCGAGCAAAAGCAGCACAATTTCACCATTGCCTAAGATGTCGTAAAAATACAAGTATTTAAAAATTACGAACAAGATTTAAACAAACGAGGCACGTTGCAGCGTGCTCAACACATCGTTTCCTGATCTATAAAAAAATTTTAGAAGGTATAATAAGTATTCTAAAGACCTTATGGAACAGGCAGTACGGGTGTGTATTATCCAATTATTTTGTTGTTCTTGGGTGATAGATATGTAGGGTGCTGATTTGAAGATGCCAGTTCTGTAGTTCTTCCACTTCCACGTTTTTTATAAGACGTTTTTTATAATTATATTTTGAACAATTAAAAATATAAATTGTTGATATTTTTAAGTGATGTTCCGGATATCAACATCCGTATATGAGAGGGTGTTTATTTTTATTTTGCTGTCTCTGCTATTAGTCCTACTAGTTATTAGAGCGTCACCGGGACAATGGCTCAGACCCATACTTGAAAAGGGCTCCCTGAAGGACCCCCGTAGAAGATACGTCCCAAGGGCGCTTATTGCGTTGCTCGAGCCAAGGCTAACGTCCTCCGATAGCAGAACATCTGAGCTACACGTGAGTAACTCGGCTCCACCGGCTAAGACGCTATGTGCGTAATAGTATTGTGTGTCGTATGTAATGCCTTCACGTATCTCATTTGCCAACATGATCACGATCGCGTTGTTGGGGTCTGCGAGTACCTTAGGTCCTCTTAATCTGACTTTACAAGTCCTACTCGGTATGTTTTGTGTGGGCTTAAACATATGTGGGTTGGGGTGATACACAGGCTTATCCAAGTAGTTAGCCCCTTGAAGAACTGTGTGATCGTTTGGAGGTCTAAGTCTCTAATCACGGAGACGGTTCGGTGTTCTGAACCTGAAGAGGCCTGGAAAGGCATACTCGAATAGGTCATGACAGAACGAAAGCAAGCATTGTAAAGTTTGACTTTGTTCCAATGTAAATTGGACTCCGCTAGCCTATCATCAGACATAAATAACCTAATATAAAGACCCCTCTATTAAAAACGGCCTTTATGTGAGAAGAGAAGAATCTGTCTATCTGTCGTTACTCCAAGGTATTTGCCGCTTTTTTCCAAAGTATTAATTTATATGAAACTTTAATTCCTGCAGGAATAATTGTAGATTTGGACCGTTTGAAGAGTTCCTCAGCGCGCTCTTCTCCTGGATCACTTCCAGGATCACTTCATAACGATCGCCTGAGGAAAATTAGACTGCGGTATCGTTCGCGAACAATTGACTAAACGTACTTTATAGCGTTGTCTAGGAATGTCACTAGAGTAGATGAATTAGAGAACGGGCTAGAGAATTGAAGCCTGGGGGACACTTGCCCAAATGAGGCGGGGGTTACCATCATGCTTGCCACTCTACAGAATCGGGGGTGGAGAAAGATCTGTATCCGCATCTGCCACCTATCCCGAATGGATCCTTTATTATTAGAAATAGATTCTCATTAAACATCATTAAGTAGCAATGAACTACTAATAAATACTACTCATTATTGTTTACATCTTTAATTCCTAAATATGGTACAATGATATTGTAAAAGAATAATATTTATGAATATTTGTATTCCAAATATACAATTATTCCTACAGGAATTAAAGTTCTTTGTAATGTTCTTTTTTTAAAGTTTTGTTCCAAAAGAAAAAAATCAAAACAAATGTAGCAGTAATATCACTAAAAAGTCAAATTATTAAAAAAAAAATTAAACGAACATTATTTTAAAATGATAAATGATTAGAAGCCAGTCGATAAAACCAAAATCCGAAAAAAGAAATGTGTGACAAAATTTTAAATAGTTACCACTTTCGCGATACTAAAATTGATTTATTATTCTTTCAAATATCAGTCAACTGTTATGTGCAACAAAGACACTACCAAAATAATGAGACGTAGTTATATCCTATGATTTCTATAATCACAACTATACTATATATTGATATACATTATATCTATGTGTATATGATATATCTAACTTTAAAAAAAAATATATATATAACTTTACTTACGGTTGAGGCGGGGCTCTAATGCACAAATTTGAAATTATTGGTAAACAAAATAAATACCAGGGCATTTCACCATATTTTGCTCGCACATATAATTCGATGTTTAACATATTTTTTAGATTTTTATGCGTAAATTTTTTCTTCTTTCTTTCTTGATTGGTACACATTAAACCCATAATATAGTATTTATAAACAATGTATAATTTTTAATGGTATAATTATTTTTAATATATCTAATAATACTTGAAATCGACTAGAATATTATTTAAACCGAACATTTAGTGGCACACGGTCGAACTTGTTTAGTGTTTGATGTTTTGTATTATCCAGTTCCCCGCGCTGTTGTGCTGTCATTCGCGGGTCGTGACGCGAGCTTGTTACGACAAGTCCACGCGTTTCGAGTGCAATAAGGTATCATTGACTCCGCAATAGTGATTCATACAAACAAATACAGAACATACCTGATGCAATTTAATGAAATAATTTTTCATGACATTCCTATTGATAACATGAGAACACATTGATAATAAACGATTTATCAACTACAATTTGAGTGTAATTTTTTTTGGAAACTATTGGGAAATCTTAATTATTAGGGCTAATTTGAGTGAATTACCAGTAGGTAATTCACTCAAATTAATTTAGTAAAATAAAAAGTAAATTAAAAAAAATTAACTTAGTAAAGTTTACTATCTATAACCAACACCTACATACTTAGTCTTGCCATAAATACTGTTACACTTAAAATAAAAAGAAATATTACATTTGAATTTTAAATTTGTCATTTTTATACGATTGTTCATTGTTTTTTCTCATTTTGGCGCCAATACATTGTACAATATTTTGCGATATTAAAATGGAGTGGTGTGATAAAGAGAACCGAATCGCTGTGATTGCATTAGACAAAGTAGGTATGGAGCCAAATGCAATTTTTAAAACTCTCCATACACTTGGTATTAGTAAAATGTTTGTGTACCGGGCTATTAATAGGTACAATAAGACTTCCTCTGTTTGTGACAGATAAAGATTTGGCCGTCCACGTAGTGTTCGCACGAAAAAGGTGGTCAAAGCAGTAAGGGAAAGAATTCGAAGAAATCCTGTCCAAAGCAAAAGATTTTATAAGAAGATAGCACCTAGAACCATGTAGCGTATTTTAAAAGATAACTTAGGACTTGCAGCCTATAAGAGACGCACTGGTCATTTCTTAACTGATAATTTAAAGAAAAATAGGGTGGTAAAATCGAAACAAATACCCAAGCGGTATGCAAAGAGAGGTCACAGAAAAATTCTGTTTACGGATGAGAAATTTTTTACAATTGAGCAACATTTTAACATACAAATTGACTGTATTTATGCTTAAAGCTCTAAGGAAGCTTCCCTTTTTTAAAAAAAGAAAGAGTGCGTTCTTCTATTGATAAGTGGCCTCAACGTTTAAAGTACTGTATTGCAGCCAATGGAGACCACTTCGAATTATCTTAATATATTTTTAATTGTTTTATATTTATGTTCTAAACTAACATACTTTAAGTAATAAGTAATAAGTACATAAGTAATAAGAAATATTTGCAGTTAAAAAAAATATTTTTAAGTGTAACAGTATTTATGGCCAGACTAATAAATAGTTCAGTGTATTATATTACGAAAATCATATTCATAAACACAATAATTTCTTTTTACGTATACGAAATGGCAAAACGGAAGTCGTAGCCATTGTAATTTCTTCTTGTCCGTCTGTCCTAAACGGACTTCCGACGTACGTCACAGGAATAAAAACGGTCCAGCCATTTTCATACGCGACGTAATACTAAAGTATACTACAAATAAAGAAAACAAGTATGAAAAACTGACCAACGAACTGACCAGGAATAGGTATATAGTTAATTTGTACGCGGTAGAAGTGGGAGCGAGAGGTATAACAGCGAAATCTCTCTATGACCTACTTAAAGATCTTGGCCTCTCTAGAACTATCATCAGTACATTTCTAGAACGTACTTCAAAGGCGGCATTGGTAGGTTCATTCCATATTTGGTTAGGTAGGGAGAGGAGCGCAACCAGTTGATGGTGAGCGTGAATGCGCATTTTAAAGGGGCTCCTTAAACCTACACTTGGGTCGCAAGTCCCAGGGGCTGTTTGCACTCCTCTATCTGCAACGCGATGGGCCCGGCACCCGCACGGTGAATACATGGAATGCTAAGAAGCTTCTTAGTTCGTCTTTATTTTATTTTCCTATATAAGAAATAAATGTTAAATATTGTACATATATTACTGATGTAAGCTTGCTACACAAACTCACAAAATCGTACTCCTACAGCATGGCAAATTTAACAAACGACATATTTTGCACCCATACAGTCTAGTCTATCTCCAGGGTCAAATTTTCTAGACGGCTTTTGTTTTTACTCATACAATCTAGTCGCTGCAGTAAAATTTCTAGAAGACCTAAGTAGTATGTAGTCTAGACAAATTTACAGACTGCATATTTTCGTATAGCCACAGAGGAAAATTTTCCAAACGGCATAGAAATTATAGACGATAATTTATTTTGTAGATAAATGTAAAACATAATGTTTACAATAAACATATACTTTCATTTTATTTTATAGTACAATAAAGTAAAAGTTTTAAATAAAATAATCATTATGTAAAAACTGTATATTGACAATAAATATCGCCTCCCTATTCTCATATGCCAGTGTCTCTGATCAAGAGCGGCACATCAAGTAAGCACTGGCTTCTCATTTTAAATAACTTACATTTTCAGCCACAACGTGGTCGTCTTTTATAATAAAGCTAAGCAATAATACTATACCAACATTAAAAATATTCCATATATTTTAATGAATAAATATTTCATACGGTACAGACTACATTATAAACTATTTATTTCACCTAAATTACAAAGAAAATAACATTACTGTTACATTATTAGGGAAGAGTATAGCTTTGATCAATAATTGAAACAAAACAAATATTTAATATTTATCCACGACGTCTTTTGAAGTAACATAAAGTAAAACATTCGTACAAACAAATCTATCAGATGAAATAATGTGAGGCAGTTTGTGTTTGGACAATATTTTAAAATACATTAGCCTAGCTAGGAGTAACTCTTATATTTTGAAAAAATATTTCATAAAAAAAACTGTCAAACCATAAAAAAAATCCTAGTAAAATCTTATTTGTGGTTAAAAGATCGGAAATAAATAGAAATTAACATCATATAGCCGTTGACAAGTTACAGACACACATATTAACAAATATTAAAACATACCGGAGATCAATAACAACAGAAACCTGTATTATAAAGGCAGAGTGCGGACCCACAGTGTAAAAAAAAATATTATTCCTTATATTAGATAAGAATGTACTTATTTATCACTATCAATGACAATACAGTAATGGAAGAACCATTCTAAGAGATAACTAAACGACTGAACGGTGTCCTTATCACATCTTCATATATCTGGCAGTCTTTAACGCATTTAACATTTTTGTTAAGCAATAACTAGCTTTAGCCCGCGATTTCGTTCGAGGTTGTATGTTTGGTAAGAACAATATACTCCACATTGAATGTAGTGCCCGGTAAGTGGCAGTGCAGCAGCCAGAGCAGCCAGAGCAGCCAGAGCAGCCAGAGCAGCCAGTTGCCGGTGAGTCGAGTTCAATATTCGTCGTAGTCGTAGTCGTCGTCGTCGCGGCCGTTCTGTAAGAGCGCCGCCAGCGACACCTCGCCCCTCGCCTCGCCCGCGTCCGCCTCGAAGTCATCTTCGTAGTCCTCGGCGTCTGAAAACAGAAAACAACTTTATTATTATATTATACCAATTAAAAAGTAAATATTGAATTACTATTATATTTACTTCTGTGTGTACGTTACGGGCCAAGTGATACATAACGATCGGGCGTCGTGTTTGGTGCAACATGTGAGAGTGCAATTTGACAATAATCATTTAAATAATTAAATTGACCGGGCATTATACATATTGTCCATCACGTTTTGTTCAGACATTTGATATGTTAGATATTAAACTGTTATTATACATGAGAATGAAATGTGTGACAGAGTTTTTTAATTTACAATTTATGGATGTCAAATGTAAAAAGTGATAATACGTACTCTGCGTGTGTGCCGGGGTGGAGGGAGTAGCGGGCGCGGGAGTCGCAGGAGAAGGGGTCGCGGGGGTCGCGGGGGTCGCGGGGGCGGGGCTCTGCGCGACCGCCTTCTCTTTACGTTTCCGTTTCTTGGGCACGGGCGAAGCGGGCACCGTCTCCACGGGCCGTTGTATCACACTGTCACGTTGAAGGCGATGAAAGAGATTATTTAAGATATACAAGTTGTATTGCTATAAGATGTATATTCTCTTAAAGATACCAGCTATAGACGCTGAGTTCGTCCCTGAACTAATATTATAAAATTCAATATTTTTCTTTAAAACAAAACAGGTCTGTTATCTACATCCCCTAACTTATTGTCAAAATGTAAAGTTCTCTCTCTAGCATTTAATGTGATCTTTCGTTATCTTTATAATTACCTAACTTCATCGACATTCTTGAGAACTGTCGTCGTAGGTTCGACTCGTACACTCGGAGTCCCGGGCTGGTCCAGACTCTTCAAAATATCGTAATTAATCTTCGAACTCATCTTCTTCTCCGCCAGCATCTTCCCGACCGCCTCCCCGGCTGTGGCTCCAGTAATGGCAACTTTTTTCTTATAAGATCCACGAACTTTTTTCTTTTTGTCTTTACCCTCTTCGAGTTTCTTTGCCCTGATTTCTTCTTTAACTACAATCAATTATTAAGTTATAAATTTTAAATAAATATAGAATTAAAAACTCATAAACATTGGCAGGATTCGAACCTGCGACCTTTGGGAGTCCATTCCCGTCGCTCTGCCAACTGAGCTACCGTATCGCCTCCCACCTTAAATAAACATTACATGGTTAACATGTCTATAGAGAAAAACAGAAAATATTAACCGGTAAGAGTCTTTGTTAATGATATAATACAAAAAACCTAATTTCTGACTCAAATAATTAAAAATAACAATCTAATAAGTACAACGCTACATGTAATGTACACCATGTCAATATTATTGTCGACTCAGACTTACTCTCCTGTTCCTTCAAGTAGCCAGCATTGATGTTGTGCCAGAGGAGCGTCTTATGTCTAGCCTCATCTGCAGTCATGATGAGGGAGTCAAGGTACTGTTCATCATCATCGTCCAAGTGGAGTTCGTCCGCTTGTAAGTCTTTGGAAAATTGTTTATTATCTGGTTTAACGGTTTTCTGATTTTCCTCCGATTGGTTAAGTCCCATGAATGCTATTTCTGGACCTGGAAATATTTTTTTTTGGTTTTTATATTTTCACAGATTACCAATTTATATTTATATTAACATCGCAATTCTTATATCATTCATATATTTATATAAAAGTACTAGCAGTCGATAGTTATATATAACAGATTTTCAGTTTCAAAATATATTCACCAAGTCCCTTTTCCAGTTTAAGTTTATCATTCGAATGAAGTTCGTCGGTCGGCTGCGCGTCTCTCGCTATGTCACCGATGAGAGACAACGTATCCTCTGCGGCAAATCGAGTTGCTTCTGCATCCTCTGAGATGCTGTCGTCTACGCCTGAGGCACAAACAACCATTCATTAGTTAGTCGTTCGATTCATGGAAAGATTTCAAAGTATTTTGCAAACGTTTGTCCCTGTCAATATAACTTAATGTCTAAAATATCTAAATCGTCTTTCAGCCAGACATTGAAGGTAAAAAATAATTGTTATATATAGAGAAAGAGGAAATTTTATCCTAATTTATTAAATCGTAATATTACATGGCGACAATATAGGTGGGGGCGGAGGTTTTGAACTCTTTCTTCTCTTTTTATCTTTATCCAACTGAGTGTCTATTTCTCTTTGTAATTCAGTCAGTTCTCTTTCACCGTCTTCTTCCTCCATTAACTGGAAACAAAAAAACATTCCCTTGCAGTTACGAAAGTCTTTGAAATATGTAGAAATATCCTCAAATGACGCTTATTCGGACCTTTTGTAAGCGATCCTTATCCCTTCTCCTGGCAACCTTGAAGGCTGGAGGGTCCTGTTCCTCCTCGAGGTCCACAGTCATGAACTCATCCAGCGTGAGCGCACTGGACGGCGTCTCACCAAACTCTAATAGACGTTTACGCAGCGTTGTCTCATGGATTTTGACTATACGGACCACGTCTGTCGGTGTCCGGGAGAAATCGTGGAGACGAGCCGCTATCAATAGTGCTGTGAATTTAAGTGATATAAATTAATTAATTTACATATTTATTTATTAATCCTAAGAACTTTGACATAAATGTTGTAATAAAACTTGAAGTTAACGGTTTTGTAGCATTTATTATCCAAAATGCATTTTTTTACAGGTTCTTCATTCAAATCGTCTACCAATAGCAACTTGTCTATTGGATTGCTATCTGTTAAAGTAAACATGGCTAAGCTCAAGATGGTCGGATAATCACCAGCTCCACATACTCCTGAAGGTCGCCTGCCGGAGTGTATGGAGTCTCTCTTCATCCTCTGCACCAGGCGCAGCGCCGTCATGCTCACCTCGTGCTGCTTGTCATCGAACTGCAGTTGTGACGCAAAACGAATTATGTAAAGACATGGATCTGTAAGAGAATAAATGTACGTACATCAAATTATTTTACGAATAAAAGAATCATGAAAAAAGTTTTACTTGTAATACAGTTTTGATCCAAATTTCAAGGATTTTATAATATAAATGTAATCCGTGCGGTAAACTCTACATAAGTAATCAGAAAACAGGTTGACCTTGACATATTGCTACCTCCTACAATAGTCGCTAATTTACGCAACGTAACGTAAAATATGGACCCAAGTATTATTAATTTTACGATATTATAGGTAAGATTAATAAAAAAATTTTGATCCTTCAGAAAGATCTGCCCCGACTGCCCATTTCATTATACAATCTAAGCGACACTATCTCAACTAGTGAACATCACAACTTAAAGAATATCAAATATTTAACTGATATTGATCTATAAACTAATGTTATAATAAAATAAATAGTAATTAAAAAGAGGAAAGTTATTACGTTGAACATTTCGTTGTAGGTTTTTAGTATTTCAGATTAACTCACGTTTTTCCTAAAAGCCAACCCTAATTAGTTTTATAAGAAACTCTTTCTTTAGAAAACATGACTTATACTATTCTATATATCTTTTTTTACAGAGCAGCTCCTTTTCAATAGTATTATGTACTTTTTTTTAAATAAAGCTTTTATTAGCTTTAAATTATTTATGTTTCTGAATGAAACCAAAAAGTATTAAGATAATATAAGGAATAAGAGCGGTACTAGCTCGTTTTATTAATAAACTTATATTTATATAAATAACATAATTACTGCAATTATTATTTATTACAGGCACTAAGTAACTATTAAGTACTTGACAATACGTTCAAGGTCGCGAAACATTTTATGCGATATTCTACTATTATTTTTATACAGTCTATAATAATGTTGTTAAACAAAAATATACATTATATGTAAAAAAAAATGTGTAAGCTATACTCAATGTTTAATCTAAATATATTTATAAAAATCAAATTTTAACGTAGTGTCTGTTAAAATTCAACTATTGTATCCAACTAAAATAGCGTTTGTAAATGTCTATAAATATGTTTAGTCAGTCATGTCAAGCTTATTTAAATTTAAACAAATATAGAAATAGAAACATTAGTGCCTAGATTGTATATAAATAAATAATAACATCTACTGATCCTTTTATTTACAAACGTACTGAGATCAAACATTTGTTTCTTTCAGTCCTGCTGTAAATTGCAAATAAAATAACAACTTTTAAGAGGCCGTGTCAAAACAAAGCTTAAAGATTTAAATACATAAAAATATATTTCTAATTTATAATATAAAAAAGTATTCTAATGAAAATAATATATGTATGTATATGTATATGTATGTATATATATGTATATATGTGTGTGTATGTATGAATATGTATGTATATATGTTTCATAATATTTTATTTTACTATATTATATTATATTATCCTGTACTGTGCTGTACCTAAATACCCACCTTCATATTTCGTGTCCTCTACCCAAAGGTTGCCTGGAAGAGATTGCTCTTTAGCAATAAGGCCGCCTTTTGTACTAATTTATCTTTTATGTGTTATTGTTTTTTATATATTTCATTTGTTTGTGGTACAATAAAGCATATCGTATCGTAATATAAATAAAATGTTATTATATTTTATTTTATTGCATTAAGATTGGTGTTGAAATATCAATTCAATAATAGCTTGTAATATTGAAAACAATTATTCTTCTTATATTATTCTTTGTTGTTGTAATCGTTTTTATTATTTAATATGCACAATTTAGTATAAAAATGTCAATATTAAAATTTAAATTATATATATATGTATTATATTATATATCTTTTTATGACAAAAATATTACATACTATAGAGAGGAGTTTTAGTTCCTCTAACGTTCTTCACGTCTATGGACACGAAGACAATAGACAATAGATTACAGATAGTATTGTCAGCAGGGACATTTCAGCCGCCACTTCTCTAATTAATTCAGTTGCATTATACCTACTTCAGGGCAATACCTCACGACAGTTCAAGAGAGACCATCTCTGAATTAGAGGTGTGTCGATTGGAATCTCTCCGAAACCCTCCTCTCAATGTTCCAATGAGGTAGAACATACTGCCTTCAAAAGATTCTCGCTGACACATTTTTTTTTAGCAATAGAATCAATGAACTAACTTACAATGGCGACAGTAAATAATAAATATTAACATACTAATTATATAAAATATCATTTTGTATTTGACTGTTTTGTATATTTTCCTTTTTGTCTGTGCAATAAAGATTATATCTATCTATTTTTCATCTTACCTTTTCCATATAAAAAACTAAGTTAATAAGTACGGACCTATATATAATATAATTTCCCCCGTGTGAAGCTGGTTCCCGAGTATAATAGTGTCATTTATTTAGGACAGAATTAATTAAGATTCAGAAACATTGACCGGACCTTCACATCACACGCATATATTATTGAACGACCCTCAAGGTATTTAACAATGACTTATACCGTTTAGCAACAAAGAAAAATTTAAACGAACAACATATTTCAATCTATTAATATAACATAAGTATATATTTATGAAATAGACACTTTGGATTAGAGAAATCTAAAATTATACAGAGAATTCAAGTTTTTACCAAACTTTGTTATTTTTGAAACAATCAAGTTGCTATTTAATTTTCGGTTAAATATTATGGTTAAATATTATATTCAGATTAATAAATCCACTACGAAAGAGATATCTGAATAGTGAATAATGAATAGTGAATAATGAATAGAATAGTGAATAAAATAACAAACATTGTAATTTTACTTGTTAATGTATAATGTTAATTATATAATATGAATTAATCACATTGTACTAATTTTAGAAACAAATAAGGTAAATTTGTTTTTAAAAAATAATTATTTGTAAAATTCAGAATAAATTAACATTAAATAATGTCAAAGTTATCAGGTATTCTGAAGTAACCTCCCTGTTATATTTAAAAACAATAGATTTCTTCATTATTGTTAACAAATGTACTTAAGATAATCTAACTAAATTATAATATAACTACTTTTATATAAATAAACGTTTTCAACTCCATTGCAAAATGTTTGAATTAATTCAATTAACAATTCATTCATATTTAGAAGTGTATAATAATAATATACTTTATTGCACACCAAAAAGATAAAAATACAGTACAAAAGAAAATAAAAATATTGTATGGAGTTACCGTTCTGGCAAATAAGTAAGTGTTACATAACTATATAAAATAATGTTTGTACGAGACAATGAAGTGTGTTTTGACATTGGACATATTGTTAATATTGTTTTTTTGTCCAATTTTGGCATTCAGAGAAAAGCGTTCCTTTTTATACTAAGCAGGAATAAAACAATATTGTTCTATAGTGCTCATAGTGCGAATCAAAGTAATAGTATTGTACTATCATAGTTTTTTGAGAGGTCGTGGTAGATCGACTAGATGGATGCACTTGCTCACGAGTCTTTATAACGCTAGTTCACCTGCACTTAGTAAATTGGATAATGAAAGGAGTCCTTAAGTACCTACCAACATAATCATCTATATTATCTATGGTATATTATGTATAGTATAGCCTACATACATGCGTCTGTCCGTGTCTGTACAATTATAGGCGCTACATGTTGTGAACCTATAATTTGTGTCTGTGTCTGTCTACTGTGCCGGATATTAATGCTGCTTTATTATTAAACAACGTTTTCCTATAAAGAATAATTACATTACTTCTGAATCATATTAATATTAAATTCCTCTGAAACCGAACTGTACGGTACCATTTGGGCTCCAACGAGTGAGCGGGTACTCCTTGTCAATGGCGAGCGGTGCGATGATAAAAGTGGCTGTGGGCATGATGTCAAACCATTCCTCGCAACACAACTCATTATACGAGTCTCAAAAAGGTCTTGAAAAGGTCCAAGCTGGTGTGCTGGCGTGGCTAGGTGGCCACCTAGAGGTGAGAGCAGTATTCCACACGGGGGCAAACTTGCGATTTATACAAAAGCAATCTTTGTCCCCGGCGTGCAGTTCCGCTTCGCTCTGTTTAACGCACCAAGTTTTAAAGCACCACTGCCGTTATGCCTTCGAGCCCACTCGTCTTATGAACATCAAGACAGAGCAACTGTCTTGGTACATCTCTTTGTGAAATGTTTATTTCTGCCATGGTGTGGCCGCAACACGGAATGGTAGGTAGTGCGGTGCTTTCGCCGACGTTCAAAGTCGAGATTGAGGCAAAAAGAGTACCTAACAGATCAGTTTTCTCTTTTTTTTTGTTGAACTGACAAAAGTTTCCTTCGGCAACATTGGCGAGCGACCAGTAGGCACGACTCCCAGAGAGATAAAATCGAATATCGCTCTGGCAATTGTTCTGTATGTACACCTCGAGTCTGCATACAGTTTGCGTTTCACACAGAGATATTGGGATCGCAATTTTTTCGAGCTGTGGTCCTATTCCTGTATGCTGCTTGCTTAAGTTGCGTAGCAGCCTTACAGAACCGATTTAACCAAGGTTGATTCTTTGTTCCTGCAGCAATTAACGAGTTTAGAATAAAATATTCCATAACCAGCATTTTCGTTTCAGAGACAGCAACTGTGCAGGTTACGCTGCGTACTATTCTCGCAATCCACCCTAATCTCTTGACTTATACTGCCACATGCGCCTCAAACTGGTTGATCGAGGTCATGGTGCAAGGATCCGGATGAGGCAGTGGTCGGATAAGCCGAGTGGTACATCCCCAAATGACCGACAACTAGGTAACCATGTCAATCACCATACTGGTGGGCGTTAAAGTATCCTAAAATCACCAAATCCGCAAAAGGGTATTGCTCAAGAACTCTATCCGTCGTCAATTGCAAGTACGATATATCGGCCTGAGAGAATATCTCCGGCTCCGTAACAAACAGTAGGGTAGGCTGCGCAGGCTCTAGGTGTTGGTGGACTGCGCTAAGGTTTACTTGAGTCCCCTGATGTTGCAATAGTCCACTTGGGTGGATAGGGTTGCTGCTGTAAAACGTTTTACTTTCTTTCTCTTTTCAATACATATACCATATTTTGATCCTATATAAACAATTTTCAAAATTGTCAAAACTTTTGCAAATATATTCGAAGTGTAGATGGTAACCGTTGAGTATTAGTTTCACACACAAATTAGTTCTTTTTACTACTTTATATTTATTTTGATTGACGCGAAAGTAGAAAACACAATGAATATTCATATAAAAATGGCAGATTCGAAATTCAAGTATATCATTATGTTATTTTTTAATTTTAACCGTATTTACTGCCAGACTAAAAATTTTGTTAACGGTGTGTACAATTCGGTAAATCTTAAAAATATACAATTTAAAAAGATATTAAAAATTATTCATGCAATAAAGACATTTACCGGTTGACTGACTCATCAACGTAGAGTCATAACTGATGCAAGAATAACAAAATTTGGTCATTTATTTTATGACCACTACTATAAAATCATTTGGAAAGAACACATTAAACCATAATAAATACCATATTTATTTTCAACACTAATTGAATAATGTCGACCAGTCCAACGAAATAAGTTCCGAATCGTGTATGGCAAGAGTTTGCGGAGAATTACCTCTTTGGCCTCGACCTTGACCTCCTTGATGACTGCTGCGCCAGCTCCACGACTTGGTGTGGTAACAATGGTTGCTATAGTTAGTGAGCTCCCGAATCAGTGTCAGACTAATACTATACTGTCACAATACTTGTATCTACTATATCATTTTCTAAACAATTATCCTCCTTGTTTATTTTCGTTATTGAAACACGTACTTTGTTCAATATAAAAACAAAGAAAAAATAATAATTACTGCAAAGTGTAAAACATTGGTAAGAATTTTCGAAAGAAGCCTAATATATGTCATCACCGTTAGTTCCGATACGATAAATATGTATAGTGCTAAATTCACCGAGTCTGGCAGCGATACGATAGCTCAATTGGTAGAGCGACGGGAACGTTTCCCCGACGCCGTAGGTTCGAATCCCTACGCGAATCGGTTTATTTCCATTATATTTTAATTTAAAATTTAAATAAGCTTAATATGACTATACATGTTTAGATATATTTTTAAACAAAAAAAATAAAGTTGCTAATGTAATGTCCTGATTATTGACACATAAGATTAAACGGTGAGACTGTTCTCTCTATGGGTCGAGGAAACCTACCGCGTCTGTAACATAGACGACCCTATGAGGGAAAGAGACAACAATAACAGAATACTATTGAAATAATAAAACAAAACTCACCGTCTAGAACGTTCTAAATTATACCGATATATTTTTGAAAAATTAAAGTTCAGAGGTAGGCTATTAATACTACAAGAAAGTTTTGACGAGTCTGGATGGAACTCCCTCATATATATTCCTCGTATATAAATGTATTTTGCATTTTTTTACATAAAAGAATGCTAAGCCTCAAAGTGTACGATTACGTACGTACGTATGAATAAGGAAAATAAATCTTTATTATCAATTATAAATAATGTTGGTTTCTGCAATTATCACTAACAATGACCATTAAACTTGCACTCATTGTTGATTATATCATTATAATTAATATACATTGTTATATATATATAATATATAATGAAATAGGCTTGTAACGAGATGGAGAGGGATATAGTGTTGTTCCCTATTATAGAGTGAGTTAAAAGTATTCCTATCATTATAATTGTAATTTTCCGTAGATAATTATCGCATTTACTTAAAAGTAGGTAATACGTTAACCTTCTATTAATAACGGACATTCGTTAGATTTTTTAATCTCTGAATATAACATACCGTTGTATTACACTTTCACTTAGCATCATTAAAATATTTTTGTAATTTTAATTAGGAATATCAGTTTGTTAATTGTGTATGTGTGTGTTATATATTTATAAATTGAATACAAGAAAGTAAGAAAGTTTTGCAAGGAGGTTTGATAGTTTTGTAATTTGAATTAGGAATATCAGTTTGTTAATTGTGTATGTGTGTGTTATATATTTATAAATTGAATACAAGAAAGTAAGAAAGTTTTGCAAGGAGGTTTGATAGTTTTGTAATTTGAATTAGGAATATCAGTTTGTTAATTGTGTATGTGTGTGTTATATATTTATAAATTGAATACAAGAAAGTTTTGCAAGGAGGTTTGATAGTTTTGTAATTTGAATTAGGAATAACTGACATATGTATGTGTATTAAAACAATACAGATGTATATTTTTATAAATTAAATAGAAAATAAGAACGCTATGCAAGGAGGTATAGTAATTAGACAATTACCACGAACTCTCTAAAATATCATAGTTTTATGTAGTTTTATTACAATAATAACACTTTGATTCGTACCATTAACCCAAATTAACATTTCAAATGTCAAAACACAATTCACGGTACGAGTTAATAATGTTTCCTATAACGAAAATAATTAATGATTTAGGATGACGTCATCAGAACTTATTTCTTCTAAACATATTTACAGTAATGTTACTGCTATCCAAGCGATAATTGCGAACGCTAACTTAAACTGAAAATACTTGATTTAATATTCAGTTGAATTATATACTGCAGTATGGCAAAACATAGCAATCTATAAATAATCAATTAACTATATATATAGTTATTATAGTAATTATTTATATACATATATGTGAATTCTACACGAAATAAAGTAACACTAGTAAACAATTAACGACCGACGACGACGACGAATTAATAATCGGTCCAACTTGATGGTGTGCACGTGAAGTGACATGGGTATTTAGTTCGTAGGAAACAATTTTAGATTCACTTCAATCTTGGATTGTAGATCGATTATTAATTTCATCCGTGAAGCCTGTGTCCTAATTAACACGAAACGAAATAACATTAAATTCTCAAGTTACAAATAATATCAAGATTTTTTTAATATTTTATTTTATAGAGTTATTGACTTATCTAGATATAATAAAATATCAGACGGCATCTCTACTTATGCAATCGACAAGGTCAAAATGAAACACGATTATTACTAATCTATTAATATTCATAATTTATGCAATAATTATTATTTTAGTGCGGGAGTAGTAAGCTCCAGTGTACTGTTATTTATATGCTAGCAATACCCGGTCTAATACGTTGGTATATTTTAGCCACTAAACCCCTTCAATTACTTAATTGGGGAGACATCATACGACGAATTTTAGATTTTCGCCGCTCACATTATCTATACGCTTAAAAGAAGTCCAAATAACTTAATTTAAAATATAAAAAAGTGATTAGTCTGTATTATTTACATAACGTGAATCTCATATCAATAGTTATTATTTTTCTTGTATACATATATAAATGTTTAATGTGACAACACAAAAATCAGTTTGAGCTAGAATTACAATCTACATTTATTAATTTGTGTAAATTTAAAGTGATGTAAGATGGCTAATGATTGGAGTCAGGGAAGGGGACGAGACACATGTTGGCAACAGATAGTAACTCATAACATGGAATCATGAAGGGGAGTTTCAAAACTTACCAATCTAGTCGCTAAAAACTGTTCACAAAGATGCTACTACACTTACCATTCAATCAATATATAGCTTTGAAAATAATATATACTTTCTCTAAAAATTCATAACATTTAATGTAAAAAGAAACTCACATAATATCAACAACAGATATAATCATAACATAAGAGGTGCTAAAGGACTCACTGAAACAAAAAAAAAACAAAAATTTGTTTAAATTTATTAAGCACTTGTCCGATATTAATTTCAAGCGCAACTTGAAGGCGTTGTTTTATCTAAAGCTTATTATAAATCCTTTTTTTTTTTTTTTTGCATGGAAAATTCCGAGAATATCATATATATTCCGTGGTCATTTTCCCCCTCAATGACCAGTCGGGTTGGGGGAGGACCACAAGAAGAATAAATAACACTTAGGAAAGATTCTGATCTCTAAGTGAGATAATGAAAATCAAAGACATGCCTATGAAAGAAAAAAGGAAGGTTTTCAGTGCTTGTATCCTTCCGTGTTTATTATATGCCAGACTTGCCAAATAAAATAAAGGTCTGCCAGAATAATATAGAAAGAAGTGTAATAGGAGTGAAAATAAGAGATAGGATAAAACTTGATGAAATAAAAAGCGAAACAAAATTTAAAGATGCTAACACAGAGTATAAACAATTAAAATGGCGTTGGACAGGACACATGATGAAGGAGAGGAAAGAGACATGGACTACTCAAATAACAGAATGGTATCCACGAGATGGGAAGACAAAACATGCGATAGGACGACGAAATAATAATTGTGGCCGGTCCACTTTGGACTCAAACTGCGAAAGATAAAATCTTATGGAAATCTGGAGGAGGCCTTTGTCGGAGGACAAGCTGTTACAAAATAATCATAATGAAGTAACCGTTTACCGATGTGGCTATAATTGTATTCTTTATAAATAAATGTCTTAAATTCATTAATTAATTAGATTATAAGTTAAAATGTTTTTTAGTTTTAGTATTACGTACTTATGTTAACAGCGATAGAGGCTTATTTTATTTTTATTTATTATAAATCCAAGGACTATGTTAAGGATATGTCTATCAATAATCAACTCGTTAACAATTCTCCACGTGTTGCTTCTCTGTAACCACTGCCTAGGTATTGTCTATCGCCATTAATTCGTATAAGGCATTATATAATTACTACATTAAATGTTCAAAGTTAGATCTTTTAAGTCCTTGTAAATGTAAGAGCTTCATAGAACTAGTAGTGGCGTGGTGGTCTTCTTGTGGTAACTCAATGGAATCGCTTTATTGGAATTATATATTTTTTTCTTATATATTAATGATGAACGACTCAAAAGTCAATTCTATAAATAATATATATGTATATACAAGTTATAAGAGAAACCATATATGTAGTTTCTTACCGGTACTTCCTCGTGCGGTTCATGCACCTTTTGGAAAATCCAATTAGAATCTGATCTTTCATAAATAAAAAGCTTTGAGTTCGAAGACTCAGACTCATTTACGTTCTCAACGAGTTAAACTTTGAATTAGATATACAACAGTCGTACCTGTAGGTGCGGCGTATATGGAGCAGAAACACATTTCCATATTAAGAACGAAATAGTTTTTCCATTTATAGAAATATATCTTTATCCCGTTGTAAAGAATTTCAAAAATATCTTTAATAAGTCGTCTTTAACATTTAAATCGCATTTACTTGGAACGAAAATAGAAACAAAAAACGTATTACATTTTGCCACCACACAAACAAACTTACATCGATGGCTCCTTGAAATTAAGAGGAAAAAGGAAGAGATGGATGGCGACACCGTGAAAATTTTAATTGGTGTATATATAGCCAGGTCCAGTCCTAGGCACCGCGCAGCTGAATGTTTATTAACCGTGGCTGGCTGGATTGACGCTGTCCGCATACCAAGTGGACGGAGACCTGTCTCATCACTAACAATACATTGACGCAAGTACACTTGTAATCAAGGCAGGGTTCTTCTCGAAATGGTTATCAAGAATTTACTTAATTGTTTATTTTTTTCGAATTTATATAAAAATACATAAGCATAAGATTAGCACATCAAATCATGTTATTAGATTTTTTTTTTACATTATAAAACAATATATGTACATAATAGGATACGTGACCAAACCATAAGGTCCAAATTGTTAACGTCATTCAATGCCAACATTACTTATAAATATATATGTAATGGAACTGATAAAAAAAACAATAAACAATGATTAACATACAAGAAACAGTTATATAAGAATGTTTAGAGTTTTTTTATTTAATTTACTTATGTTTTATATCTAATTTTTCCGGTCATAAACACGAGGAAGGATGATTATATCTTACCTTTTTATATTAACGATCACTTTTACATTATTTTTTACCATAAGTATATATTGTAAAAAAAATACATCGTCATTCATTAAAAATATATTTTTTGTTATTTTCTTGCAAAAAAATACCAAGAAAAAAGGTCTCGTTCACTCCTTTTAATTGTAATCCTTTTGAAATACAAATTGTCGATACTTAAATATTTTTTATAAAGTTCAACAACCGGAGACCCGAATAAAATATAATATAAAAGGACAATTAGAACAAACCGATGGTTCAAAAAACTCCAACAGAATAGATATTTCAACATTTCTTTAATATTAATACAAATCTGCCCTTGACAAAATCACATGCAAATTACAAGACACTCAAAAGGCCACGGCAATATTATATTAAACCAACACCCAAATAAAATACAGACGTCAACAGGACGTGACGACAAATATTAGCTATCAATCAGATATGTTTAAGACTCAACTTATAACGCCGTCTAAAGTTAATAATGTTCGTTTAGATGTGGTTTAAAATATCGTAATATTACAAAATATACATTACGTTGCAAGATAAAAGTATGACATCACGTACTTTCTCGATCAGTTCGCTTGGGGCAGGTGTATCTGAGCAACCTTGCGTAAGAATTGCAGCGAGCACAGAGACGCGGCCAGTCAGTCTCGACCTAACCTGCGCGATATACAATCATCCTACGAGTCGTTTTAGTAAATGATCTGTGCTGTGAAAAAAACAATATGTTCGGATTTACTGAAAAAATGAAATGAAGGGGAGAGTCAAAGCGCCCAGGATTTTACCTGTTGTATTGGGAAAAATATTCCTGCGCTGGATTTTTACTAAAGCAGATTTGTTTTTCTTTATTTACCGGTATGTCTCGTTGCTATATCTTTACTTACAGTTTGTGAAGAACAATTGAATCAAAATAAACAAGGTCTTTATTTAAAATACATTATAAATGTAAATATGTGTCTGTTGTACTTGTAGTGAAAACAAAATGTAGAGGTTGTTATATATGTGGAGTTGATATAGTTCAATATATAATGATATAGTTTAACACTCGTATTTCACACTATAGTTTTATAATCGACATACAAATGTTTCGCAAAAGATCTATTACGGTAAGATATATACATATAGAAATACTTTATTTAAATTATTAATAGGTAATAAAACTATTTAGAGTATCTCTATAAAAAAAATTCGTGTTCAATATATTTTTTCCGGGTCGACAATAAATACAACAAAATGAATAGCCACGTAACAGATTAAGTCACATTACTCATTAAATACCAAGAGATCACATATAATTACTATCTTTACTCGTGTGTAAATAAACAAAGTATTTTAAAGAGCAGTTTTATTAAGTGTACGATCAAAATATATAGAAAGGAGATATAGTTCAGTAAACAATAAGAAACGGTATTGTTATTATTAATTTTACCATGTGACTCAATAGAACTAAATGAACGGTAAACCAATTTATTTTCAAATTATTAATTATATTTTGTATATCCGTATGATGGAAACTCAAGCGATAAAACGAAATTTTAAACAATGAGAAACAAAAACTATAAGATTTTTACCGTGTATACTGTGAAGGTGAAATATTACATATTAATAATTATAATAATTATCGCGTAATATTTTTATGACACTGAATATTTTGTAGATAGATATTTTTAAAGTAAGAAACCTTAAAGATAAAATATGCTGTAACCGGCAGATTACTCGTAGTAATCATACGTAGGATAGATAGATACGTAGTTAAGTCATTATAGAGCAAAAAGCAGTAGAAATAATTTAGAGATTTAGTTTTTTTTTAACAGTTTATTAATCATAGAAATCAGATGAATTGACTGTCAATTTGTCTTTTTTGTCAATTATATTACCTGTCCAGCTTAAATTATCCAGCGAAATCATGTATCAAAATAAAGTTTACATTTTTTTTAAAGAAGGAACATCATTATATAAAAAAAAATATCTAAAATCATAGAAAATGTAATCATTTGATTGTCAACGTGGTTATTAACAGTCAGCTAAGAGCACATTTAATGAACGTTGTTGCAAGTACAGGGTAAAGAGAGCCAGGGGGAAACATGTTTCAAAATAAAGCCGTTCTCGTCAAAAAACTTACATGTCATCAATCATAATATCAAACAATACTATATATACATACATAATACGAATTAATTATATATAAATATAGCTTTTTAACCTTTACGTTCTTTGACTCATTTTTAACAGGATAATAGTCAAATCTACATAAAATACGAAAACACACTTGAAATACAAGGGTATTAGAATATTGTTTTGAAAATATAAATAAATAAATGATGCCTAACGATTTTTAAACAGTCTTTGAAACGACCGCCCTTGACTTTTTCAATATTAATTTATATTTCTTAAATGTTTTTCAGCTTTATTTGGTATGCGTTTCATACCCGGTCATCGATGAACAGCAGCGTAGATTTCTTCGAAAGTCTCATAGATGAGGACGGTCGGTTCGGAGAGTTGAACTGCCAAGAACCGTCTCCGATAGGTCCTAGACAACGGAGCAATAATGTCCAAAGATCTAGACCTCAGATACAAGGTAATTTTATAAGAAATATCACGAAATCTTTGAATTTAATTTGACCCAGTTCAAAAATGCAAAATGGTAAAAAAAACTAATTGATGGGAATCCAATAATTTCATAATCACAATAATATAATAATACTAATTTTAAAAATATAAATTTAAAAGCCTTTTTTCAATATTTTATAATATCCTAAAAATATTAATATTTCGATCAAGAGTAACGAGAAGTTACTCAAGAGTATCAAGAGTAACGAGATCAAGAGTAACGAGAAGTTAGTCAAGAGTATATAAAAAATATACCAAATATTACTCTTACAGACGTCTTTATTTAATAAATAATATTGAAAATAATCGTATTACAACAGTAAATATTAAATTCGCATCGATTGGCCCAACTTGACTTAATATATTTACGGTCTGTAGTATTGCTTTTCAAACATTACACCAAGACAGCGACAAACAAGGTCCACTGGTCCACCTTCTCAAACTTAAGTGTAATCAATGCAATTTACACCCTGTATTTTTCTAGGTGACGGTTGCTCAATTGATAATCCGTGACCTTATATATAAACCGTTTTTTATTGTTAAATTGCGATACATACATAATACTTTTATTTTATCTATATATATTAGTGTTCTTTAATTATGTGAAAATAAAAACCGCCTGTGTATAAGAATATCTCAAAAGACATACAACAGGTTTGGAGCTGCGTGAGCGTGGGATACATTTTAAAGGAACACTTTAATTAATAGATAGCCGTAAGGCCTAATGATATGTGTCAAATGTTTTTTTAGTTACGTTTGCAAAATTATTTTAGACTACGCAAATAGATGAGGTATGGAAATACCAAATACATCAAGTTTTATTATTTTTCGTAACCCATGCTTACGTTAGTTAGCCATCATTTACGACTAACTTCATATCGCAGTTTCTAGTATGCCTTCGCTGTTGTGGTAGGTACTAGAGCCTCAAATTTCAGCATGCAGCTGGAAACTTTTTCAACTTCCCCGGCATACGGAGATGGTTACTTTTACCCCTAACCTTCATAGTATATGACATATCTCTAGGAAATTAAACACTTGAAGAACTTTATAACAAATTATCACGTCATAATCTGGTTTAGACGCTATAAATGATTGTTATTTATTTTTTGTTATCAAAAGAAACCGTAATTTTCATTTTTCATTTTTTTTTTTATGTTTGATTCAAACATCATGCACTTTTATTAGACTAAAAACATGTTTCTGAACGATATGACATCTTTAGCCTTGGCGAATAGCGGCGCTTTTCGATATGCGTCTGACACAAGATGGCTGACCAACGTAAAGAAAAGTCGAGTTCCCTGTTTTTGTTGTAAATTTAAATATTAACTTTGGGACAGCGCAAAATGTCCAATCTATGTTCGAGAATAGTGTCTAAACCTCCGAAAAGATTAACAGAGAACAGAGATAGCATGTCGGTCGCCCAAACTAACACTTGGATGAATGGTGAGCTTCGGAATTTGTAAATTAATATTGATTTTTTCTGAAGTTCTTGCTATATGTCGCATTAGTGCCGATAAAACAGGTTGTTGTTGTTGTTGACATTTGATTGATTTATAAAAGACTTGTAAACTTATTTTGTGACGGATGTTTACGAACAATCTAAATTAAGGTTTCGTTTTATTTTCACAGCTGAAAACTTAAACAATGGGTTGGTTATACCACCCCCATACACAATATCTCAACGAGAGACAGCAATGCAAGTGTCACAATGTTATAGTGGACCCCCATCACCTTGTGGTTCATCTAGTTCTTCCCCATCCCCTATCCTGTCCCCGGCGCCACCCCCAGGAACAGCAACCATAGATCCTAATTGGCAAGCTACAAAACCTACAGTCAGAGAAAGAAATGCTGCAATGTTTAATAATCAACTAATGGCAGACATTACATTTATTGTTGGTAGTCTAGGTAAGTTATCATTTATGAACTAAAAATGAAAATTGTGTTAGATATGAGAACTCATAAAATTGAAACTATATTACTTTTAGGACACAGTCAAGTTATACCAGCACATAAATATGTATTGGCAACAGGGAGTTCAGTATTTTATGCTATGTTTTACGGAGGTCTAGCAGAATGTAAACAAGAGATTGAAGTGCCAGATGTAGAACCATCAGCTTTCCTCACATTATTAAAGTATGTATTCCATCAGTTAAAATATGTATGAAAATACATTATAATTAGAACAATAAATAGATGAAAATAATATTTTTTCCTTTACAGGTATTTATATTGTGATGAAATTCAATTGGAAGCTGACACAGTACTTTCTACATTGTATGTTGCAAAGAAGTACATTGTTCCACATCTTGCAAGAGCTTGTGTGAATTATTTGGAAACTAGTCTTACTGCAAAAAATGCATGTTTGCTATTAAGCCAATCTAGATTATTTGAAGAACCTGAACTGATGCAGAGATGTTGGGAAGTTATTGATGCCCAGGTATGTGAGTCAACCGAAAACCTTACTACGGTCTGCCTAGAAACATCTTCATCATACAGTAGTTTGCTCATGGACCTCTCAGAATCCTCCAGTCGGAATATTTCAAGTCCAGAATACCAAAATGATAATTCACACAATTTGTGTACACAAAAATAATTTATTTTAGTTTTTATAAATACTTTTTTTATAATTATTGGTTGTGATTTAGGTATAAGAATGAAGTATTGTTCTCTAAATGTCTAAAAAATAGCACATTGCTGACAAATGTGTACTCTAGTCACTAGTTTAATTAAATAAGGACATCAATGATGCATTAAATATGTAAGTTTTATTTATATTGACTGCAATACACTTTGTGTAGTTAGTTGTTTCTGCATGTATAGAATAAAAGCATGTTTGTTGAAATGGTTATTATGAATTTATTAAACTAAAACAAAATAAACTATTCAACAAAATGTATTGCAGTTTCATTTGTACACCTGAGTAATTTAGTAATTCTCTTATAGGCAGAGATGGCTCTGACATCTGATGGGTTTGTTGACATAGATGTTTCTACTCTAGAATCAGTATTGGCGAGAGAAACACTAAATTGCAAAGAAATAAATTTATTTGAAGCTGGCCTAGCATGGGCACATGCTGAATGTGTTCGTAGAGAAATAGATGCCACACCTACAAACAAGAGGTCAATGCTGGGTAGTGCCTTGCATCTGATCAGATTCCCAACAATGTCACTGGAAGAGTTTGCAAATAGTGCCGCACAACTGGGCATCCTCACACCACAGGAAACCATAGATATATTCTTACATTTCACTGCTGCAAGTAAACCACTGCTGACATATCCCATTAAAGCCAGAACAGGACTAAAAGCTCAGGTAAAGTACATTAGATATTGCCTAAAAATTTGCAATAGAACAATAAATAATATCTTTTTCATTTCAGATTTGTCACAGATTTCAATCTTGTGCATATAGAAGTAACCAATGGAGATACCGAGGCAGATGTGATTCAATACAGTTTTGCGTCGATAAGAGAATATTTGTTGTGGGATTTGGACTTTATGGATCATCAAATGGTGCAGCTGACTACAATGTCAAGATTGAGTTAAAGCGTTTGGGAAGAGTGTTGGCTGAAAATAACACAAAGTTCTTTTCGGATGGATCAAGTAACACTTTCCATGTATACTTTGAGAATCCAATCCAAATTGAGCCTGAATGTTTTTATACTGCTTCTGCTATACTGGATGGCAGTGAGTTGAGTTACTTTGGCCAGGAAGGCCTAAGTGAAGTATACATGGGGACTGTGACATTCCAGTTTCACTGCTCATCTGAGAGTACAAATGGAACCGGAGTACAAGGTGGCCAGATTCCAGAACTCATATACTATGGTCCCACTATAAACACTTCAATTACAACCAACACAATTACAAATGAGGACTGAAACAAGAACATTTTAATCAATCAACTGCTACTCCTCATGAATTTATTTCATTAGGCTCATACATAAGGAAAGTAACAAAATATTGTTATAACCATTCTCACATTAAATTATTTTGTTTAATCTGAAAGGCTTATGTATATGTTATAAATTATAGTAAATAAGTACTTTAAGAATGTGATATGGGTGTTGTCAAAAGCTCTCTAGAAATTTGTAGGTTTAGAATGAAAGATCTTAATATGAAAGCTTATTGCATTAAAATAATTAATTAGAAAAAACAAATTGTTTTATTTAATAGAGTGAATATTAAGGTATATTTTTTAAATAAACAATAACATAATATAGCAGTTACCCTAACCATTTAACATTTGTAGACGTCAATACAAATCCTTCCTAGATATTTAAAAATCAACTAGGAAAAGTGATTTGTAAAAATAAATTGGTAATAAAGTTAAATTATTTATTTTCAATTAACAGTACTGCTACCAAATTAAAAAATATCTTGTGCCACAATATTTGGTTGGGCGGCTAATCTTCAAAACCACTGAACCAATTTTAATTGAATTTTGTACAGATATGTAATTTTGTCCAACTTAAAATATAGGCTATTTTTTTTTTCAATTAATAACCACAATATTTTTGTGGCAAATAATATTTATTAATTTTAAAAGTTTCTAACAGATGGCGGTGTTAGCTAATCTGTAGGTAACACACTGCCTACCTAAACTAAAAGTAGTGAATTGTTTTATATACTTTTTATTTTGAAGTTCCCGTGGGAACGGTACTTACAAGTATTCCATGTGGGTAACAGCCAGGATATAATGTAAAGATAAATCTTGAACACTTACCGGTCGGAGGTATATTGATGCAGAGGGCTTTAGATAGCTTGAAGTATGTGCGTCCTAGTTGATAACAATCTATCTGCAGTGCATCACTGATGTCTATTAAAAGATCTACAGTATTTGCTAAGGGACCAAATTATTGTAACAAAAATTTTTATTAATATAAAAAATGTCTTTCAAAAAAGACCATTAATGAAGTCTTATAGTTAAAATTGAATAAAATAGAATGTTAATTGGTCACATATTATATAAGCTTTTTTATTATTATTTTATTAATTGAGTATACTGTACTATTAAAATTTAGTGTAAAACATTAAAACCTTATACAGTACACATAAGAAAACTGGTTTGTATTTCTATTGAAAAATTAAATACAGATTGATCAATTACAAATGAAAAGGATACGGGCAGTTCCTTCTGTCCTGCAAGTAATGTAGACACATGCAGCCTGGGTGAGGGCTGATTGTCGGCCAATTGTAAGATGTCTAGCAAGAGCCATTTTAAAGAAGTTGCAAGCAATATCAATACATTGTTGATTCAATCTTAGTTGTTGGCATAGTGCAGTGATACCCTCCCTTGCCTTTCTTAATGTTATCTCTCTTGACTCCTGGCCTATACCCGCATTAAACGCTGTAATAAAATGTAAGTATGTACTATAAACATTTTTAATTTCAATTAAACTTTAAAAGTGCAATATTATTCTTTAATTGTTTATTTTGAAAGGTCATACACAACTAAATATTCTGTGATGATTCTAAACCTTTCTGTTACCATTATTAATATATAAAAAGAAGTTTATTGCATGGGGACCAACCTTTAATGTTGTTTTTTTATTATTTTAAGTATTTGTTCTTATAGTAGCAATGGAAATGCTTAATTTGTGAAAATTTCAGCTTTCTAGTTGTCATGGTTCATGAGATAGTCTGGTAACAGACAGACAGCGGAGGTATAGTCTATTACTATGTTGTTACCTTTAAGGTACAGAACCTTAAAAATGTACTTCGTTCATACCATAACAAGAATAGGTGGAACATAATATTATGAATACCTACCTAATTTTAAATCTTACCTCTTCCAAAACCAGAAGCACCTCCTTTTGATTCCGCTGATACAAATTGACCGATTGCAGACGCTCCACCGTGAGCATTTTCCTGAAATTCTACCTCAGCAACGATAATATTGTCTTCCAATACTGATCCACAATTGGTACAAACAGCGTCGCCTCTCGCGGGATCTACTTCTATTTCTGATGAGCCACAATGTTTGCATTTTTTCCCAGACATACTGTCCTATAAAAAAGTGTCGGTAGACGTAAACATTGATATTTTTTACATCATTTTGCGTAAGAATAAATACAAACCTTATATAGAAAATACAAAGATGTGTAGAAGTATTGTCAACATTAAATAAGTATGTTGAGAGGCCTACAGTCAATTCTAGTTAGGTTTATTGAGTCCAGCAGGAACTATTCAACATCAAGAAACGTAATTTACATTATAGTACACTTCAAAGATACCCGTGCGGCATAAACATATGACAATGACATTTAAGTTTTGACAACTGACAACCGAATCTAACATATTTATTTAAAGACATAAATTTTCAGTGTTAAATGTTGTTGTCCCTCCATAATACAATGCATACAAATTATTTTAAAATAAGAACCTTTCTTATAAAAACAAAAAAATGTGAGAAAATTTATAAGTTTTGAAAAACAGGCAGGGATGAAAAAGAACAAAAATTTACGTAGTTCATACGAAATGAAGGGTAAGAAAATCTCACTCACCTTATAAAAAGCAATTGTAATTTTTATCTGTTATAAGAATAAAAAAGTATATATCTAACTCTTGTTGTAACTCTACCGTTTTACAGATTTGAGCGAACAACTAGAAAAGCCTGTCAAATTTAGAAATATATACAAAATAAAAATTACTTTTGTATTAATTTTAATTTATCAATACAATCAAATCGAGATTTAATTGTTATGTCCAAGAAGAACATCCCTGACTTCAAAGCACTTGTTGAGAGTAAATAAAACAATAGACAGGTGCATATCGTATCACTTGTTAATAGTATATAAAACAATAGACAGGTACACAATTCAATAAAAACCCTACTGGTTATGAAAAATGAAAAAACTAAATTACTTTTTTCATCAATATTATAAATCCAAAACGGCCTATAAACATGCCAGGCCAACGGCAAAAGCGGCTTTTTTAAACTTAGAGATTTACCCCGTTCTTTTAGAGCAATGTACAAAAACAGATCGATATCGAATAATACTATCCTTTTTTTATTTTCTTAGTATAAATATAATGGTATAATTTTCTAAATTCAACTTAAACGGTTGTCTCCCAAAATAATAACATTTTAATAAAATACTGTAAAAAGTATGAAATTCTAATAAAATAGTAAATTGGAATCCCGAGACGATTTTGCAATCACTGTAACCCTTTAAACATAATCCCGCTCATCTCTATTTAAAAGTTTTAGAATATCGAAAAAGGAACCTAAAAAAAACATTTTTCCAACTTTCGTCTAAGTCTACAATTTGTTTACCAGCCATATCCATTTAATTTTCCTTACCAAAGTATATGTTTGTATTAAAAAAAGCTAGATTTATATCTTGTTCGTAAAAAAATACCCTAATTAATAAAAAAATAAACAACTAAACATATTCAATTATCGTGATTCCTAAATTTTATTCCTTATTCACTCTTTACAAAAGTTATGACGTCAGCAGATAGATCGCCTCTCATTGGTTGAATATCACGCGATAGTACCATATTTAGGCGATGAGGTCACCCTTCCAATTGCTTGGGTTGCTTTTCTAACGAAAACAGAAAAGTATATTTGTGTACGATAAAAGTTGGCGGTTAAGACATTTAGTAATACGAGAGTTTGAAATTCTCAGGAGAAGGGCATCCCCAAAGAGGCGACGACGTCATCGCAAACTGCAATGATGAGTCATTATTGTTGTGCTCTTATTCGTGTATAATTTCATTTGATTGTACATTTTATTCTATTCAAATATTTATTTATGTCATCAATGAACTGTCAAATAGAACTTGTAGAACGTAGTTGATTGTGATAGTGACTACGCCGTGATAATTTTCCGCGTTCTTAGAACAATTACGTAAAACATTTGTGTTTGTGTTTGGAAACTTTTAAAGAACTTATGACGATGAAGTTAGAAATGAGTGACAGTCATTCCAATCACTCTGATTTCTCTTGCGACAGTCAATCATCGCAGGGGTCTTCTATCAATGATTTCATACCTTCCGTCCCAACGTCAAGATCCTTGCTCACAGTAAGTAGTTGCTACTAGTCTTTTTGAACTTCTTGCTCCGTCAAGAATAGGCTTTGAAACAAATAATACATTTTATCAAAATCAAGTTAGTTAATACAATAAAGGTAAACAATTACAAACACAATTCAAATGCTATCATTCTAATAAGGAAAATGTATTAGGTATGTACTATTTCTAGTTTGAAATTATTAATACATACTACATTTGTAGTAAAAAAGTGCAACCACATCATCTTTGCATTGTAGAAGCAGTAATGTAGTGAAAAAGGGTTTTAATGAGATCCTAACGAGCACACTAACCAATCTTTGTTGATCCTGTGGCTTTAAATTTCTATACAAAAGTAATTTCTTATTTGACAGATAGTTATAAGATAATTTATAATCTGACCTAAAACTTGTATAAACTCTTACTGTGTTTTTAAGTGACAGAAGCATATTCTATTCTTTTAATTCTTTTCAATAATAGAAGTAAAAAATAATCGGCAACAGTTCAATCAATCCACATGTAATACATATAAATTATATATGTAGCAAATAATCTTTTTCACAACATATTTTTAAACTTGTTTGTACATTTATAACAAAGTGAACAAATAGATTTGATAATATTTATCTATTACCTCCTGATTATGGCTTGATAAGTCAATCTGACTCATTGTATAAATACAGACATCTTGTCATAATTCTTATCAATGCCTGTATCTTGTAGCTAGTATTTGGCATAAGAAATTCAATTTATTATAATTCTATGAATTGGTATGTTTTGATTACAATGAAATGTTTGCTTTTGATTTGATGTTTTTATATACATACTGTTGGTAGAAATATATAATACCCGTTAAAAAATAATCATCATGTATAACATTTACATCATTCCTGATTTTACAAATGTACATTTTAGTATTTTCTTAGATTTTTATGAGTAATTAAAATAAAATTATTTTTAACAGATCTAACTCACATATAATTAATAAACATTCAATTTAACTTGATGTTTTGAATGCATTGCAGCTATCATATGAAACACAGATTTTGTTTTTTCATTTGGTAAATGGTACTCTTATTTCGCTTGCTCCACAAATGTGTACTTAATTGCTGCTTCAAGTATAAAATATTTTTGTTATAACAAGTCACAGGTATATATTTATGTTAAATGTTATCATAATTTTCTAATAATTACATTATGTTATTGTTGAAGGCAACACGTGTATGTTCACAAATACTGATATCAGTTTATAATAACCACATTGTTTTGAGTCAAGTGTTTCCTTTATAGTTTTCTGGAACAAGATTATTTGTCCTCATAAACCCCCCAATAACTATTTATTGGAATTTATTTTGTATACTTGTTGAATATTACCAAACTCATCTTTAATTTTAGGATTCCGAAACAATAATGATTTTGTATATATATATTCAATTTGAAGTAGTACTGTAACCATAAAACCTATAAAATATTTTTATCTAAATCTTTTTTTATTATTTATATCATTAACTAAGTACTTTACAAAAAAATCTTACTTTTTACAATTCAATCCTTATTAAAGGGTTTGTAATTATTGATTGCTATTAACTCCTACATAGCTCTTAGGCCATAAAATATTGAATATAGCAGTATTTGTTAGTGATAGCAGGAAAATTGTACCCGACGAAGGCGATGACCGCAAGTGACGTCAGAGGTTCGTGGAAAACATCTTGCCCACGCGAATAACTACTTTGTGGTGCCTAGTTCAACCTGTAATTCATTATAACTTTTTAATTCACGTTATATTTCTTATTTATGCACTTCTATCTAATTAAGAACTAAAGTGGTAATGTCCTCGCTCACTCGATTCTCCATTATGATATTTAACATATATAAGATAAAGGCTTTACTTGTTTTCTATATACTCATATATATGTAAAAATCATTTATACGTTTTCAAGACAATGATTCAGAAACAATTTTAATGTGTGTAACTGTGATAAGTAGAGCACCAAAATATATATATATTTTAAAAGTTAGACTAGATCACAATCAAACTAGATCGGAAGATATCTAGAAGTAATGAACAACGTTCAGCAACCTTGTTTTTTACCTTTTAGTGCTTTCAAGGCTTTAAAGTGAAAGATTGTGATAATGATATAACGACCGGTGAGCTGGGTACAAATCTATTTACCTACCAATACAAATGTATATTCGAGTGTCTATGACCAAAGCCTGATAATTTTATAATAGGAGATATTTATTTTGTAGTCGTCTTCAACTCGATACTTACCTTGACCTTTATATTATTAAAACACACGAAATGAAGACCTAATTAATTAACATTAGTGTTGTGACAACACGTCAGCTACCAATTATTAATACATATACATAACAATGATAGCGCCTGACCCCGTTTATATATACACAATAATATATTTAATTATATACAATGTAAGTACGTATTCTAGGCACAGTTTAATAAAGCAAATTATTGAGTCTATGTATCCTTATGACTTGTCTATTTGTTTCACTTATTTATTTGTATTTTATTGTATTTGAATTTTAATAAATAGGATTATAATTCCGTAATTTAGAAGAATAATAATTATTTTATATATCAGCTTGGAATCAAACCCCACTCGTTTCCTTGCTTTCTGGCTATTTATGCCATTCCATTTATGGTAGTGAGGGTCAGTCTTCGCACTCTCTTCGTCTCTATGATCTATATCTATTCAACGTTTCGTAGGTTTAATAGATAATAAGGGACGACTGAGACTCCTACCGATTTTTTTAGTCTAGATAAACAATAAGAAACAATGTTACAGGAAGAAAAAATAAATAAAGCGAAATGACAACAGCATTTTGGCTGTCACTGTTTCTTTTAATAACATGGTTATTTCCGCGTTATTGATAATAACAACATTTGAGGAGTTGACTAAAGCCAGATTCCTCTCTACTTTTTCATTCTAAGGGCCCTATAACTACCTACCTTAATACCATTTTTTGTCTTTGTATCTAATGTTTACCAGAAAGTTTAAAGACAATGAACCATGAAGGCAAACGAATTTCCAACATTAAGATAATATTCAATATAAAAAACAACATTTCCACAAGTTTAATGTCTTTCACTAGTACGCTAACTCCCAATAGTTGACCTAGCTAGTACGGTTACGTTTAATAAAGTGTTTGTTAGTGTTTATCATCACATTAAAACCGACGGTTATATTTTTCCCGGAAGAAGCAACCAAAAAATTACGAAAATAATATTATTGATTCCTCAAGGAAAAGGTTTTGTTATATTTGAAATTAATTGTAATAAAAATACCTTTTGATTGCTATGCTAATATTTTATTATTTTCTACTTTAAGATATCATAAATCTCTATTAAACATTTTGTCAAATATTTGGTAATGTATGTTTAAATAAATTATTATTTAAAATCTCTAATTAAACTGAATTTGCCAGCTCTCCTTTACTAATTACACTACATTTATTCAGAAAAAAGTAAACAATGTAACCATGGTTACCGTTATGAGACCATTTTTATTATCGTCTATGACCGCGTTGTTGATTCGGGGAAATGGGGTGAACTTGGTCGCGTGCTCGTCAGCCGAGCTGTCCTTGAACTACTCATACATGCCATAATACTACTGCACTGATTATTACCATGTGAAAATAATATATTTTATCGAATGCAGATTTGGAATCAAACTTTTTAATTTAAATGAAACCTTCTTTGTAATTTGCCTTCATTTCGTCATTTGGCATGTCTTTAACTATTTCGGTATATCTAATGACAGGAAAATATACATTTTTTTGTTTAGTATTAAAAATGCTATCTTGTTTCCAGAATTTGATAAGATTTATCATCAAAATGCGTCGAGTTAATTGTTATCAGTTGGCATCGGTTGGTAGAAATAGGTTTTTCGTGGATACGTGGATGATATGACGTCATCATGGGTTGCAATAATTTGACCTTACCAATCAGATGACTTCTTTCATTATTCGAAACTATTGCCAAATCTCTCAAGAACTGATATATTTTTAATTCCCTTGCTTATTGCTACATTAAAAAGTCAAAAATAGTTTTGTTTTTATTTCTTTTTAGTTTAGAATTTAAAGATCATAAGTATTGTGTTCCGAAAAATATTCAAATTTATCAATTGTCCAACACTACATGCTAGTTTGTCGATTTATTATCTAATAAGTTCCCTGAATTTGGTATTTCCGTTCCGTGGAAAGCCTGTTAGAAACATTTGGCAAGGCGCTGTTACCAGTAAATCCCAATATAAAGAAGTCAGCATTTCCCGAATCAAAATATTGCTATCCAAACTTTTACCATTATTCTTAACTTTTGCCAAATCTTTTAATGACTTATATTACTATGGAATTCCCTTGCTTATTGATAGTTTATCTTTTAAATCATAATTGTTGAAGCAGTCTAACAGCGTTTTAATTTTATTTTAAAATTTTAACCTAAGTACCTAGTATGTTCTGAAAAATATTCAAATTTATCAATTGTACAATAATAGGTATTAGTTATTGAAGACCTGAATTTGGTATTTCCGTTCTGTGGACAATCTATTTGGCAAAGCGCTGTTACCAATAAATCAAAATATAAAAAAAAATCTTCTTGTATCAAAATATTTACTATGTGTATTCATGAAGAAAATATTCCTAGAATGTCTTGTACCAAATAAATAAAAAAAGTTTTTTGGCTCGCTAAACGAATTACTGGAATACTTGACTTGCTACTTACGCCATTTTGGACCACAAAGGCGTTTTGCGCGTGCGCGGTGTAAACGCTACCGATCATACAAAACCGGCCTCGACCGCGCGAACTTACTCAGTGTGATATCAAACATTCTAGCAATACGAACGTATTTCATAGAACCTACGCGTGACTCATACTGTTATAAAGTTGTGAATTGTTACTCCGCGCCTGAAGTTTTGGACTTTTGTTTACTTCTCACCCCTTTGAGAGGGTAGTTTTTGAAAGATTGTTGTGAAAACAGTCTACATGTCTCAGTTGGTGCCTTACCACCTTCAAAATAGCGAACAAGACGACAGTCTGATGTTCGCCACAATGTTCGACTACCAGATGGATGATTATAATAAGCCAAAGGTCAGTAATATAAGCATTATTTTTGATTTTATTATAACGATTTCGTAATACGATACTTCAAAAGCGCGTTTTTGATCATTCTGATCAAATCTGTTTGTTTACATTGCTAAGTTTTTAACAGTAGATGTTGCACAAAAAAATATTAACATTTAACTTCTTGTATAACTAGATTTACTTATTGGACCAGTGAGTTTTTTTTAATAGTGCCATTGATTTTATTTAACGTTTTATAAATGTGCCCAGTATTTTGTATGCTAATTTAAAGTATTGTAATAATGCGCAGATAAGTATTTCATTTTAGAATATTAGACTTGTTAATTCATTAAATACGATTGCTTATAAAAATTGGGGTTTGCCATTTTTTTTACAATAGATGGCGTTATTATAAATATGCGAAGCCCTTTATTGTTATCATATCATAAGATATAATGATAAATTTGTTTTTTAAAAAATATCCTAATATCAGGCCGATAACATTTATTGTTTTAAAATATGCGATAAATTTAAATGGACTGAGTTTTTCTAGAAGTATCTAATAATTGTCATGTTTTATTCGTGTTTTTTTTTCTGATTTGGCTGTAAATTAAAAACTTGGCACGAATTCATTTCAAGATAGAGGTAAATGAAACTAGTAAAGTAACATTTTGTATGAGTTGGATGACGTCATGCTATGACGTCATAGTCACCCCGCCATCGCTACTGCCTATTGAGAATTTCTGAGAACTCTGGCAGTCGCGCCACATTTAAAGTAATAATTTATTACAATTGTTGCGACACTTTTTTGTTCAATAATGGCTGGCGATTCCTTTTCGTTTGGACGACCTTGATTCTGCAGGTTCAATGGTTTTCCCTATAGCGGATAGGCGTATGCTAATTGCATCACGTAGCATAATGCATAATATATATGCATGTAACATATTCATAATTCTCTTTGTTATGATAGGTTTTTAATTTCTACTTCGGTATCATATTACCTTGTAGTTAAAAATATTGACGAGTTAACTAGCGTCACCAACCGCATACTTATTTACTTTCCAAACACGTTTAGGCGTATATATTAAAGCTGCGGTTCTGTGTATGAATGAAAAACCTTGGGTATTTCCAATGCGCTACAGCATCGATTTACCTAATTAATTGTATTTTCTATTCGAAGTCATATTTTTTATTTCTTAATAAACTTAAAAAAAATGATGTAATATTCTTGCAATTGTAATTCATCGGTTGTTCTAGAAACGAGTGATCTTTTAAGATCTGATAAACGAGTCTATCGTATTGCGCAAGCGCAGACAGACTTGTCAGGCGGCGGATAGCGATGGTAACCTTTGAGGCGAAAACTTCAAGTCCGGCTGACTTGACCTACATTGTGCTTGTGAAATTTCTCCAACACCGTATTGCTTCCAAGAACGCATATCCGTTTGGGATTCCCCACACGCCATACGCACGTACACCTTATTTGCCTGTAGTTGCTACGAATCTTTGGTTAATATTTACCTTAACCTATATATATTACGCAATACATTATTTTATTTCGATTTGGTGATAAACGTTTTAAAATTCATACTAAATATTATCTTGATTGCGACTTGATTGGTCTAAGTACTCGAATGAAGCAGATGGGTTTGGTTGACCGACACCTATTAAACGACTGCAGCCGCTGAAGGCCGGATGTACACAATTTGTTCTAATTAGAGATGACTTAGATGACATAGGAAATAATATATCAAAATTAATAATTAAAATCATCATACATTTAACGTTTTATTATATATTGTTAAGTGTTACGATATAGTCGTGTATTGTCATTATTGTGTGTTCTAGGTCTGTGTAATGTTTATCGTAAACGATCTTAATCTGAGTCATCGTAGAGGTCGCCAAGTCGGAAGTAGTTAGAATTGTACTATTTAAATCTTGATACTTTGATTTCTTCGTTTCGAATTTTAAGAAATGTTTTATAATATCAATTCGTTGAATGCTGTCAACATTATTTAATTCGGATAGCTTATTATTTAATGTATTTGTTTATGAGTCATAATTTCTCTGCAATAATAATCTTACTTGGTCTCTTTTATAACACATTGTTTCTCAGGATGTAGACAAGCGGCTACAGAAAATAAAATATTTAAGTGGTGGTTTTAAAGTGGTAGCTGTGGTAGCGACATAAAGTTGAGCCGTTATTTAAGTAGTTTTACATATCTTGACAATGCAGAACAGAATCGACTTATTACCTCCCTAGAAGATAACTCTCCACCAGTCTTATCCATTTTCGTCCATTATTTAAAGTGTCTTAGTAATTTGTCTGCTTTCTTCGTTTGGAATGTTCCGTATAAATCTTAAATTATGACTAGTTCTTAACGCATCGATAAATGGTTACCACAGTAGGTCGATATTTTGTTTGATGATTGCTTGTAACTATGTATGACCGATTATAAAATTATATTTTTATATTATTGTCCTGCTTCACAATGATTGTACAAATTATCGTTTATCAATAAATAAACTATATCCTCGCTTATTGGAATGCATTGTTAATGGGGTCCTTATTTTAAACCATAATGTGTGGTCATATGTCAGCTCTCACCGTGTGACGCGCTGTCCTCTACCTGCTACTAATATCGTGACGCCGCGCGGCTGTCACTGTTCGCCGCCCACATCGTGACATGTCTTTAGAATTTAGATGTGTATTTTTTTTTAAAGAGACAAATTGGTTGAGATTGTTAAACGTAAGTTGATTTGTTCCAACTACCAGTCATGATCGAGGATTAAAGTTTTTTTATACCCTTTTTATTGTAAAATAAATCCAATTTATTATTACGTTTATTCAATTTAAAATTATTATTTTTTCATGGATTTCATTAAGATACACTATACATTATTTAGAAGGTCAAATATTATTTGATTGATGCTCCCGAGTCGTGCATTTTAGTCACGGTTGCTTCCCAGCGGTCAACAGACGCAACGAGAATTAATTTTAAATTACTATAATGTTATACATTTATTACTTATAGCATAAAAGCATTATATCTCTTAAACAGGCTTATTTTACAAGTCCTTTTTGTTCTTTTAAAACACTTAAACAGAACAGAAGTGAGAGATTGTTAATATTTTATGATCTTAAAGGAATACTTAAAGAGTAACAATTGCGTCTTATTATTTTGGAGGGTCCGTTACAGATATACAGTTGACGAGCTGGACGGGTGACTCATTGACTTGGAACGCTCGGAATTTGTCAGACAATGCACGCTCGACACTATTACTGCGATATTTAGAAATAATATTCTATGAAAGGATCATAAAAATATTATTTTTAATAGATATAAAGTTCCCTGTGCAGTTAATTGTCTTTGTTGCACAAAGCATTAAATGTTACGTCACAATAATAATCGTAGAAGTGATATTTACAACAGCTGCTAAGTCCTTGTTCCGTTTACGGTCATGAATCGTGCCTCAGGCTCCGCACATTACTGACATTTTCCACGTTTCCGCCTTGAGTGCCTTATTAAAGGATGTCATACTCACCGCGAGCGCACGTGCGTCTCATTTACTATTATAAAGACCTAAGTTCTAGAATTACGTTTATTTTTCATAGAATTCTATTTCCACCTCATAAGACACACAACGCATTAAATTGTTTTTGTTAACTAGGAACTGATACTTGACATTCTTACCTACTAATTAAAAGTTGTTTTCTTATAGCAGTTAAATGTTGTGAGAACCTCGAATGACTTGCAATTTTATTTATGTATTTTATAAAATAGAAAAAAATATTATATTTATATCTATTTGCTTTAATTCATTATAATATTAACTGCGTTGAATACTTGACAAACATTTAACATGCGTACATTATATTATAATAGTATATTCCGAATTTTGTTTATTTAATATACAATGTGAAGGAATCTTCTGAATCCGATTCATCTGTAAACGTTATTGAATCAGATTCATTCCCGCCCACTAAAAAAATTGTGATAGACGGCACAATAACCGCACTTCCAATACCGAAGCCATTATTTAATGAACCCTCGTCAGATGAAAAGGTCAAATTATTTGAAAAGATTAATCTCGTAATTTATGTGGGCCTAATGCGTCTCGCCAGATTTCTCGGCTGACGGACCAAATTGTATGATATTGGTTATAAGATCACAAAGCAACCTTATAAGTTTTTGTAACTTATAAATGTTATGATGAATTCGTCGAAGCGACTAGTGACACGGTAGCTCAATTAACAGAGGGACGGGATGGTTTCCCACAGGTCAAAGGTTCGACTCCTGCCCCTATCGATTGATTTTTAAATCTATATTTATCTAAAGAAAATAAATAAGCTTCACATTTACATAAAGTTTATATAAATAGATTGTTTAAAATATTATGATGTTTCTTGATTCATAGTCTGTGAAGGATGTGCCACTTGGAGAGTAATGCACTCTTGAAGATTTACATCGCTCGCATCGCTTATAAAACGCCTTTATGTGATTTAAATCACTTTTACAGACTCTAAATAACTGAGCCTCCACGCTATTGATTCAATAATATTGCTTTATAGATCCTTTAAATCCGATTCAAAGTAATAAAGTCTGCTGTGTTTTTGTTAAATGCATTTTTTGTTTTGTTTTTTTTAAGTTCGTCTCGATATTTTCAAGGTCGTTTCAATTTGGACCAGTTTGTAAAAAATATTGTAAAATAATATAAATCGATACAAATGTATAAAATGCGCATCCTTCCAGTCTATTATATAGTACGTAATTCCTTTATATGCGATGCGCTAAATTATTGGGTATTATGAATTTCAGTTAATTGTATTCCGTGAAACCAATTATGTATTTAACTTTTTGTTCGTTTTTTTATTTATTTTGAGACAGGTATATCTTTTTAAAATTTAACCTGTGTTTATCTTTAACCGAATTAGAATGGATTTCAAGATCATTTATTTATAAAAGGTATTATTCTATTGTTCAATATTATTGTACTTTAAACAGCTCTATATAGTCATCTTAATGGTACGGCTTATATCATTGGTTTGATTTGTTATTATGAAAGTAGCTTATTCGTACCTTTTTATTAATTAAAAACAATCTCAATATTAAATGCAATTCTATTCACTGTTTTTTCTGTATATTATATCTAATACTTTATACATTTCAATAAGTCCCTATCACGTGTGTTATTTTCTTCTAGATGAATGCTAATGATGATTCTAAATCTATAAAACTATTATACATCAGCCAAAGTTGAAATATAATTGTTCTAATTTAATTATTCCTATTATGCATTGAACGGATCGCGTTGCATATTGTATTTCTTTTCGGTCGGCGTACCTCAGCCTAATTAGGAGGATACTAAAAAGGTTCTCGGTTTGTTCGCGCCTCATTGTTCTCATATCGGTATCTGGGCTGCCGTCGATGTTTCGCAAACGTCTCTGTTTCCTCGTCTTTTTAAGGAGTCGAAAGTTGTCGATTTTGTCGCAAGGCGTCGAGACACGATGCAGTTGTGAAATTATGCGTAGGTGCGGTGCATGTTTCGTGCGGGGGCCTGTCTGGTCGGCGGTGGCGTTGTCGGTGTTGGGTGCCGAGGGGCGGCCGGTGGTGTTTACGATGCACCGGCGGCGCCGAGTGGGGCGTAGGCGTCGCCGGGGGGCGTCGCGCCAGGCTTATCAGACGGCGGCGGGGCCGGCGCGCGAGCCTCACTCCACGTTCCACCGCTGACCGCGCGCTCGTGTCGTGCTCGCTGCCATTGGTTTTAGATAACAAAAACCTTTGTCCAGTCGAAGAATAATATTTACGTACTGCGTGCTCTACACCGCGTACTTAGGGGTTTTCCGACGTCGATCGACATCTGTCAGTCGATTGTTTTTGTTGCGCGCACGCGTATCTCTCGTCGTGTCTTATCAAGTTGCGACAAGTTTTTTGATGTATTGGAATATTGTTTGTGTTTAGTGTTTTCTACTGGGATTGCACTTTATTGCTGAAGGAATTCGGTGAGTGTGAAATATTTGAAAGAATTCTTATATGGTATTTAAATTAATTTTACCTTTATAGCGTAATACAATGTGATCAGACTATAAGCACATTTTCCTTATTGCAAGGCGTTGCATCACATGGTTTGTTTTTGATAAATGAGATGTGATACGAGAGGCGTATGATGACAACCTTCATCACAAATCAAAATTAATTGATTATTATGATATATATTAATTTGGCGGTATCGCGGTATGTGTGTGTGTGTGTGTGTGTGTGACGCCGCGACGCTGCGCGCGCGCCCCGTGTCATCGCTCGCGGTCAGTTGAACGAACCCTCAGTCGACGTCAACCTTGCCATAATACCGATTATTTTGCATCACCATTGTAGAGACTGAGACCCGTAACACTCTAATTGTCTCAGATTGACGGATGAGCACCCGTAAAGAACATTAACCCTTTTACTGACGGGTAAATACCGACACACAGGTGCTTTATAAGATCTAGATCTTTCTGAGAGGGATTTTTTTTTGCATTTTTCTTGTATTACTAATTTTAAGTATTTAATGAAATCTGTCTTGCCCATTGACAAAGTGTATGATATAAAAGTTGGTTAATTTGGTCCAATAAAAATCCAGATAGGGTAAGACATTGAAAAAAACCTTAAATTTATATCAATGTTATTTTGATTCAACCCTTAACCCTGGTCTCATAAAACCGACAAAGAAATACAAGCTTCATAGTTAGTCTTTGAAGGTTTATTTGTTTTTAAAATTATAATTCTAAGCTATATCGATTGTTAAGGTAAACAGATATCGTTTCCTTATATACAACTTCAAACATAATCTACCTATGTACCTATGTACATAGTGATAAGAGGTATTTAAATATCCGAGCCGTAATTTATTAGTTACGAAAGTACTATAACAATATCAGACCCTCCAGTCTTATCTGTAGTATTAGATTTAAATCAATATGTCTGAAGCACGTTCCTGTTTCTATGTTTCAATGTAACTTTCGTTCCCTGTCATTGTAAACCGAAGTACCTTCTCTGTATAATATAATATTGGTTGTAATATCGATTTGATATTGTGAATATTAAAATATTGATTTAATAATGGTATGTTTATGATTTTCATATTTTACCGGTATCATTTATAAACATTTATGTTGAAACGTTGGACGTTTTGTTAACGAGTTTATAACAAATATATAACGATGCGGGCGTATTGTTCACGGTCTGCATCAATCTTGAAGTCTGTATGGCTCGCCGTAAAGGGATCTTTTTAATTTTATAGATTGTAATATAAAAACGAAATTATGGTTCATATGGGTTCATATTTCGTACGGTATGGAAATATGTATAAAGTTATTCATTTTAACAATTATTATGATGTACTTTGTCGGACGGAGTGCTGTCTGATATCCTTGATCTCCTGGGCTCTCTGCCAAGGCGGTTATTATACTCGTAGCTACACGTGTCTTTCATCGCGTTGATCATCATTATACGTAACCCTACAGAGAAATAAAAACATCACTAAAACAATTATTTGTTGTGAATACGTCTTTGGTTATTTTAAATTAATTTGCATCTTCTGTTTTTGAAAATCAAATTTAATATATTCGTTGATTATTAATTAAATTAAAAAGTTAATGTTAATTTTGGGCACGCCAAGCATGTGGTATGTGGAGTGGTATGTGGAAGGTATTGTGAAATATTTAGCGATAACTAGAAGTGTTTGTTGATGATTTCGTGGTAGGGCGATAAGACTGTGGGCAGACATCGCCTTTATCTATCTGCATTGATAACGATATACACGTCCTGCTTTTATCCCTATTTTGCGAATAACTTGATAATTATTAACGGTACGTTAGTTAATACATTAATTGTAAAAAACCTTTATATTTAATATTGATTTATAAAACAGAGTCATAAACATTTGTTTTAACACATTTGACGATAGAGGAAAAGTTTAATCTTTAACTTAACCGACATTATCCTTGATAGCAACCTAATTTTGTCTGGTGACGTAAACGCAATGGGCGTAGAATGATCTCTGATGGTGCTGGGCCGTGCCAGGGTCGCTGAGTGGCGCTGAGTGGCGCTGAGTGGCGCTGAGTGACGGTCATACTACTCTACTGATAAAGTAAACTCTCATTATCTGTTGCTCTAAAATAACAATACATTCTCGTCTTTTTAACATCCATTAGAGGCCTTGATAGGTTAATTATATAATGTTGTATATATTACATAACGTATTAAAAATAAAGGAAAATAGACTGGTACATAAATAAATAAAATATCAAAACTGAATTTGTAACATTAATGCTTCCTTCCTAATGGGCGTTAATTCCACGTATTCTTTTGTTAAGTTCAAATATGATGATATCAAGCCATTGACCTCTGTGTGTATTTTGAAGATACTTATCTATTTATTTAGCAATAAAGTATTTGTTATCCCGTAAAGGAAGGCTGCGTTCTTCAAACGGAATTAGCATAAGTGCCGCCGAACACAGTGAGGTACAGACAATGGCTTTGTCTCTTAATGCGTTTGCAGGTCGCCTCTAACTGTTAAATATTCTGTTTTTATATTTTTATATTGCGATGTAATTTTTGCATATAAATATTGAAATTCCGAGAGCGGGCGTCGTTAAAACTCGTCGAATTTTGTACTCGGAAATTTGAGCCTTTATTACTTGTACCCGATAGCCATCGATTACTGCGCTGGGTATGTCTTTATTTTGTAATTAGCCTTCGCTAATCGATTTAACCCTCGCTCTTTAGAAGTTAATTTAAACCGAGTCTTTTATTTTATTTTATCATACCTACTTCCTAGTGTACAAAGTGATATCGATATTTTATTAAGATACCAAGAAAACAATTGACGCATAATTCAGATAATGCATTCTATTTTTAAATTATGTTGTACCAACAAAAAAATATATATCATTATAAAATTTATTGAGCGGTATGTGCAACAATATTTTTGTATTTCCTTTCTCAAATTAGTTTAAAATAAATTTCAAAATATCACAATTACAGTCCAAGCTACTCGTGGTATATGTGGGTGGGGCAATTAAAAATTAAATAAAACAAACGAGTACAACACGTGCGTGGGGAGAGCTACAAGTCGTTGTACCGAGGAGAGGCTGTCCGAGTGGAATCTTCATTTATATGTGCAAATTATAACGCTCTTAATAAATGTTCACAAAAAAATAAGTATTTACGTCATTATCACCTGTGACATATTAGTACTGATAATTATATTATCGATTAACATTTTAAAGGTATAGATATCATGTTATGTAATTGTTTCATTTAAGAATATATACAAATGTCAGATACAGACTCATTTAGTTCTTCTATATGAGTAATAAATAATTATTACAAACGAAAAGATTCCCTATTCAAATGCAATATTTATTCCAAAAAACGATGTGGATTTATAAACGTGCTAATTTTATATTTGTTAGTTTTTAAAATGGCGACACCACTTTACCTCTACCAAGATAATGCACATACTACGTTGGTCGCGTGTAATCGCGCCATGTGTGGAAGGACAGACATTATCAACGCTACAATATAATTTGCATAGCCGTTTAACGCGTTAGGAGTATATTCTTTGTTCAACCGCGCGCAGCTGTTGCTTTGCTTCTTATCGACGTTACAATAAATACCGATTTTAAGTTTGTTATTCCAAGAAATAGATAACCTGTTACTTTTATTATTTAGTAATGAATACTTATTGATTTAGTTTAGTTGTCAGTAATGATTATATATCATACTGAACATAATAGGTATATTTATGTATTTGATTGTTTGTTTGAAAACCGCAAAATATATAATATAATACACCCATAATAGACGCGTATCATACAACTTCAAAGGCAAAACATGTTTTTGTTATACGTTCTATATAAAGTTATATTGTACTTTTTTTCGGTATAGTCTGTGGCTCGGCGGGCGCCGCGCGGTATGCCCGCCATTTCCGGACGATTTCCGCCCGACGCCCGCGTTCATTGCGGATTTAGATAAGACTGCTTTATCTTAACTATTGTATGTGTAGTTTTTATTTATAACTATACAAATACACATGTATGAAAATTGCATATGCCAACATTTAATTTATTCAACTTTTATGGTTAGTGTTAGTTTAACGTTTCCGCATTTTGCCGGTTTTACCTGTTTGTTAAATACAGTGGTTCTAGACACACATAGCCTTCAATTCGTCTAAGTTTTAATGTAAATAAACGTGAATTTAAATCTAGAAATTGTTGTATAGCCAAATTTTCATAAGTGAAACTTGTCGCATGCTGATTCACGCGTTTGTATGAATCATTCATGTAATCGAGTTTTTGAATCGAGCCGACAAATTGAAATACGCGAGTAGTAGTGACCCGATAGAGAGCGAGTGACGGTGACTCACGCGGGTTTTCCAAGAAAATAATGAATTATTTTTCGCGAAAACAAAGATCGATTCGACCGTGTAAGTTTTCATCGATATAACGAATCGATTTCTATAATATTTTAATTAAATTATATAGAATGTAGCTACTTATTAAATAATAATAATGAATTTTTATTTAACCCTCTAACTTTTTATAAAAAGGGGTGTCGAATTGACGATTGTTCCTATGGGAGAATAAGACGTATATTTATATCCTATATCCATTGCTTGGTAATTACAGGAGTAACTTTCTAGGTGTGAATTTTAAAGAGCAATGTAGTAAAGGTGAAGGGAAGGGCTGTTGGCTCGGTGCCAGGCGTCGATTTATTTTATCATTCGTTTGGCGGAGGTCAATGTCGCGACTGTCGACGGCGCCGTGCACTTGCACGTCTTATTCTCTGTACATTTTAATGATAGATGTTAACATACGCCGCTATATGTTTGCGTAATGATCTGTTGTGATGTTCAACTTTTGCTCATGGCGACTATTTTTCCATTAAATTCAAGTCTAGTGAAGTTTTTTTTACCTAAAGATACAGTGTATAGGTAAAGCACTCTAAACGTCATAGTAAACTAAACAAATGGCAGTATAAATTAAATTCTTTGTTCGTTAAGAATTCTTTAACTCGACCGGTGCTATTAGCGTTCTGTTAATGAGCTTCCATACAGACGAGATACAAAATACCAACTTTTGAGGTACGCGTTCACAATAGATGCCCTCCTAAACTTGTTAGCATCTACATAAAAGACCCCTAATACTATAGCAATTGAGGTCATTTTCACTAATCAGGCATGCTGTCGTTACGCTGTTCTGTTCTGCATGGGTGATACGGTATATACTAATATACTTGAAACCCTAAGGTTTATGCTCTTTTTAACATATAGAGTTATTTCTCACTTCCCATATTTGTTTAAGAGAAAAATATACACACTTTGTTAGTGTAATTTTACTTGGACTTTACTTTTTAATGAAAGGCAGTAACGATAAACGTTTTATATTTGTAATTGTAGAGACGGCTATCTCGTGTCTCACCTGTAATGTCACGCGTCTTCCACGTGCTTGAAAAATATGACTTTAAATTTAAAATTTAGTTTAATAATACGTAACGTACCTATAATATATTTTAGCTCAAAATAACAGCATTGATTGATGATTGAATTACATAAAAAAAAAAACAACGGGTATGATCTATTATTCTGTCAACGGTTATCTTATAATTGTATTATATCATATATTAATAAGTTTATCTTATATTTGTGTTAAATTAGATAACACATACGGGTATTCCCGAAAAAGCAGACAAGAAGTGTAACAAATCTATATACCTAATATTAATTTAACAACGTGTAACCAACTATATGGGGATATACCGTGCTTTATCAGCAGATAGGAATATAAGTATAGAAAGCTTATCAATTGTAATAAAAGGTTCTCTATACATCAGTTTAATACACTCGTTCAATACAATAATTTTATCTAAACAACGTTGATATTTTTAAAAAAATCAATCAGGCTTTTGACCTCCGGTCGTAAAGCGATTGCGATTCTATGTTTATTTTTAAAACAGCGAGATCGTATGAAGGGTGCTATAATTAGCACTCGGCGCGATTAAAATAACTGATAAATGTCGTTCACTATTTATTAATGTCACAATATTAAAAATACTAAATATATCAAGGTTCTTATAAATAGTATCTTGGTCTATAATTTGACATTGTTTTAGTTTGTGTAGAGTTGGATTTGTAGATAAGTGGATCGTGGGCGAGAACACGTGCGGATAACGGTAGTATATTATATATATATATATAATACAACAATACCAATAGGAACGGTAACCATTGTGGGTAAGTTCCTCATCGTTTTGGCAAAGATATAAATTGAAATAAGTAATTCGTTGAAATCTGTATTATAAGACATTCGTGGTATGACCGCCTCAAAACATCGTCTACCTCACTACGTAACTACTAGATATAGAGGTGATCTCATAACCTCGCGATAACGGCGCTTCTTCATTTCTTGAAACTTATCTGAAATTCACATGCACGGCTTGTCCTTTGACAAAATATCAAAAGTAAGCACAAACATGTCCATACTATTGTGATGTAAGAATCATATATATATTAAACTTCTCTATCTGTTTCCGAGCTTTCAATACCCCATGTTAATATAATAATGAATTAAAAAGTTTAATTAAAAAGTATATATTAATAATTAAAAGTGAAATCTCTGGCACCTGTTCTCTGACCAGGACTGTAAGATTGTCTGAGGTGGCCGATAGGTAAGCACCGTGACCAATTAGCGTGGTTGGTGCGCTCTCGGGCATTTGAGGCGAATTTCATTTAGGCAATTGTGGTAATTGAGCTGAGTGCGTCTTCCGCAGCGCGACCGCTTTGTCCAGCTCCATCGTGACTTAACATGAGATTGACTCTATTACCAATTACAGGGCAAAGCCAATCCTTTGACGAGTGTTTTTTGCTTTAAACTAGATATATCCAAATATGAGAACATAATAATATAAATTAACCTCTATAAAATTAATAAATGATAGACCGCCATATAAGGCAGTATTCGGCGAAACGTCCCACCTACAACGTTTAACACGGCCTTGCGGCAAGGTCCCGACATGCCTACCGCCTACACACCTAACGCGTCTTTCAATCTCAAAATCGTCTATTGCTCCATATAATGTAACATTATAGTTAGGTTGTTCTGGTATGTTGCTATTTCGCATGTGGCGGCTTGTTTCAGGTTGTAGCGCCCATTACCTCAGATAACTAGCGGACCGCCGCGTGCTATGCGAAATGATGCGAAATATTTCCGGAGTTAGAGGAGTGTTCTATAAATACGTGATTTCGAGTTCGCTCGTGGGCGATTTCGGGCGAGCGAGGGCGGGCGCGGCGCGGCGCACAGCAGTAGCGCGCGATCCGCCGCGGCTAGCCGCCGTACGCACGCGCGCGCAACGAACGAACGACCGCACTCCCGCGCACACGACTAGCTATAACAAGCCGCCCCTAAACTAACTCAACCTTTTACCCCCTTCGGCCGGTTTACGAATTCAGTGCAGCGATATCAAATATATCCTCATTATTATTTCTTTGAGAGGGCGGATTATAACGAACAAATCGACTAACAAACTCGAACAACACGAAGGTGTCGCTTCGCAAAAAGCGCAATACAATAGAGTAAGAGTCTAATTATAAACGTGGTTGTGCCAGCACCGCTGAAATGCAGAATATCGATCCGCTGGAGTTCGCCAACATGCTGGCCACGGAACTATGGTGCCAACAGGTACTCCTACCACAAATAACACCAATTAACACCCTAGCCTAGTACGGGTCACATCCTTCACTAATCAGTACTAAAGTACTGAAAGTATCACGTATACTATCAGCTCCTTGCACCTAAACAATAGTGTTGTGCCCAAACCGTGGAGTCTGGCTCAACAAGTGTACAGACGGTGTGTTCTCTGTTTACTGACTGCGTCCTACAGTGAATCAGACGATACTCACTCTAACTACACATCGGTCATAATCTTACTTTATAAAGGACATGACATATCTAACGTACATTACGAATGCATTCATTATATTTCTAATAATTTAAAACATATTATTGAAATTATTGTTAATAAATGAATACGTTTATAACTAGAGTATTTATCGCTTACCAATATAATGTTCTATGATAAAAAGCCGTATGGCTTTGTATACAATTATTTAAGTTATTTAAAATTGGGATAGGTGAGAGATTTATGAGTCCGCTTTTAGAATTTGTTTACAAGAATAACAACATTACATAACATTCTAAATATGATTTGTGTTAAATAATATTTATGACGTAGTTTATTTATTAAAGTAAAATATACAAGTTATAGTAATAGTGTTAATATCTATATTACCCATGGATGTGTTATATTATTGTTTGTTGTCAATTATATTGTTTTATCTTTTATTGTTATTGTTTCGTTAGCGCAGCATAAATGTATTGCTGATAAAAAGTGATCGGAATGTGGAAGCAATTCTACAATAATATGTAAACAATCATTTCATAACAAGTTCAATAAAAATAATATGCAATGAATATGGTATGGGTTGAATAATAAAACTTAACACTGCACTTGTACTAACGGACGTTTTTTTTATTTTCAGTTGGCAAACCTAGAGGGCCTCCAGTCGGGGGTCCCAACCCGCACCACGGCGACCATAACACCCACACAGTTGCGCAACTTCGAGCAGACATATATAGAGTTGAGCAACTGTCGCAGCGAGCAGACCAACCACGCCGGCTTCGTACCACCTACCGTCACGCAGGTCAACAATTACGGTATGTAGCTGCAGTGATTCTTCATAAGTAATTTCGAAATTTCACTTGTATTCTTAATTTCCCATAAGGCATCTGTTTAATCCATTTTATATGATTCCAGGCATCCTGAATCCAGTGGGCTACTGTGACTCGGGCCCGACGACATTGCATGTGTCGCCGGGCCCTCTATCAGCAAGCGGTGATAGCAGCAGCAGTCCCGGCCTCCCGGCACCAAAGAGGAGGAACATGGGTGGCAGGCGACCTACCAAGGCTCCTCAAGACATTTCACCAGAGGAGGAGGAGCGGAGGAAAGTCCGCCGTGAAAGAAACAAGATGGCTGCAGCCCGCTGTCGCAAACGAAGATTGGATCACACCAATGAGTTACAGGACGAAACAGACAAACTTGAGGAGAAGAAGCAGGCTTTACAGGACGAAATTCGCAAACTCAGTTCCGATAGAGATTCGCTACAGGCGTTATTACACAATCACATGCCGATGTGCCGATTGAACAAACGGTCGACCAGTCCCCCCGACGTGAAGCCCTTTCAAGACCCCTACGAGTATCCAGAGATGCCCGGCGTGAGGGTCAAGGAGGAAGTGTTGGACCCCACCGTGGACCCAGTGCTCGGGGTAGATAACGAATTCACCTCGCCGACGCCGGACAAAAGGTAAAAATTACAAATCATGATGACTGAGCACTTTTTACGTTCTTGTTGTTTAAAGTCTGCCTTGTTAAGACTTACATTCATCTATAACCATATGTTTTTCTGGGCTCGTTTAATCAAGGAAAACTTAATGTGGAATTTTTTTTATTCTTAAGCTGCCCTAGTATTTAGAAATAGTTTTTTTGTAAATAAAATACAGAACAATATTTTACGAAAACTGATTGTATTAATATATGAACATTCTTTCATAGGATAATGCTGTCGGCGGCAAACCCCGCGGTACTGACGGGGGCCTCACTGGACACTCCGCCCGTCCGCCCCTCCAGACCTAACTTCCTGCAAGTGCCGCTCACACTCACTCCCGCTCAGGTGACATGCCGTGCCTCCGTATTTTAAAACAAAATTATAAATATTTAACTTATTAACGGCAACATTTACAACATACATTCAACAGAATGAAAATAGTTATATTCAATGTATGAGTGCGACGTCCATCACTAACCGCTACGTATTACGATGTTTCAGATCCACAACAACAAACTGAGCAACAATAACAAGATCCCCGGCATCGAGATCAGCACGCCCAGCAACGGGATACCGTTCAACTTCGAAAGCCTCATGGACGGCGGCACGGGCCTGACCCCTGTGCTCTCGCAACCGTTCGTGCATCCGCACGCGCACGCACACACGCACCCGCACCCACACCCACACCCGCACCCGTGCGCACAGCAGCAGCGCGCCGCGCCCGACCTTGCCTCGCCCGACGCGCAGAACAGCCTCGTCAGCCTCTGAGAGTTCCCTTTGGCCGCCCTCTTCGAACCTCTCGACCTCCTCTCCGACCTCGAGGACGAGATTTAGCCGGCGGCCTCGGACCGATCACACCCCGCGTGGCGGAGTGTCTAGGGAATCCATATTTAAATAATTCAATTATCATATAGAGATTGTTTATAATATCGATGGATTAAGCCTATATATTGACCCGGGCCCTCTTCGGGCGAGTCCCCCGGGCCCCACGTGTGACGTGGCCGGCGCGCCGAACCTAGTTCGTAACGTGTTAACATTACACTATTTATTCGTCGTACGGACTCTGTCTTTGTGCTATCTCTACTTTCGGGCCCTCGTCGGTCAATTGTCTATTTACTGAGGGGGCCTCGTAACAGACTTGCTCACTATGTGCTTTGTATTTATATATTAAATGGTAATCGTCCTCTTTTATAGCGTATTGCCTACATAAGTCAATTGATGAGCTGTTCTAGTACTCTAAAGGAGAATATTTTTATAAATAGATTGTATTTCAGCGTAAATAATAATTGTGATGTAAAAATAAAACAGAGTTTTATTTGAAGCATTTCAGGGAATCGTTTCGAGTTGTGCTTATAGATCTAGCGAGGCTAGAGTAGTCTTACATGATGATTGTGAAAGATCTCTCTCGCGCTGGGGCGGAGTAGTCCGGCACGACGAGTGTACTCCTAGCGACGACTCTTGTCATAATAAACCGAGTGCCATTCGATATGTCTACTCAAGAATACAATATGAGAAATATTTAGTTAACCTTAGACTAACAGCAATATTACTTAATGAATTTTTAATATATTGAATGTAAGTTTAGCTCAATGTCGATGTAATGTCGTACCGTTCCATTGGATAAGGTACTGATAGTGTAACATTATTGTTAAGAAATGTTTGTGATACGTCCAGTGACGCGTCTCCGAGGGAGGCGGTCATTTTATATTGTATTTACACCTCGTGTCCTATTTACATGACGCATGCGCATGGCAGACGTTCTTTATAGGAACTAGATGCATTTTATACCATTTTGTACCACGATTGTATGCCATCATAGCGGACATGGGCTGTCTAGATGTAGCACTACGGTGACTACGGTGACCGCTGGAATAAAACAATACTAGAAACTAGGCAATAATTAGGATAAGGGCACTTAACATTTTAACTGTAATACGCATAACTTAGACCAAATTATTACTTTATGTGCTTTATTGTAGATTTAATTAAAATCTAAGCCAAATATTGATTTAATGTCGTTATTTTAATTTAGGATAAACCGCCGTTTCCGAAAAAGTATTATTGATTAGACGCTGAGGAATGCGGAGTATTTATTTTAATTATTATATATGAGATATATGGAAACTGTTTTCAACGAAATGCCGATGTGTTATAGAAGCGTCTTTATTTATGACGTCATAATAAAACTTCATAAAGCATAATATGAACATTTAGATGTAAAAGAAATGTAACTTTTTCTAGAAGATTTTTTCTTAAAACGATTGTAGAATACTTTTGTATTTTTTCATAAAAAATATCGAAGCAATATATTTGATACAACTATTATTGTTCTTCAACGCCAGATGTAGAAAACTGTATTTGTAAATCAGAATATATCAATTTGTTTACGGACACCCGTTTTTTGTTTTTTATTTCTTCCATCTCTGCCTTCACTATCCATTGCTTAATAGTGTTAGAATTTAATTATAAGGAAAAATAAAAATATTTATTTTGATTTTTCTTGCTTTGTCTGTAGTAAAACCAGAAGTGTAATGTTACTATTAATATTTAATGGTATTCATTTATTGAAGTGACGTAATAGATATTTATAAGACGTCCACTCGGCGATGATCGCTAACGCATAGCGTTGTAACAAGATGTCAGTCGGCTTTGAAGAAATATTGAATATGTATGGAAACCTCTTTAGTGCGGCTAACAATAGTTTTCATTTTAAACAAAACCCTTCAAGTACTCGCCCAACGTCACTCTCAATGCCCTGTCCTGTCAGATTTAACATTTCTTCCAAATTTTAACATTCTTGAATAATAAAACAAAACCATTGAATATAATTGTTTCCTTCTTTTACTGTAGCAATGCTAAATACTTAATTACACAGGTTCGACAAAACCCAGAACCCAACCCAATACGCTTGACCAAGAAGTACATACCTAAAAAGTAAACACAACATTGTCTAACGAGGGTTATGGACCAGGCGAATATCACCAATCCTACCTGTAAATAACCTGTGTATGCACTGGGCTGGCTTTTGGCATAAATAGCACCAGGATCTAAAAGCAACTGACCGAGAGCGTTCCCCATGCGGTGGCGGTGTCGCGTCATACAAAGAGCTGTGTGTATATCACCGACAGCGAGGACGATGCGACGGGCACTTCCATCAAGCTGAAAGCGATGAAAGCGGAACCTTACAACATTATAGAAGACTAGCTGTTGCCCGCGACTTCGTCCGCGAGGACTTAAGAACACAGAGCTTATAAGAAACTTCTTTATCCATTCTCCATTTTTGTTTTTATAATTGTCGGAAACACATAGTACTCTGTCTGAGACCCAGTGCTGTGCGAACGACTTGATCGCGACATCGCATTTTTATGCCTATTCAACTATATTTAACACGGAGAGTGTTCCTTCACCCTTTTCATTGATTCCCACTACCGCACAGCACGCCACCGCCTACCGTGATTGATGATACAAGAGTAGGTAATATTTGGAATGAACTTCCGAGTTCCGAGGTATTTTTAATTCGCCAAGACATGGGGGTCTTTAAAAAGAGCGCTCACTCCCTCCTTAATGCCCGGCATCGGACTTGAGCATCTGCTGATATTGCAAGAGACCGTTGACAGCGTTGATCACTTACCATCAGGTGACCCGCAGGTTAGTTTGGTTCATTTTTAAAATTAAAAAAAAATACAAAAAAAGGATTTAAGTGTTAAGAGAAATTATTATAATTTAAATAGTAAAGTACCGAATAATTTTTATTCGTTATGTAGAATAAAAATTGACCTTCAAAACACCCGCGCTGTTCCGATGACGATAATATAATTTATCACGATATAGGTTTGTATTAAATTATTTTAAAAATACTTTGCCACATTGATTAGCCTCATTATGCCTTATATTGTATTTATTACATGATACACGGTAAAAGCAGTAGATTTCTTAAGAGTACTCAACTGTCAAAGTAAGTAACAGCACATAGAGTAAACAATCTAACAGAGACGATAAAAGCATGTTTTAAAACTAGTAGGAGTAAAGAAATGAAACTCTTGTTAGGAAACTGTATAAAGTGATTTATTGTTACAATTAGAACTTTCAACAAACGTGAGTAAACAAACAAACAAACACACGAAGCTCTTGTCTATACTGAACAATAAAAGCAATTTTTATATCAGCTATTAAGTAATATTAGATTATTGTTATTAATGAAAATGCATAATAAATATTTAGTTAAACTTTTATACATTACATATTAATATTTTCAAGAACGAATACATTGAAATACGTATAAATATTTTAGCGGATTTAACTATTATGTTGAAACGTTTACTTTTAACAAGAGGTATCTTTTTCCTGCAAATAGAAAACATTTACTTACTGCACTTACTTAGTCTGTCTATCTATGATATGTTGGGTCACTGGGTGCATACAACATATCAAGCCCCACCCAGTGAGAAAACTGGTAATCTGCTTACAAAAATGCTTTGGAAGCATTTAGAAAAATGGCTTGGAAAGAAGCGCCTTATGCAGTACACGATCAAAGGTTTCCCGAATCACCAAACTAACTGCTAGGCCCTCTCCCTAACTTTCGAATTGTTACGTATACTAGAAGATCGCCTGTACAGCGATCATGGCGAAAGCCATATCGTACAGTACATTAAACAAAGTACGTTTACGTAACAGTAAAACTACGTACTTATATTTTTCTACAGTAAAGTACAGAAAGAAAATATAAGTATATACCATGCTTAAGAATCACAAGATCTATGGCCATAACCATCTTACGATCTATCTACATATTTTTTTACGTTTAGAACTAGAACTATTTCATCCAATTTACGTTGAATGTAAGTAACCTCTATAACCCACTTAAAGTTCTTGGCCTCTCTAGAGCTATCGTCAGTTAACTTCATAAACGTACCTACTTCAAAGGCGGCATTAGAAGGTTAATTTCAAGGTGAGCGTCAATGCGCATTTTAAAGGGTCCCCTTACCCCAGGTATAGGTTTAAGGGGTAAGTCCCAGGAACTGTTTGCAATCCATGGAACGCTAAGAAGCTTCGTCTCTGTGTCAAAGCCTTAAATATAATCTATAGGTGTGTGTTAGGTAGGTACTAAAATAGATATAATCTTAAATAATCTATAAAAAGTAAGTCCCAGAATAGTGTATAAAATCGAAACTGAAATCTCTTCAAGACTCGTTCATTATATTAGATGTTTAAGTGTGAAAGCTTGCTGAAATCTTATAGATTATAAATTTTCATTAATGTACAAATGAAACCTTATTAAATTTCTTATTTCTCTGTAAGTAAGTAACTTTCTGTGATCGTTTATTTATCTTATATCTAATAGCTGCATAGGTGTAGAAAATAATTTCTAACACGCTGATTGAACTGCATCCCAGACACAGTCCAAACACACCGCCAAGGTTTGCTACAAATAAGTTAAAAAGCATTTGCCAATAGGGTCCATGACTAAGAAATTTGTTTATAGATATGTGCTTTCAAAGTCATGCTGCAGGCCCGCCGTGAACTCTTAAAAACAATCATAGTTTCGAGGAGTTGTGTCGCAATATTACAATATTATTACTTTGATTCGTACATGAGATCTATAAAGATAAAAAATCAAAAAAATCAAAAATATCTTTATTCAAGGAGGCATTTACATGCACTTTTGAATCGTCAATTACATTACATTACATTACATATTATTTTATTCTCAATAGCTTAAAAAAATTAATGCTTTCATTACAATATTTCAAACGTCACAACACAGTTGATAGTATTTAGAATGATTAGGGTACCGTCATCAAAAGTTCTTACCGAAACATTATTAAAAATATAGAACTTTTAGGACGAATTCAAAAGTAAGACTATTGGAATATTGTTCATAGTAGGTAGTAAAAGGATACAATGATACTCACATGATAAGCTTATAAGTGATATGACGGTTTCTTGCTTTTGTTTGACATACACCGAGCTTTGGAAGTAGAAGTGCATTATCGATGAGCTCTTGGTGAACGTCAAATCTGAACTGTGAAAAGTGGCAAGTTGGACGGACATATTAATTACATAACTTATATAGTATTTCGACTTGCATTGGAAGCTACTGTTATCACAACTGGATTTATATCTTTTCTAATTAAGCCACTGTCATACATATATATTTGTTTAACATTATTTTCTATACTTACTAAGGGTTCGTAATGATGTGTTCTAGTCCGTCGAGATTGCCAACTACTATTTCGCCGGTGTAGCTAAATGAGTCACAGTCGCGTATGCAGTCGCAACTCTCCGTAGCGTAAAATTGTTTCTCATTATCTAAGAATTCTTGTTAAGTCTTAAAAACTTGAAGCAAGTATGGATATGTTAAGATAAGGATTTTGTTAATATTTAATATTTTATTAAGGTAAGAGTAAATTTCCTTACTTCGGATCGCAACTTAACAACCTCGTCTTTCAATAATAATCCGTATTAAATTGACCAAAAGATGTGACGTAAAATTTTAAAGTTCCCTGATTAGTAGGTACTTTTAAAAATGGACTGAAACCTCATAGCATATAAAAACGTACATCTAACTCTGGCGATACACGCGATGCTAGAAATGTTGCAGCTCTTCTGCGAATGCACGTGTGGTACGTAGGGCATGATGCAGCGACAAACGCGCTCGAATTCACGCGCGTGGCAAAGTACTTCGCAGTCGGAATTCCGGTAGTGATGGAAGAACGGGAGTTGGTACTCGGTCTCGTAGTAGCATTTACGACTGTGGAGGTAAAGAAAGTTTGCGTCGGGTTTTGGGACTAGCGAAAGATTTTTCGATTGAGAGTACACAATAATTGTTATATCTCGGCCGCAATGAGATAATCCAGCAAGATTACTAGATTTCATCTGGATTTCAAGCTTTTTTAAATAACTAGGACCTTTACCAGACCCAGCCAGTTATTTTAAAATTATATAGAAATATTTCTGAGTAGGATTTGTATTGAACTTATAAACATTTGTTTTTTATTTTGTCTATTAATATATTATATACTAATGTATATAATATACACTTAATATTAACACTTAATATTTATATTATAGTTACAGAATTAATTGTCAATAATCTATTATAAGGACACACGAGTTCCTACCTCCACGACGGTAGTGTACTAACTTCAGTAGAGCAATACGTGTAGGTCGGATTGAAAATATGAAAAGATTCTACATTAGGAGTAACTAGGGTAGATTTGTCGTCAGCGGGGAATTCTGTTGATTCCGTAATCATTACCTACGAAATCAAATGTATAGTTAATATTAATTTCAATGGTTCCTTAAATCGATTATATAAAATGCTATCATTTACATTAATGAGCATTTACTCTACAACTTACACGCATAGCTCCGCCGCTGAGCAGGCTGCCATTAAAAGCATCGTCAAGATTGTAATCAGTGACCACAACTAACCCACGAGAGAGACCGGTGTTTGTTGCTTTGTGTGGGACGAAATCCTTTGTTTTTTCATTTCTATAAATGTTATATTTACGTTAGGCAGTTGACAAATCTATATTTAGGCAACAGCGTCTTCACGGTCATTACTCACCTTCTACGATTATACACATAATTACTATTGAAAATGCAACACAACCCGTGTGCGGTCAAAATAGGATTGAAAAGACCCTTACAGTTTGGATACCGGTTGTTTTTGAAGTAACACAGTTTGAGAAAATCGTCACAACTTTGCGGCATCAAACCCAATATTTCTACAGCCTGAAAGATAAAAACTAAAGAGTTGAAAACTGTCATAACGGTGTTTGTATTTAGAATCGTCACCTTATAGTAAATACAATAAGTTACTTGAAACAAGAAACGATAACTCACACTGTATCGATTGAGTAACATCAAGTCTTGCAAGCGTTCTAAATCTTCCTTGTTTACTGTCGTCACTCTGTATAAACCCAATAATTGAGGTAGAATACGATTAAAATCCAGAGTACGATTTCCGTCACTAAAATTAGTAAAATTTATATTTTACTATTTCTGATGCTTTCAGTTCTTCTTCAAAAGGAAGCCTGTAAGTGAGTCTAATTTAGTTTGCAACTTATACTTAATTATTTTGACGTACACAAGCGTTCTGTTTAAATGCTTCATAGCGCTGATGGTTAACTGATTAGGAGAGCAAATTGTAATTGCAGGGAAGGTGAGGTTCTGCAGCGGCTCGTATTGGTTTTCTATCGAAATGCGCGTGGGCATCTCCAGAAAGCGGAAATGTAGTAGAAACGTCAGATCCCATGCCAAGTACAGGATTGACATTATCGATATTCCCCAGAAACACCTGAAGAATATTATATTCAATAAATATTTGAATATTTATTAATATAATACTAAATATATTTTAAACACCTTGAAAATAAGTCTGGATATAAATAAAAATATTTAAGTCCTAATATACTGCTCTCAAGACAGAATCTACGCCACAGCGTTTGAAAATCTCCCTTCATTTTTAACTTGTTAGTATCAGCAAAATATTAAACTGCAATGAATAAAGCAAACAAATGTAGCGAAGAGGAAACTAATTATAAGTATTCATAAATAATATATTTGTCACATGCGATGCTCAATAAGTCAATTAACGCTCATTAAAAACATTTACTACAGGCACTGAAACAATTAAACAAAAAAAAAATACATTGTGCCTTTAATTATTTATACACGTGGTAAAATAGTAACGAGCCATAATTTGTACGTTAGGTTTTGAGAAAAGTAATTACTAAGTGATATATTACAGTAATAGTTATAGTTGTAGTTATAGAAACACACGAAATGATTAGTAAAGTCCCAACTCAAAGTCGTCTAATAATTTAGATGAACCATCTTACGTCAATACATCGGACAATCACAATATGTGTTCACGATACTTTCAGATTTATATGTAGGAACATCAAAGCCAACAGTTAAGGTACAGTATTTTATTATTTCATATGATATTGAGATATGCTCAAATTTTATAATATTTATATATATTTATAATAAATTGAAGGCCAGCTCATTTATCTGCGAGTAGATCAGGCGGAAGTCTTAGCTCTCTTTAAAAATTGACATATGCTGGAGTGACAGTGGTGGTTTCCAGTACCTCAGTTCTGTATGATATGAGGAGTAGCGGAATCTACTAGTCCCAGTTATTTTGATAGGCGCCTACCATCTTTGCTAAATGCCACTCCAATGTTTGGTTGAACCTCTCCCCCATTTCAACTGACTGCGGTTGGTATGGTGTCGTTCGAGTCTAATATAATCCCATGATTTTGCAATCTTCTTGAAAATTTTTTGTCCCAAAACTTCGCCCACATCTCTGTGCATCTCCGCAGGTACACCAAATTGCAGATAACTTAATTTGTTTTTTCGCCACTGTGATAGCTTCTTGATTCGGTAGCGATACATTCCATGAAAAAATCCATTAGTACAAAAATATAAGGGTTCCAGCATTAGAGCCGGATTTGGAAATGGTCAAGAGCCAATTTCTCCCATAGAGCCCCAACGTTATTTAGATTTTATAAGAGTACTCGTTACTCCAAAAAGTCCTCCAGACATACCATCGTGATAAACGCGTAAAATTGAATTTACTTTCTTTCTTGTAATTTCTACTAATTGTCAACGACAAAATAGAGTAGTCAAATGTGCAGCACTAGGCTGTTCTACTCATAGACTCTTAGTACTGTATCTGACCTTCAGCCACTGGAAACTCAGCTTTAAATCTTTGTTGTCTTTTTGAGCCTTCTTCATTTTGTATTCAGCCTAATTATCTTCAATGGAGTCGGTTCTGATCATCCTAATAATATATATATATATATTTATGGTATAGGAGGGCAAATGAGCAAAAAAAGAATTCTAAAAGCTTCTAGAGAAAACTATTTTTTCTTAATTTATACCTTTTTTTATTTTCCTCTTGCCGATTGCAATGCTTACATTTATCTGGTTACGTCAAGGTTTTCTGGACATGAAGGGCATCTGAGTTGCCGCGACACTTTCCCTCACGATGATCTTTATCCTAGATGGATTAAGCCACTTTACCTTCCGGGTTTCTAATTTCCAACAACCAATTAAGGGTTACAGTAAGTCTTTATAAACAATTTGCGACCCACAAAATACTTTTTAAATTGTTGCAATGTATTTACAACAGAAAATAAATAATTAAATCACACAGAATTTATTAATTCAAAAATAATGATTTGCTAAAGTACGCGATCACAATTTTCTAATATCCTCTCTGGACAGACAGCACTCCACCATTTCCAGCGTGACTAGTGTCTGCATCAACAATAAAAGTTCTTTTAGTGTTATGATATCCGAGGATCAAAGGAAGGATCATCAAGGAACCATTGCTTTTTAAATTCATGAATAGCCTATTCACAGTCATCTCTCCAAAAAAATATTCTATTTTCTTAAGTTTTTCAACCGATGTAATTTCTTAGCTACGTCCGAAAACCCTTTCACAAAGTGACGATAACAAGAATAAAATCAAGGAATTCTCTCAACTGTGTTTTGTTTGTATTGGCCAATACTTAATAGTACTTATCTTGGATGGGACTGGGCTATATCTTGCTCGGAGATAACCTGTCCCAAATATATCACTTGCCGTTGCAAGAATGAGCACTTCTTACGACTTGCACCTTATTGATTTTCAAACACTTTCTCAAGCTTCTTGAGAGGATTCTCAAAGTTGACTAGCCACTAAAAACTTTTCAAGTCAAAAGTAGTGACCCTAGTCATTCCACACAGTGTCACAAGAGCGGCAAGGCAAGGGCAATATGTGGCTATCTCCATAGCAAGCTTCTAGAGCATTAAGGGATTCCTAAAATGTCACCTCCACTTTACAGGCTTATTGACATTATTCTTGGTATATTTCTCTGATCACTTATTGATCTTAATTGCTGCATATGTATAAAAATAAATTCTAAAGCGCTAATTGTACTGCAAAATCCAAACACACCACCAAGGTCTCGCTTCAAATACATTTATTAACATTTGAATTAAATCGCTAACCCACTTATTGTATCGAATTTTAAAAGTAATAAGGCCACTTCGATACCAAAGCCAACGAGGCCAAAGCTCTAGCTACAAACATTTACTTTTATAATCAGTACGGGATACACTTTGGAGAGTGTGCGTTGGAATTACAGGAGCTGATTTCTCCATCTCTTAACTAAAGTTTAAGTTTAAAACTCTATATATATATATATATATATATATATATATATATATATATATATTTTACTCTTAAAAATATATAATAAATATATATATATATATATATATATATAATAAATAATAATAACTACTACTACATTATTATTAGATGTAAGTAGTATTAATAAATATTGTAGGCTACATAGTATATTGTATTTCACCAGGTACCTACTACCTACATTATTATTAGATGTAAGGAGTATTAATAAATATTGTAGGCTACATAGTATATTGTATTTCACCAGGTACCTACTACCTACATTATTATTAGATGTAAATGACATCATAAGATTTTATATTGACAGTGAAAACACCCGCGCTGTTTCGGTGACGACACGCACTATTATTTTATCAGTTGTAAGCCTTATTTATTATACTGATTTATATCCATAAATACAAATACTAATGTCGTACTCTTTTTATGAGTAGTGTTATCAACTTCCGGTCCAACATATACAAGCTAAACTTATAAATACGATGATGCCAATAGTTCTTGTTGTTAATAGCTTAATATTTTATTATTATATAATTAATAATTCAAACTCCTTTGTTGATTTCTGCCGATCTGTTTTTAAAAACTTTAGTGGCGTCTTCTGCTTGTCAGCCTTCCGGTTTTACATACAATAATATAAAAATAGAGAATATACATGTAATGAATATTGATAGCTAAGAAATAAATAAGTAAAACCAATTATTCGTGTTTATTCTGTCTGTACGACATTTTACAGTAGTCAAAGTAGCATGTTATATTCCCATACATCGTGGAATCGCTGTCTAGACTATAGCTGTCTTATATCAAGCATATTTCATCAGAATCCTGGAACGTGTGAAAGGATATCCGATAGTTTTGTTTGTTCAACTTATTTCTTTGTAATTCTTTTAATTATAATTCCATTTAATAAATGCACTCTTGTACAGAGTATCTACTATGAACACTTGTCTCCAACTTTGAGCGAGTAGCACGTAGCTTTGTAACTTAGTAATAATTATTAAATCTTAAGTTAAGAATTTGGATTATTTTGGATCCGGTTGCTACCGTCGTAATTAGCAACAAACAGAGTAAACAATCTAACAGACACAATAAAATCTTGTTGTGAATCAATAGGAAATGAAACTCTTGTTAAGAAACTGTATAAAGTGATTTATTGTAGAACATTAGAACTTTTAACAAACGTGAGATTACCGCATTGAATTGAGCAAACAAACAAACACACGAAACCCTTGTCTATATTGAACAACAAAAGCATATTTAGTAATAGCTAATAAGTAAAATAACAATATTTTTATAAATGAAAAACACTAAAGACATTAATAATATAAAACACCTACTCTTATAAATTACAAAGTAATATCTCCCAGAATTGCAAACCAAATTTACACTTTGACGGATTTAACTTTAGCGTTAAAATGTTCAATTTTACCTGACGTTTCTATTCCTGGAAAGTGGAAAAACGGAGATAGATTATTAATTAACTGTATCAATTTACGAAAAAAAAGATTGTTGAAAATCTTTCGGGTGTGGAAGTTTATTGAAAAATACAACAGATAGGAGGTTTCTTTACATCGATTATATAGTAATTAAATATTATAAAATCTACTTTAGGTATTAGATAATAGATTAGTATAATTCAACATTTCTGTGTTGTTCTATCTATGTCTTTCTTCGCAAATGCTCAACTGAGCGTAAGAGTGTATTTGAGTATGAAGTGTCGTACTGTCCGTCAAAATGTGTGAAACAACCTACATTTTGAGGGATAGATCCAATTTGGGGAATTATTTGTCTAAGAGATTAAATGTAAACGCGCTCATATATATAATCATATTATATATATAAGTACTTTTTAAAAAATGACAAAATCATAATTGTATTTTCTTGAGTACATTCAATGCTACACTGTTCTTTATACCTTTAGCTGTTTTATGGCAATTAATTCGAACTAACCGTTTAAAAATATTCACACAATTGAAATACTTGTCCTTCCATCGCTTGTTTCTGAAGGAACACAAAAAGAGTGTTAGAGTAAAACATTCCTTGGACGTGTAACGGGTTACATAACAGTCATAGATTACAAACCTAGCCCTTAACAACTATTAATATGTTTAGCGTTGAGTATTTTTATAATTTTACTGTATTTATTTGACATTAAAGGATTTTTATTATAAACAAATTAATATAAATATATCATCTCTGCATTTAAAACACAGACTCATAAGAATAAACCAATCAATTCATAAGAATCAATGTTCAACAAACTGAGCTACCGTGAACTTTCTTCAAGATATTAAAACTTGTAATATAAAATTACAAAAACATTTGTGATAGTTTGAAATTACTAAACTATTAAGAATCAAAAATATCATTAGATCATTGGAAGCAAGTTTGAGAATTACTATAGAAATATAAAACGCTTCAATATGAACAGTAAGACTACAGTGTCGGAAAATGTTCAAACCTAACCAACCAACCGTATATTATATTGTACAGACATAGAATATTTCATCAACTATAACTATCTATAAGTATTTAAATGTTTGGTAATAATTTTCATGATTTCTTAAATATTTTATCAAATATACAAAATATTGGTCGGTTGTAAGCAAGCTATCCGTACACCTACATGTACAAGTATCTATAAGGTTGCTACACTAACAATATTATTTGAATCAACACATTTATACATTCGAATGCAAATCAGACCGATGTATTGTTTTCAGCAGTCATACAATTACATACGTCAGTATATAAGGAGTAATTTGGTTTAAGTAAAGTAATTATTTCTTCTCGTAGGTTATTCTTTGTTGAATATTTGATATGGAAGAACAAACGTTGCTATCATAAAAGGCTTTTGACATTGTTTGTCCGTTACGCACTAACTTATAAGTATATTAAATATATTTTATAATGGTTAAATATGGCCGTTACTTAGAGTAAAAATTTAATAACTTGTAATCATAATAATGCGACAAATATATCTCTTTCGTGAATTCAGTGGGTAATACATCATATTTTTTTTAATTTATTTAATTTGTTTAATTTATTAAATATTTGTGAAGTCATCATTAAGTGAATAATATTCTAGATTCAAAAATGTATAATTAAACTCTTAAAAACAAATGAATTTTAATCGTTTGTTTCATTAAATCCTACCAAATCACTTTTATAACAAACAAATAAAAATCTTATACATTTATGTCCATTATATAAAAATATACGATTACAAATTATACATATTTTTAAATGATTTTTTTATGCTCAAATATTTTACGAGATAATAATGTTTAGGACAATATTCAAAACGTACCGCCTACTCACCTACAGCTATTGGTTAATATAACTATTTTTATTCTATTTACAGGACTTATTTATGACGGAGGAAGAGATAGAAAAATGCTAGAAATGAGCTTTTGATTAAAATATGTGGACTGTCAATATCTAACGTAAAAATAAACTAGAAAGTTTAGAAGCTGTTTTAATTGTAAAAATATATACCTAAGTATGTATTATATAGGTATATGTACAACTTTAATACATCGCGGCGGGCTGTTTAGAAACTGTTGTGATATATTTGTGCATTTTAGTCTTTATACTAGTTTATATTAATGACTCCTCTAGCGTGGTTATCACGGAGACACCGTGCTAGTAGCCATGACGAACAAACACATCCTCTCTGAGATTAGTGTAGATATATATTATACATACAGATATACATATATTATATGAAAAAAATATGAACTATTTTAAAAATGTGAAAAACTTGTACAACCCTAGTAAAGTAGATAGTAATTGTATAATATATTTAATATCAATAAATACTCTTCCGCTAATTAATCCTATCTCACAAGTGTTGTGCGCTCCGAGTCTTCATGGTATCATAAATACTACAAAAATTACACTTTAAATATCAAATGGAAATAAATTATATTAAACACTTTATAAGCTTTGAATACATCCTTTTAAAGTTAACCCTACATCACTTTAACAAGAATTACGATCATGTATTTAATACAAATGTATATTTCAATTCTCATTATAAATACTGGTCTTACATATAACATCAAAACTCGTTCAGTCGAAAACGTGCGTACTCGAATAGAACAGTTAGAGAAGCACACCAAATATAATTGAACGACACGACTGATGGCTCACGGAGCTCCGAGGAGCAGACGTGACCGAAGCGGAACTTAGTTTGAAATTTGAAAGACCTTCAAGATCGAGGTTCGAAAGGCCAAAGGTCGAAGTTCGCTAGCGGACGCGGTCTCCCAGCTGGAGTGGCGGACGGGACGAGGTCCAGCTTACAAGCACCGTCGCGGTGCGGCCACAGCAGGCGACGACGCGGGGCGAGGCGGGACGTGCGACGGACACGTGATGGGTTCAGACTTTCGCGGCTAGTGCGCGCTACGTCGGCGGCCCTCAGGAGTCCAGCAGCACGTGCCAGCGTTGCACCTGCGAGCACACGGACGACTATCTTAAGCATGTACCTATCGCCGTTCACTCACTCTCTCACTCCCTCGCTCACCTGCTGTCCCTGTCGCTCGCACAGCTCGTGCCAGTGTCGCTCTTCCTCGCGCCCGGACGAGCTGTGTCCGAGGGAGAACCAGCCCACCATCTCGTTACGCTTCACGCTGCGACGCCACCACACCGACACCATCAGCGTAACCTCCGTCAGTTGGAACAGAGCCACCTGAGATATAAAATGTATGTGCTTACGTAGAGAAAATATTTTTTTTATGGTCCCCCAAGCTGCAGATATGTCATATGACCCATACTTGAAATATGAAAAGCTCCTTGTAAAGCGGGTTGGACTGCGCGCGTCGAGTGGTGGACTTGCAGCGTCCCATTTCCATACCTAGCGAGCTGATAAGACATAGCTTCACGTACGTGTCTGGTGCTTTGTTGGGTGACAACTTGCGAAAGTGGGTGCCTTTTATTATCTGTGAAGATTTTGTTTCTTTAGTTCTATCATTATAATACTTAAATTTGGTAGAAACTTTAACCTTACGAGAAGAGTGCATTCATTTTTATGAGTTTTATCATTTTAAGGTGTATATTTCTGCTCACCTCAACGGAAAGGTGTCCTGTGGTGGGGTTGTACTGCAGTCCTAGTAGCAGCTCTGGCGCGGACCTAGTGCTACAACAGGAAGAGGCAGAGTCGGAGCGCGCTAAGCTGCAAGCCTCTCCACTGCCACCGGGGGAAACCGTCGTGATCGACGATGGACTCGCCAGCACCCCGGCAATAGAGTGACTGGGGTCTAGTTTTGGGATCTAGGAATATAGAGTACATAATAATTATTTTTTAACTAAGTAGCAAATATGTTTTCTTTAAACGAACTAAAAACCTGTAGGTTGGGTTGGTGATGTTGGCGAGGTGCAAGTTGCAGCCATAAATTGTTCTCGAGCTCAAAATTGAGTGTTGCGAAGCTGACGTTTGCTTCTCCGAGTAAACGCTGTCTTCGCATGCGTTCGCATCCATATATCCTGATACGTAGACCCATGCCATGTACATCCTCTGAAAATAATAATTAGTAGTAGTTATTCGCATTTTTATTGTAAATTTTAAAGCTAGCATTACTAAAAAGAAGGGCTAAAACTAATTCACCTGGATTAATTTTATGCAAGACAAAACTTTCCATGTATTGAGGGTTCTCTCCGTTACGTATCTTAGATTTGTATTTCTGTTTCTTCAACGGTAACAGCACAATTCGAACCTAAAAAATAAATAATTTTAATCGTAATCAAGGATTTATTATTGTATTAGTTCTAGTCCTGCCCGTCCGTTTTCTTACTTCCTGCTTTACTACATATTCATTAATAGAGTGGCTAACATTTTTAACAATAACATATAATATACTATCGCTACTATCGTGCCTGGCTCTGCAACACCTGTGCTGCGGTCCTGTGCTGCAGCCCACGTGCTTGCAGCACGTGCACTGTCATGCTGCGCACGGGCGCGTCAAACAGCAGCGTCAGCTCCACGCAGCCACGCGCTCCCTCCGAGGAGCCTTCCGCCGCCCCTGCCCCCGCGCTGCTCTCACACAGCAAGGACGTATCCTGTAGGCCACCGTCGTTGATGGTTGCGTATGTAGAAGTACATACAAACACACTTTGAATCAATTCTGTATAATAATTTTGAAAAATTATCACGTCTATTTTTGTCTGTCTGTCATAGTCCATTATAAATTTGAGTACCAATAGGTATGTGATTGGTTTTTAGTAGTGGTTTATAAGATTTTGATGAAATATACAGATTAGAGTATTTTGAATCAAGAAATTGATTTAGGTATAGTACACATTAACTCCAGAGAATTATATTTTCATGTACCTATTATTTTGTGTTTGTACAGTGTCTTTGTAGTATTGATCTATTGGTTGTAATAATATAAAACAGACACACACACACAGTAAAAGTTAAAAAAATATAAAAATCTGGCCAAATTTACATTATGAGCGAGAACGTCACTCTCGACGCTACTCTGCGCTTCCAAGGTTTGTATGTACTCCGCCCGCTGCTGCACGACTTCGTCGATCTTAGTCTCCCGGAGACTGGTCTCGCGCATACTCTTCTCTATTAGCTCTACTTCTACCTTCGACTGAGTCTGGTTCTCATTCTTCTCCTCATACCTGCACTCCACCTCTTCTTTATCCTGTAAATTCATAAAGGTCGTGTTCTCAAAATTATTTATATTTTTAGAATAGTCTTAAATCGGCATGTTTGATGTCTACATAAACAATAGGCACATGTCGTTTATTTAATTGACTCTAGTACCTAATGCTTCTTACATTATTAATTGCCTAAAAGATTAAAAAACAATATATTAACAGAAATACAATAATCTATAAGTACATATTTTTATAATAAAGTATTTTTTGAAAATTACAATTGACATGATAAAAACCCCAAAACATTTGTTTTAGAATGTTTGGTCAGGTTATTTTTTTTTATCTGTCAGGTTGTTTGTCATCACTCCTAAACATCTCAATAATCTTTTCAAAATACAAGTATATCATATAATAATATGAATTTTAGTTATATATAGTGGTTGTGAATAGTTATGAAGAGTTTCATTCGGATATTCATTAACTTTTCGAATATCTTTTTAACATTTTTTCATTTGCATCCGATAGCCAATTTAATGAGGGAGGCCAATTTAATAATTTAATTTAATTTTATTTTATGGGATATACCTTTGCTATCACTTTACGATCCGTAAAAATAGTATTAGAATTGGGTTTTATTAAAAGAAACCAAAGTTTGCATTAGAAGTTCATCTATAACAGTATGGCAAATCCGGTCAAACAATTTCTTTTAATTCTGTAGACACCGGAAAGGACTGGCGGGCAATAGCTATAATAATAGTTCTTGGTGTAAGGATGGCTCAAAATTTGTCGGCTGACAACAACGACACGAAAACAACAGATAAATAGAAAATTGAGTCCTAACACAAAAGCAAAGTGTAATAAGGAGTGAAAAATATGTCTACACTAGTGAGTCTATGTATCATGAATGTATTAAATAACATGAAGTATATTCAACTATAACTCGGAAAATGAAATGGTTCTAAGAAATCTAAAGACGATCAATACAATCGGACGAAGTGCGCGCTACAGGTGTTCATTGCGTTAATAAAGTGGAAATTGTCCGATAGATATGTATAGATAAAGTTAGCGTATTGGAATTTAGCGCTTCTAAGTGGTTTCATGTTTAATAGCCAGAATAATCTCATAGATATATTGTATTTATATCTATTTTTCTAGTTTATTACCGAATATTCTCATGAGTATATTATTTTGGCTTGATGATTAACATTTATGAAAGTTTTTATTATTTTGAAATGCTCGTATACTTATTTATTATATTTGTAACACAAGAATTTCATTGATTTGTGTAGAGCAGACTTTCGTTATTTTAAATTTACCTGTTGTATGCGCAAGCGCAGCTCCTCGTCCTCATCCGAGGCCTCGAATTTGAATATACGTTCGGGGTAATGGTTCGGTTTCGACAAAGCATCTATAACAACACAGACGTACGCACAAAGTCAATCGATATTCAATATACTCTAGGATCTAGATATCTATCTTTCTAGTGTATTACTAAAATTTAATACTTTAGAAGAAAATAATGTAAAAGTGTCTACGATTCCTTATTAAGGCGTTCGTGACGCACTCTTTGTCCTTGTAACTAACTATGTAACTACTACACTAACCTAATGGTGTAACCATCACGACAAGAATCACAAAACTAATTAATTCTAACAACCATACATGTATAAAACATTAAGCTTCAAGGTAAGATACTTTTCTAATGGGTCGGCTATAATTCTTTGAAAAATAGTAGAATTAATCTATTATTATAACAAATAAAAAACATTATAAGAAATATAGATATTATTAGAATGTAGTGTGAATTTGTATTTATTTCTAACCAAACGGTGCATTTTCGATTGGGAGTCCTGGGGAGGTGATAGCAGCATTTACGGTGAGTATGTCATCACAGCACTTGCGTCCGAAGACCGCTGTATAGCACCAGCGTCTGCCGAGGAACAGCAGAACAACCAGCACTACCACAGCAAAAGCGGCTACCGCGCTTATGTATGCTGTAGCTTCCACTGCACAAAACAAACAATGAAATCTCCGAGGTATCACACAATGTATCGAGAGCGTCATTGTTTACCATTAGTCGGGTCGATGCTGCCGACGTTAGCCACCATTCTGGTTCACAGGTACATCGCTGGTCAGCATTCACGCACTGACTTAATACTTTGTGTTTGTAAAATAATAATTATAATAATTTTGAAGCGGTCAAGAAAAATTGGTACGTGCTGCCACGGTCGCTGTCAGATTCGCACATGCGCTGTGGGCGAGGGGCACGGCGAGGCGTGTGAAATACTGCGCGGTGATAGGACGGAGGATCTACATCAGTATCTGAATGTAGAAATAGCTATAGATACAGAAGTGTCGTCAAGGCCGAGGGTACGTGTCCTTGGCAGGGCGCTAGGGAACACCTATGATTAATAAACATACCTACTCCCTAATGGTTTAATAATCATGTAGTCATTCATTCATTGTGACACTTGTAGTCCTATTTTACCATTGTTTATATGTAGGCACATAAGTTGAGATTAAAAATAAATTTTACAGCCACAAATAAGACTTGAGACTGGTCATCATCCACCTAATGCCAAATGCCCAATTATTAGGTCTCTCTTCTATCATACGTCATCCCAGTGGCGATTTAGTTTTTTATCATATCAGTTTTTCTTATAACTTTTCGTATAAGGCTCAAAACTATTGGTAGGTACTAGATAAAGATGCTTTGTATATGTTTTTTAACTATGTGCATAGCTGACATTTTCTTTTTCTACCTGGATATACGCTCAGGTTTATTCTTTTGCAATATCAATTCGTTAAAATGTTTTTAATTTTGGTACGAAGCTCAGGCATTAAATTGGTAACAACACCTGGAAGATCAAGATTTTTTCCGAGAACTTTTACTATATTTTAATGACTATTTTGCTATTCAGGACGAATATGCTAATATTATGCTGAGACGAATTTAAAAAACAAAATATCATCAAAATTGGTACCGACGTTTTTGAATGGTGTAATAAAGACACGATTTTGTTATAAATATATATAGATATTAAGAGACAAGCACTACAAAAAATTTCTTTCAACCAATTTGAAAATTAGTTTTAACCAATAGTTATGTAAGCCACATTATAGTGGGTAATAATAATAAGCGGGTAAGTGGGATAAATAAAGCTGTGAATTACGTAATATCTACCGGCGGCGATGCAATCAGGACACTGGACTTCTGCCAAGACGAGAGCAATCGCCATTTCATATGGAACTGTTTTTTTATAAATAATAAAATTAGCATTTGGCCGTCTTTTTTTCGATGCTCTCATATTATATTGAAAAAATACAAAATTTGACCTACAAAATTCGAGGACTTCCCTAAATATTCACTTTTCCTTCATTGCTTAAATGAATACGACATCCAAAATATTTTAAACAACACTATGTCATTAAAAAATTTGTATTTTCTTCGGTATATGTTATTAGAAACTATTAAAATAATTGTTTTCTCCTAGCCATTAGTTAATAAATTACCTGAATACCTAAAATAATTATTTGGTAAATGAATAATGTTTTTATAGAGCCAGTATGTTTTTATATGAATGAACTTTACAATATTGATGTATCTATTTACACAGCCGACGAACGAAATTACTTCTAAAATATTTATAACTAGCTGTTGCCAGCGACTACGTCTGCCCTCTCCCTCTAGACTCAAATAATATAAGTCACCATGGCATAAAATGTATACAAAGCCTTTTTAGTTTTATTAAAATTATAGTCAACACCAATTTTGTGTTTTTCCGTAAGATGTGAGAAAAGATGAGTTGAAAAGTATCCTATATATTCACTGGAACCACAACTACCAAAATAATACCAAATCCCTATAAAATTCGGCCGGTAGTTAATCACCGGTGAGCGAACAAACAAAAAGACTAAAAACACTATTGTTTTGAGTTCTGTGTCATGTTCTGAATATGTAGCGATTATTATAGCATTTGTGTATACATTATTACTATATTTTATCTACGTATTTCACCTCGTCAGTGTTTACCTCCTTTAGTTTTGTAGATTGTCTAAATCTTTGTTTGATGTTTGTTTAGCTCTTGAATATAATGTTCCATGTAGCATCGTGTCTCAGAAGATTGCAATGTGGGCGGATTTGTAGTTTTCGGTGTATCCGTTAGATGTCGCTTAGTTTAGATAGGTAGCGTGGTTGTTCAAACCCAAAACCTATAATTTTAGGAGGCGTCGCCTAAATCGTCCTCGTGTACCTGTCCACCAACGAAGTCAATGGCATTCGTCTGTTGGGATGCGAAGCTGTATGAGCTAGTTCTACCTGAACTACGGTTAATGAGTTCCTTCAGGTTTGCTTTAGCCGTCTGCAATTCCGGCGCGGCGGATTTCGTATTCGTTTTCATGTCTGACAGAGAATAGGCTCAGGTGACTTTTAGCTCGTCTCCGTCATAGAATCTTGGCTTGGGCGTTGTTGGTGGGGGTGCATAGGCTCTTCATAGTAGGGGTCAGCCACGGAGTCGCTTTAGTTACTACTCAGAATGTACTGAGGTGTAACACCGTGGATGAAAGAGTAAGTGAACCTTAGGTTTTCTGACGAGCTTGTTAAACGGAGCGTGGAGATCACAGTGAGTTTTTCCTTATCATTTATTAAAGGTTGGGAAAACTTATCAGTTATTATGTATTTATACTCAACACTAATCAAAGGTAGGTAACGAAAAACAAAAAATAAAGAAACTAACGGGAACATTAAGAGGTTCGAGTAGGTAAATGTTATAACTGTAAGCTATATATACGCAATCTGACCGGGCCAAAATCGATTTAGTTATATTTATAATATATTATTACATAGGCTCCAAACATTAATTTCATTCTAAATTCATAAACGTGAATAGTAATGCAGATCTGGGGATAGTACTTACAAAACAAGATACATATATTCAGACAAAATGTATTTTATTTGTCCCATAACTTGTAGACACTATCGAGCAGACCTGTAACGCAATTGAGTGTGTCGGGCTTGCGCACTCGGGGTACTGTGCTATCGAATAGGCTGATACCTAAACAAGATGGCCGACTGCACAGAACCCTGATGACTGAACCAAATCAGATTTATGTATATTTTATGATTGTATGAGTCAGCATTAGCTATTTACGGAATGGCTTTAGAATGAATATCGAGCTTAAACTTTGACTTTGTTTGTACTTCATAAAAGTAGAGTACTGCATACAAATTATAATCATTTTTCCTGCTGTAACTAGGAGCTATATACCTACATAAGCGCAGGATTAAAATTGGAGTTTTGACATGATGCATTCTCATTCTGTCTTATATTCTCATACATTTATTTGTTTGGTAGTGATGTCTGGCAATATCTTAATTCACTTGCCTTGCAATAGTTTATATAGTTTTGATTTCATCTAATATTTTTTTCTGTCGATAAGCTTAATGTTAAAGAATCTATAGACAATGCCTTTAATAAATATACCATATTTATTGCTAATAACATATATGTACTAATATTTGACAGGAATATTAAGATCATATCATAAAAGAATTTAAGATGATATTGAGACCAATATGTTACCTGTGTCATATAAGAAAATTTCTCATAGTAAGTTATGATTTTTGACAGATATTTGACTGTCAAGAGGATTATTTAATTAAACTATATTAGGAGTATTTATTAACTAATACATGTGTAAGTATGTTCGTGTAATAAAAATGCAAATTCATACAATAATTGTTATAAATTTATTAATTTCAAACGGAAATTTATTTATTCACTTCAGGTATTACATTGCGATGGTCTTTATAGAGAATAATTAATAATTTATTTTGAAAATAAATCATTAGCAGTAAGAAGATACAATAACTAAAAAAATACAATGACCCATACGAGAGCTCTCAAATCTCTAAAAAAAACTTACTTGTCAATCAAATTTATTTTATTAAATAATTTATCAAAACAAAAATCATATGTTCCTTTAGTAACGACAACATGTTTTAAATCTTTTTATTAACATTATAATTTTTAAATATGTTTGTACTGTAAATATAATAGCAACATGTTTTCCTTCAGGTTTATATTATATGAAGAATTATCTGAACATTTAGTGTGACGTTGTATTGTATGTATAATGTGAAACTATTTATATTAGAGGTAAAGGTATAGTCTGCGTGTCAGCAAATCAGACCAAGGTTCAGCATAAATAGAATTTAATGATTAATAGCTAACGTGAATGAAACATCGCAATAATATTTTGAAAATGTTTTTTTTATTAACACTTACATTTTTACAGCATTCCTAGCCAACAGAGTAATACTAGAAAATGAAACGGTGTAAACAACTGTCGAACGCAACGCAACTTCTGTTCTACAGTGTACGTTAAACGAATAGCTTACAAAGAACCAATCAATACGATAATATCAATCAGAGTGACGACTATTGTCTGCGGCCGCGCCTCGCCCTCCGCGAGCGAGCGCGGGACCGCTCTAAGAAACAAACATCACTTTAAATCTATAAACATTTCATATAATTTAGATTTATAGTCGCTATAATGTAATATAATTATTACTTTTGTAACCATTATTATATGTTATATGTATTTCGTTACGAAAATTGAAATGCATCGGTCGCACGGTCCTTCCGGCCGGCGCGTGCGCCCACGGACCCCACGCCCACGCCCGCGCCCACGGACCCACGCCCCCTCCGCCCTCAGCCCGCGGAAGGACCGAGCGCCGACCAAAACAAGATGACTCTATAATAACTGTATAATTTTAAAAATTTCTAATTACGCATTTCTACGTTTTGTTTATTATCTTTTAATTAAGAAATAAATCTTACATTACCATGAGCGGACTATTTTAATGAATTTCACGAAAATCACTAATTTCATTTAATTTTAGAAAAAGAAAAGCATAGTGTCCGGCCCCGGCTCGGGCGCCGGCGGCGGCTCGCCGCGGGAGCCCCGGCTAGTGACGACATCGACGCCCGCGCCCGGCCCGTGACGTCACCGCCGCCGGCGCCCCGGCCCGCTAAGCGTTCGCGACTGTGTATGCTTCGTTTGACTACTTTACGATTGAAAATATGGCTTAAAATTTCAACTACCTACCTAACAGTAAGCAGTAATACACTAGACCTCAGGCACTCCTCGTCGGCCTCTCGCACTCCACGCACGCGCTCGCATCGACAACTAAACATTACTCACTCGAGAAATACAACTTAATCTAAATCACTTAAACGATTACAATCGTGGCTTCTTAACCGTTAATGACCACAGCAGCTGCTCGTCGGCCGCCTGCTGGAGCGTCGCTGGTACTTATCAGATAAGTGGGTGAAAAACAATTTAACTATCGTAGTATTACATCCTATCTTATATGACCGAGGGCGATGAACCGACGCGGCGTCGCGTCGCAGCCGCCGCGGCCGAGCACCGGTACTGCGGTGGCGCTTCGAGAGATTGCAGGTATTCGAATATCGTTACAAGAATAAAGAGATTCACAATTTTAAAAATAATAGTGTTTAACATTTTTAAACATCACAAATACATTACATCCCTCACCGAGCATATATACATAGAAAGTTCATTAGAAAAGATAACGCGCGGCGTCCGCACGGGTGGGGCGGGGGGGGGGGGGGGGGCGGGCGCCGTGCGGTCGCGGACGCGGCTCGCGGCGGACGCGCGGCGGACACGCGGCGGCGGTGCGGTAACAAGCGGTGAGAAGCGAACACGACAGCGATTACACATATACCGGAACGGCACCGCGACCTCTGTCAGTCTGATATAAGAACACAAATGAACTTTATGTACGCGGTCCGGGCTGCTGCACGACGCGACGGTGTGGACGGCGGTCGGTGCGGCTTAGTAGTAAGTCTCTTGTTCGAGCCAGCCGCCCGGGTTGCGGCGCAGGTAGAAGCGCCGGATCTCGTCGTAGATGAAGATGGACAGCATGAAGGGAATGGCGGGCAGCCACCACACGAACCTGGAGGAAACGTAGATTAGTGTATCCGTCGAAAGCGAGAAGATAGTAACGGTCATTTTAAATGTCTTTACTTGAGAGGATACATCCGCAGTCCCTTGTCCATCCCGGGGGTGTAGGAGAGGAAGGCGGCGAGGGCGGTTTCGAAAATGATACCGAAGTTGAGGGCCCAGTTGCGCATGCCTTGGTGTACGATCGAGTTACGACGAGTCTTGCAGATGATCAAGTCGGCCCATTGCACCACTACGATGGATACGAAGAAAGCTGTGTGGCAAGTGAATTCGAGGGCCTTGCGGTCGCGGTAGGTCTGGAACAAATGTTATCATTAGACTTCATGAAGACGAACGGCGAACGGAAGGCGTCGAAGTTAAAATACATACCCATTCCTGTCCATAGGAGTCAGTTAGATCGTTGATAGCCTTAGAGTCCCACTGTTTTCTGATACCGAATAGTTTTAAAGGTAGGAATCCATTCTCAGCCATGATCACGAAGTACACGAAGAAACCAGCGGCGGCTTGAATCATTCCGATTTGGCCGTATGCCATGGAAATCAACCTGTGTATTCGCAGTCGATATTATAGACAGAGTTTATGAAACGCGATATATGAAGCGTTTATTTAAGTCTGGCCTTACGTTTTTATGGATAACTTTGAACAATACACAAAATCTAATAACATATCAAAATCTATAATATGATTATTAATAACGTAAAACCAGATATCTATGGCATTTGTGTCCGATAAGCATTTTCCTATTTTCTGTTGACTGTATAGTTTCCTTTCACTAAATCTGATATAGTTTATGCGCTCATGCATTATTTGTTTTTTGTTTATGGCTTTAAAATAAAAGGTTAAGTGAAGCACATTTCTATTAAATTTATTTGGGTATTCAATAGGACAAAATCCACCAATTTTTATAAGTAAGCAAGAATTTACAGCACATAATATGTACAACAATTCTTAACATCAAACTTACAAACCAGCTAAACATTACATGATATAGTAATAATACGAATATATATAGACAGAGTAAATCTAGCCATAAATAATTGTACGTTGGAAAATAAGTTGTTACTATACCATTTAATGCAGTTTATAATACTTGTACTTACAATTGTAGGCCAATCATGCATTATATTTAATATAGAACCATCGAAAGCAGAAGCAAAGATTTTGAAAAGCATTTTGTGATAAAAGGATAGACAGCGTAAGTTTATGTGTAACTGTGTCGGTGATGAAAGCTCCTCAGCGTGTGACCGATTTAGCTTCGTGCGTCTATAAACTGCAGTATATTATATATCCAATGAACAAATATATAAAATGGAACCAAATAAAAAGATGAAGACTATTACAGTACTCTCCATCTCGCCTTAGTCATTCCTTGGAAGAAAAAAATGTTCTATTAAAGACAAACTATATCTTCTACTGTCTAAACACATTCACACACAGTTAGTCCACTATTTCCTACATTTGTATGATCGCTAAATATCTCTATGTTTTCCACTAAACGTGCAATTATTGACATCACTGCGTCATGTCTTTTTTTTTATCTATTCTTTAAATATGGAAGAGTGAAGATTGTAAAGATTAAAATGCTATTTTATTTATTATCTATTGTCTATAAGTAAAGGGATCTAAGGAAAACTATATCGTAAATCATTCTCAAGGAGCTAAAAGAAATAAATAATAACGTGTATATTACACAGAGTAGAGATTGTATGTTGTTTTGATATATCGTTTGGGATTCGTTTTGACTTTACAAGGACAATTGCTTAGTGCTGAATCGAGGGTAGGGTTGGTCTCCAAAATCACTCTTCCACATCCGTCAAATGGAACTGTTCAGCCACAAGTAGCCGCACCATTAAAATATTATTTTAATCAACCAATTAATAAAAAATACAGGGTACAATTTTCATTCCATGAATCAACTGAATGAATCGAATGAACTATTCCAATAACCTTTCTACCTTTCGGGTACCAACATGCACGAATTCGTAAAATTGGCACACGTTGGTTCACAAACGGCATATGATATAAAATAATTTGCTTTTCTGCATAATAATGTAGGTATAGAAAAGTAAACATTTTATATCGCAATGGGGGATGAATTTCGTGTCACATTCCTTATAAACTGCACCCTGTATATAATTTTGACAGTGGGGCTATTGATTGTGATAACACCCAATGAGTATCTAGAAAGCGTTGCCACGGCGAGGGTGGCGGGTGCGGGCCGACCTTCTGTTGACGAGGTTGTCGCGGTAAGGGTCTCGTGGCTGCCGCTTCATGATATCGGACTCTGGCGCCTCGTACGCCAATGATATAGCGGGTACCTTCGTAAACACCAAGCAATCAGCACGACACCAACACGCGCGTCTCTTACTTACACCTACTGACACCCACCGTCCATCTCTAGCTCCGTACATATCAATATACTGTACCTCTATCGTTACTTAACATACAGTAATATATAATTATATAATATATAGTCATATATAATAATAATATATAGCGTGTGATTAAAATAGTTCATATCCAGTTAGCGCATAACGTCTGAAAAACTAAACTAGTGATGAATTATAAGTAAGCCCTAATAATAATACATACGATTAAGTGTACAATTTACTAAAATAAATAACGTAGCCTACCCGCGATATTTAAGTAAAATGCTGTGATATGGAAGTGTTAATGCTCCTCTGATATAATCGTAATATATTGTGTGATGGTGTGCGTGAAGGAGATGATAAGAAAAAAAATGATAATGAGAAGGAATAGTAAAAGATATCAGTACTAAAAGATGTTAAGGTGTGTTCAGAAATACATGCACGAAGGACAGATGGCAGACACAAGGAAGACAACGACCACTTACTTACCTTAGAACACGGGCATAAATAGTATAAATAATTAACAATAAAAACCACAAAACATATGTGAAACAATGTGTTTTAGCGCGGGGCATTTCAAGAAACACGTTATTCCAGACATTGCTACGTTAAAGGAAGTAGGAGATCAGTTAATACAGATAAGTTAAAAGACAACGCAAGGCAGAAAACGGGAGCGGTGCGATTGTCGCCTTCAATATCCACACACTACGTCGTGACCTAGTGGACACCGGCACACTGCAGGCAACAACCAAACTCCAATTGAAGACTACTATACACGTGGTAGCAAGCAAATAGCGTAAGAATAATATCTTTGAACGAGCGAGGTCGCTCGCCGTGTTTTTACCTCTCGTTAACGAGCTTATCAGTGAAAGGATTACGCGGCTGTCGCTTCATAATGTCAGATTCGGCCTCCTCGTAAGCCAGGGAAATGGCGGGCACCTACACAAACACTAGCTATGAGAGCGATCGGCAAGCGTGCGTCGCAAGTCGCCACCCACGTGTCCACAACATCCAACACTTAACGAGACCTTTGCAACCAGACCCCCCAGGGCATTCGATTCAAACCACCTCCCCCCCAATTCCAAAACTATCACCAATTACCCCCTGAAGTCTTTGGGACGTATGATTGCAAAATCTCGCGATGCTTAAAATTATCATAGAAAACAAAATCTTAAACACATAAAAAATATACCATGATATGACATTTGTTTTCTGCAATACCACCAGGATGTAAAATAAAACTTGATACAATGATAAGTGAATGATCTGATCGAGCTCTGTCGATGTGACGATGAAGATGGCTGTGGTCATGATTTTTGGGGAATTGATGTGTAGTGTCCGCCTTATTACAATAACATAGACTAGCGTTGTCAAGTACTCCCTAGTTGTTAATTTACTCCCCTTGCAATATCTTACACATATTAATATCAAACAGTTAAGGACAACACAAAATTAGTTCTGTTTAAACAAACATGGCGTCGCAGTTTGGTTTAGCAGATTATTTTATTGTAAAAATTGAGATAATATATATATAAACAACCAATCTCCGACGCCATAGATTCACGAAAGCATCACTCCATTAGTAGAACAAGGCGTAGAAGTCCATTGAGTAGACCTAACATTCTCAAAGCTCACAGAACGCCGTATCAGTAACACAGAACTATTTAGCTCGAAACCGAACAGCATAGCTGAAAACCGGTTAGGGGTTAGGCACATTGTACGAAACGAGAGACCTTTCGTTGACAAGTTTGTCGCAAAAGGGGTTTCTAGGCGGACGTTTCATTATATCCGCCTCCGCCTCCTCGTACGCCAGCGCTATGGCCGGCACCTAGTGGCAATGTATCGTTAAACATGGACTACTCGTGCTGAAACTTCTTATTAACTTTCTATACACGACTGAAAATTGTTCATTTTGGGTACAGTATTCTTTTTACCAATGTGATACATACATTTAGTTATATATGTTTTTTTTAGTTATTCTCTAGAGATTTTCAATTCACTTTTTTTGTTTTTTTTTTGTAATCATAATTTAAAGTGCACATAAACTTGTACCCTACTGTGTCGCGGTACAATTACAACAATACGATCAGACAATACAATTATACGAGTTTTATATTAATATAAGATGTTTGTTACGGAGACGGTCTAATGTGAACGGTTTGATCTATATTTCGTCACCCTTCCCATAAGCTAACCCTCAGTCCTTCTACTCTTTCAAGTTACATGAAGTCATAGTTTGAACGACTCGTTTGATTGATAACAATTCGTCACGTTATAATAAGTCGAGCTACACGTGACCGACCGTACGTCGTAATCATACCACGACATATACACTTACGGGTACACATTGTGAAATCAACTATATCGTAAGCACATAGAGTTGAACTTACCATGTCAGTTCCCAGATCGATGCAGAGGATGGTGACGGTGCCTAGGGGCAGCGGAATGTCGCAAAGGATAAAGGCAAGGAAGGGTGAAATTTCGGGAATGTTCGATGTCAAGGTATACGCGATGGATTTCTTCAGGTTGTCGAAGATCAGGCGACCTTCTTCCACCCCGGTGACGATGGACGCGAAGTTGTCGTCCAACAGGATCATGTCGGCGGCCTGCGGGGGCGGGGGGAGGTACACTTAGCATACTATAGATCTTGAACCTATTCCTGTTTTTATTTTTGGGTATTTTGTTTGGTTCTGTTACTTTGTGGAGGTAGGTTGATAATTTGAGTTGTGATGATTGAGTCTTTGTATGTTATTTTGTAAAATTTTAGTAAGGGTTTAAATCTAATGCCCATTTCAATACTTCAAGCTTTATAGTGTAGTGACTCACTTGCTTGGACACGTCGGAGCCAGCGATACCCATGGCGACGCCGATGTCGGCCTTCTTGAGAGCGGGCGAGTCGTTGACCCCGTCACCGGTCACGGCCACGATGGCACCCAGCCGCTGGCAACCTTCCACAATGATCAGCTTCTGTTGGGGGGAGGTGCGGGCGAACACGATCTCCGTGTGGAACCTATGACGAGGTAAACAAGTTGTATGGTGTTTGTATTATGAGATGACGGTGTAGCGTGTCGGTCGGTTCAACTTTATTAGATTAGGAAATGTGATCTTTTAATTGGTACTCACTTGAGAATTTCGTCGAGTTGGTCGGAGTTGAGTTCCCTGAGCTCGCCTCCGTGAACTACGGCAGCCTTGGCTTCGCGAGGGTTGACCTCGGAGACGGGAATATTGAGACGCGCGGCAATATCTTCAACTGTCTCGTTGCCTTCAGAGATGATTCCGACAGATTTGGCGATAGCCTTGGCAGTGATCGGGTGATCTCCGGTTACCATGATAACCTAACGAGTACACATGTTGGTAATTGTATATAGGAAGCGTTATGCTAACTTTTACAATTATATTCATCTGTAATCACCTTGATACCAGCGGATCGGCACTTAGCGACGGCATCGGGCACGGCAGCACGGGGGGGATCAATCATACTCATGAGGCCCACGAAACGTAGGTTGTCCAGGGGGAAGTTGGGGTCGTCAGTGTTGAACTTGTAACCGATGGGGTACTTGTCTGAGGGTAGTTGAAGATCGCAGAAACCGAGCACACGTTCACCGAGACCGCCGAGCTCCAAGTATGCGTTGTTGAAAGCTTCCTTCATTTCCTCATCCAAAACCTAGGAAAAAATATCCAATTAGTATATTATGAAGTCATAAAATAAGAAAACCTCTATTTTTGCACACCTTTTCTTTGCCACCAATGAAAATAGTGCTGCAGCGTTCCAAAATCCTCTCAGGCGCACCCTTCATGACAAGCAGGTGTCGGGGATCACTGGGGTCATCGCTCTCATGAATAGACACTTGGTACTTGTTGGTTGAGTTGAAGGGGATCTCACAAGCTTTCTTATTTCTCTTTCTAATAGACAACACATCGCCGAGGGCAAGTTCCATACACTTAAGCAGGGCGGCTTCTGATGCGTCTCCGGCTACTTCCTTCTTCAGGATGGGCACACCGTCCTGGCCCCCTTTGAATTCGGCGCGGTTGCAGAGACTAGCGATCTTGGCGAGGGCCTTGAATCCAGGGCTTGTGCGATCTGAAAAATCACCTAACTTAGAATTTTGTACCAATGGAAGGATTTGTATATGTATGTTAAAACTTCGAAATACCATATTGAACTCCAGATTGGTCTTCAGTAGTATCAGCTTCTATGATCTGATTGTCAAACCACATGTGGGCTACGGTCATTCTGTTCTGGGTCAAAGTTCCGGTCTTGTCAGAGCAAATGGTCGAAGTAGATCCGAGGGTCTCCACGGCTTCCAAGTTCTTCACCAGGCAGTTCTTGGAGGCCATGCGTTTGGCAGTGAGAGTCAGACATACAGTTACGGTAGCAAGTAAACCTTCGGGTACGTTGGCTACAATGATACCTGAGGAAGAAAATGGAATAATGAGAATATGTTGCATCTATATTAGTTATATTTCAATTACAAACCTTTTAAGACTCGGTCTCATTTACGTACCAATCAGGAAAATGACAGCATCAAGCCAATGGTAACCAAGGATGAAGGCAATGACGAAGAAGGTTACTCCAAGGAACACAGCGACGCCGGTGATCAAGTGGATGAAGTGGTGGATTTCCTTAGCTATAGGAGTCTCGCCAGTGTCCAAGCCAGACGCAAGACCGGCAATACGACCCATTACCTACAAGTTTATTAGTCAGTTAGTCTTTGTGATTGTGACGAGCCTATTATATTTAAATTAATAACACATCCTTACGGTGTTGTCACCGCAGCAGATGACGATGCCCTTAGCGGTGCCTTCAACAGCGTTGGTAGAGAAAAATGCCAAATTCTTGGTTTCTAGAGGATTCTCATTGGTGAATTCGTGTCCACGAGATTGGGGTTCAGATTCACCAGTCAAACTTGAGTTGTCCACTTTGAAACCACGGGCTTCAATGATCCTAATATCAGCAGGAATACGATCGCCAAATTTTACCTGGGAAATAAAAAAACTCCGAAAATTAGTTTTTTCTTATTTTCTTGCAAAGAAATAAAATACATAGACCATTCACAAACCTCAACAATGTCCCCAAGCACCAGGTCCTCAGCGCGAAGCGTTAACTTCTCTCCTTCACGGATAACAGTAGCAAATTGAGGTACCATGTTCTTGAACGATTCCATAATCTTGGAAGATTTGCTTTCTTGGTAGTAGGAGAAGATGCCAGTAACGATTACTACAGCCGCCAACACAATTCCAAGATACAGGTTATCGTCCGCTGGTTCTTCAACAGTACTCGCCTAATTAAAGATAATATTAAAATAGATTCGAACAAATATATCTGATGAAGTGATTTATTAAACACGTACCAGAATACCATAGGCAATAAAGCAAAGAATAGCACCAATCCACAGTAATAACGCAAAACCACCGAAAAGATTTTTACAAAACTTCACCCATTCAGGTGTTTGTTTTGGAGGTGTGAGTGCATTTGGGCCATCTCGTTCAAGGTTTTCTTTCGCTTTTGCATGACTAAGTCCCTGATGGAAACAATGGTAACATTAGTGTTGTAAGTAATCATCATCTTGAAACAGACGGACTGTTTTGTCATTACTTACATTTTCGGGGTGAGTTTGAAATCTTTGGTACAGTTCCTCTGGCGTTACTTTGTGGTAATCGATATCTAATTCCTGTTTTAGATCATCTAAGTCTCCCGCTTTCCGTTTCTTCGCAGGGGGTTTCCGGCGGGTCTGACGAGAACATAAATCATAGTGTAAGTTCATTTCCTTTATTAGTTGTACGAAGACGCGTTGCTTTTATAAGGTACAAATATCCTTGTATTACAAAGGTAAAATCCATTATATTATACAGTTATTCATGTGAAGAGCACAGCTAGTAAACATAATTTAACAATTCTATGGCTTTACCTTAATAACTAATAACAAAATAAATTAAAATGAATTATGCCATGATGAGACAATACATGCTTTAACAGTGAGGACTGACAGCTGTCGGTGCTATCGCGTGTAGATGTCAATCGTCACTTGAAATATCAACATGAGGTGAAAATGCAAATTAAAAACCTTGAACTGTCCATCAGCGGTTCTATTATCATCCTTTATGGGGCCGATGGTGGCGACGCGGTACGAGTCGGTGCGGCCATGCTGCAAACATAACTAGGGGCTAGACACATTCTACAAGGCGGCCCTAGGGCCATGCATTGGAACTAGGTGACAGTGAACATGATTACCAAGTGTTTTTGATAGTAATATATAAATAACATTCAAAATCACTTAATTATCGATATGTTATAAAGTAACGACAGGAACAAATGATATGAAACAAAGTCAACTACTTCTAAAACAAAACCAAAATAGAGAAGACTTCAGGCGTTATGAATAATGATTAAATATAAACCGAAATATAAAATAAAAACGTTGAACAAATTTAATTTAGTAATACAAATAATCGTACTTCGGTAACCATTATGAATACAAAGGGTAAGGCGACGTATTGTGAGCCCACGGCAACTGCAAACGTGTCCGAGGTGTAACCTTGACGAGCTCTGTAGTCCTGTTAGGGATCACCGGCTCAATGGCGCTCAATTCAACTGAACCAGTTGCGTGTGCGAATCTGACTGGGACAATGTGTTCGCACGGCGCGGTACAGCGCGGTACTGCTCGGCTACACATGCGCACTCATTCACATCCAAAGTAAATTCATCATTTTATTGTATCACCCGTCAGCACCTATATTAGACACCATTGCCAAATAGTTGCTTTATTATGAGTTTTGGTCTAGTTTTAACAATGCCAGAGAAATATGGGCAATAATTACACCGTTGTATTCAAAACTGTCACATAATCTAAATGCGTCCGCGTTGTCGTAAACAACCCGCCCGCCGTCGTCGATAATTGATGAACGTTTTCATAGCGGACCTCATTAAACCGCGCCCTGAATTTCCATGAAGGTTACACTCAAAGCGGGAACAATATATAATTTGACGCGTAAAGTTTTAATTGGTTACGGAAGCTCGAACTTTTTAGTAACCCATCAACGCGTTGAAATTCTTGTTTATTTTAAAATTGAAACGTCTGTTAAATGTGAATTACATGAATACATAAATAAAAAAACAGCCCTTTTACTATGTAATCAGAAAAAGTATAATATTTTGGAAAGATTAATAATTTAATAATCATATGATGGAAATGAAAGTACGCGTGCACTTAGGAAGGAAGGCGTGCTCCATTCGTTACATAAGAGACACGCAGAACGCTTGCGCAGTGCGGCCCAACCCCCGCTCTCTCTACCCTCGACATAAATAGCTAAAAGACAAGGTTGCCACCCCCGGGCCCCAACGACCGCATTCTATAATCTCTGTAAAGGTTAAACCAGAATATCAGATGGAAAATAGAATCCAGTTCCGACGAGAAAGTTATATTGTCATCCTGTCAAGAGACATTTTTGTGTTATGACCATGAGATGGAAATAACGGGAATACCACTTTTATTACTTCGACGAAAACCATTATGCAAATAAATATAGTTTTGTGCAAGGCAAATAAATATTATTTTGTGAAAGTGATTCATGAAAAGAAATAAAATTATAAAATTAATAGGTCAAATAGAAATGTTACAACTAATATTGACCATCGAAAAAAATAAGATCAACAACCACTAAATGTCATCACCGAATAATTCACGGCCACACTCATAACTGCCTTGTACCGGAAATTTGTGGCTACTATCATAGTATTTTAATAGCACGTGAATGAGACAATTATTTTTAACCTAAGGCGTCGCGAGTCTCTTGTGATTTGTGACATGCAAATTATATAACGTTCCTTGCCAAAACACTATTAGAAGCTATGTTCACGTGTCTTTGTTGATTGTGAAACACGTGCGTCAGTGTTCACTGGTTCTGTACTCATTTTAAATTACATTATTTTCAGCTGCGTTTAAAGAATACTGAAATTTGCCACATATTTTGTGATTTATTTAGATGTTAGTGTGCTATGATATCCCAAGCGTGTGATACTAAGACGTTATTAGCATTGTACAGGGCGTGATGTTGAACCACAAACACTATTTAGTTTCATTAATTAAAAATATTTACCTTATACATTAACTACTGTTTAATATCAACTGCATCTGATTTAAAACGGAACATAACAAAAATAAAGCAATAAGATGCCAATATTGTTTTATGTAATTACTGAAATGACAAAGGGTTAACGTCCTGATGACATCATCCATATTTATGAACCAACACATTCGTTTGACCACCGAGGTCGTTTTAATTATCTCATTATCTTATTATTTAACTTTCTTTCTTAATAACCAAATCAGTTTGTAAAATAAATTAAAATATTATTAATATGCATTAATTATTTAAAGTTGATTGTCGCACTAGTTCAATTACATAAAAAAATATATATTGGATATGTCGTTTGTTCGTCGCTAAGCAATAGAGATTTTGAAGTGATGAGAGTATATAGAAAAATCTAGACGATGTCACTATTAAAAATGACAAATGCACCTCTGTAAGAGATGTACAAACAATAGTGTATTATCTCGTGACATCTCAATTAAGATAACATATTTGCATTCAATGTTTCTATTATAGTAAGTAATTTGAGAATGTTCTTTATATAATATGTGAATAAAGATCTATTTAGATATATTTAAAAGAAAGCACTAGTTCATTTCACCTTCATTGATAATGGCGGTTTTCATTTGAAAATTAAGAAATTAGTAAGTGAGAAGTAATGAATTGGTTATGGATAGAAAGAAGCAAACTGAAATTGATTTTTTGAATAATGAAGGTAGTGTTTGGAATACATTGTTAATTGTAGTTTTGTGAGCAGTGAACTTCAAGGACCTGGTCTAGAATCCTAATTGCTCAGTGCGTGCTATCGTCATAAAGGATAAAGGAAATACTCCACTAGAGCGACGGCACTCTATGCGATTTAAATGACATAATGACGAGGCAATTTTCTAATAAACATTCACTACTCTTATATCTAGTTCTCGTGTCCGAGCCGCGGCCGCCTCTCGCGACAACCTGTTTTACTGTTTCTTACAGGACACCTTTCATGCTACAATAATGAACCATGTAATTCTATTTTCTGGAATCAATTATATTCCTTTTCTTTTCAATTAAATGGTACCAATTCAATATCTGTAAATATTAAAAAAAAGCTCTTTGCACATCTTTGGTTTCCTGCCATTTATAAATTATATACAGCATTGGCTAGACTGAGATTTATTCGAAATAACTATTAAACTAATATTTTAAATTCAATATGCAAATTTGAGTTAAGGTTACAGCGCATGCTCAAAATCGAAGCATTTGAAAAAAAAAAAAATGAAAATCATTGCTCTGAAATTCGTTTGATACTGTAATAGACAATATACATCAATATGTGGTGGTGGTGACTTATGAGAGACCACAAAGCCAAGTGTCTCGCTCGCCCCACGAATCGATACTCCATGTTACGCAACCGGCCTGCCGCTGTCTTCAACATTTCGCTCTCTTTACATTCTTTAGTACAATATACATATTCTAAAACTATACTAATGATGACACACAGGACAAATAAAAAGATCTCAAGACATAAAAAAATTAGTGTCTAAAAAAATTTTTTACTAGAAATAAAAATAACCAAGCTGCTAAAGTTAAGTAGCTCTTCTCTGTGCTTGTACTAGTTAGTGTGGAAGCTTAGACAACACTTAAAGGATACGAGAACAAAGGCGATGGAACGTGCAAATCAACTCCCCTTCAAACGGACTGCTGAAAACGCCTGTAAGAAGCACTTATAACAAGCAAAACTAATTCCTAGGCCACGAAACCTAGACAACGTTTTTCCGCACTCACTATCAGCTACAAGCACTCACATCTTATTGTAAGCACTGCTCCGCCAGAAAACTATTAAAAATACTCAAAACACTACAATTGCAAGCGCACTGCACTCACCTCGCCCATTTTCGCTAGTCTTTATTCAAAAGGCGGATTAAAAAAGAGCAGACCGCCTCCGATCTCTTCCGCGATCCTCGATGGAGTGAAGTGGATCGTAGCTAGTTCTGGAACAACGGAGACCGTTACGGCTTCCTCGTCAAAGAAAAACTAAAATGTGTGCGCTTCCACGTAGTCTCGTCGCACGGCACTGGGACTATGTCATTATGGTGCGAAACTAAAACCCGGTATGAAAGAAGTGCACGGGTGGAGGAGGCGCGTAGGGCGCGTCTTTCGGCGGCCTGTTTCGGGCGGCGACTGAGGACGGGGCTGGCTCGTATCGAGCCGACGGCGCACTGACGTCACACTGCGTCACGACGCCAGCGCCGCCACGACCACCGCCGCGCGCAACCCGCTGCGCGCGCAGCGTCCTCTCGTCAGCCCCGCCCGCCCTCTCGTAACCTTCCACAACCGGCACGTTGACAACCAACTCTGGGTCACGCAATTCTTATCACCCTTATCTAATCCAAGATTTTTAAATCAATTATGTAACTTGACGAACAGAACAAAGGATTTAAAAAACGCTCGCTGAATTATAGCGCTGGAGTTATATGTATTTTATTTGACACTGGGAATAATATATAAGAAATTTATGTTAAGACGAAATAGCACCAATGTTTTTATACAATTTAAAACGCACCTTACAACATAATTCTATAATTATTTTTCAAGCGCTTTTAATACTTTAAGTAAAGTAAATTGGTGCTATTCAAAATGTTGTGTTCTGAAGATTTTTTTTTATTGCGAAAACATATTTGATCGAATTTTATGTATTAACATAAGGCTTGTCGTAACTCGTATTAATAGAATACAGACACTAATATTTTAGACAGTGGCGCTGGTGTGGCGCTGGCGTGGCGCTGGTGTGACGCTGGTGTGGGGCAATTGATGATAAGCTATTGTAATTGTAAAGTGCAAAATATCTAAAGAACGGAGACATTATCCGAATAGCAAACGACATTTTATTCCTAAAAAACTGCCAAGTGATAATTACTCTTGTTATTAATGATGGACATTTTTCAAAGTTTTTGCCCCACCAGGGACGATTCATCCTCAGTGTATTGAGAAACTTCGTTTAGATGAAATTAACAGTTTACTTGAGAATGCAATGTTGATAATAGTGCTGAATCTATTCTTATATAAAAGCCTAGGAATAGGTCAACATAAGATTGCTGTATAAATAGTGATAAATACAATACAGTTTCGCTGATAGGGGGCGCCACCTGCGAGTTATTAATTTCCGTCGTGACATTCTCTCGTACGAATATACATCATCAAATATAGACGTTCAGTTGTTCAGGAACGGCCATGTTCAGCCTACACTTGAGCTGTCGTTCTACTTGAAATACTTTTACTGAACACAATTTCCACTTTTTTGTTCCTAATTCCTTATGTATAGTATGTACAGAAAATAAGAACGCAACTAAATATAGCGTTGCAAATAGACACTGGTAGCGCCATTATTGTCCAAATAATTGGATGTCACAAGCATACTTGGTACTTTGATTGAGCCGTGACAAGATTTAGGTACATAATAAGATAGGCCCAAGACTTTTACAGCACACTTGACCTTCCATTATGACAACCCCTTTTATCGGATAAGCGATCGTCGCTGGCAGACACGTACAAATATCAGGGGTTTCCGATGTCTTGCGATAGTGAGACTATCATTCTACCTTCATCTACAAACCTTTGAATCAACATTATGTTATATAAAGATTTCAGAACACTTTTTAATTTCATATTAATGTAGTTGTTATGCAACTTTTTTCATTAGTCTCCTTTATAACGACAAATACAGTACAAAAGCGCATAGTTGCACGCTTGCTGCTCCAACGGCAGCTATGTCCTGCTTTTGTGAGTATTTTCATTTGAGCGACTCAACCCGGAATGTTAAACAAAAGGATTTCTCTTATTCATCCTCAGCTCGCTGGAGCTATTGTTTGACATTTAAATTATTTATGACATCTAATATTTATATAAGGGAAATAAATAAAGAAGATAATACTATTGAAACTGGATGAATATAATCAGTACTGTTTTCACAGGATAATAAAGAAAAGTAGATAATGGTGTTATAATTTTGTTAGGAACCGTTAGGGAGGTGCTTTCTAAAATACATAAGTCAATATAATTGCAATGTCAGCTATCGGAATACTATTAACTACGCATGCACCGACCGAGCTGGGTGTTTCCCAGCCATAGGTCAGTTATGGCTCACCCCCTGCAGCTCGATACAAATTAAAATGCAATTATTGCAATTTCATGTTATAATGTTTAACATTTTATAAAAATAAAATTACCCGAACATTTATATACAATAACAAGATGACAAACTGTTGCAGACCTTGAATCTAAAATAGTTTAATAGTTATGTTAATTTATGGGAAAATAACAAATAAATGAGATAAAAGATGTTAATAAAAAAAAAGATAGAACAAAGAATCCAACGATTTAAGTTTAAAGACAATTATGAAATTTCAAAATCTTTTAGAAAGTTATGAAAGGGTCTAACGTTTTGAAGAGTTCCAGAAACTTCGATATCGTAAAGTTAATATCTCTTGAGTGAAAATATTTGCGATATAGATAGTAATTGTATTAAATTTAACAAAGCATTAATCTGTAATTTATTATGTAAGGCATTAGTATGAGAGTTATCAGAGTCGGGGCAGCGGGCCATTCCTTGGTTGAGAACCGGCTGATATGAAAATTCGTCGTGGAGGTAGGTAGGTGGGGGGGTGGTCTGTGGTTTGGGGATGGGGGAGAGCGGAGGCTCTATTTGGGTCACCCCGGGCGTCATTCCCCGCGATCAATAAGTTGTGTCGGCGCGCGCCGTTCGCCATCTTACTCGCGCCGCCTCTACATATACCTAACCGATCTCGTACAGCCATATCAAAAATAATTATTGTTATATTAATAGTTTTTATACGCAACAGTAAAACCAGTATCTGTAAATCATATATTATCCATGTTACTACTCACGTCTGTCCAACATGACACGCAATCTATATAGAAACCCAGCCCAAATATAAGAGATACAAAAAACAAAAAAGGTTATATAACAATAATAAAAAACAATATATTCACAACTATAATAACAACACGGAGCAGACAAAGAATATGCTCCTTGACACCAATGACGTCATTCATGAAACTGTATGACTCTCTAAATCATCATAGCAATTAAAATTACTGAATCTTTTTCCGTAAAAATATATATATTTAGCACTGAGAAGAGTTAACTCAATGAAAACTGTAGCATATTACTTTATTAGGAAATTATAAATAGAGGTGATGTTAAGAACCTTTGAACGAAAACGAGACTCACAAATAATTAATGACCAAGAAATAAGAAAAAATAGAAAGTAAAGTTTACTAAATACTATAGACTCTATTATTAATGAAGACTTTGATAACAGTTTCAATTCTTCAAATACCAGACCCCGACGACACAAACGACATTCAAGCCGTACTTCTTTTCTAGTATAAATTAAACGTTAGATAAAGTGCAGGTGAGATATTAATTGATATTTTAATGACAAACATTTATAAACACGGCGATCAGCGGTCTCAAAAAAAATATTCTTGTTAGATATTCGGTAAAATATTTCAAGACTAATTAGACCGAAATAGGAACAAAAGAATTGAATGGACTTAAAAGTGTCACATTCGAGACACTACCGCGATGGTACCACTGACAAACGTGAAAATAGGGTACTATTAATGGACACAGATGAAATATATAATACATACAAAAAATAGCCTACCACAATAATGTATTAGAAACCTACAACAATTACATAGACTGGAATTAAAAATATTCTTTAGTGCATAGCTCAAAACAAGTATAGTCCAAATTAATTAAATATTAAGTTTGAACTTTCAAGTTTATTCAAAGCACTTTGCACTTCAGCCGCTAGTTTCAGGTTTAGTCAATTAGTTCAAAATTTATGAAGGTAATTAAAAATGTTTGTAGCTGTAGTAGTTTTGTTAACGAAATTACTTTATTAGATGGCGTTTTACAATCTGCGCCATGTTTCATTCATTTCATTATATTACATAATATTTTCAGGCAGAGAATTTATTTTGGTTCCAGTTCTCTATAGGATAGAACCTGTTCAATTTACAAATATATTTAGTAGAATTTAAACCCATATTCAACAGAATATTCAGTTGTATTATTTGCATTTAAATAAGACTCTTCTGGAAACTTTCCACATCAAGTTATGCTCAATGGATTTTTTTCGTGAATTATTCTAATGTTTGTAGATTTTTTTTCCGTTTAGGCATTATTCTAAAGGAAGAAAGACTTACAAAAAAAAAGGGAGACTAAGCTTTTTTTGTAGAGTTATGCCGACCCATAACTTATAAAAAAGAAATTATTTTGATTTCACATCACTTTGTATTGTTTTAATTTATTAGTAGAATCTATGGTTCGATAAATAGTTTTCATAAATTGTTGTTTTTAAAACAATGCCGCATTTTACTTTTTTACTTACTTTAACACGGGAAGTAGATACAATTTTCAACTAATTACTCGTAACTCTAAAAACGTGCTTCAATTATTATTAGCTCTGTTGGATGAGTAAATCATCCCCTTACAAAGTTTCAGAATTGCTCAACCTACCCCATAGGTGAGGGAAGTTGGGAAAGGGTATGGGGCGAGTGGCAAGTAGCGCAATATTATATATAATGTATATTTCTACATATGCATAAATAAACCCATACAGACCTTATTAACTACAACAAATGTCTTACTACATATAAGTACTAAATCGAATGGTGTAAATAGGCCATATAGGATGTTTAAATGTATTTTCTCTTTAGCCTAGACCGCATTTTGTAAGCATTCCAGAAACATTTCGAACACACGGATGTTTGGACGATAAATCATAAAATATAAAAGTAAACTATGTGAATTTCAAAATTGGAGAAATCAATTCATACACTAAGAGGTCTAGACTGTATTTCTACTCAGTGTTTAAACGTTGCACTTAATCATCGTTACCTGATACAGAATCAGTGTAGTTCTTAGTATATTTTAATATAGACCAGCAGTCTCCGCTCTCAACCGCTTTGATGAAGATTTATGACTGTAGTCGCTCACGGCGTCAGTGTATCAATATTAGATCAGAGAATAGCGCCTGATAGCGGGCACATGAAAAAAGATTTTCATTTTATTACCGATATTCAATTGTGATACTGGAGTGTTCTTTTGACACACGATATTCGTAAGTAAATTATGTTCATTGTTATATAATACTGATTTAAACGACAATGTAGCGCTCGTAATGTAACTATACTCTACGAAAGATTTACATCGTGATATATTCAAACTATTCTATAAATATAGTAAACGTATAATACTATAAAACAGTAATTAGATAAAAAGGTTTCATAAATTAACTTACTGAAAGAATAAAATAAAACTAGTTTCCAATAACGCTACCAGTGATGAATAGGATGAACCGTAGAAAACCAGTTACTTTAAGCCCTTATAGAATTCAGGCTTATCAACAGACCGGACGAGGTCGACCGTCCAAGTGAGTACGGCTCGGGGCGAATTTCGATTTCCGATATTAAATTCGCCCGTAAGACTGGCGCCGCGCCGTACCTGCCCTATCACCTTCAGCTTCATTTATATTTCATGTTGGGAACGTTATAGCTTGTACCGTATATACTAGAGCTTTTCTTTTTTCTAACAAAGCTATTTATATCAGTAATAATTAAGATATAGAAATACTAAACATTTGTACAATAGCCATATTCGTGGTTAGAAAGGAGGCCGGCATAACAGCTACGTACAAACAACGTGTTCGTGATTATATTGGCACGTGCATTGCACGCTCCTAGCGTTTCGTAAAATATAAGTCAATGAAATTATTGTAGAGTATGCCAAATATAAAGTAATATAAACATATCGCGTCATGGCCGTTGCTAAGCCAGGCCAGGCCTGTTGATTCACTTTTCACGTATAAGCTGAAGGTGAAGTCGAAGGAAGTTTATGAGAAAGCTGTCAGATAAGATTTATAGTTTGTCTAAACATTTTAAATTGCACGCGTCTCTTAAAACTCAATCTAAAATAATATTTAAACGTTGAATTAAATCACAACAATCGAATACATACACTGACAAGAAATATATCTAGAAATAATCCGATAGACGGATTAGATGATGTAAGCTACTGACAAGACAAAGAAAACGCTGAATGCGCGTACAGAGGATACAATGTGGTTACATAATACCATGAAACCTATCAACCTTCTGCATGAAACACCAGACGAGTAAATAAATCCAAGTGATATTTGAGAACTGCGGTAAATTGGCAATGCAGCGTTCAAAGTAAAATTCAATGCTACTATGATTTAGATATTAGTTTCATCAATCGAGTAATTGATTTATAATATTATTATTTAGGATTCAAATGAGCTAAACATATTTATTTTTCACACTATGGCTTTTATTCTAGAAAAGAACAACGAATGTTACGTTAGCACGGCGCAGTCGCAATGTGCGAAATTAACTAGGGTAAAGTTGAACGCTCTTCTTGCAATTGATTAAAGTACCTACATGGCGAGAAAGATGGAGCGCACAGAACTAGCTTACAGATGCTACGAATCTGAAAGGTAAATTAGATTTAGAGTGTATTGTCGCCAGTACGGTAAGCTTTTGTTTGAATCTATCATACACGTATGGAGTAAAGTTACATAATATATACACTTTCATGATTGTTTCTAAAACTTCGTAACGAGTTATGTTTGAAACCAATAGGATAAAAGTTGGACTGACCATTGGTAGATTTAAATTAAAGCCGATATGAAGCATGTTTCACAATATAACATTCATTGACTAATTCTCCAGACACATTTATGTAATTCCTACTTTTTTTTTAATTACCATTTTGGGTCCATTTAAAAATTTGGCATACTCCCCGACGACTCTTTATTCAACTATATCTCAGACCATTTTGGCACCATGTCTATAAAACCGGAAAGTTGATTGTTGGCTCAAATAATTTTTCCTCAAATATACCGATAAAATAAATTTAAAAAGAACTTTATAAGAAATATACGATAGAGATAGATGAATGCTTCATGCTTTATAAGATATGGTGTTTGTGGTTGTAATGTGTATTGATAAGTCATATCTAGCAACTAGAACGGGGCCGCTCTTACGCTAAATAGCCCAGGGTACTACTATATGTCATGTAAATCTAATGATGAACGTCAAACGTTAAATGCACGCGAGAATTACCGTGCCTGATATAATTCAATTATGAACTTGACGGTCCGTCGCAAAGGTATTGTGAGGATACATTGTGTCTGATAAAATGTTACACTCGTGGGAATAAATAAAACGAGGGCGTCAAAAAATTTAGGGCTATATTAAACATTTCCTTTTAAAAAAAGTATATATTTGTTTAGTCGAACAAGAAGTTTGAACAAACAAATTAAATTACGTACGTAGTTAAATTATATCGATGAATTAAATAATCCTTCTAACTTTTTGGGATCACGGCAGACTCAAATCAGATCCAGTGAATGGCAGTGCGATCATTCCTTACCGGCTCACACCGGAGCGTACTCCTCAACCTCCGTTCTCGACAAATACCAGTTCAATGACCAACGGTAATCACAGCTACTGGGAGATGAACTAAATATATTTTCAAGGACTTAAACATTAAAAAAAATATTTTAGCACACGAGCTTTTGACGGGTAGTGCCTAGTTAAAAACCTAAATTGTCATGTCAATATTTCCATTGCAAAAAAAGTTTCGATAACCTATGATAAAGACCAACTCCGATTTACTAAAACTAAGCTAAAACCAAACTGCTGTCGCTACCTCTAGGTATCTAAATCTCACAGTAGCAGCATCTTCCGAAACTTAGATTAATTTCGTGTTATATTATTGGGAAACTAAAATGAAATCCAAACTTCGATACGACTCCATCCTAGATAGACGGGAAGTGAACATAGATACAGATATATATTGTAGGAAGTATATGTCAAAGCGAATGTTCGATTTATATATAGATAATAAATCAAAATGGATGAAACTTAAAAAAGTAATAAATTATAGCTAAAAAAGAATAAACATTTCATTAATCTTGATACTTATATGAAAGTAGTAAGTTACGTAACCATAGTGTTACGAGCTATTTGGCATGAACTTATTTGGCAACTTAGCAAGTAGAAACTTTTACACGAGACTACAAGCCCATTAGTTTCATCGTGAGATGACGGGGTAGTACTGTGCGAAAACATTCGTTAATGCACTCGTAAGGATTAAGGAGATCTTCTACATGGCAAATCCATTCGGTCGTCTCGTACGCTCAGGGCTAACAATAGTTTCACTCCAGACATATGATAGATTTAGACTCTCAGATATTGAAAACTATTGAAATTAAATTGTGATACTGCTCTGCAAAGTCTGGAAGGGATTAAGTTTTCATTGTGAAGAGAACAATTCAACGCGAAGAAACTATTCAAAGAGAAATTCAACTCTCATTTAAAAAAATAACTTATTAAAATTTGAACGGAAACTTCGCAATTGACCTCAAACAAAGACTGCGGATTAAGTTTGTGCTGTCTTTTGAATTCCGTTTTAATTAACATTTCTTATGAAATGCAATCATTAGATATGAAGATACCGTACTAATGAAATGACAATATTAGAAAGATTTTTAATACGAATGTGATGAACGTACAAACATATTTAATTTTTACTAAATAAGAAGAAGTTTGAGTACTTAGAAAGATGACAGCTAAGTCTCCAAATATCCTTTCATGGAATTCCTTCTTTTAGAACAAAAATGCATCAGCCACTCATTTAACGCTAACAGACGCTTAGCCTTTTATTATTAGACATTTCTCATTTTTTTTAATTAAAAATCAAACCAGTTTACAAAATTTGTTGCAGTTATATCTGGATTTCATTTTGGCCTTTGGACCTCATTGAGTTTATTCGGTCTAAGTGAGACCTGAGTCAGAGGAAAAGAACACTTAACATACATTATGTATCATTTGTCACCAAATTACCTAACGCTAACTTCAGACAACCGAAATGAATTAACCTTGATTTCATTTAATACCTTAAATATGATTTTAGGAAACCAACTCATAAAGGGACTGACTGATAAGGGATATAATCAAAGGGTGTTATAAAACAATCAAGTTACAATAGCAATATTGTGACTCGAGTAACACGCACAGTAATATGCACACGAACTAACAGACACATCGAAAAGCAGAGGAAACGGGCGATGAATGCAACAATGGTACAACGGCAATTCATATTGAATACATTACATTTGTGTAGTGTAGATAAATCTAGAAAAAACTCATTCCGTCCCAATGAATTAAGTTGAAAGGAAATTATGTTAATAAGTGCATCCTTATAAGGATAATTCTCTTACATAATTGCGTTAAATGAACAAGTAAACTGAAAGAACAAATACTTCTAGGAATAATATAATAGAAGGCAGTTAATAAGAATAAAGTATGGTGTAATAAAACTTTTCAAAGTCTTTATAGGAGCGCTTCGGCGTATACGGCGCTTTCAGACATTCAAACTATCGATCTAACAAAAATATTTTATTTATGTTCGTGAACATAAATAGTTTTAAGGCCAGCGTTAGACACGAACGATTCCAACCACACAAAATATAAAATTCTGTATTCACAAATACATTTTGCTTTTCATATTTTATTGGTTGTAAATGAAACTACGTCACAATAATTGAAAATTGATTACCTGCGGGTATATAGCTGCTGCTAAATAAAGTAGCCGTATCTACCAAGGAAACTACTATATACTTTAAAATAGAAAACATGACGTTAGTGTATTTAATGTGTGTTCTCTATTATGGCATAACGTTTGTAATTTAATAACAATCGAAAAAGAAATATCTTTCAAGGAAACTGATTTATAGAAAGTCCTATTATTCAGCTTCCACTAGATATTTTTTGTTTCAATTAAATCCTTTACAATAAGAAGCGTATTTAAAAATAAATTAGTTAAATATTATTTGCCAAAGTAGTAACTTATTAGACGTTTTATTAACTTTACTTAAGATAAGGATTTTTTTAATTTTAAGATTCTTAATTTTCCAAAGAGTGTCCGTCTGGAAGGAATTAAACACAAGGTGTAATTTAAACTTCAGTATAGACTAGGAAATATTTTACTTCATACAATAAAAATGCATTGACATATATATTTAGGCTCAATCTCAATATATAATATGTATATGAATGTAAACGTTGTAAGACTAGTCATTAACTTAAAAAAAAATACTTATTTTATTTAATAACAAGGAAAAATCTAATATAACTGGTTCTTTGTTTCGATAAAGTTCTGATTATACGAGTAGGTACAGAGGCATTTTATTAAAACCGTTTTAGATACATTTATACAAAGAATTTTCAAAATATGTACAAATATAATTAAGCTAGAGTTTATTTTGAACACTTTAATCTTATGAAATATCAGATGGATTTAAAGAAATCTGTTAGCATTTTATAGACCATTTATTGCGAAGGTTTATAGGCTACATAACTTCAAACTAATATCTTTACAACCAACATTAGAGCGTCTTTCAAATATATATAATTAGTATGCGGTTAATGCGATTTGTTTGGTTATTTTGATCAGTAGCCTCTAACGTCACCCTTCAAATGAAAGCTATTTTTCAAATAGTGCTGTAAGATGACTAACCTTCTCTTATATTAGTTCTTTTTCATACAAACTTTTATATATTAAAAATAAAGTATTGTATAAAAGTACTAGGTATATAATATTATATATAGTAGTAGTAATACTACTACATTTTTAACACAAAATTATAGTATAGTAGTATATATACATATATTCAATTTTAAATCGAGAATTTATTTAAGTAAAAATTTTGTATGAAAAGTTTCTTTATGTATAGGTATATATAAAGAAACAAAAGCTCTAATTCCATGCTTTCGCAATATTACCGTATAAAAGGACGGAACCGTCATATAATACGACCCTCTTATGTAATCTGATGCTGTAACGAACAGACCGAATGTCTCCCAATATTCAATTAAGCTGAAGAAACCTACATGTCTATACTTAGATGCATTATGCGAAAAATGTGGGGTCGGTATACGATGACGTACTGAGGGAATCTTTACGAGTATTGATTTTAGAGGACTAGTCTTTTTTTTTCTGTCTCATACTGGTTGTTGACAGCGACTCTGTCCTCGTGTACAATAGAAAGGCATCACACGTTCGAAACTCCAGTTCAAAACTACTGATCTAACTCCGAAAACAAATAAACAATTACATTTACAAAGTACCTTCATTATCTATTTAGACGCTATTACTGGTTGAAAAGGTTTTTTGTATGTCCCTCATGAAATTATATTAAATGCAAGATTATGCTTCTAGCTCTGACAGATAGTTAACACTAGCAATTATATTTATTTTGATTAATTCATTTATTCCTTTTTTTATTAATTAAATTTGTCACATTAATTTTCGTTAATCTTATCTTCTTAAATTTCTGGAGAGGTTAATGTTTTTTTGTTCTGCACTGATGGTGTACCCTGCATGGTTCTTGACATTTTTTAGTATATGACATATTCTAGTTTTAAAGTATACGAATAGTATCAGTGAACACTCATTAAAATATAAGAATTTAATTCGTAACTCGTTAAAACAATCAGAACTACCTACATTTTTAAAGACTCTTTCTTAATTAAAATAACGATAGTGAATCTGCTGGAAGGCTAGTATTAATAAAGATTGGGAGTTATTTTGTTGCTATTACTATAGAGTATATAGATTCCATACAATAATTGGTTTCACAAAACCAAGACTATACTAGAACTAGGTTACAGTGTAGTCTTCAGGCGTCAGGGGCGCGTCGAGTTATGTAACATCTAGCAGTCCTGTCTGATCAATACAACAGCACTTCAAGTAGAGCTCTGAAAAAAACTGAAAGCGGCTCGTGTAGGATAAATAATGCTTTTCGAATACAGTTGAAATGGTGGAAGTTTTCCAAGAATTTCCATTGTATGGTAGTAAAAATAATTGTTAGTGAAATTTACTTTTATCTGCCTGATATTCCAAAATGTATAAAATAATAGTCTAAATGCGATGCGTCAACAGCCGTGATGATACTTTAATATCTTCTAAGTAATTTGTCCTACTCCATTTGAATATCATCAGCTATTATTACTAAACAACGCAGACAGCGGGACTGGGGACTGTCACAAAATATATACTTACTTATATATAGTTTAGGTGTATTGTATTTTTTTTATATATTGAGAAGTATTCATGAATTATATATTTCTTTAGTTAACTATTAAATCAGCTTCATTATGAAATATTTAAAAATCTTTTACTATTAATTATTCAACAAACCCCTGAAAATAAATAACGATAAGTCGAAACATATGTTATTAATAGAGTTTTCTGTAGAATAAATTGCTAATAAAGGACGTGATAAAAAGCTTTTTATTCGAGGGCGCACCCACCCTCGACTAATTTAATCTTGATAGTAAACTGACCTTCCCAGTCTAATAAGTTCTGTCTACTCATTATAAACTAGGACCCTGAAGCCCCATAATCGAGTTTAAATTATCCAATATAATAATAATATCAGAAAATCCTCAGAATAAGCTTTCAATATATTAAATTGTTATATCAATAATATATTTCTGCAACGCACTCTATCTAATACTTTATAAAAGGTTACACCTTTGGCATTTTCACGGATAAATTGAAAAAAGAGCAAAAAAATATGCTGTACATTCTAGAATGCATTCAATACCTGTATCTCGTATGTGATGTATGCGTGTACATTTAATGCTAATAATATGTTAAAAATGATCCACAAGTCTTCTATATTCCATTTCAAATCCAGTTTTAAATCAACGATAGATAAAATAGAAGTAGAAAGTTGCATCGTCTGTATGTACAATATAAAATATAGCTGCCATTAGCATGGCGCCAGTGCATCTACCCCGACTGGCACGATCGATGTCGACCCCTTTAACGACCGATGCACCGCCGACTGCCCGGGAAAACCGACTTTCTGCCTTATGTAACCGTTTCAACTTTACATTTAAATTCCAGACAATGGTTGTTATACGCTAAGATTTATTCTAGTCGTTGAATAAACTACTGTCCCACTTTGTCATCAAGTGTTTTGAGGTACTATATTTAGAAGGCCTCCATTTTTATCCAGAAGCAAAATGTTTCTAGTATAATATTCGCTTAATAAAGTAGAGCGAAAAGAAAGATGACATAAAACAGAATTTACTAGATTAAGTTACGTCGACCCAAATCGATAACTTAGCTCCGAGCTCCTAGGATCACATTTCTATCGTTGATTGGATATTTGTGTGGAATAGCTGATTCAAACAGATTTTAATTATAGCCAAACCTCTCTCAATGTGTAAAATATTATATCTAAAAAATAATATAGATTTTATAATAATAATCAATTCTTATAAAACATTACCATCCATGAATTATTTAAAAGTGTATTCTTCCGATGGATGACGAATTGAATTTCTGAATCAACGAATAGGAATGATAGACAGCAGTCGTTAATATAGCCGACTAGGACGACAAATAAAATGTACTTAGTCTGTTAACAATAATGTTTGGCTAACTCAAGATGTATTTAGAATAAGATACGTGCCCGCGGAATGAAAAATATATTCTGCTATTTATTTATTATTATTATATTTTATTATATACTATTTATTTATTATTACTATTTATTTATTATTATATTTTATTACAATAGCGTAAGTTTTGGATTTTTGTTCGACTCACGCAAAAACTACTAAACCAATTTAGATAAAACTTATTTATATAGCTTATACATAGGATTAACTTATAGACTGTAAGTTATAAAGATATGTTTAACATAGGGTATAATTAGCAAAATTATAACGAAAAGTAAGTCCCTGAAAATCCTGTCTAAAAACCTTCACTGGCGAGTTTTGTATAGGATGTTAGTTGGAGAGTTTGTGTAGATCGAAGATATATTGTGGGATTGATCTTCCGATTTAACACTAATATGCTGAATTTGAAATAACAATGGTATTGAAAATATATGACTAACGCCTCTAAAGTTGTTTCGACTTTAACAATGTGAAACGTAAAAACTTTTAGATAAGACAAGACTATAAAAATAGTAGATTCAATTTGTAGAGAGGATAACGTAATATTTAAAATATTAAACAAAATATTGAATATACTCTTTGGTATTTCTTTTTTTTTTTGGCTACGATTACTTACCATGACTAATTCTGGCCACGGACACTAATTAATGATTTATTATAAGTCTGTAACAGTTAAAATATAACTATTCTATTTAGGACAAGCTGTTCCCTTTTCCACCACTTTGTACCCTCTATCGTAAGAAAATCGGTTAGTTATTTCAGATCAGTTTCAATACGAATCTTTTTAATATTTTTTTGTAATTATTAGAGTTTTTTCGATTTTCAAATTGATACTGTCAATATTATAGATTATAAAAATGTGTTTCACTTAATATAATACTTTTTGATTTTCACGCCTGAACCCTAAACGTTTCAGGGATAAAAATTAACATATATTTGTACATAGTCTTACTCCTTTACTTACTAATAATTTAATAAAAATGGGTAAATACACGACCGGAGCAACAAAAACATATATATATATATATATATATATATATTTAAAGAAATGTTGGTTATATAAGTCGTAATATGACGTAAATAGCTATAAGCATTTGAGAAACGAATGTTGTTCGATGAATGAACGAAAATGACTAGAAGGCACTTCAATTTATAAATAGATAAAAACATTCAATATGTATATACATTATATAACTTATATACAAATAGATAACTAAAAAATAAAAGAAAATAAAAGATGTAAAAGAACAACTCTTCGAATAACAGTTAATTTAAAAATATCTTTAGTCAATGGGTTTAATTAAAATACGGAAATCTAATGTTTCAAAACTCTTACTATAAATCTAATTTAAAGTTTTTATTAATAGTATAAATATTAACTTATATATATATATATATATAGCTCTATTTATAAAAATAAGGGATCTCTCGTTTTTAACTGAAGTCTAAAAAAATATCTTGATGAAAGAGCTCTAAAGTTGAATATTGAGTCTATGCCTCAATACCTAAATCAACAAACAATGTCGTTCATTCTCTGAAGTGAAAAGCAACATCTAGTCTGTCTTAACTCTGAAAGATCAAACTATATTACATAACCGCTGAAGGTCCTAAGAACCCGCCGCATTACATAAAAGCGTACAAGACTCCGTCTGGCAAGGGTATACTTTATCCACTAATATCGACCTTGGAAGCCGTGACAGTCTGCTTCAGTAAAATTGTAAATGTTCAATACCAAGCGTAATCGATTCTCTCATCAGCTGCCGCATTTTTATTACCTCAGACGTTTAAATTTTTATCGTTATTCCATAAGACATTCTTGCCAAGAATATAGAAAAGGAAAATAAAGTGACTATTCTGAAAATAAAATTTTCCAACAAATTTTACATTATTTATTTTGTTTGTTATAGCAAACTTGTAAGAGCAGTTATTTTGTAAATAGCAATAAAGAAATTTCAATTAAGTTCTTGGAATCACAGCGCACTGCGGCTGGCGTTGAGACGTTTCTGAATAATATCCTCATTACGTTAAGTTATAAAATTTATTACGACTATAAAGTTGACGATATCGTGCCAAAACTGTTCAGGCCTAAACAGTCTGCACAATATTCCCACAAAATTCTAGATTGCATATTAAATTTGACCATTAAAGTCGACCGGATTCAGTCGCCAACGGCTACCCACGGTGGTTTTATAAGGACACGCTCTCATTCCCGACATCCTACGGGAAGTGCGACCACTTGCGTCAGCAAAAAGGACCCGTGTCTGTGCTAGACGATCAGTCAGACATTTATCGGCATCTGTACTATTGCTTACTTCCATTTAAAAGATTAATATTTTGTGTACGTCTGTATCTGCATATCAAACATGCGATAATCTTATTATCATTCAAACAAAAACTCATATTTAAATGCTTGGATTTCGATACAAGCATTTAAAAATGTAGACCAATTTCGTTCCAAGTAACAATTAAGCTTTTAATTTCGCCAGCATATTTAAATTTATAAGAATCTCTTGAAAAGCACCAACGTTTACGTCAACGCAAATGAGACTACCAAGTCATTCAAGCAGACCAATTCATCCTGTGGTGTATGAAGTGAATCATACAATGATGGGTTGGGTTGCTAAGGTCGCACTATTCACGTGTTGGCAATGAGTTTATATTGCATTGATCTATTCAAGCTATACGACCTGGAAATATGTTCATAATACGTCACATATACGTAACGAGCTGTGTACTCTCCATCATATTAATTATCCCTATCAACTTAGCATCGTTAGCGTTCGTCATTGATGTTCTTATTAAATTATCAATGTTCCACAGTTACAGCGATTAGCACTGGGATTGTCAGTTAATTTAGACCAGAAATCTATCAAATTCATTCTAACTATTTTGGAACATACTAGCATTTTGATTGAGTTACTTTATTGATATAATATTTTTAGAAACAGATAGATATACATATTTTTATTACAATTAAGAGGTAACAATGAGAATTTATTTTGATTAAGATCGATATATCCGCAATAAAACACAACCTACTCGTTGATGTATAGTATTTTCCTACGAGCGTAGCTAGGTAACCTTGGGCGAAGATGAGCACGTCTTGGAGCCTGTACTCTGAACAATTGCGGATGCGGTCAATTGTCGAGCTCAGTATCGAAGAGCGCTAAACACGGCGCAAGGCTGCACACGGTGTGCGAAGGTGCTCAAATGCTGTTGTGACTTTTATATGAGAAATACGATACCACCAAATATTTTTACGCAAGTATTAATTAATTAAAACTCTGTATATGGAGCTATACATGACCATACAATGTCGTCGAGCCAAAATGATGTCTTGGAAAAGTCAGAAACTGTGGGACACAACTATGGCCTTTATATGCTGATAAGTAACTTAATTTAAAACTAGGTTTTAAATAAGGTTACTTATCAGTAAGAAAACTTTAAGACTGATTAAGATAATATTTATTTATTTTATTTCACAGGGAAACAATTAAGTTAACATAAAAATCAGTAAAGTTTCCACTGACAATAATGTCTTATATTCCTTGGTTGCTTATGTTTTTGGCAGCATTTATATTTTATCTCTTACTTATATTGGAACGAATTTAATTTAATAAATATATGGTAACTATGTAATAATATGGATGAAATAACATATTCAACTCATCTGATTACACTGGGATACTGATGGGCATCCAGAATATATAAGGATGAAAAGGATTATAAGACGAGGAGCAAGTGAAACAAAAAAGAAAAATAGCATTTAGGAAAAAAAATACAAAAAAAAAGAAAAGAAAGTTCAAGCGTCTGTGGTAGTCATTTATTAAGTACAGCCGTCCTTTCTTTGCCCTTGGAGGGTTGCGAGCTGTAAAACTCAATTCTTGAAGACACCCATAAAACGCGCGGTAGGTATATACGAAAATTTTGACAACAAAATTGGATATACATATATATGTTATTTAAAAATTAGATGCTCCTTCTCCCCCCTTTAAATTCAAGACATAATTTTGTTGCAAAATTTATACAATTGTAGTTTTATGGTATTTTCAGTTCAGATTAGTTTTCGTTTTTTTTTTTTTTGGAAGAAAATAGAAAAAAATCACATAAAAAGAGTTTCCAATATGCTTACACTGACAAAAAACTATCATCCAGCAAAATGGCAACAAAACCATACAGTAACTTTTCTGTGTTGCACAAATAAAAAACAAACATGTCAAATATTTTTTTTATTTTTTGATAACAATATATATTTACTGAGCAGACATTGACAACTAATGCCATTAATTATTTATTTTAAATCAATTTAGATTTTTTTTTAAAGAAATATAAATTTTACTTTAAATTCTACAGTCTTAATATGAGCCTTTAAGAATAAAGTTGATATATTACACTTGCATTACTGGTGTTACTTGCATCAGAATATATAGTAATATATTATTAACACTAAACGCAACAAAATCAATTAGTGGTTAATAAAGATTCAGCTTTCAAGGGAGAAAGAAGTCCACCATTGTGCTTAACTTGCATCTCTATTTATACTTTATGCAATTTATTTATTTTTTTTGTGTTCAATAAAGCACAAACAGTGTTACTATTTAGTGTATTATATCCTAAATCTGGCTTCAAAATTACAATAAGAGCACTGAAGTTTAAAGTTAGGTCTTAGATTTGATGAAATTACATTTCCTGATAAATCATTTATATAAAAGAAATGGAGCTTTACAGCACATAAGAGAAGTGAGAATAAACAAAGGCTTTTGCATAAAAATAAATGGTGTTTACAGTTAAACCATTTATAAGTATGTAGTATAATGTATAATGTACGTGTCTCAAGAAATTATGAGAGTATATGTAAGAATGTTTATAATTTATATGTGAATGCTGGTATATTTTATAAATAGGCACTTAAGGATAACAATAACAATTTTGTATTTTTAGTTGTATATACATAAACTTCACTCTAGAAAGTATATTTATATTTCAGTAGTGGTTACTGATTCAGTTAACATTATCCTTTAATTATTGTTATATTTGCCTTAAATTATCAATATGATTAAAAGGCCATTTCAGTCCTGGAAAAAGGTATATATTGGATATTAAAATATGCAAGTTTTAAGATACATATTATTTGGTTTTGTTCCTGAAGTAACTTATTAATAATAGAAAATATACATTGATTTATTATCTCTTATAACAAGAAGCAGGAATCCCATAGGTCGACAACAATTCGAATTATGTTTTTTGATCATATACGCAAATAAATTAATAAATGATCAATAAGACTTTAAATGTAACTATAATTAAATTGTAATAACAATACTTTCATTCATAATATAATGTCGAAAATGCCGCTAAATAGTAATTTCTAGTCGTTACTTAGGGCGTGGTCTAAATCGATTTATTCTATACGTAAACGATGGATCGACGTTCGTATTTGTGTGCAGAATGCAGCATCACTTACAGAACTACATACATTCTTATTTTAATCCTATTCACAACAAAAACAATATAAATTTTTACTTACATCAAGAGATTCCTTTGACGCCATTTTCAACACAAACAATTTGACGTTTCAAGCGTTGTTGACACTTGTATCAATAATTTCCAATCAATACAGTTTTAAAAATCGGATTCTCGTACGACTTTCAAATATGTGTATAACAAGGTAATAATATGCGAATATATTTTTAATTTTTATAATTTAGACTAAATATTTACATAACAATAATTTTAGATGGGTATATATTATAAATCTTAGCAAAATGTTTATATATATATATATATATATACAACTTGGTGGTAATATTGCGTCCTACATGGCGATTTTTACCAATGATAGTGCGTCCGACCGACTTGATGCGTCCGATATACGGACGCAAGATTAACCAGCCCCGATATTTGGTCCAACGGTCTCTTTTTATGAGTAGAATGTATGGGCGAAAAATTGGCATGGACTTAATTTCATCACTAAAATGCTTTTTAGCGTATTTCGTAGTTCAGCCATCGGCCGCGCGAAATTTGGAGGGAGCTATTTTTCGGCGTATATTTTACAACGTATATTTTTCTTCAAATGTACCGATTTCAGTGCGTCCCATTATATACTTAATTATTAAAGTTTTTACAAGTTCATCGTGACAATTATGTTGCGTCCTTTATGTTATTTTAAAATGAGCACATGAACAACGTCTGAGGGGCCCATTCGGGGTGCACGGGTGGAGGCCAAGCGGGGTGCAGAGTTTTCAGGTCTTATGTTTGTAAACAGATATCGCCGGCAGGAGGTGAATTAGTAGCCGAAGTGAATTTATAACGTATTTATTAAGTCATTTTATAAATAAAACAAAATGAAAAGAAGTGAAAGGATTCTTAAATTGGTAAACTGTAATTACTTATAACTCAATGAAAATAATAACTTGATATTTTTTTATTATTATATATTACTTATAATATATAATTTCTACCTACCTAATAATGCTCAACATTCACTGTCTGTTTAATCGAACTCAGTTTATATAACTTCAGAAGTTTGTGTGCTCGTGTACTTAATCTCCAGTAATGGTGATTGTAATTGAAATAGACACTTTTTTTAAAAGAATTGATTTTAAATATTTTTATGAAAATAATATGCGTTGGCCTTGGTGTTCGACTCATTTCATTTTGTAAAAAAATAATTAATTGTTTCGCGAGCACTAGTACTACTAAAACTTTAGTTGAACACTTTGTTCTAACTATGAACTGCGATGACATTTAACTGCTCGGTCTCTCTTCTTTTTTTTGGTGCAATATTTGTAAATATGCCGTTTACGACCATTATCCGGAAGACGAATGTTATTATAATAATAATAGAAGGTACCTTTCGTTGCTAAATTAATAATAATAGTGTAATAAATGAAAAAAAAAAAAATTTCAAATACTTACACAATTTACGTTACACTAAAATTAAATTTTTTTTAGCGAGAAATGAAAATAAAGAAAACGAGCCAGGATATATAAATCAATTAGAATTTTCTAATGACGTACGTATTTAATTGTTATAAATTTCCGGAACCTTAATTGCTTTTATTTAACTTACGTTTTACACTAGCATATCTCACAAAATATTTAGCTAGCTTTAGCATCTCTCGGTGGTAGGCGATAACATCAGGTCGCCGGCAAGGTTACCACCCATCGGGCAAAGCCATACCGTAAAGCGACTCTGTTGTCAACACGTTGTTACGTTGCTCGATGAAGCCGTATATGGGAAATGGGTCTGAACAATTATGTTGCGTTGGTGAGAAGTTATGTCGTCGAGTTGGTGTTTGTTGTGTCGGGTGCCTAGTCGAGGAGGGTAGCGAGATCCGAAGCGACAGCTTTCCGCTGGCCGCCCGCTGATAGTTGGGGGCCCAAGTAGTAGGTTAGCTCCCGATGAAAGGCTGCCTCGCCAGCTGCGAAAAATCCCAGGGTGGCTCCATCGTGCTGCTTGGCGACCAGATGAGGAGGCCCGATGGCGATCCTTGGGGGGGTTCGGGCGTACCCGCAGTCTCCAGACTAGCCTTACATTGGCATAACAACACTAATTTCGACGTCGGGTTCGATACGTAGAGCCTCGTTCAACTGCCATTTCCCATCCTATTCACTCCATTCAAATTTTTATAAAAAGTAAGAAAAAGAAAAGTAAGTTTACTCAGCGGTTGCACTCCTCCTCACTCCTAGTGCACCTCGCTTATATTCGAGGATTGCACGCAAATCTGGAAGCTGTCCATCACCACCTAGAGACAGAGCAGCCGCACTTACTCTTTCTGACGCAGATACAATGTCCTTTGAGCACTGCGTACCTTGCTTACCCTGGGCACACATTAGAGTACAATTTTCGCGCACATGCCGGGGTTTGTGTATACGCGCGGAATGACCTCTCTATCCAGCGCCTTCGTCACCTTGAAGACCCCTCTTTTTCTTCTCTAAGGGTTTTGGTAGACACAGGAAACCAAAAAATCCTGTATTCCTGTGTTTACCGTCCGCACAGCGGTGATCAGGAGCCAACCAGATTATTTGAGTATCTCAGTGAGGCTACTGATATAGCTCTGTATCGGCACCCTTCAGCGCAGCTCGTCTTTCTGGGGGACTTTAATGCCTGTCATCAGGACTGGCTGTTCCCATACCAGAGGACAGACCACGCTGGAAGAGAGGCGCGGAACTTTGCGTTATCCTTGGACCTCTTTCAGCTGGTGAGGCAAGCGACAAGGGTGCCTGACGTGGAGTCACATACAGCCAACTGCCTGGACCTACTGCTGACAACTGATCCACATTGGTATCGTGTAGAGGTTTCCGCCCCCTTGGGAACCTCCGATCACTGTCTGGTGAAATCTGTATTAACGTTTTCCCAGCCGGACTTAGACTTCCATGGTTTTATGCGAATTTGGAAATACAAGTCAGCAGATTGGGATGAGATGCGGCACTTCTTTGCATCTTATCCTTGGCGGCAGGTTTGCTTCTCGTTTGAGGATCCGTCGAGTTGCGCGGATGCTATAACTGATGTGGTACATCAGGCAATGGAGTATTTCATAAATTTTGCTGATGTACCTATCGGTGGCAAAGCATGGTTCAATGCCGAATGTGGACATGCTCAAAAGTAAAAACATTTGGCATATGATACTTGGGTTGATGCTAGAAACCACAAAGCTCCGGATGTGAGTTCCAAGAAGAGAGCTTTTAACCAAGCTTTTTTTTTTTTTTTTTTATGTTATAAGAGGGCAAACGAGCGTGCGGATCACAGGTGTGAAGTGATCACCGCCGCCCACGAACTCTTGCAACGTCCGAGGACTCACAAGAGCGTTGCCGGCCTTGGAGGTGGGTATAAACGCCTTTTTTGAAGGTACCCATGTCGTATCGATCTGGAAACACCGCCGAAGGAAGTCCATTCCACATCTTTGTGGTACGAGGAAAAAATGTTCTTGAAAACCGCACAGTAGAGGATCGCCACGCATCCAGGTGGTAAGGATGGTATTGCAGGCGATGTCGTGCTGTGCGGTGGTGAAATTCGGCGGCGGGCATCAGATCAAAAAGCTCTTCGGAGCACTCCCCGTTGTAAATGCGATAGAAAACGCACAAAAAAGCCACGTCTCTACGCAATGCCAAAGAGTCCAGCCGTTCACAGAGCACTGGGTCCCCGACAATTCGAACGGCTCTCCGCTGTACGCGGTCAAAAGGTAGAAGCTGATATTGGGGTGAACCGGACCAGAGATGAGAGCAGTATTCCATATGTGGTCGGACCTGCGCCTTATAGAGCGCAAGTCTTTGGCCAGGATTGAAATACTGCCTCGCTCTATTGATTACACCCAATTTCATCGAGGCAAGTTTGGCCTTGCTCTCCAGATGACCATGAAACTGACAGTCGCTCGAAATGTCGAGGCCCAGTATACTGATACTTGGCGAGGCGTTGAGGGGTGTGCTTTCGAAGAGCGGCGATACGACAATTGGGGTTTTTTTAGTGGTAAACGCGCAAACCTGTGTCTTTTGGGGATTAAACTGAACGAGGTTCAGTTCACCCCACTCTGAGACCATCCCCAAGGATGTCTCTACAGAAGACACAAGTTTCTTTCGGCACTCGTCGACGTTTTCCCGAGAGAGACCTGCACGGCCGGAATATACCGCATCCCCAGTGCTGTCATCCGCATAACAATGTAAGTTGGAAATATCCAACATATCATTGATATGCAAGAGGAACAGGGTTGGGGATAGCACGCAGCCTTGGGGTACACCTGCGTTCACGGGCTTGGGGTCCGAGCAAAAACCGTCGAGAACGACCTGTATGCTCCGCCCAGTGAGAAAGCTGGTAATCCACTTGCACAAACTCTCGGGAAGCCCATAGGAAGGAAGCTTCGAAAGAAGCCCCTTGTGCCATACACGATCGAAGGCTTTCGCTATATCCAGACTAACTGCCAGACCCTCTCCCTTGCTCTCAACAACCGCAGCCCAACGATGCGTAAGATATAAAAGAAGATCACCAGCCGATCGGCCATGGCGGAAGCCATATTGCCGGTCATTGATCAACTGGTGATCCTCGAGGTACGTCAGGAGCTGTCGGTTGATGATGTTCTCCATGACTTTGGAGAGTAGAGAGGTGATGGCGATAGGTCTGTAGTTAGCTGGGTCTGAGCTATCCCCTTTTTTAGGGATTGGATGGACAAAGGCGTTCTTCCATGAGACCGGGACTACGCCTTTTATATAGGAGTACCGAAATAGACGCGTTAGCACTGGAGTCAACTCAGGAGCGCATGTTCGTAGCACCAATGGGGAAATCCCATCCGGCCCACTCGACTTATGAACATCCAAGGAAAACAGAGACTGTCGTATATTTTTTTGCCTGAAAATTATTTCCGGCATAGAGCTCTGACACCACTGGATGGTAGGCGGTGTCTTCCCTTGGTCGTTCAAAGTCGAGTTTGAGGCAAAAAGAGTGCCCAAGAGATCGGCTTTCTCTTTTGCCGTGTGGGCCAGAGAGTCATTCCCCGTGTGCAATGGCGGTAGGGACGGCTGGCAAAAATTGCCCAGACTGGCCTTGGATAGCGCCCAAAATTTGCGCGTGCCAGGTGGGTACTTTGCCAGCTGTTCCCCGATTTTGACGACATGCTTGAACTTTGCTCTAGCTATTTGCCGTTTGAAGAATCTGGAGGCAAGATTATATTTCCTCTTCAGATCTCTAGAGTTCGGATCCTTGGTGACTAACGCATTAGCCCAAGCACGATACGCCTGCCGTTTGCCGGCTGCTGCAGCCCTGACAGACGCATCAAACCAAGGCCGCGATCTGCCACCAAGTGGTACCACAGAGCTTGGCACAAAAAGTTCCATGCCCTGTAGTATCACTTCAGCTACAGCCGCAGCGCAGTCACTGGGATCATTGGAAGGGAAACAAATCAGCCCCCATGGGTAGGACGCAAAAAAGGACCGCAGTCCATCCCAATCCGCTGACTTGTAGTACCAGACGCGTCGGGTCGCTGGTCTTGTGCGAGCCGGACGTTGGATTGGCACCACACTCCGTACCAGGCAATGATCAGAGGACCCTAGAGGGGCCTCGACAATGACCTGGTACTTTCCGGGATGTGTAGTCAGCAGAAGATCCAACAAAGAGGGCATGTGGCTGTCCACGTCTGGTAGACGAGTGTGCGTCTGAACCAATTGGGACAGACCATTTGCCAGAGCAAAGTTAAAAACAGATCTCCCCGCGTAGTCAGTGGCACGTGACCCTAGCCAGTCGGTATTGTGCGCGTTGAAGTCCCCAAAGACTATGACTTCAGCGGAGGGAACCTGTGAAAGCAGGTCGTCAATCTTCGCCTGGACATGGCCCAAGAGTTGTTCCGTTTCTGCATTACCACTATGGGACCTGTAGAGGCACGCGTAGACTCTGACACGATCGTCCATGTCGACGCGCAGCCAAAGTAAAGACAGGTCCCGACCTTCAAAAAACTGAAGGCGACGGTAGCAGATATCCTCCCTTACGAACACAGATACTCCGGCGTGTGGTATAAAATGATGTTCAAGTTTATACCCGGGGTATGATAGGTACGCTGTGTCGCTAGGTTGAGATATCTGCGTCTCCGTCAAAAACAACAAGGCCGGCTGCGCCGTCTCAAGATGATAGTGGACGGCGTTTAAGTTGGAGTGAAGTCCCCGGATCTCTCACTCACCGACGGAACATAACCAAAGGAATTTGGTTACTACACGTCTGTCTTCTGTGAGAGGGTGGTCCTTCCCCGGTCGAGCCAGCCCAATACGAACTGCAGTGAGTGGACTGCAGCTAGGCTCTACCACCTTTAAACCTTTTACCACCTTTAGCTGCTAAGTCCTATAAAAAGGCATTACGTAGGGTTCGTCTCGGTCGTATCACTAAGGTTGGCGAAAAGCTTTCAGTCCTGCCATTAGGCAGTCGAGCTTTCTGGCTCCTTGCCAAAGCGATTGAGTCGAATTTCTGTTGAACCTCACTGCCACCTCTGCTGAAGCCAGATGGATCTCTGACTCATGAAGCGAAAGAGAAAGCAAATTTATTTTCTTCTCTTTTCGCTAATAGTTCTCATCTAGACACTGGCAATGCTTCCCTAGCACATCTTTCTCACTGCGGAATTTCCATGCCTGAAATCCGCATCACTAACAAAGAGGTATGGAAAGCATTGTGTCGTCTAGATGTGAATAAAGCCAGTGGTCCGGATGGTATACCAGCCATTCTGCTCAAAACATGTGCAGCTGAGTTGTCTCCTGTATTAACACGTCTATATCGCCTCTCTTTCAGGACTGGAATAGTGCCCAAATCCTGGCAGCTTGCTAACGTGCAGCCAGTGCCCAAAAAAGGTAGCCGTGCCGATCCTGCCAATTACAGACCGATTTCAATCACCTCTCTGCAACTCTGATACTCTGCAAGGTTATGGAGCGTGTATTGAACTCGCGCCTTTTAGCATACCTAGAAGGTAACGATCTCCTCAGTGACCGACAGTACGGGTTTCGCCGAAATAGGTCCACTGGGGACCTTCTAGTTTATGCTACACACATTTTAGGCGAGGCCTTAGAGAGGAATGGAGAAGCGGTCGCCGTGTCTCTAGACGTCTCGAAGGCATTTGACAGGGTCTGGCATGCGGGCCTTTTAAGCAAGCTTTCAGCGTACGGTATATCTCCTGGTCTGATCGGCTAGGTAACGGACTTCCTGAATCTAAGAACTATCCGAGTGGTTGTTGATGGGTGCTCATCGGAGCCCTTAACAATAAATGCCGGAGTTCCTCAGGGGTCCGTTCTTTCTGCAACTCTCTTCCTACTGCATATTAACGATCTGCTCAAACCCGGTATCATGGGTATGCAGACGACAGCACAGTGGTGGAAAGATACCTGCCGAGTACTCGGGCCTTTCATTGAGTCGGGCCGGTCGTCGTCGTCGGGCGGTTCATTGAGTCTAGAGCAAGAGCAGCCGCCAGCAAGCTTGGCATTCTTGCAAAGGTCCGGCAGTACTTCACACCGGGACAACTTCTAACATTATATAAAGCACAGATCCGATCGTGTGTAGAGTACTTTGGCCATTTAATCGCTGGTGTCGCAAAAAGTCATCTTGCTGCTCTAAATACAATTGAGAGGTGTGCAAAGAGGCTAATTGGTGACCCTGAACTGGTGGAATACAATCTTCATAGCCTCGAACATAGACGTAGAGTTCTAGCTCTAGCTCTCATATATCATATCCATTTTCCGTACAGAATAAAAAGTTTTTTAATATTAGACAACAAGGTTAATTATTTCCAACTACGTGATGGTGTAGCGTTTTTCCTAATGTTACTAATCATAACTTACAGTTCGATAGTACCTACAGTACGTACAGTACGTTTCAATTGGCATGAATATTGGGAGCCCTATTATACACAATTTGTCAATTTTCCACTTCAATCCGAAGTGCGGAAAAAAATTAATCAAGGTCAAATGTTGCAAAAATCGTTTTTTTAAGTTTTCCAGCTAAACGATAAGTTTTATAATAAAAATAGGTGAGACAAAAATTATTTATCATGCAATCATCTATAAAAATTGTTCCTACACTTTTTTCCTAAGAATCACCATTTTGGAGATACAGCGATGCAAAATGTTGAAAAAGTTGTATTCTTCATAATATGCAAGTCAATTACCGTTATACGAGTATACGTTACAGAACGATAATATAAAGTACCTCCTCTACTCCACAAGCTGTATCACCAACGGAACTCGCTTTCTTCTTTCAATTTACGGAGCTCCAAAAAAAATGACGTGCTTAGATAAGTTTCGATATTTATCTTTTGCAAGAAGACGTAAAAAAAGAAACAAGTACTATTATCTCGTCTTCCTTCAACCTCCCTTAGCCCTATTTTTGATGCTAACTTGACCAGACTATTACTGAATGGTAGTCTCAGTAAGTTGGAAAACAACAATACTTAATTGTTTGGATAGTAAGCCGGATAAATAATACAAGAAAAGTATTCGGAATCACTTTGAATTCAATATTAGATGGATGTAATTTAGTAAGTAAAGTCATTGAAATATATGAATACCTGTAGAATTGATTTAAACATAAGTTTGGATGGAGTCAGGAAAATGCATGCAGGGTACAGAAGGTATACGGTAATATTCAATGTGCTAGAAAAGTTTAAGAGTGAACGGACGCGCTAATTTAGCAGGAAATATCTGAAATCGAATATCAACATACAATATTTAAATGGGATATCGAGTTGATTCATGATATCCTGCGGTTCAATTGAACATATATATGCATTGAAAACATTTAAGATATTGTTAAATTCAGTAGACGCCGTAGGGTGGTAGTTTGGAAGGACGCAAGATGTCTCAGGAGATTTATATATATATATATATATATATATATATAAACATGTCCCGTTGTCAAGAAATTTGACAGTTCTCAAAATTTCAAGTGTATAAATTATGCAAAAACCCGGATAGAAACTAAAAATAAATAAAATACGCCGACAAGTTTTACATATTTTTGTGATTGTGTTTATCTAAATTACTTTATATTGTTCAGGCATTTGTACGCTGATGTTTAGTGTGTGACAAATGTGTCAAATACTCTAAATATGCTTTGATATTTTTTCCGCTTTCTTATCGGCATAATAATTAACGACAAAAGTATAAATTCAATCTAACTTTAAGGTGTTACAGCCTACATGAATGTCACTACCATAATATGTGTACATTTTACACCTAATTTACTTAGTATAAAATTGTAATTTACTAATAGTCTCAAGTGTTAATAATTCCAATATGAGGATAAGAAGATTATCATATTTTTTTTGGGCAACATGCATTATCGCGTTTATATTTATACTATACGTGGTAACAGACCTTAGCTTTAAATTGCCTAGCATTAAACCTGCGATGGTGGAACTCGATGATGTAAGTTATTTTATATAATCTTAATGTATCTTAGAATTATAGTTTACTATATTAAACACATAAGATAAGTAGAGAGCTCTTTCTTAGTTTTACTGCACCTTTTATTTTTTAAATACAAGTTTGAGAACACTGTTCTAAATCATCTAAATATATAGAAAAAATCATTGCTGAGTATTATAGGCCTATAATAATTTTAGAATAAGTGGACAGCATTTGAATCAAAACTCCAAAAAATAGAGAAAGAGCTCAACCAGCATCATGCTGTAGTTGGAGAAATTAAACATGCTATGGATCAGATTGTAGAGCAGTCAAACGAGTTACAACCACCTCAAAAGAAGATCCTCAAAAAGCAGTATAAAGACAATAAGATCAGGGAGTTCAAAGTGGTAGGTGATGAACCACCAAGAATGCATAAGAAAATAAATATGTCCTGTCCCGCAATACAGACTTCAGCCAAGACTGATGTTCAGGTATGACTGCGACTACATATATAATATCATCTAAAGAAGAAATATATTAAATTCTAATTCTATATTTCAATATAATGTTGTAATTTATAATAGTAGTAAATATCTGCAATAATTTTTGATTTAAGATGCTTTCAATGTATGACCGAATAATGTTTGATGACATAAATGGTGGAGTGTGGAAGCAGGGCTGGAACATAGAGTACAAGGAAAGCCAATGGAGTAGCAAGAACAAACTTAAAGTATTTATTGTGCCTCATTCTCATAATGATCCAGGTTAGTTAGGTTTAATAATTATTATCTATAAAAGACAGATTATAATATAATGATTGTATTCTGGTGAAATGATTAAATGTGATAAATGTTATGTCGAAAATTAAAGTAATTATCAATGAGTGAGTGTACACATATATAATAGAGTTCCACAAGATATCTTAGACCATCCTTTTATTACTTTTAAATCTAAAATAAAAGTATATTGTTTAAATAAAGTATTTTATACATCAGCATACAAGAGTTATATATAAGTGTACAAGAATTTTTTAGTTGATATTTCGGTGGTAGACCATAATATCAGGTCGCCGGCAAGGTTACCACCCATCGGGCAAAGTGGTGCCGCAAAGCGACTGTCGTGGTCCGGTACATTGCTCGATGAAGCTGTATATGGGAAATGGGTCTGAACAGCTGCGTTGCGTTGGTGAACCGGTTTATCGTCGAGTTGGTGTTTGTTGTGTCGGGTGCCTAGTAGAGAAGGGTAGCGGGGTTCGAAGCAACGGCTTTCCGTTCCGTTCCGATTGTTGGGGGCCCAAGTAGTGAATTAGCCCCCCATGAAAGGCTGTCCCGCCAGCTGTGAAAAGTCCCAGGGTGGCTCCATCATGCTGGTTGGCGACCAGATGAGGAGGCCCGATGGCGATCCCTGCGGGGGTTCGGGCGTCCCCGCAGTCTCCAGACTAGCCTCCCAGTGGCATAACAACACCAATTTCGACGTCGGGTTCGATACGTAGCGCCTCGTTCAACTGCCATTTCCATTGAAAAGTAAGAAAAAGAAAAGTAAGTTTACTCAGCGGTTGCACCCTTCCTCACTCCTAGTGCACCTCGCTAATATTCGAAGATTGCACTTAAATCTCGAAGCCGTCCATCACCATCTAGAGATAGAATTGCCGCACTTACTCTTTCTGACGGAAACGCAGATACAATGTCCCTTAAGTGCAGCGTACCTTGCTTACCCTGGGTACATTAGAGTACAATTTCCGCTCACGTGCCGGGGTTTGTGTGTACGCGCGGAACGGCCTCCTTATCCTCCGCCTCCTTCATCTTGAAGACCCCACTTTTTCTTCCCTATGGGTTTTAGTAGACACAGGAAACGAAAAATGCTGATATGGCTCTCCATCGGTACCGTTGAGCGCTTGTCTTTCTGGGGGACTTTAATGCCTGTCGTCGGGACTGGCTGTTCCCGTACCAGAGGACAGACCACGCAGGAAGAGAGGCGCGGAATTTTACGTTGTCCTTGGACCTCTTTCAGCTGGTGAGGCAAGCGACAAGGGTGCCTGATGTGGAGTTACATACAGCGAACTGCCTGGACCTTTTACTGACAACTGATCCAGACAGGTATCGTGTAGAGGTTTCCTCCCCCTTGGGAACCTCCGACCACTGTCTGGTGAGATCTGTATTAACTTATTGCCAGGCGGACTTAGACTTCCATTGTGTTAGGCGAATTTGGAAATACAAGTCAGCAGATTGGGACGAGATGCATTACTTCTTTGCATCTAATCCTTGGCGGCAAGTTTGCTTCTCTTCTGAGAATCTGTCAAGTTGCGCGGATGCTATAACTGATATGGTACATCAGGCAATGGAGTATTTAATTCCTTTTGCTTATGTACTTATCGGTGGCAAAGCTCGCTCATGGTTCAATGCCGAATGTGGACATGCTGAAAAGCAAAAACATTTGGCATATGTTACTTGGGTTGACGCTCGAAACCGCAAAGCTCCGGATGTGAGTTCCAAGAAGCGAACCTTTAACCAAGCTGCTAAGTCCTATAAAAAGCATTACGTAGGGTTCGTTTCGGTCGTATCGCTAAGGTTGGCGAAAAGTTTTCAGTCCTACCATCAAGCAGTCGTTATCTGCTGGTCTGATCGTCTGGGTTACGGACTTCCTGAACCAGAGATCCCTCCGAGTAATTGTTGACGGATGTTCCTCGGAACCCTTGACATTAAATTCTGGAGTGCTTTAGGAGTTCCGTTCTTTCTGCAACTCTCTTCCTGCTGCACATTAAAGATCTGCTAAAGCCCGTTATCTGCTAAAATTTGGGTTGTGGAGATCTGGTTGTTGACTCATTTGCGGGTTTGATATTCTTTAATATATTTTAATGTATACATCAAACATTGATACATTAATTTAAAAAGAGCAACTGTTGAGTTTCTGGCCAGCTCTTCTCAGCAGAGCAGCATTCCGAGCTGGTGGTAGCTTAGTCTTGGACTGACTATACTGACATTTTTACTATGTAATAATTGACAAGTCAAAAGTGCATGTTAACGCCTACTTGAATAAAGATATTTTGAATTATTTTCTTTGAATGATGTTATCTAATGAGCCAGCTGATTGTAAAGTGTGATAGAAATGACACTTGAAATAGTTAATAATTAAAATCTAATCTAGATATGAAATTCTACTAATTACTTCCCTATTTCTATCGCATTTCATTTATTCAAGAAATTCGGTAACCACAAATTCATTAACTCTTCTACGCCCATTACCGTAGCGGTAACATGATTTTATTTAACATCTGAATATATATTTATATATGTATTCAAATCTTTTGTTTTGGTTTATTTCGTTGACTTGATGTTTCGAAATCTTTATAAACAAGGGAAGTGTCTTAAATAACATGAATCAATATTTCCGTTAAAACATTAATATTTTTTGCAGGATGGATCAAAACATTCGAAAACTATTACAAAACTCAAACAAAAGCTATATTTACAAACATGGTTGAAAAACTGAATGAAGGTGTTGGAAGGAAGTTTATTTGGGCGGAGACTAGTTACCTCGCATTCTGGTGGACTTCCGACGCTACTGAACAGGAAAAGCTGGCATTCAAGAAGTATGGAAAACCTTTAGCCAAAATTATTCTTTATACAGTTTTTATTATACATACGTCTAATAAGTAGATGCTTATTGAAGACTAGCCATTGCCAGCGACGTCGTCTGCCTTACCCTCACATACATCGTGTCCATACGATTTCAGTTTCTTTGCTTTTATAGCCTAAATATGTTTTTATATTTTCCCACAAATAATACGAGGTATCTGCAGTCAAAAATCCGCAAAAATCATTCTTTACGTTGACCAACATAAAAAACTTTTCAATTTCATCAAAATACGTTCATAATTATTTTGTATGTATTGCATTATAGCCCAAAAAAAGTTTTGTATTTTCCCATGAAAAAAAAAAAACGATAACTCGACTCAAGGTGGCATTATTTTGAATGAAATGGTACAGTTATCTGAAATGTGTCATCATCGTGTCATTAAGGACAGTTCAACTCTTATCTTGCAGTAGTTTTCACTCTCCGGTACAGGTAACCAATCAAATAGATAACCAGACTTCAACAGCTCTGTAAATAGCTTCTATAACTTTATTCTGGATTTGTTTTTATCTTTACCAACTGTACGTTTTACTTAGTATAGATTTTTTAAACTAACATTAGTTTGCGTTTTTGCCTTCAAGGTATATAACCTCTATAGTATCCACTATAGTTAAACCACAGTACAATATATCGGATCAAGAGATTGTCATGTTTTGGTTTCCGATCAAATTCAAAATCTCTTTATTCTAGTAGTTCGTTCTCATTTACACGCACTTTTGAAATCTCAATTAATACATTATATAAATGTCCACTACCACCAGCTCGAAATGCTGCTCTGCAGAGAAGACCCGCCATCACCAGTCCCAGTGCGACACTAAGCAAGCGCTCCTTCACAGTTCATTCCCTATATTCCGCAAATTTTTAGACCTCCCTCGCATGTATTATAAATACGAGTTCATTTTGGTTCATAAATATAGAACGTGTTACTGACTTAGTTATAGCCATTTATCCCAAGACATTTATGAACTGTCTGGACTTATTCAATATATTATGTGGTTATGACATTCACTAGTCTTCCTTTACAGATTTACACGATGACTGAAAGAGCTACGATTATTATATACTTAGATATATAAATATTTTACAGGTTATTAAAATCGGGACAAATTGAAATAGTAACCGGCGGGTGGGTCATGAACGACGAAGCCAATTCCCATTGGGTATCCATAGCACAGCAGCTGACAACCGGCCACCAGTGGCTTATTGATAATTTGGGTTATATCCCCAAAAACGGATGGTCCATTGACCCCTTTGGTTATTCGAGTACGCAGCCGTATCTGTTAAAACTAACGGGTCTCGAGAATAGCGTGATACAACGAGTACACTATAGAGTAAAGAAGGAACTATCATTTAATAGACAATTGGAATTTAAGTGGCGGCAGTTATGGGGTAAGTTAATATTGTAATTGATATAATTTTCGTATGGAATAATGGAACATACCAAATGAGTCGCTATAAATATTTCCACTCTTTGTATGTAACAAAGCAAAGTGGAAATATTTATAACTGATCAAAATGTATTTAAATGATAAAGATCGCGGCTTCGAGTCCCAATCCGTATCGATTTGTTATTCAGTGTATTTTTATTTAAAATTGAAATAAGATTCAAGCACTGTTGTATTAATTGTTATTTATTGTAGACGGTGTTGGTAATACTGATATGTTCACTCATTTGATGCCCTTTTATTCGTACGACATTCCTCATACTTGCGGACCGGATCCTAAGGTACGTTTACAATTTGCTATTGTTTTAAATTTTATGAATAGTAGGAGTGGAAAACGACATGGATCGACTTAGAATAATGAAAGGAGTCGAGGCAGAGCTGATGGATGACTGGAGAGAGTGGCAGAGGAAAACATTTTGTGTGAAATATACTTAACTGTACATATGATTTTCTTTTAGGTGTGTTGTCAATTCGACTTCAAAAGGTTGTCTGGCAACGGCGTCACCTGTCCCTGGGGAGTACCACCGAAAAGAATAATACCAAAGAATGTGAACGAAAGGTAATTAAATTTTGATGGCCAACCAATATATTTCTTCCACGCTCTAAAAGGTAACTCACAAATTTTCAGGTCAAACGTCATTCTTGATCAATGGCGCAAAAAAGCCCAATTGTACCGCAGCAATGTGGTGATGATCCCGCTCGGAGACGACTTCAGGTACGACCGCGCCAACGAGTGGGACAACCAGTACTCCAACTACGAGAAGCTGATCAGCCACATCAATGAGAACGACTCTTGGAATACGGAGGTCAGGAGGGACATTCAGCTATTTAGAACGGACGTAACGCGCGCTTGTTAGGAGCACACTGTTCACATTGGTTATATTTTTCATCAGGGATTCCAATATTAAGTCAGGTCAAAAGTAAAAACGAATACCAGAGTTAAATGAGTTAATAGTTTTAAAATACAATCGACGCGCGCTATTGGACCTGGAAAATAGCAAGTAAGTCACTACCAATAGACAGGAGCACTCCAAACATCCTCTTATGATTTGAATGCAGGTCCAATTCGGTACGTTGGAAGATTACTTCAAGGCGGTTCATGAAGAGGTCAAGCTATCCGACTTCCCGGTTCTGTCCGGGGACTTCTTCACGTACGCGGACCGCAACCAGCACTACTGGAGCGGCTACTACACCTCCAGACCCTTCTACAAGAGCATGGATAGAGTGCTGCTGGCTTATGTTCGGTGAGTGATCTCTGTACAGTATGACGTGTCCTAAATATGTGCTTTTTTCGCTTAGTCAGAATTAAACAGGAATGGTTACCTTCTTTTATATAATTATAAGTTACTTTGATAACCGAAGACACTATTTGAAGAAGTCACCAAATACTTCTTCCAAAACCAGAAAAATGCCCAAAGATCTTCCTCGTTAATCCTGATTACAGTATACTGTGACACCATTACGTTTTTGCCAATAGTCCATTTATCTAACTACATTCTTGGCCATCTTACATCTGACACCTTTGGCTCATTTGAAAGCCATTCTGAAGCTCTCCTTTAATAATTTAATCAAACCACTACATTCATTTAAAAGTGACTCTTTAAAGTGTGAGACTCTTAAAAACTTCTTACCATAAAAAGCTTTCCAGGTCTAACTTATTAACCATCACCAACACAATTCGATATAATATAATAGAATATGAGACGACAATAAACTAATTCCACTTCCCCTCTATAGTTAAAAAGACATGTTCGGAGACATAATCTAAACCAGAACCCACTACGTCTCCACTCACACTATTGCAATAACAGAGCGGCAGAGACGATAACGACCCAGGCGTCGAGGAGCGTGAGTCCGCTGGTGGCGCTGCAGCTGCAGGAGCGCACGGACACCGCGCGCCGCGCGCTGGCGCTGTTCCAGCATCACGACGGCGTCACCGGCACCGAGCGAGACGAGGTGCGGGAGGACTACGCCAAAAAGTGAGTCGCCGCAGGGGAGTGGTGGGGGGGGGGGGGGGGCTGGGTCATAGAGCCTAGTCTAAAGTATAGACCATTTCCATTACCAGCATTATTCATTCGTCCTCTATAGTAGCTGCTACCGAAGGCGGGAGGTGAAGAGCCATTTCAATTCACTGTTATTATTTACTTGTGCCGATATTAAAAAGAAGACTAAACGTCAGATGAAAAAACACTTTCGTTTTAAAAGTATTATATTATAATCTTATAAAATGTATTTCTATATTCAAACACACACGACACACGACACGAAGTCGCTCACAACACTTCGTATGTAATAATTATGATATAATTGGATTGTCCACAGAATGTTCCAAGCCATCAAGCACAGTCAATCCGTGATCCAACAAGCTGCCTACCACTTGCTGAAGCAGCCGGTGATCCGGGACCAGACACAGGAAGACGTGTACTTCGAGGTGGACGACATTTGGAGGAGACACGACGAGATCCCTACGCGAATAACCATCGCCTTGGACGCCCTGTCGCCGTCGAGACGCATAGTGCTATACAATGCGCTGCCGTTCAGGAGATACGAAATTTTCACTGTAATCGTATCTTCACCGCACGTCGAGGTACAGAGCGCACTTCAATATATGGTCACAATTATTTACCAGTCAGTTCTTATGAGCACACCCGGTGCAGGTGTTCGACGCGGAGGGCAGCCCCATGTCGTCGCAGGTGTCCCCGGTGGTGGCGGGCGAGAAGCGGCTCGGCTTCGCGTCCAACAAGTTCCAGCTGTCGTTCCCGGTGTCCGTGCGGCCGCTGGGCCTGGCCGTCTACAGCGTGCGCCTCAGAGACAGCGCCACGCTCAACAAGTGAGGAATATAGTGCTATGGGTGACGTCATATGACAACTATCTAACGTCACGTCTACATTGGCCTTTCCTAATATTAGATCTCAATAAACCTCGTTTGTCAAAGTTAGATGTAAACGTCATAAAGATATTGAAGTCGTGGTTTGGGCTGGCGCCTTCAGCGGACTCTTCAACTTTATTCAGAGACCGAAAAAAATTTAGGATGAAATTAAAGAAACCACCGGAGCTCTATAAATAAAAGTTACCAAAAGACATATCATCCAAAAATCTCATGATGATATTGTAACATCTCTTTTAAAAGATAACAATGCATCAGAGCTGGAGTCACGACTCCAATTCCATAAACAGTTCATGATAGGTGTTCAAACAAATAAAATAGGAGTTATAAGTATCGAGTGCATTCGATGAATCTAGAAATTCAAAATGAGTGAGTGACCATAGGCGACTTTTGTATTCCATTAGCATTGAGGTGGCGCACCTTACTTCATGAGTGGTCTCCAGCCTTATTAAAATTCTATTTAAAGGCTTCCTAAAATGACTCTCCCATATCAAAGTAATCTAGTAAGATGGGGTAAAGCCTCCAATAAGTATTGCAATATCTGTGGAGAGGCAGTAGGAAAGATTACACACTTGTTGGTGTAGGGTGCTATTGGAAAAAGGTCAATACTCGCGACGCCGCGTAAGTAATAGAAATCATACGTGAAGTGGTTAGTCTTTAAGTAGCTAGAGCGCAAAAGGGTATCACAACCACCAAAGGATTTATAGAGTTCATTAAAGAAGGCTCGTCTAAAAAAACAAAACAAAAGCCTCACTCTATCTTAGAGGATACGTATGAGAGACAGTATAGAATTCTTGAGGATATTGTTGTCTCATCATCCAGATCGGACATATTCCTGTACTCTAGACAGTTAAAGCGCGTGATACTTGTGGAGCTTACTGTTCCGTGGGAAACTAACATCCCCAAAGATCACGAACGAACTGACCAGGAATAGGTATATAGTTAATTTGTACGCGGTAGAAGTGGGAGCGAAAGGTATAACAGCGAAATCTCTCTATAACCTACTTAAAGATCTGCCTGTGAAAGAAGCCTGTCCAGAACTATCATCAGTTCATTTCTAGAACGTACTTCAAAGGCGGCATTGGTAGTTTCATTCCAAATTTGGTTAGGTAGGGAGAGGAGCGCAACCAGCTGAGGTGAGCGTGAATGCGCATTTTAAAGGGGCCCCTTAAACCTACACTTGGGTCGCAAGTCCCAGGAGCTGTTTGCACTCCTCTCAGCCCGGCACCCGCACGGTGAATACATGGAATGCTAAGCTTCGTCTCTATCTTGTTCCAAAAATACATGGCATTTTATAACGAGATAATAATAATTAGAACCACTGATAACTCTCACTACAAATTTTCACATCATTAGTAAAACTTAATTTGTATATTATGTATGTTTGTTCAGGTACACATCCTACGCCCACGTGCGTATCTACAACGCGGACTATTGGTCGGTGGAGCTGCCCCGCGTTTTCGCGGTAGAGCAACCATCCGGCCGCCTGGCTGATGACGTCACGCTTCGCGCGAATACAACGCGCCTCGTGGTGAACCGCAACGGACTGCTCAAGGCCATCGTGTCCCGTGACGGTCGGACAACGCCAGTACACATGGACTACGTACAGTGAGTACAGACCACGCTATCACACATGCACATGAACATTGACTGTAGGTCACATAAATACACATGGACTGCGTACAGTGAGTACAGACCACGCTATCACACATGCACATGAACATTGACTGTAGGTCACATAAATACACATGGACTGCGTACAGTGAGTACAGACCACGCTATCACACATGCACATGAACATTGACTGTAGGTCACATAAATACACATGGACTGCGTACAGTGAGTACAAACTGCGACAGTATATAAGGACTTCACACACACACCACACACACAACACACCACATAGTCTGTATGTAAGTTTTAAACATAACATTCATTAATATATAAAAAATGAAGATTTTATATAGAAACTTTCGTGAACCATGTCTGTTATATTTATATTTACCCGGCTGTATTCACGTCGAATTATATCGGAATGTGACCGCTGCGGCGTTCACGAGTCCGCCACGTTTAGAGCTCATGAGGAAGAACCCCGAATGGGTTCCAAACTAGTCGGACACATTCCGATTTAAATCTACGTGAATACAGCCGATAAATATAAATATAAACTGAAGTGTTTTTTTTACATGAACGATTATCTTAGGAACTATCAGTTCTATTTAAAAATCTTCTTTGCATTTTAGCATATTCATTATTATATATATTGTATTATTTACGGCCCTCACAAAATGTTAGAAAATTGGTTTACAAAAATATAGCAAAAGTGTTATACATTTCTAGCTTTGATAAATATTTCTAAAATTTCGTATTCGTACCGATTTAGCCCGTCCACAGGCCACTGGAACGTCAGATTTCAGCTAGTTTAATTATAAAAGTAAATATGTGCCTAAATGAAGTGTAATATGACAGGTACGACACTCAAAAAGGCGAAGACAACAACAGCGGCGCGTATCTGTTCATGCCGGCGGGACCCGCCGCGGAGTTCAACATGGAGCCCTACCCCGAGATCGTGGTGATAGAGGGACACTACAAGGCCACCGTCTACACCGGCCTCGTCGGACCCAAGGAGGCCGAAATTGTTTTGGCTGTAAGTGTATGGTCTAATCTCATTCTAATGTTGTCATATTTTTAAGTAATCATTTTGAAAGGCTTTAAATGGCATTGAAACAACTTTCGTTCGTCAAAAGCCCGCCCACACACAATCTATTTTCTTATTACTTTGAAGAAAATGGCCGTTAACGATAACTCGTGACTATAATTACTAATTATAGTATATTGTAATTATTTAATTTATCAGTTGTAAAAACATTTTCGTTGATTGCTTGTTGTGGCATAAAATGTAATATTTATCCTTTAAATCTTCGGTAATTGGATATTTGAATTGATATTTTTGAAGTGAATCTTCTAGATAACCGGGGGTGGTAATGCTGTGTTGTGAACGAGGTGTGCCCGGCGGGTGGAGTATGGGTGGAGGGAGGGTGGAGTATGAGTGGAGGGAGGGTGGAGTATGGGTGGAGAGAGGGTGGAGCGAGTGTGAAGTATGGGTGGAGTATGGGTGGACCGATTGTGGAGTATGAGTGGAGGGAGGGTGGACGACACATGGCGCGGTGTTGCAATCTTCTTAGCCATTTGTCCATTGTGATCCGTTGTTCCACTTGTCCGTTGAAGTTTCACTTTTAGTATGCGTGTCAACTGCCAGTATACATTCTTTTGTATATTTGAATAGAAAGATCATCCATATGTTTTATAACAACATTTTTTAAAATTATTATATATATATTATTTGGCAGTATATTTGTGTCGTAGTTGTCAGTGTACACGAACCCGTCGCTGGCGCACAGCGAGGTGGAGCTGGTGAGCACGTTCCTGCTGGACTCCGCCGTGGACGACATCGAGCTGGCCGTGCGCCTCAACACCAACATCCGCAACGGAGACACCTTCTACACGGACCTCAACGGGATGCAGGTTCCATTATTATTATTATTATTTCTTGTTAATTTTGCATTAGGGACTGTTCTTGGTGAGTGGTAACTTGTGGACATCAGTGCAGTGGGCAGGGAGGGAGGGAATAGAAGCTGTATTATATATTTTTAATTATTGAATATATAATACAGCTTCTATTTTATATAATATTTTATATAATACAGCATATATTGAAAAGGTGCCAAAATAGTATATTCAATGAATTATTGAAAATATATGTTTGTGTATCTGTAGATGATAAAACGTCGATACTTCGATAAGCTTCCTCTACAAGCGAACTTCTACCCTCTCCCCGCGGCGGCCTTCTTAGAAGATGAGAACACGAGGCTCACCGTACTCACCTCGGCGCCCTTAGGGACCGCCGCCTTGCAGCCGGGACAGGTCGAGGTAAAAGTTTTATTATTTTTATTTTTTTTAGTTCAGTTGTGCAGAATTCAGAGTACATTAATGAAATAAATGTGTAGATAATGCAAGACCGTCGTCTAAGCCGCGACGACAACCGCGGAGTGAACCAGGGCGTGCTGGACAACGTGCGCACCAGGCACGTGCTGCGGCTCCTACTGGAGCACGCGCCCCCGGGCTGTGCGGTGCGTCACTATACCGAGGATCCAACTCCAAATACACAACACTGATCCAACATCCTGGATACATTAGTGCTTAAACTAAATAAATATATTTTCAGTCCAACTCCCTCGAGCGAACGAGCGCCCATCTCACGCTGGGCGCGCACGTGTCCCAGCAGATGCTCCTGCAGCCGCTGGTGGCGCTCCACTACGCGCCGGCCGAGGGTGACCCGCCCCCCGCCCCGCCCGCCGCCCCCCCGACGCCCCCCGCTGCCAGCCCCGCTACCGCCGATCTCGTGCTGGCCGCCTGCCGCTCACACGTCACCACTAAGGTGGCTGGAATATATTATATGTCAATGGCGACAAAGTTATATTTAAAAAGATTTTACCAGAAGTGCTAGTCAAAATACTTTTGACCTTTGAATATTATTGTGCAACGTGTATATCGGATAGTAGCTGGTACGAATTCAAAGTTGTTATTTATAATTTTAATTTCTAGAACAAAGATGGTACGTTACTCCACGGCATAGGGCTGACTCTCCAGCGAGTGCATTTGGATACTTGTTACGGAAACGACACTGTGAATAAGTGGTATCCCGTAGGAGACGGACAGGCGAGTTCACTTTTGGGATTTAAATATATTGAGATTTATGAATTAACAAAAGTCTAAAAAATAATTGTTTCTTACAGATATCGATCATCGAGCTCATAGACGTGCAGCCGGACAAGGTATTCGACAGTTCGTTGACCTTCGTCCACATGGGGAGACCCGTCCCCGAAGCTATAGTAACGCTATGTCCTATGGAAGTGCGTTCAGTTTTCATCAACCAAACCTTCAAACATACCTGAAGTGACAGATTATTGTGATATGTCTTAAAGTGAAAGTTTTTCTTTAATTTGTTTTTGTAATTTTAGCAATCAGCTCTTAAAATTCAGACCTTAAATACTTTTAATGCAATCTTCAATACTTTTTTGAATCCTAACAAAAATATTTTATAATAAGTTGATATTTTGTAATGGAATTTGTTTCAACAATATTTAAGAACACGATACTTTGAATTACATACGTAGAATACAAACATTTTCATCTCTATAGATCATAGGCTGATTTTATCAATACTAGTACTTACCTTAATAAAGCACCGGTCAGGTATATATACAGCACCTAGTACTTATATATTTATATTATTCAGTTTAACATACATTACAGCCACTTGTTTAAACAATGTATTATATTATGTATTTACTGGTGCCAACATGATTATTTTTTTCTGTAATTTACTCTATTATTTTTTTTGAGATGAACCATTGTATTTTGTCATAACCGAATAGTATGTTGACTATTGTACTTATCTACGCTTCTATGGAGTGAGTACTCAGTGTCCCGCCCTGCTCAGTGGTGCCCTCTGTCCCGTGAGCGCGACACACTCTACTCCCGTCCTCTTGTCTCTATCGTAGTATGTCTCGGAGTGAACGCATAATAAGAGGTAGTAGTAGTGACCGCCCTGACACTCTGACACTCACACCACTCATTTGATATTCATGTTGAGTTTTGATGATATTATTGATTGATTTCAATTATCGCCGAATACGAAATAGGTCAAATAAAAGTTTAAAAATTATGTAATATCGGTGTACATTTTAAAACCTATGGTTAATAACGTGATACAATGAGCCTGAAAGATATTATATTATATTTAACATTCCCGTATGAGATATTTTAAATTATTTTTTATATTTTTTTTTGTCCATGACTAGTTGGTCATTAATTACCTTTTTTTGTAGAATGTTGTATATATATTTGTTAACACGTACTGTTATAGTGTGTAATACGTTATTTCCTCTAACGAGGTGAAAGTGACGGCGTTTTATGATAAGTGAAGGAGTATTGTGTCTGATACTTCGACGATTGAGACTTCGATGAAAAAATAAATATATATTGTATATGTAGATCATTTGTTTCATTGATCTAGACTAGAGATTACTCCGTCACTGGACGTCACTGAACTGGAAGTAAAATAACAACCAAATGTATACTTATTTTATTAAAGCGTATCAAACTAATCAACACATCTACACGTTTAACCAAACAGACACACCACTAAAAGAATAATGACTTCGAATTATATCACAGCTAATTGGTAATGTTCGTAAGTAATACTATAATATGATTAATTAACAAATTCATTGAAAATCATGAGGGTATATATAAGTAGAGAATAATCTCTTTATAATTTAAGACAAATAGTAGAAATAAAATCATACTTTTTGATTTAAAACAAACATATCAATATATATACTTTGCAAATGAACTCAAGGTGTATGTGAGCTGGATGCTGTTACAAAGATCACACGTCATGCAAACCACCGACGTCATTCTGTAAGGTTCTATTTCTATTAGAAGCGAGTGGTAATAATGGATAGAACACCTCATTACAAATATATAAAGACCCAGCTAACGGTAGAGTCGTTATTAGAAGCCAGTAGCGCGGTGAGTCGCTACAGTTTGGAGAGCGCGGTGTGCTGGGTTAGTAACACCTCGTTCCTGGCCCCGTGCTCTACGCTGACGTCGGGTACAACTGAAGCCACCAGTCTTCTACATTCCTCTATTTTGTCAGGTACGATTTCATATATCACGTCTTGACGACTGTAAATAAATTATAAAAAACAAAATTAAAAAAAAAACAAGTTTTGGTCCTCGTAACATATTTCAAATTGAAATAAAACAGTGTACACTCATTAACTTCCATTTGTTTCGCTCGTCCCTGACTGCGGCCCGCCCGGCTCTGCCACGTCACACACACACCGCACCGCACACACACACTCGCACTCCACACGCACACTCACATGGTCCGTCGTGTGAGCGCCCCCCCCTCCGCGAGGCCCCGCAGGCAGCGCGCGGTCGCTTCCAGGCTGAGGCAGTAGGAGTGGAGCCCCTCGCTCTCCACACGCTCCTGGACAAGTTTCAGGGCTTGCTTTTCGTCACATCTCTTAACCTGAAAGAGTTCAGAGATTCAGCGATGTTCTGTTATGTGTTGAAAGGACGCACTATTCGCGACCGCGTGAGATGATCAAACAAGTATAGTGCGAGTCTATTCGTGTTTCACATTCCTGATGGATGAGTGCGAGTCCGATCTCCGTGATAAATGAAACTAGATCTCTCACTTTAGGCATTTTTTGTTAATTTTGAGAAGATGTTACCGCCGTGCTGTTATCAATTTTTTACAATAGTACCCACAGACGGACGGAGGGATTATTCACGTCACATTGATATCTGTACTTCATAAACAATATTTAGAAATAACTTTCCCGTTGGACCTAAGGCTTTTCGTGGAGAGTAACTTTTTAAATAAAGATGTCCAGATAAAACTCGTTCGAAGGAATTTCCTATGAGCTCTGTGTTCTAAAGTCAGCTAGTAATTAATATAAATGCTAATAGTCACCTGCAGCATGACGTCGGCGCAGGCCCCCAGCGCGGCCAGCCCCGGCAGCGCGGCGGCCGCCAGCAGCGCCGGCAGCGAGGCCCCGCCCGAGGAGGCCCCCCGCGCCTCGAGGAGCGCGCCCTCCGCCTGCGACACCGCGCCGCTGCCGATGAGGTACTCCAGGGCGCTCTCGAATATCTGGATTTTTTTTTAAATTACGTCTGTAATTGTACAGTTTAATAGGACCGTGACCTAATATTGTTTCTGATCGTGATTGTCCTTGACATATTATATAATAATATTGAATTGCAATCAATTCAATATTTTTATTCATTAATTATAAATAAATGAACACACGCTATGAACTCTGTAAACTTACAGTTTCTTCTGTTTTTTCTATGTGAAAGTATTCGTGCTTCAGTAATTTCCTAAGTCGGTGATAGTCAGCTGCCAATTCTTCTGCAACAGACAAATCCTACAATAAGAGTATGTAATATAAACGCGTGTAAGTGTCGAGTGAAGCAGCTCACGTCTGCGGGCGGGCCGCCTCCTCGCCAGCAGGAACACCAGGGCGGGCGGCATCAAGTAGTGGAGCGTTGGGTTCACGTACAGCTGGAGCTCTATGACGGGTATAGCATTCACCAACGTGTCCGCCTTCAACACGTGACCTGGATCAAAATATTATTATTATATTCATAGTTTGCTTGTTTTACTTTAAAAAAGGAAACATACGTCCGAATCTCATTTCCAACTATAAAGTTAGCTGCAGTGATTATGACTCAATTAAATCATCAGAACAATTTCGTGCAAACATTGTTGGTGTTCAGGTCAATTGTTGATAGTGACGTCACTGTGAGGGGTGGGGGGGGGGGGACTGACGCATGGAGACATGGAAGCTATTCTTAAAAAATGGCAATTGTTTTAATATTTTATATAAAGTTAAATTGATGATAAAAATATACAAATATGTTGGATGCTCATTTTTAATAAAAAAATAAACATAATTTGTGTAAGTGTTCATTGTATCAAAATCAAAATCAAAAATATCTTTATTCAAGTAGGCATTTACATGCACTTTTGATTCGTCAATTACATTACATTACATTTAAAAGAAAATAAAAAAATGTCAGTATGTCAGTCCGCGAGTAAGCTACCACCAGCTCGGAATGCGGCTCTGCTGAGAAGAGCTGGCCAGTATGTAAATAAATTGTATTTAAACAAAAAAATCATAACAAACTGTCATACTTCTATGAGCCCCGTGATGTCGTTTCCGTATCATTCATTTTATACACATCAGGCCAGAATTAACAGTCCATCTACAATAATATTAAACTCATCTTTGAACAGCTTTCTACAAATTGAATACAAGAGTCGGTCGGTTCGAAAAAATAAGACTAAATAATATGATTGCTAAGGAATATGTATTATATATACATATTTGTATATTTCTTTTGTCACTGCAGTAGAATACGGAATAAAAATATCTTTTTATCACAATGTAAGATAAATTATATTTATATACACATTTTTTTATGAAAATGAAACCTTAAAGGCGAAAAAGTATAATCTAAACAAGTAACTCAAGATAAGATGACACGGAGACACAATCAATAACAACCAATATTTGTTATCAAATTTACCTTTCATCTTCTTCCGTACATCTGTGTTAACATCCACCAGAGCGCTGGAAACAAGCCTCAACTTATTATCCTTGTCAATTCTCATCAAATTCTTCTGGACAACGAATATTCTCTCCACGCTATCTTTTATCTCATGTACTATGACAGTCGCTCCTAACGCTCGCAACACCTGGACGAGCCACTCTAGTTTTTCCAACGCTTGGCCCAATTCCAACGCCTTATTTTCCAACAAGCTCTCCATCAACACTACGGCCACTAAATTGGTTACCGTCACCACTGTGTACTTCTGCTGTAAGGTCACCACATAGTTGGCCACGTCCTGCACCATCTTGACCTGTTCCGTGGTCGGCTCGTGCAGTTCTGATGGTGTCAACATATCCGCGGATAGGGAGTCGTCTTCGCCTAAATATTCCTTTAAAGATATCGGGTCGCCTATATTCACATAAATATTACCGTAGTGGTCGTTCAACTTACGAAGCGATTTAAGTAGTCCCTGGAATACGAAAAATATCAAAAATGTATACATATCTTAGTAGGTTAGTTTGTAAGTTAGTGGGAGGTCCACTCACCCCCGTGGACTCCTTAGGTTTGGGCACCCCGAGGTGCTCGAAGGCGAACAGCCTCTGCTCCATGAGGCGGTCGTAACTGATGTGGACCGGCACCAGCGTGACGTCACGACACTCGCGGGAGAAGTACGACGTAAGCGCCATGGAGAGCATACCTTAGAAATATTTTTGAAATAGCATGTATATTCATTGAACTTTTAAAACGTCGGTCTCTGATTGCACCGCTACAACGTATACGTACATGATGAAGAGCCGATGAGTTACGCGAGAACCAACTAGAGGTAGCAATAAAATATAATTAGTAATATAAAGTTCATACCGTACTTGGGGGGCAGGCTCTTGTTGGATCTGCTGCGGGTGCCCTCGAGGAAGAACTCCACGGGCGCCACGTGCGCCGCCAGCGCCCGCACGTAGCGCCGCAGCGCCGCCGCGTACAGCGCCAAGCCGCCCAGCGACCGCCGCATGAAGAACGCGCCCGTGTCGCGCATGGCCTGGCCCACCACCGCCATGGACGAGAAGTCTGACGAGCGATCGAGCTAATCAATTCATTATTACAAGCTTCTTGAGCTAGGGTTTCGAACATTTTTTCGCCACGCCACATTCCTTCAACCTATCTTTTGTGTTAGCGGAACTTAAATTGAGCCGTTGACTAAAATAAACAAAGAATCTGTAAATATTTAGTTTAATACTATAATTGTGTTTAAATACATTTTTTTTCAAAAGACCTTCTTAAATATATCAGGTGAAATATTTTCTGTAGGTGTTGGAGCCTAACTAGCCTAGTAGTAATTAGTCTGTAGTTCGGGCACGGGCTGGCGGGACAGACGTATCATAAAGGTCTATAGAAAAAAGATCGCAATTTCCAGATTAAAATATATAACCTTATACGTATGCGTTTTGCTGACGGGCGAAGCCGCGACCAGAACATAGTTTATAATATAAGTGATTGTACATTTTATGTTGATAGTGCCTCACGTGTCCTTATTTTCAAGGGCGCGATGAGCTTATGTTTTCTTGTTTACGATTTTAAAATTTATATGTTCATATTTTCAAGATAACTTGTCGCTGCCATTGAATAAATTATATTGACAGTGCAATATTACGACGTATTGTTATTATCATTGTTATATATTCTATTAGTAATATTATTCTTAATATTAAAACCCCAAGTTATTTTAGTTCATTTTACAAGTTTATAGTTTAATTACCTAATTAATTCAAGGAATTCAGAGTCCGTAAAAACATATTTAGAAAAAAAAATCATCAAAAAAAGTTCAAACTTAACTTTTACAAAAAATTAAACGCGAAATGAAATAACGTACCGGAAAAAAAGTAGCTTCTCTGTTATTTTTATACATGCATGAATTATGGCTACGCTCTAACGAGTTTACAGTAGATATCATAAATAAGATATAGTGGCGAATTAAACTATTTAATATTTCAATCCATTTATAGAATCCTATAAATAGACAAAACATACTATGAAATAATATGACATATTTAGGCTTACCCATCCCAGCGGCGACGGCGGGTAGTTCTATGTCGTAGTGGTAGCATAGGTACGTCATCAGACAGAAGTCTGCATAGCTTCTATGTGTAGGCAGGAAGAGCACTGGATTCTTTCCCATTGATGATTTTAACTGCACATCACATTTTAACACAAATAAACGTACGAGTTATACCCAGTGTATTAATATTTACGTACTCATTAGTTATGTCTACAATCATGTATGCGTATATAACAACAATTATAAATGTTTATTTTATAAATAAAAATATATTTTCCTTTTTCCAGCAAATTACAAAAAAAATCCTCCAACCCAAAATTATTTAAAACTAACATACTAATTGTGATGTAAAAAGTTTATCGTACAATTATTTCTTTTAATTTTTAATTGCAAACTTTTGACAAAACGTACGTTCTCAATAGAATGCTCGATTTAATATTTAATTAATAAATTGTTTAATAAACTTTAAAAAACGTAGGTACCTACTTGATTTTATATTTTTAAAAAAATGTGTGTATGTCATACATATAATTCAAATGAATGTTATATTTGAAGTCAAAATATGTATGTCCATGTACCTGACGTTTTCGTTAAGAGTTTAGATATAGAAGAACTTTTATATATATAATTTATGATTATAAAATAGTAGTCTCTACTATTGAGGTCTCTTGTTAGTTTAACATATGGTTCATATAAAGAGATAAGACAAGTTCTACAAAGTACTCTATCGACATTATCAACTAATGACCTAATTGATTTTGTACACAACTATGTTTAAGTCACCGCTTTAACAATATCAAATACAAATGTGAGTAAACGAAGTTTTTTAATTTGTACGAGAGTCGACCTTAATGTAGGTAATTAGGCTAATAACTAAGTCAACTGATTTTAATTTATTGTGGTTTTAAATCGGAAACAGAACCCCTAGATTGAATTTTGACGTTACGAAACGTTGATACTTTTCGAGCAGTCACGAAACGAGTAAGTACTTGGTTGTGATCAACGATGTATTATTCGTAACGTCAAAAATCGTAGTAGAGGTGCAATTTACCAATTTCACACAAACAGTACACAGTTTCTCACAAAAATATAATTTCTTAACTGTCTAATGACAATCCTGCGCAAGGATCATGTTATTCATACATGCTGTAATCTTGATAAGATAGAAAATGTTCCAGAAGCTATATTTTTTCTAGACTTGAGACAAGCTATACAAACGCGATGCCAATTTATTCTCAGACTCTTTAGCCTTTCATTTGCTAAGATCTTACAGAAATTACATATATAGAGTTTACTGAGTATTTAACTACCTGTGGGCTTTAACAATATTTTTTTAAATTAAACTTCTCTGGTTGATTAATAAATAACAAATAACTCTACAAATCTATATAAAGTACAAAAGCATAAGCATTGGTTATGGGTCTATATCACTATCCCACCTAAAACACACTATACTATGAACCCAAAAAATAGCCAGTTAAAGTCTCCACCAATCAGATGGGAGCACTATCTCAATAACAACCTTTACACAATACGATATTAGAACGCTATTGACCTAGCACTTATTAAATTGTATAATGAAATGGCTGCTTTAATGTAGATAATTTCTTAGATAATACAAACAACACAAATGTTGACAAATTGAATGATTAATGTCTTAAGCGAAGAGTAATAAGTTAACTAATGAAGAAACAACCTCACTTTGACCTGAGAGGTTAATGACACTGAAGCAACACATTCATTTCAATAGATCTTAGCATTCTTTTAAATAATTATTGTCATCTATTGTGAAATCATTATAATTTTGACATAAAATAAAATAATACAGTTGCGTTTAATTATAGTTTATTTTTAAATCATCTTTAATTTGCAACAATTTCGTTACAAACTTATTATTAATAACGTATTATATTAATCACGTTTTATAACTATCACGAGTAAAGAGATGATGATGATGATGATGATGATGATGATGATTATGAAATAGACTATAATATTTCCCTATTGTTTCCACTTACTTTTTCCTGTGTAATACTAAAATAAATAATTAGATCTAGTTCAAAAAATACTATAGCCGACACAATAATAAAGACAAAACAAGAATTTAATCAGTGTTTATTAATATAAGAGACATAACGATATTGGAGATTATATTTATATTTACCCGGCTGTATTCACGTAAAAATTAAACCGGAATGTGCCCGAATAGTTTCAAACCCATTCGGGGTCCTTAATCATTAGCTCAGCGCGAACTGTTCGCGCCGCGAGTCCGCCACGCTCAGAGCTCTTGATTAAGAATCCCGAATGGGTTCGAAACTAGTCGGACACATTCTAATTTAATTTCTACGTGAATAAAGCCGGGTAAATATAAATATAATAGTCATGGTTTACGAAAGTTTAAATATAAAAGAAAAAAAATATATTGGAGATATTAAAGTAAAAAAATAAATAAAATAAATAACATAAGACGCGACATATAATTATCAATAAAATAACGACAGCGGCTCTCCAAGTCTAAACAACTCAAAAAATACTCCACATATCAAGAAGATAAGACAATCTAGATATTATTCATTCAATGCCAAAATTAAAAGTTCACAAAACTAACAACTTTTTTATGAGAGAATTTCTGTTGAACTGAAATTATGATAAAAAAAAACCATCATAACTAATGGTATTTGTTATTCTTAAAAATACAATGTACCTGATCATTTAAAAAAAACTGTATTAATTGGCTTACTTTAAATACAATTTCCCAAAGAAAAATTGTACCACAAGTTGGGAACCACTTCTCTAAGGTTAAACAGCAATGCAGAAAAATCTCTACATAAATTACTATCTCATTCTAGGAGTTAGCCATGCTGTATGAAAAAAAGACTTGTTTTGTCAGACAGTCTAAAAGTAAAAATCTTTTTTATCCTTCTGGAACAGTGCTTCTTTTCTAGTACAACCGTAGAACGCACAGACCCTATTCCTTTTTTTAGTTCACTTTTCCACAGTTCATACTATCTAAGATGTCAAAGAGTCTGCATGTCACTTTGAAATAGATATGTTATCTGTTATCAAGCTCTTGTGATTTTTTTATTTCGCAGAATTGTTAGTTACCTTATAAGAAGTTACTAAGTTTCTAAAGCTCATTTTAAATGAGGATGTACCGAGTTAAGAAAATAATAGGAAAAGAACTTATATAATGACACTATTTATGTAGATACAAAGTTTTGTTTTTGTTGTGGATGCAATATTTGTTAATTTTTCATTATTTTTTAAATTAACAAACATTGCATCACAACACAACAAATGCTCAAATTTTGTTATCTATCTCAAATAATTATTACTTATCTTTCATATATTTTAGTTTACAATGTGATTGCTTTAAAATACCTTCAATACTGCTGCTTCGTTCACAAACACTCTGATCTTCATCAAGAAACATATCTTTAAGAACACCACTCCCATCCATCGTATGACATGCATTTTCTTATCCATTGCCATTTCATCTAAGTATTCCAATATTTTATTTCTTAACTGCTCTTTACAAACACTTGTATTATTGCTTTCCTAGAATATTAAATAATATTAACCATACTTACAGGAACATATTAATATCAGCATTGATACTGTATATCTTCAGAATAGATTTTTTAAATACATTTATAAATTAAATATTTGATGATAAAAAGAAACAATATTAATCTTATCAAACTAATCTCAATTCATAAATTATATTAGACAATACATCTAATCAAATGTCTAATGTAATTTCATGATAGAAACTAAATCCATATTAGAACTCAGCTGAAAGAAAATTTTAAATTGCACTATGATTCCTTACCGCTTCTAATATAGCATCGATATAGACGGAGTCTGCGACCACTTTCTTTATATCTTGGGGTAAACAAGGGTTTTCTAGTTCTAATGTTTTTTTCGGATCCCATGATCTTGTCATAAATTTCAAAATACCAAATTGTGTGTTCCTCGGCTCCAGTATATCAATAAAATGTACATTTCCATTCATTTTATCCCCAACTTTATTTAAAACATTCAATATTCAAAATATTTTAAATAATTTTTATATTTTATATTAAATAATACAAAATAATAGTGTTGTGTAATAAACAAATTAAAATTTCGGAAATTTGTCTAAAAATAAAAGTTTTTAATAGAAAATAATATAAAAACTCTATTATAACAATTTAAAACCCGCACACAATTTACACACCTACAATTTTCAGTGACTGTAAGCTAGTGTTGCCACTTGGCAGTAGGCACGAGGCACTAGCCCGTTGCCGGCTAAAGAGTCGAGAGTTGCCAAACACCATGACAAAAACTTCCTATTTGGTAACTGGGAAAGTGCATAATATTACCTTTATATATTCATATTAGTTTTAAAAGTTAATTCAAATTACTTATATATTGTTGTATATTTTATAATAAATAAATACCTAATGTTATAATACTCTTAATTAAAAAATGTTCTCCTATGATTCCTATAAGAATATCTTCTTATTAAAACAATTTTTATTCAAAATGAAATACAAATAATAATAAATAATTCTCATTATTTGCCGGCACACAAAAAAAAACCCACTAGACAGATGCCCTTCTCGAGTTTGCAAAAACCTCTCGCAACATTGCATTGGGATTGGTTTCAAGGACTACAAAAGAATCACACTGCTCGACAAGCTTGAAACTCATTGGCAACTAAACAACATTTCCTGAGAGAGAGAATAACACAGCAGACCAATGGCGTTGAGTATGTTGAATAAAGTAATAATTGAGTACAATTCTACTTTCCAACTTAGTCCTCGAAATGCTGATACTTGAGAATTTAAAAAGAAGTTGGAGAGACTTTTAGGTACTCCACTCCATCTCCCCTTCCAAAACCCAGGATAATTTCTGAGACTTCCTGAGATTCCTCAACATATATGAGAACCATAATTGTTGAGGAATCTCAGGATTCATATATATGTCAGATATTCAACCTGTAGTGCAACCTAAAATTGTAGTCACAGCAACAGAAGACAGTAAGGTCATTTTCAAATAATGTTAAAATTATAATTAACCATACATTTTATAATTAATTGTAAATATATAGTTTCCTACTAAGCAATAGAACTTTATTTTTTACAAACAGCCTCCGATTTTAATTATTGATTTCTATGTCTAAATATTCCCTAATGTCTTAAAATATTTACAAACATGTTAGCCATAGTAGGTATTTGTCGTAATATACCTAATAGTATAATATATACTGATGCATTACCCCATAATAGTATGCTGTATGACATGATGCTGTTTCAACGTTTGTCAACCGATGTATTCCTTGGCCCGTGAATGCGGCAGCACTAAATCTACCGACTCAACTAATCACATATATGAGGACACATTTTGTATATAAGGTTATAACCATGGTACATGAATTAGAATTACTTACTTCGTCACTTACTGATTCCTGTCTATTAATTATAAAAAAATAAGAAAAGTTTTACCAGAAAACAATACTGTAATAATTCTTTCCTGGCTCCAAAATTAATTAAGTAATAACTAGCGCTAATCAGCATCTGTCGTTGATCGACCAGGAGTGCAATCAAACTGTTTTTATATAAAGGGTTGTTTTTATTACAATGTGCAAACAGTTGAGTAAGGGTAATTTTTTCAAAGATCTTACTAAATGTGGGGAATATTAATTCCTTAGTTGTATCGAAGGTAACATGTTATACTTTTTTTTTATTCTACCGTATTAAAAAAAAGTGTAACATGTTACATTACATCAGGAAATATACAACAATCTATACATTTACTGAATATTAATGCTTAGTTGTGGCAACTAGAATATCTGTAAAGAAAGTTTCAATAGTAGCAGTTTATAGAACACTGAGTAGCACAGAGTACTTGCAACCGTAAGGTCAGAAGTAACGTATTTACGGTCAATATTTAATTTAAAATTGATCCTCTAAGATTTAGGTCTTAAAGGTTCCTTTGCCCTACTCTTACCTTATGTTGCCCCCTTTGTTGTTAGCTACTATGTTGCTAAATTATTGACAAGAAAACATAACCTATACCGCGTATTTTCTCACTTTATTTAACAGCAATTTTTTCAAAAGATGTTAAGCAAATTGACTTATTACGTTTTATTAATATTATATACATTAATATGATTTATATGTTAATATAATTTATAATATAATAAATTAAACAATATTTTAAAGCGCATAAACGCATTATACTATTTTGCTTCTTCGCATTTACTATTTAGCTTGCCACGACTTTTTACTTCACAGTGTCCACTGAAAGTATTTTATTGTAAATAAAATGCAGCTATGATATAAACACGTTTATTTTACTTAAATGCCAATCACATACATATTTTATAAGCTATTCCTAATGTAAAGCTGTCAAAACTACAACAGCTCGGGGACTTAATCAATATTTGGTTAACATTCTGACCAACTTATCTAATGTTGGTTAATGGAATATACTTGTACTTAGGATACTGACGGCCGATCTTCAAAGGATCATTGACTTGAATAACTGATAAACAAACACAAAAATGACTGATCAGTATTTTTTAAGAATCATCCTTCAAAAACCGTGTTCAATGTACGACTGAGCGTCACGACAAACGTTTCTGTGTAAATATTGGAGTTCGTCGTTCCTGTGGTCACGTCGCAGCGCTCTTGATGAACTGTAGTCCGAGTGCAACGAAACTAACATCTACATAGGAATGTTTGTCGCGCACTTTATTATATAATGATCTTATACTAACATACAAATTATTTAATCTTAGTTTTTAATAATAGAAAATATTTTTTTAATATATTTTATCACATCATGTGAAGTCATGTTATAATAATATTAAGTCAAGAGAAATTTTTTTGTTTAGAATATAAACTTAGAATAAATGCTTCTATATTACTTTGTTAATTATATCAAATGTCAATTTACATTGTATTTGAACATATTATGTTGGTTGGATATCACCGTTTCAATCAGTCATCACCGTACTTTCAATAAATGTGCAAATACAATTTAAAGTGGTTATATATCTATATTTTGTCGAAAAACAAAACTTAATTCTTTATGGCCTGCAAGAAGTAATACTAAAAAATACGTTTGAACGAAACCAGCTCTTCCTCGTGATCTAAAAGTTTACTAGATGCCGTGTGTCCGGACTCGGCACTCACTACAGACACAGAAAATATCATTTTACATCAAGAGAAAAAGCCTGTACTCGATTGAGTCTAAAATAAAATCAAAAAATATTGTTATATGTAAGACCATACTATATATGTAAGTACCGAATGACATCTATAGACTAATATATGTATATATAGTAACAAAAATAGCACGCATTTAATTAAAAATGTTTTTTTTTTAAATATCTAAACATTAAAACTTACAAAATCTCTCAAGTTCTAGTCTCAATAAAAAGGACTTCTTAAAAATATTTTAATATCACAGGAATACTTTTTGTCAAAACTTAAGATTTAACATCAGTGTTAATGAGAAAAGAAATTTAGAATACAGAGAAAAGAAATCATATTCAAGTAAAATTTTAACAAATTTGAGCACTCGATACTATGTAGCAATAATAACTTTTAAATGGCTAGGTCATTCGTTATTATTATTATTACATATATATTGAAATATCTATATATTATTTTGTCTATATGTCACAATTCAATAAAATATTTTATACATGATTTTTTAACATTATCAGTATATCAACTATAAAATATAGCACATAAAAGAAATAAATGTGAAAAATATTGATAGGAATTTATGGATAAAGATGAAGAAGGAACAGAAACATACAGATAATAAATAATATCAGCAGACATTAAAAATATATAACAATATGAGAGAAAATTATAATATGTACAGTTAGTACCAATTGTGCATAAAATGTATATAAAATATAATTTTTTTTAAAGATTTGTTTTTTTTTATATTTATTAGTTAGATATTATATATCTATTCTTGAAAAATATAGTTTTTTTCCTGCTGTGCTTTAGTTGGTTTTATAAAGTCAGAAAGGCGACATTTCTGGAACCTTGTTCGGGCTATTTCTGTGAGGAGGCTGGAGTCCCTCTCCAGCTGTTGTGTGTCCTGGCCGTAGTATGATTCATAATCCTGGCACAGAGTCATGTACTTCCTCCATTTTATATCACGAGTCAAACACGAAGGGTTCCCGATTATAATTAGCTTTGCCTTAGCGCGGGTTAGAGTCACATTGTAGCGCTGAAAACAGTTGTATTCAATTACAAATAACACTTAACATTACAATAAAACAAAAAGTGTGTAATTAAGATCAAATGTGCTTAAAACAATTTAAGTAATAGATAAAGAAGAATAAACTTAATATTAATAATGAATAAAATCTAGAATAGTTATTTATTTATTTATTCTTTATTGTCGAAAAAAAATGTACAATGACCGGACTTAATGATACGAAGTATTTTCTACCAGTCAACCCGAAGAAATAAATAATAAAAAGAAAAAAAAGCAATAAGGCAGTATAACTTAGAGAACTAACATTACAAAATACTTAAACTAATTATAGAAAAATCATGTATGATTGTTGAATATGTAGATATATATATTTAAATATAAGTTTATAAATATATGTCTATGTATATAAATGCGAATACGTCAATAAATACTATATATAAAAAATATGTTAAATATTTATAAATATTATACACATAAAGAATGTAATAGGAAATTAATTTATAATATTAGCAATAAAATAATTGTGGACAGATTTTTAAAATATCATTCTGCTTGGAGAGCGTTGAATATGTTGAGGGAAGCCTTTCCAGAGTTTGATTGCGTGTACTGTGAAGGAATTTGCTAGGAACCCTCAATGGTGTAAGGGGACGAAAAGTTATACTGTATTAGATTCAATTTGACATTGGTTGTTGTTTAGTGAAGTCGTTAAAGTGCAATAATATTTCCAACCTGTAATATTGTCAGGTATGTCGGCATAGGAAACAACAAACACACATTTAAATTATGAGTTACCTTGTCATCTACTAAGAATCCCAGACTGTACTTGGCGTCATAGTCCAGCAGCCTACAGTTGGCCCTCACCGTGGACACGAGGATGACGCGCTTCTCCTTTCCTTGAAAGGACTCCACAGTTCCCACCTCTATCTCCTTGTAGTTCTCATTCATCAACCACCCTTTCATTTTGTATACCTGCAATAATAAAATATAACCATGGCGCGCTTGTCTGACGGTCATGACGAGGAAACAAGAAGGAATAACACATGAGTGTATCAGGGAGAGGGCAGTGGCACCACGGACTCATACAATAGAGGACGTCGACTGGTGTGAGCCATGGTATGTAAGAGGATGGAGGAAAGTCATGTCACTAGAAGAGTGTGAGATATGAAAGTGGAAGGATACTAGGGAAGAGAACTATCGAAAGGAAAGGATGGTTTGCTTGAAAGACGATATGAAGAAGAAGGGAGCGTGTACAGAAACGACGAATGTCGAGGAGGTACGGAAGTCAAACACTGCGCCGATCAGTCAACATGGCCCGAGGGCAGGGAGGGACGTGGTGAGTGTGAGTGAGTGGGAAACTAATTAAACTAATTTGTAAATCAAGTACACCCGAGCCCACCTGTCTAATGTATGGCGCAATGATACCAATGTCTTTAGGGGATACTTTATGAATGTCGATCAAGGCTTTAGTGTATCTCTTCAGCATGTCCAACTCCATCTCGTTGAAGTAGCTGCAAGCAGAATTTACATTAAAAATACTGTGACATTAGAAATATACTAAATTATCAAGTGATATATTTCAACAGTCACAAACAAAATGACATCAAGACTTGAGGAAGTCTTGATGTCATTTTGTTTGTGACTGATGAGGATCTTCGCTTATAAGATGAGGATCTTCGCTTATAATTTCATCGGTTATGTATGTAGTAAGAGTAGAGTTGGTGACCTGGGCGCGTTGCCCATGCGCTGTTCCTTGGAGTGCACGGCGTGGAACACCAGCGCGCGCTCGGAGCCCGCGCCCAGCACGCTGGTGCGGCTCAGCGGGTCCGGCGACGCACACGCCTGCGGGGAATACAACTTTCAGTGTACTTCAGAATACTTTTATATGTAATATGATGACGAGTACCGTTAGCGATCATCTTCAAATGGGGTCCACGTACCTGCAAACAGTTGTCGTAGAACAGCTCGTTGGGGATCATCAATATGTCCGGGTCCGACCGGAAGTTCTTCACGAGCATGGTTATAAAATTGGAATCTTTGTACAGATTATCGTAGGTTTTTTTCAAGCGCTCCAACAGGGACTGACCTGGAACCGAGCGGCTTAATGAAACCGACATGGCGGCACCGGGGATATCTAGCGGTCACGGCTTTACATCGTTGGACTTTCAGTTATAGGAAACACAAATTTCAAATACGATCTGTTGGTCTTGTGGTTAGTGATCTCGATTGCTGAATCGACGGTCGTAGGTTTGATTCCCAAATAGGGCAGAGAACCTGTTCATGAGATGCATAGATCCTCTGAGTCTATACAGAGTACTTTATTTATAGATGGAAACCCTCCGAGACCCAGTTATTATGGTCCAACGCGAGAGTTGTTTTTTTTTTAGAAGTCGAACATTCATCGGGACCCACCAAGGCCTCGGTCCTTGGCCTCCCGCGAGATGCAGACGGGCCCCAGCTGCTGCGGGTCCCCGGCCAGTACGAGCATGCCGGTCGGCGCCAGCAGCCCGCACACAGGCACCAGAGCCGCCGGCTCCGACGCCTGCCCCGCTTCGTCGATGAACAGGTGGGACATCTGCAGCTTGTGCTGCGCCTGGCTGCGGGCCCTGGGGGTTCGCGGAGGGGATAAAGTGGTCGTCTGGCAATATAGAAAATACGGATACTATATTATCGTCTAGTCTTGCCCTATTGACAGTTGCCACCGACTTGCACGGCCTGGAATTATTCCGATCCATAGATATAAAATAATAGATGGTCACATCGACCTCACGTGAGCTACCAGTACACGTACAATGGTGTCATACACGCGTGTCCGCGTGCCGTGTATTGTTAGTGAGGTCGCGAGGAGTCACTTGTCATTATGGCCACTGATGATAAGTGAATGAACTGAATATCCCTTTTACAACAAGTCTGATCTACAAAACTCACGATCCATATTTGGCGGCATGCAGGAGCGTGGTAACGAAAATCCTGTATCCGGAAGCCACCACGTTGCTGACGGAGTGGAACGTAGTGTAGCTGGTGCCATTGGACACCGGCTCCAGCTCGGGCGGCATCACGTTCCTGTGCGATGGACATTCAATCAACCATTTGTTGATACATTATTATTCCAAAATTGGTAGGGATTTTTGTAAGTCTATTAGATTTTGCCTTCGCCCCGATAAATATTGTTTTATACATTATAGAATGCTAAATTTATCAAAGCGGTTAACAACACTCCCATTGGGGGGCGTTAACTCAATGGTTGCAGCATTTTCTTCTTTTAGAAGACTTTCTTTTTTGACTGAGTATTTTTTAAAGACATCTTATCGTTTTAATAACACATAAGATTTTTTCAAAATTCTGCCACTTATATTATGCATAATTGTTAAAATCTTACCGTTAATTAAAAAAGCTACATTGGTTATAAGTTGGAAGAAAATATTGGTTAAGATTCAGATTCGTACCATTCTCTACTTTGTGAATTGGCTCGCATGAGGAAGTTACTGATGTTAAGCTTTTTGTTATACTGTAAGAGCATCAAAGCAATGTGGTCGGCGGCCATGTTGGAGTCCGTGCACACCAGCACACGGTTCCTGTGATTGCGAACTACAATCTGCGGACAACGGGCGTCTTCAGCACTAAGTTTAGCACGTGGGAGAACGGAAGATACAAGCTACTTTCAAATATAATAAAATACATTGATAAACACGAGTGTACCTGAATGATAGCCTCGACGATGGTCATGGTCTTGCCGGTCCCGGGCGGCCCGAACACGATGTAGGGCGCCTTCCCGGACGTCCCCGACACTATGTGCTCCACGGCGGACCTCTGCTCCTCGTTCTTAGCGATGAGCGGGTTGTAGAACCTATAAAGTAAGTCTTTATTAATTTATATATTTAACGGGGACAAATCCGTACATTAAACATTTGCTATAGTTTTCTGTAACGGCATAAAGTTTAGATAGACTTACTTGTCGATGAGTAGCCGGGGCGGAATCCTGGCGGGCGCGGCCGGGAACACGCGGCAGTCCTGTCTCGACAAGAACACCTTGGACACGGCCTCGTGCGAGCGCTCCACCGGCACGCGGGACATCAGGTAGCGCACGTCGAAGCGCGCCGCCGGCCCGTAGTGCGCCCAGAACCTGAATCAACGGTAGTGCGCGTTGTCATTATGTTCCCAATACCCTGTAACGTGTTCATCTTCATAATCATTCATATGAATTATTGATTAAAACATAAGATGTAGCTAAATAATTTTCCATCTGATATACATTCCATTATACTATACTCGTACTTAGAGAATTGCGGCTTTTCTTTTTCAAATAAAGATCCAAGAAAAAAGTCCAAATTTAGAGATTCAGATTCCAGATTTAGATTTTTGTAATATGTTAGAATTATAATCGGGACCGACTTGTAATGAACACGTTATGGGACCAGTTCACCACCCATCCAGAAGCCTAAGCCGCAAAGGTTTAACCTCCAATATTTATTCAAATATCCTAAAATATAATGTGAAATACTTACATTTCGTCCACGTTAGCCAATCTAATAGAGCTATCTTGGATTTCATTAATGGTTGTTTCAAACATCACATTAGGACTTTCCTCGGGCCGTAAATAAACTCTATCACCTAAATCAAATAAATACATAATTTCAGTTATTATTGAAAAAAAAAACTCGTGATTTAAACATATAATATTAAAAACAATTTTGAGGACTTTGTAAATATATATGAATTATGTCACCTCTTAATAGAGATGGCCTCTTTTCAGCCAGACCCGGCACTTCTAATACCAAAAAATCATCTTTAAGTTCAAGTTGCACACCAGACATGTTAAATTTCTGAAAATAAAACATTTTTATTAATGTACAAAACAATGCTAATACTACAATTGCAACCATAATAAGTACCCGTAGATTAATTCTGGCAATGACTTCTTCCCACCATAGCAAATGGTGAAAGTACATCATATAATTACTTCTTGTTGGACCCTCGTCAAAAATTGCTCTGAAATAAAAAAATTGAATAATTTTCAATTGGACATTATTTTCACCCTTGGCTTTAAAAAAGATTTAAATTTTATATAATATTTAAAAAAAAACAAGATAAAACATTAGAAAAATTAATATATAACCTGGTGGAAACCAACAGAACACGTATTTTGTCTAAAATTTCCCTAGGAACCTGCAAACCCTCCAAGGCCTTCTCCTCAAGGCCGCGAGGAAGGATAATTTTCAGGAGCTTGGGAATTTTATATTGTATTGTGTGTGGCCTGAAATAAAATAACTCATACAACCTATAACTAAATTACAAGTTACAATAGTAATGAACTTAAATAGTTAATTTTACACATACACATGTATAGTTGAGGGTATGCAATGATCAACATTTTCCCAATCTTTGTTAGTATACGGGCTCTTGTTGCTAGTGTACTCCACCTCATGTTTCTGTACCATCACAATCTATAACAAAGCATTTACCTATTATCGGAAAATTATTTAAACTTGACATTTAATTGCTTGCTTGGACTTCATTGTTACACCAACATACCATTTCTCTTATCAGAATTATGTTCTTCTCATCGCTTTTTCTGAAGAAAGTGAACATAATAGGCATTTCAAAGTGGCCGATATCCACAGAATGAAATACAACACTGATTTCTTCCTTTATTGAAGATTCTAGAATAAAAATGTCAAAAAATCTTATCAAATATGTTTAAAATAATACTTAGTACAAAAAAGAAATGGATCTTGCACTGTATTGTTTTATTTTTGTGTACCATACTCACTTTTCTTTAGAATATTAGGTTCATGGCCAAATTGGTAAGGATGTTCGTTCATCACAAACTGTGGCTGAGGGTGTGCCAGTTGTATCCCAATAACTAGCACATCTTCATTATTCATATCATTTTTAATATCAAACTTAAAACTTGCTTTTTGATTTGGTTTTACCTAAATGTAAACATATTATAAAAAAAGAGGTATATTTATAAAATAAAAGGTGATTATGCTGAGAAATAGAATAATCACCATTAATTTAAAAAACAGTATTTATTTAACAAGCTCCAAGCAATAATTAAAGATCTTGGTAAATAGTATTTATTTAATTAAAAAAATATATATACACACATATATCCTGATTTTAAAGTGATCACTGTTTAGAACATTCATCACTTTAGCTTCACCAAGAGGGGCCTCAGCAATAGCATTGCACAATATAATCATCCCATCCTTATTCTTAGAAAATAATCTCCTAAAAAAAAAATATAATTTTGTTGATATTTAATTTTTATTACCACACTTCAGTTAGTTAATTACTATAACACTCTAATAATAATTGGTATTATCATAGATACAATGATTGAAAATCAATTTAGTCAGAAAATTTGGCAATTGATGCCCCATTAGTTATTAAGATACTAAAATCTCAGTAAATATATTAATATATACGTAATTATAACAACAAGAATGTTACAATAGAAACAGAAAAAAACCCAAGATAAGCATAGTACAAACAACTTATATCATTAATACCTACATTAGTCATTCTAATAATCTTAGACAAATCTTCAGTGGAATGAGTAAAGAAAATATACAGCTACTTACTTATTGTTTTTGTAGTTTAACAAGATCAAGTTGCACTGATGTTTTGGTGTATCATTGTGGTGAACAATAGACTTTTCATCATAATGCTCATCCACAATGCCGCATACTGAACAATTCATGTTGACTGCTGGATCTGGTTTACACATTAAGTAGGTTTTAATTATGAACAAATTACTTTAAATAGTATCTGAGGTTTATTTGTTTAAATCTTGAAAGTTTTTACGTGCCAAGTGCCGACTGCCAATTGCCGAATGACATTTGAGGCTTGACAATAGCAACTAGCAAGTAAGCAGCAAGTTCAAGTTTGTAATATGTTATTATATTAACGTATTACTTACGAGTTTATACTTTGAAATCAATGTTAAATAATATTATTCTAGGCAGCTACATTAGTATTTAGTAAGCAGTTGTTGCCCGAATCACAAAAAATATAGAAGTAATACTTTACCGATTACGTGTATCTAGCTATTAGAAGACGGAAATTCCCCACAACGTATATGTGAGTGTTGCTACTTCCTAACGACTATTAAAATATTATAACTTTAATTAATATATTATAGTACTCTATTATAATGACCATAGCTGGCAAGTTTTCTATTTTATTAAAATATTAGCAGCATTTACAGAGTTTTCACAAAATTTTAATAGCGTTTTTTTCAGGATAATAAGCATAATACAAATAGTTTTACCTAAAACTGTACTTTTCTAACACTTTCTCTTCTATCACGTATCTTACCAACACATTATTTATCAATTATTATAGGAAATATGTTGCAGTAAATATTTATTAGAGGAAATGGTAAATTATATTTTAATTCCAATATTATGACCAGTTAACTGAATATAGGTATTCCTTAAATTATATTATTTTAATAAATTACACTCTAAATTTGTTTTTTTTACAGATATACTTTTTTAATCACGTGATGTTTGTTTATAATCAATGTAACCTCCGATTATTTGGCTACACAACTAAATGTAAAGCATATCTTCTGGGTATTTATTTTTGTTTTAAACTAGTCTATAGAAACACATTATTTACCACTCCACGCTGTCAAATCTTAGGCAAAGGTTTACAGATAGTAGTTTCTTTTGATATTCACCAGTCTTTTTATTATTTCAATTAGCTGGATGGCATTTCCGTAAACGTCCTATTCTGGCCTCGTTTGAAGTTGATTTTCGTACTAATACGTATTTTTCGGCATTTAAACTTGAAATTTTGATTACTTATTAGTTTCTCTCGGCATACTTAACTTGGACTGCAACTGCCAACTTTATATCAAATACATACAGTTGTATATAAATAATATATATATTATAAACTATTTTGTATAATCATATACAACTGTATATGATTATACAAAATCGTTTTTGTGGTTTTATATGAATTTATATAGTTATTTAAAAACTGAATGAATTATGTATAATTAGGTACAATTATGTAATTAACATTATACGAGTGTATTATACTCAGTATAATTATATACAATTATATATGTTTATGTATAACTATTGTGGTGTCACTATAAATTAACATAAAAATAATTTGCAAATATGACATATAGTGATATTCTTTCAAAGTACTTGAAATTTGAATATAGTCACTTATATTTTCAATCAACTATATAGTCATCGTATACAATTACATATGATTTATATGTGATTTATATATAACTATACATGATTATATAAAATCGTTCTTGTGATTTTAAGAAAATTTCATAAAATTATATAATGTTAGCAGACAGCAACCGTGTGGTGGGGTAGCCATCTATAAAAAAGCGGGCGCTCAAATAAAAACATCCTTTTGTTGTGCTGTACATTTTAAAAAGAAAAAACCTCTGTACGTTTGGGTTATCAACTTCTTTCTCTGATAAAGTATAATTGTTGTTTTAATTGTGAATATTCATTTTAAATTAATTTGTAGTTTAACTGTTTATATTTCTGTCTTTTTTTTTTTATTTAATTAAGTAGTTTAAATAAATAATTGTGTTAAGTGTATTTTTTTTGTAAATTTTCCTTACGTATCTAGACAAAAACTACAATTCTTATGAAAAAAAAGTTAAATTCCAAAGAGTTAATAAAAAGATTAATATTTTTTGTATCTAGATTTTTTTCACATAACCACAGAATTTTTGAAAAAAAATAAAGAACCAAGATTTTGGTTTTTTATTTTTATCTTGAACAAAATAAAAAATATATTGTTTCATCAGGACAATGCTACACACGGTAACTGAATCCATGATTAAAATTTTGGATTGAGGTTTCCAATTGTTACTCGTTACCCTGATTCAATTTACCCTTCTAGTCTTGCGCCAGGCCATGAGTAATTTAGAATTCATTTATGTGTATATCGCTTCAAATTTGTTGGTGGAAAAACTTTATTTCAATACTTGAAATTTAAATAATAATTTTTTGGATATTTACTATAATTGAAATAAAATCCAAAAAATATCAAATAACTCTTAAAGTGCACTTCTTACTTCTCCCATGAACGGTATGTAAAATCTGACCTAACAAGTGGCAGCCCTTAGGGATCTTACTACTGAACAACATATAACAAACAACTTTAAACCATTGGTAACTTAATTTGTATTTTAGTCTGCGCCGAGAATTATTCTAGCAATTTGTAATTGCTGATGTACAGACTGTCCATATGGGATCTGAAATTTTTTTATCATTTTAATCTATTGCCTTATTATGATATTATTTATTTATTTTCGCTTTCGCTACTGCTACCAAGTTAGTTAATTTTAAAACTATGTGCTTTCCAAGCTATGTCGATTCAGAAGTACTTGCTAAGTTTGTAAATATTGAAAGTTGGATAGGCCTTAACTGTCGTCGTCAAACGTCAAACAATAAATAACATCCACGATATTAAAACCCGAAATAGCACTCCAATATGCGCGTCAAACCCCTCTAATTGGATAAGTTGAATTACTGGAGTAACAGGGTTACTCAAGTAATTCAACTTAAATTAATTTGAATCCTGACGTGAGGGTCACGTCAGGATTCAAATTAATATTCGCCTCATGACTGATTCTAGGTGAATGAGTATAAAGACCTATGTAGCTTTAGAGTACTCCAAGGTGCAATTATAGGCGCATCATCTTTCCTTTTGACTTATTCCAGCGGTACATTTACATTGACATATTTGGACTCCTTCCTGTTTTTAACAGGTTTCATTATTGTACAGCCGGCGACAGTCTCCAGTTGGACCAAAGTTTGACCACCCATGCTAAAAATGTATAGAATATGCGGGAAAGTGGAGCATGTTATTCCACCATTAACTTTTGTTTTAGATAAATATTTTTATTAATTCAGGAATGATTCAAAATTCAATAATATTCTCGGTGTTAACGTTCGAGTCAATATAATATTTGTGATCGCACAACATACAAACATCTTTTCGCAATTGTGTTTTATAAATGTAGGATCAGTTAGACAGTTAGATCCTATCGGTTATTTAAAAAATAATTAGGTAATAAATTAGGTAATTTAGATTGGGGCTTAGCAAAATGTCATAGAGATAAAATATTTTTTTATACCTATAATACCTTTTTCTACCCACATATAAAATTCAAATGTAATTCCAATTCAAAATATTTTTATTCAAGTAGGCATTTACACACACTTTTGAATCGTCAAATATAACATTATTAAAATGTCAGTGTAGTTAGTCCGTGAGTGATTACTCAATCATACATTATAAATCAATTTAACACTATTTGATTTATACATTATAATATCAATCTTGCAAATGATTCCACAACCGAAGCTCCACAACCTAAGTTTTTAGTTGCTCGAAATGCGATTAACTAAAAACGCCTGTACGCTATAGTAAGCTTTATTAAACAATGCCTATACTTTTAATTTTAAATTTTAAATATAAAAATTAGGAAAAGGAAGGTCTAAGATATCTTGTGGAACTATATATACGTACATTCAAGCCTTTGAAGGATTTCTTAACTTTTTGAAGACGAAATTTGGGCGTTACAAGTTTATTTTTATTATTTAATGTATCGTCTCTCTATCACTGTTGTTTAATATATTCTTTTTCTTGTGTATTTTTATATCTTTATGTAATAATAATATGTTATAAAATATGTATTTCGAAACAACCGTAAAAATACAAATTTGTTTAAAACATCTCCCAGGGAATCTTTAGCTTTTAAATTATAAAAGCTGCTCTTTTGTAAAATAAATATAGAATTAATTTCAGCACCACTTTCATATAGTAAAATAATTAATTATCATTGTCTTAACGTCTGTTATTGTTAGATAAATATATTTTGTATTATCTCATAGTACCAATTTCTACATCTTATCTCTGCTGATATGAGCGTAACGTACCTGATATACAGGCATCATACAATTAACCTTACACTATATACCATTACAAGTTTGTTACAACTGAGTCAAGCGCATGCGTGCTTGTATAGTACGTCTTATAATAATTAACTTCACTTACAGGCATCTTGTGCTTGTAATGTTATTGATTGAAACATTGTCGGTACTAACAGATATTTACAACTCGTAATCACAAATTGTAATCTTTAATTAAAGTTGAGGCATAAACAGTGATTTCCGCGATCTATTTAAAAGTATTAATGTGGCTAAAACTACCACTTAGCTCTATCTATATTACATGTTCTTTGTATTCTTATCGAGGCACACTTTGATTCAAATCAATATGGAACGCCATGCAGTATTTTATTTTCATTATAATATCTATAATCTTATCTGTCCGGCTGCTCTTTGAAATGGGCAGTTACGAATACTGTATCGTCACCCAAACTCTGTAGACTTGTAGTGCGTAATTAACTATAGCATATTATTTTATAAGAAACCATCAACTAGGGGAAGTTGGGGCAAGACGGGCATTTTAAGGTATTTCATAAATAAAACCCTCGGTTTTCGGTTGCACAATGTAAGAACTTTTGTTAAAAAATAATCTTCTTCCTTTTTTTACATGGGATAGGGGGTCAAACGAGCAGACGGGCCACCTAAGCGACTGCTGTGCTCATGGATATCTGCAATTCAGGAGCTACAAGTGCGTTGCCAGCCTTTTAGAAGGATATACGCTATTTTCTTGAAAGTTTGAATGTCCTATCGGTCCGGAAATACCTTAAGCGACTGGGATTCAGATTTCAGATTCAGCGTTAATTAAACCAGAATTCCGGAATGGAGCTCTCGCACTGCGGGATGGCTGGTGGTGCCTTTCTCCGGTTATCCAAGTCGAGTTGGACGCAAAGAGTTTGTCCAGGAGATCAGCTTTCTCTTTAGCATCTTGGCTATGTTTCTTTTGCACCTGGAAGCATACTTGTACTCCTTTTGTGCGCTGGTCTGTACATCCCGTGCTATCGCTGCTTTTGCCCATGCTTGGTACAAATCCTGTTTTCGGCTAGATGTCGCCTTATAGGATCGGCCAAACCAAGACTGGGATATGCCACGAATAGAAACCACAGAGGATAGAACAAATAATTTCATTCCCTGCTGGACCAGCCACTTTGACTGGACTTTAGACTTTGTGATCATCTGGTGAAAAGCTAACCTGCGTCCATGGGTATGGGTAGGATGAAAAGGAAGTCCGCATCCCATCCCAATCTACTAACCTATAATGCCCTACATGGCGGACAGAGAAAGACACTGTACTCCGGATCAGGCAATGGTCCGATGAACGTAGAGGGGCCACAACGGAGAACTTGTAGCCATCCGGACGAGAGGTCAGCAGAAGGTCCAACAGTGAAGGGTTATGGCTCTCCACGTCTGGGACTGGCGTAGGCGTTCTGGGCTAGTCCGTGAACAGATCTCCCCGCATGATCGTTTTTAAGTAAACAAAGCCATTCGGCGTGGTGGGGGGTTGAAATCGCCGAGTATCACGTGATCTGCTGCAGCACGAGTTCTGAGGCCGTCGTCAGACAGCTTTGTCATCATAATCTTTCACTCCTGCACAGTCACAATACCGCAATTCAGGCAAGTGATCCATCCTTCAGTAGACTCGGAATACAAGCCGTTGAATACAGGTGTTCTGTGTCAGCTTTCTTGTTTTTTTAGATCTTTTATTCTTTTTTTTCTATTTCGTTTTGATCATTACATTTGGTTTCGGTTTCTTACAGTATTGTCTCTCCTGGTGTACTAGATGTGAGTGTGTTGCAGTTGATTGCAGTAGAATGTTTGCTGAAAAATTTAAGGCAATGTAGGTGGACGTTTAGGTATCAGGAGCTGACGTTGTTACTGTTGGTGGAACAAAGTGTTCGTTGTGAGATTTCTGCTATAGACGGCGATGGAGTTGTATTAGCTGCGGACTCCTTTTCAACATTCAATTCAATTTCGGTGGCTTTGCAACAATGAAATTATCATCCGTAAAAATGTGTGCATTATAAGTCGAGATCTCACAAGCTTTAAATGCATTAATTGCAGTTGGCATTGTTGCTGCCAGAACAAACGCTTGTCCGAAGAGTTCAGCCACTTGAAATGGGGAACTACTTTCCCAGGATTTGATCTTAACCATGCTTTAGCAAGATCATAAAAGATACTCAAAGACGACATAAAACCAACACGGCTGTAGGCTGTAGGTTGTGGTGTAAAGGATATTATTGTCCATTTATTAATTATTAAAGTCAATTGATTATAATAATTAATAAATCGACAATAATGATAAATTAATAAAAAATAATAACAAATGAGTGGGTCAAATGGGGTACCGACCACGTGTTACCCGTAGATACCCCATCTTTACCAAACTTGACTTAGAGTTCTATAAAATTTTTCGTGGTTATAAATCAAAGTAACCCGAACAAATTAATGAGTTTAGAGTAAAATAAAAAAACATCTTATAATAGTAGCGCTCTTTATATACGTCAATAGTTAGATTATACCACTTAAATTTAAAAAACATGCTTACCAACTAGAAACGTGTACTCCTTCTACAATACTTTTTGTGACACTAACAAGTACTGCTAAATACCGTTAGATGGCTTTAAAACATTTTTTTAGTGACACTGGATTATCTGCTTTGACATTGTCCTTCTTATTATATCTTACCTCACTACCCCGTCTTATCCCTTCCCCTGCCATTACTCATTCAAGTAAAGATAGCAGTTTTACGGGTGAAGAATTAAAGTTTGAAATTATCTATAATAGTACACGTATACCCATTTTAAGCTTATTTATTTTTTTAAATATATATATAGAATGAAAAATAAATCGATACAAGAAGGGATTCGAAGCGATTCTGAGCCGACGACGCGACCTCTGGAAAACCCCAGAGGTCGCGTGTTCGAAACCCTGTATCGATTTCTTTTTCATTTTATATTTAAAAAAAAGTGAATATTCTTTACAGGTGCCCTATGATTTGACTGAAAAAAAAAACACTATCCGTATTTGCGTATATCTTATATTTTAGTAAATACAAAGGGGAAATAATAATTGCTTACATTGATTGTAAGGATCGCAGTGCGTTATATTGTCCAAGTATACTCTATAATAATCCTGTGAGGATCGGTCTATCAAATGTTTAAATAACGTTTCAAATCCAATACGTCCAAAATTATAAGCCGTCATACTAAAAACATTGTCTTCAGCTTTATTATATTACTAGCAGATGCCTGTTTCTGCGTTGAGTTTGCGTCAGCGTTTATTACAGAAAGAGGTTCCGCAATTCCATAAGTATAGACGCTTAAGTTATTAACTTCTGTTTGAACCCTGGAAGGAAACTGCAAAACAGAGACATCCGTTCAATACTTTGCATATTTTTAAAAGGCACTATTATATTAATTATAAAGTCGTTTATACATCCTATAACTAGACGAGGATATTGGATATCGGGGCTCTGGGATAACACATATTGAAGGTCGACACATCAAATCAAATAAAGTATTTTGCATCAACTTAATTAACATATACAGTTATTAAATATAAAATATACAGTCTGTTTAATTATACACTTCATATTTTATTTATTCTTTTGTTTCACTTTAGTAGTAATCTCACTGCTGTCGTATTTTGGCCTCGTACTTAATCTTTGGGGATAGACCTAATTCATTTTATATTTTTATAGATACCAGAAGCAGGATTTTGTAATTTTTTTATAATGAAATTAATTCTTTCAAAACATAATCTGAAATTACACGTCGAAGTAATACTTACACTTTGTGCCAGTTGTTAAAAGTCCAATATATTACTTTAATAATCAATCAATAGTTTTATCATACATTGTAGTTTAATTCCACTATGTTTGAATATTTTTACTTTACCGGTCAAATCGATCAAATTGTGTTCAGCTACTCCTCCGACACCCTTAGAGCTATAGTGACAAAAACTTGACAGCACCTTCTTCTCCGGCTGACCTTTCTACACATTAAATTTCAATTTGATCCTTGTGGTTCTCGAGTAAATTAACAATTAATCGCAATCCCTATTCAAACGTAATTTGAGCCTCAAGAGTTGAAAGAGGACTTGTTACTAAAGTTAAGGTTCCTGTGCAATTACTGCGTCGGATGCGAAATGTGGTAAATCACCTTTTACTTGCTAGACTGACTCGACATGACGAGCCGGGTCATCACTATAGTTGACAAACGACATTGCAGCAACTTACGTCAAGAAGCTTGAGAATTGATAAATCGTAACTGCACTGCACTGCAATGAATTTTACTATTGAGTTAATTTGTGTTGGCCGTGTCACTGGGACTACGAATACGAGTGAGGTGAAACTTGGCCGGAACATAAACTGATGTATATTGTATATCGGCACGAAAAGACAAGAAAAGTGGAGCCTGTGATTTCGAAAAACTGATTCTCTTTAAATTTAATTAACAATTTTTCATCGTTCAACACTGAGGCGCTCACCTTCACCCGTCGCGAATGAGCGCGGCACTGGTAGGTATGAATAGAACATTAACTAATATTCACTGCACATACTTTCAAGAAGTTTCAAGTGACAACAGAATGATTTAATTCTGTTGTTTAAATAGCACGTTTCTCGCTTTTCTGATTCATCCAAAATATAATTAATTAATTAAAACATTGTTCTGACAATAACGCAAAAACTAATTTGGACTAATATTATAATATAACCAATATCTAGTAAAGATATTTGGTGCAGTTTCAACTTCGTCGGAGTAATTAAATATATAGTAGGTACACTTTCAATTTGATAAAATCTCTGATTTTCCTGAGAAAACAGAACACGTTAGAATATAATGAAAATAAATTATCATTTAGAATCCCTACTGTACATTCAAAGATATTTTTTTTAATTAAGGGCTGGGGGCAGCAGAATAAGTTAGCAGCAGATAGTATTCTAATAATAAAAGCCAGTGTGCTTACTATTTTTTAGTAATAATTTTCTTTTCTAGTTTTCTTTTCTCGAAATATGTTATCGGTGACATATTTCTGATTGTTATTATATAATTTTTTACATAATTTGCAATTTACATAACATAATTAATGTTAATTTTATTAACTTGTTCTCCATTCTATGCATTTATACCGAATAACAGAATATCTGCCTTAGTCAAGGATTTCTTGTGAAGATCTCTCGTAAGGGATAAATCAACCCTTAAATTAATCATACGTTACAAGGACACTGGCTGATTGGGAAATCAGCCAGTACCTCATATTGTGTAATGTTTAAGAACGCGATAGTGAAATGGAGGTAGTATAAAATAAAGCAGTAGACATACGAATCAATCATTGTTTAATATGTGAAATGTGCCTTAGCAAGAGTAAAATATATCATCAGTATTTAGACAAGGAAGAGTGCTTTATCCTGTAGTTGTTCGTCATTTTGGAGGCCTGGAAAGCTGGAGACATGTTTGAGCAACCAGCGCATGTGGCTGTTGATGGTGAAGCCATAGCCAGTGCAAACGTGGGCGGTAATATCGCAATAGTACCCGCGGGCGCACTTCTGGCCGTAGTAGTCATGTACCATGGACTCCGTGCACTTTTCGCCGGGACCCTACGTAAAAACATTGCACTTACATATTTGGTTATACTTATTCCATAATAGTACATATATATATATATATATATATCCGTTTTTTTTTCATTGAGTTTATTGGAATTGTAATATATATTTGACTCCATGTCTAATTATCAAAAATATATTACACATACATTTTGTAAGTATTTAAAATTGTAATATCCCTGCTGTTTGTTTCTCTATTTGCAATATAATAATAATAATCCACTCTGTTTTGTTCAAAGTTCTACAAACATCTGGTAAAAGAGAATAAGAGAGAGAGTCCTATCATACCTTCCAGATATATTATATTTACCCTGAAACAGTCCAGCCTGTTGCCACAAACAGAATTGCTGTAATTTCCCATGTGGCACCTTTTGTATTTCTTATCTCCTATCGTAATGTTACAGACTTCATGAGTCGGCAGCCAACTGACAGGATACTCGCAGACCGGACACTCGACCAGACTATGGAAGGAACCAAAGTTAGGATCAAAGTATGTATAATTTTGAATACTTCCTTCATATAAAGGTATCTCTGATAACACGACAAATTATGGACGCATGAATCATCTAAGAGCTCATGACGTATTAAAAATTATAAGCAAAAGAAAAAATTGTAAGCATTTTATTAATTAATTGCTGAAGATGAAGGTGTATTATAGTTCAATATAACCAAAAATATAAGATTTTTTAGAATTTAACATGGAATAAGAAGAATATACTACTTATTTATAAATAAAAACTTAGGAGAAATAAAAAAGAAGCAAATAAAAAACCTACCATAATAAAAACACTGAATTACAGTTGACACCGAATTACCCAGCCATATCAAATGGTTCCTCCCTGATGATTTGACTTTGGGATTCGTAGCCCCTATAGTGCGCAGCCGTCAGACACAGGGCGCTGGCGAAGATGTAGATGGAAATATTCATGGTGTTCAGAGTTCTAGAAAAAATAATCTATAAGGTACCTTTTAACTACTCTGTTTAGACCACATCATGGCACTAATATATTAAGCCTTAGCTTAACTAACAATTAACTCGATAAATTATCGTCGATAAATTATCGTGCAACCTTCATCACGAAAGTCAAACCACATTCATGTAATAATAGTCTAGAAATCTTAACAAGTACCAATTTAAGTTTACCTAATATAAATTCTAATATGTATGAAATATTCTTTGAATGAAACAAATCAGTATCTTAGTATATATAGAAATACAACTCATACATTCCTTTTGAACCACTAATATCTAATATATGTAGTCATCACGAGATCGACAAACTTTATTGTCGTAAGTGACTCGCTTCTCGTCTTCGACGAAACTGCGTTACCTCTATCACGTCTCATTCTATAATTACAAAAATTATAAGTAATATATTTATATTTTTAGATATAATTTTAAGTGTATTTATAATTATTAATATTCGCTATCTTTTGAGTTATAATAGCACTTTATTTTGTTTTTGCCGTTAAAGAGATCTAATAAAGATTTTATACATTCAAATTGATAAATTAAACATATTTTTTTAAGAAGACTAAAACATTATTTATTGTAAATAAAGTTCCGTCCGCGAGTCACTGACTTGATAATAAATATAAATAAAAAAACGTCATTCCCGTTTTAGAACGAGCTTTGACCGCGATCATACTGTCGCCTGAAACAGCGTGCTGCATGTGTTTTCAGTTCTTTTGTTTATTAATATAGAAAAACAGCTTTGGAATCAAAAATAATTCTAATATATTGGCACTGAAGCGTAAGTGGAACGAATACATGCGCACGCGCCGCCCGCCCGCGAAATGCGCATTCGTGAGTTATCACTCGTGCAGTAGGGTGTTGTACCGAAAGTATTTAATACTTAGTGTGAAGTAGAAATCTGAAATAATATTAATATTATAAAATATAGATAATATTGAATATCCATTTAAAATATTCTTATTATATACCCGAAGTGCGTTATTAGTTTACTATGGGCATGATATCAAGAGTACGTGGTAGAATAAGAAGTGATTCTTTCTCGAAGATTCAAACGAATAAATCAGAGGACAAAATTGCAAATATTGGTATGTAGAAATGTATATTATTAAGTTTAATTACAATCGTAATATGGTATAACTGATTGGTATCGTTAGTATGGTAGAACACTATGGTTTATTCGGGTTAGACATATAGGTAGGTAATATATAAACTTCACGCGCTGTATACACACGTATTTACTTTAATGTAACAAATTGCAGTTGTTTTTCTTGTACTTAATTACCAATCGTGACAATCGTGACAGTATAATTTGAAGACTAATTAATTGTTTACTCGTAATATAATATTGCTTTTTATTTAAGTTTTCTCTAAAATACTTTTATTATTTCTTAAGCATAAAATAAGTGGTTAAACTTTATATTAAAAGCCTTTTACTTGTTTATTAAATACAATTGCAGCAAGTTTTTGAATATTTTGTTCATAATTTTAATTTTACACCAATTCATATAAGTAAATATATTGAAGTAACGGAACTTTCGTCCCTGGGCTATTGATATTATACATTCATTTTTATTTTTCATATTCAACTAACAAAAATTATAAATTAGTGCAGAGAAACAAATGATGTACTTTTCTTATGATATATCACAACGTGCTCATCAAATTGTAAATACATATGTTTTAGTATGGCTGATCTCGCTTGTGCTTGTGCTGCCGTACTGGGCACCTCGAGGGTTGGTGGTGGCGCTGGGGGGCGCGTGGCTGATGGCCGCCTACACCTGTCTGGTAGTACCATTACTGATATCAGCCAACTACCGCTACCCTGCGAGGTGGTACCCTGCTGTTGCTAAAGTCGCAAGAAGTAAGTACCTCCGCTCCTAAAAGTAGGTACTAGAAAATATTTAAATTCCGTTGGAGAAACGCGATTTTGGTGTATGTTATTTATTTGTTAGCCCTAGTAAATAAAATCATCTCAGTTTAACGACGCAGCGGGCTGTAAACAAACACCAGTCGTGCCAACGGACCTCTCCGCGCACACCCACGCGGTTTATTAAGAAAACATTTTTAAATGTTGTTGATGAATGACGCTGTACTGTTTATGTTTCAAATTCCTACGTTGACAAATTAAAGTCCAAAACAACAGAATAAATTTAGTCATTTGTTTGACGTCTAATTTGTCGAATTTAGGACACGTTTGCTCGAAATGGTAACGATTTATTAAGAAAATCCTCAAATTCTGAACTGTCTTCAAGATTTTCGAAATCATTAATTATTTTAACTCGTGAATCATAACAGTTAGCTTTTGGAATAATATATTGCACGGTTTTCCTGGATCATAAATATTTTAAAAGTTGAAATGTGTAGGACAAACATAAAGGCTAGAATAATATATTTAAATGTAGATCAAATAATAATAATAAGGGTTATTCTATAGACGTAGTGTACATTGTTTGAGATAAACCGTAGATACAATGACTGACGCATTTATAACGAATATTGAATAATAACAGTTTATTCAATTTAGATAAAAGGATTTAGACTTTATAATAAATAACATCTCCAATGCCAAATGTATAATTATCTTAAAATGGATGTACAATTAATACAGAGTTACCTACGTAATATTCGTTTTAAGTAAGTCTGTAAAGCTGCAGAAATGGACTTTAGTAGTTATATATCCATTATAAAACATACATTCTTCGTAAGACATATCTAGTTATGTGGAGAAGTCAGGTCATTGTCGAGAAGCTGAATGGAGCTATAAAATATGGCTTTGAGCCAACGACTGTGCGTCAGTCGGATTCACTCACATTAATACGTCTTAATATCTTTAGGCTTAATCTTTTTAAATTGTTCAAAGAATTATGTCAAAAATATACTGAATATAACCTGGAATAGATATTATCAACGCGCAGGATGACTTTCATAACTTTTGTTTCTATAATAAGAGGCTATTTTATTTGACTGGACTTGGAGTTTAATTTTAAGAGAACAAATAGTTGATCCAAACATAAGAAGAGAGAAAAATCTCTTAAAATATCCAAGGTTCAATATGAGGATTAACTTTTATTCAGAAAAGATAATTTAAAATATGGATTCTTCAAATCGATATAAATGAATTAAAATTGAAATATACAAGAAGGGGATCTCATTTTAACATATAATTTACATTATAATAATAGTTTTTAAATCACTTACCAGAGCTGTGCTGCCAGATTAGCGAGGAGATGGTGTTTCCTGTGAAGAACTGCTCTGAACTGATGTCACCAGGGCTGGGGTGGCTCTTTTATAGCTAAGCACCCTTTAGATTGTACTTACTCTTCAAAATATCCTGATCTACACTATGCATTAGTCTAGCAGTGGTAATAAAAAAACGACAATCTCAATTCCGAATTTTAAAACAAAAGCTATAGTCGGAACCTATATTTTTTTGTGTATTTTAACTTACACGAGGCAATAAATGTAATAATCGGTTCGTGTTTTGATTCTCAATGAAGATCTTATCAAGTTAAATATATTAAAATACAAATTGATGGTTACTTAACGCATTATCACATTCAACACTTCTCATTGTATATTTTTTATAGTGTTAATGCTACGAGTCCTCTGAATCGGAAAGGAGCCGTGGTCAATACGACCTGACATATTGTTTTTAATCATCTTTCTTTAGATTATTATAAATATAAGTTCTGGGAAAGTATAGCTTATCCATTTAAACTTCTATCTACAATTACTGTACATGTTATATGAAATTAGTGTTTTATATGAAAAAAGTAATAGGAAAACAATATAATGTATATATTTAATCAATCGAATTATCTATTATCATTATTATGTTTAGTCATTCTATAGGCTGTTCATATATTCCTTTTTTCGAAAAATTATGGGAGCAAGAACCAATAAAATGTTTGAAGGCAGCTTGGACTTCGGCAATGTTTTTTTTTCCTTGGTCTTGGCATGGTCCGGCGAGTATTGTGGGTGTAGGAGACATACCAGCCACCACTCCTCTTAATTAACGACCGTCTTCTGTGGTCTAGCGTTCTCTAGAAGTATAACTGGAGCAAAACAAAAGACCAGTCTCGGTTGTTTATCAGGTGGCTTTCCATTTTTGTTTGCAATACAGTTCCGCCGTCTTAATAAATGTTAGGAGTCTGTAGTGTATCACACCAGCGCTAGAACATCTAACACTCACTAGTACATCTTCTTTGGGGTCAAAGATCGTTTGAGACATGATTTGGCGGATTTTCTTGGATTCAAAGAATGTGATGATCGCTAAAGATTATCGTACAGGACCCACTTCTCATGATAAACAACGATACGATATAGAAATATTTCGAAAACAAGTGAATCACTAAACTCGACAGAAATACTCGAGCCTATATCTGTTTTTTTATTTACTTATTTATTTTATTGTAAAGGGAAACAAACAATTGAATAATACTTATAGATACAACAAATATATTAACTCAGAAATCAGTAAAGTTTCCACTCAAAATGAAGTACATATAAAAATAGAAACTAATTTAAAATTTCATAAAGTTAGGTTAGAAACGGTTAAAATAGAAATTCAGAAAATAAAGACATTTATTATTATAAAAAGAATATTAAATATATATATATCTTAAGAATATGATTTTAAGGTTCATAAATGGCAATCACTTTATATACGTACAATTTCTTAATTTATACTTTAATAAACCAATTTTATCATGAAATAAATCTAAATGGCGATAAATTTTATTGTAATTTCAACAAGTACGGTACATTAAGAAATTTTTAGCTTCAGGGTATGTAAAATAATGAGTCATTTCTATAACACAGTCTTGGGCATTAAATTTTTAATGAACTTTATTCTCAATTGTTGAATACTATTGATGTAAACCTGATATTGCGGTTTCCGAACTGTAGAAGCATATTCCAGAATATACTAGAACATACAAAAGTATTAAAAAGCAGAATAAAGGTTGAAGAATCATTAGACTCTTTTCCAATTCGCAAAACGAAGCCAAGTGACTGATACGCACAGGTGTAAAATGTTAATATCATCTGAATATAACAATATTTTAGAATATCTAAAGACGTCACTAATATCGTTAATATTGAATAGTAAGAGGAACCCTGAGGAACACCGGAAGTGACTGGCACAAATGTGGAACAAAATCTTTTTATAGATACCGCCTGACTTCGATCAGAATCTGATTCAAGCCAAGGAAGCTAATTACCATGTATACCAGCTCGAGTTAGTTTCATTAGTAATAAGTCATGAGAAATTTTATCGAATGCCTTTGAGTAATCAGTACGAGTATAGACAGCGTCAACTTGACCACCACTATCCATAGCTGTGATATTTTGAGTAAACTCACAAAGGTTAGATTCTGTCGATTTAGCATCACTAAATCCATGCTGTTTGTTGTTCAATAATGAAAGACCTCAAGAACGGATATATTTTATCATAAACAATTTTCTCAAACATCATGGTCAGAGTACTAAGTTTAGATATAGGTTTATAGTTTTTAACATCTCGCTACCGGTGTAACAAATGACTTTTTTCAGGCCTTAGGGATCTGGCCTCTACTAAATTATAAATTAAAAAATAAAAGTAACGGAAAAGCTAAGCCTTCACAACAAGACTTAATTATGAATTAGTAATTCTAAACCAAACGCCACATATTTAAGATTAAATTGACCTGTTTATAAAAATGAAAATGTCACATGTAAGGAACTAGTATCGAGTATATTCATTATGAAATCAATAATAAATAGTTTGTTCAAAAAAAAAAACTTTTAATAATATGTTTTTTTTTCAGAGGTAGCGCGGCGTCTTTCTGCGCCCACCACACGCTTGTTGGGTATTTTAAAGTCTGCATACGCGCCAGTAGACCGAGCTGAACGATTGTTCCTGCAAATGAATAATCTTTCTACAATGATCAGTCAGGTAGATTCAATATTATATTATATGTATAGATTACCACTACCTATCGGCGTAATATTACGAAAATAATCTTGAGTGAGACTTACAAACGTAAAAATAATAATGACTTTGATTGTTAAAGTTTGTACATATTTTATTTACTATCGCCGATATTGTGATACGGCCAGATAATGACGAAGTTAGGTGATGCCTCTCTATGGAAGAGCAAATTACTTGTGAATATCGAAGCATACATGGTCTGTTCTGATTAAATCGGTTTGTGGACAATTCTACCTAAAAAATATTAAAATAGTGAGAACGAAACGAGAATGGGCGAGGACAAAGAAGACTAAATTATAATTTGATAGGCTTTGATTAATTATGTCCATACATAAGTTTCTTAATGTTCATATAATTTTTTGCTAACGTTTGACGTTTCTTTTTCAGTTGCTGATATTTACAGCATGCGATCGCCTCCTCGTCCTGCAAGGAAGGTTGACGTGTCTCTATTCACTAATGTTCTACAATGTTATAACCTACTCCGTCAACTATGTACGGGAAATCTGCACTAAAGAAGACTGGTCTCCCTATGTAAACGTGACTCGTCACTCCCGGGTCAAGCACCTCGCTATGTCCGCCACTAAAATAGTATTAGAATGGACCAAAGCTGTTACTTTCATTGTAACAATGACATTCATTCTTTTAACTCTGGGATTGGAACAAGGCTTGGAGCACTTCCGCCCCACGGCTCTATACACCATCATCACAGGAACATTTTACATCCTATCAGAAAAAACTTTCCTGGAGCTGTGGCCGCTGGTATTTTCTGCTATGAAGTTGGAAAGGCTTGAAGGTATGGAGACTTTATACTGTGGATTCTGGTCCAGGGCCATCACGACAGCTATAGCTATACCTCTAGTGCCAGCGCTTGCATGGCACGAGAGATATAGGTTGGCTATATTGATATTGTACATATGCGTCGTAGTTCATGGAAGACATAGACTAGGTGAAGCTCTAATGAAGTTAAATGAGGCTCGAGGATCTCTGGCCAGGTTTCGCCGTGCAACTACAGAGGAACTTTCCACGTTAGAAGACGTTTGCGCCGTTTGTCTCGGCACCATGAAGTCTGCTCGAGTCACACCCTGCGCTCATTTCTTTCATGCGGAATGTTTGAGAAAATGCTTAGCTGCTTCCGAGAGATGCCCAATATGTGTAAGAGAGTATGTCTTTTGTTAAATCCCTTTGAACTTTGACTCTGACTGTTTGTCTTAGAATTTTAGTTAATTAACATTCTCGTTAAAATGAAGGTGATGTGAAGTGATAAAAATGGTAATGTGATATAAAAATATATAAGTAATAGGTAATAAGCGGTTGGAGTGAAGCGACCAGTACCAGTGAGTAGGATTATATATGTCTGGAAAATAATTAGACTTTTGTGAGAAAAAATAAATATTAGTGTGTAACTAGTATGTTACTACATAAAATATAATTTGGTTTTTTATCAAATTATTCTATTTGACTCTTCAAAAGCTTTAAAAGTACTCGTGTAGTTAATAAAACTCATAGTGGGAGTCCAGTACTCCTCTTTATTTAAGAGAGAAGGTGCCTTATATACTGTTATAATAAACAAATTTTTTTTCCAAATATAAGCTTGAACACTGGGGTGCTTTATTTATATTTAATGTTTCGAGACATGTAATAGTATATTATGTGTAGTTTATTAAGCCATATCTAAATTAACGTGTTAGGGAATTTATGTAATCTATATCTATTATTTAATAATATTGAATTATTGCTTACAACAATTGTTTGTTCTAATAACAATAAGATTCAATTAAATTTGTAAACAGTTTTTACACAAATTAATTTTATAATACCTTTTCTTTCTTTCTTTGTGTTATTGTTAAAAAGTAAAATATATTAATTAATTAGTTTTCCTCTTACCCATATACTTAATATAATGTTGTGGGTCCAAGTGTATGTATTGTCATAAGTATATATGTATATAGTATATTTATAAAGTACGTGTGTTTTATTACCTATTCTTGTTATAGTATTTTATTTCTTCTAAATACATTGTTTCAGTGCTCTGACTGCCCGTGCCCATATTTGACCAAGATCCAACCGAACAGACTTCAAATTAAGCTGAGATGAATCTCTGTCATCTCCTGAGCACTTGCAGTCGCGGCTTTAAAGGATAAATAATTTTTCAGTGGGTTACTTTTATTGCAAAGATGGGTAAAGTGGGAAAAATAATATGGTAGGAAGCAGCCAGGGTTGGTGTGTTAAGTGCTTCGATACAATGTCCACTTCAACCTGGTTGCTATAAATGAAGTTAATGTGGACGATAATGGTGTTGATTTATATAAATATTATTATTAATAAAATAATATAAAGTATAACTGGTACACGAATATTGAGAATTAAAAATAAAACTGAGCTACTGAAGAGTTCATCAGAATAACTATAGTGTGTAATAAATAAATAAATAATACGAATAAATGAGCAATATAAGAAAATGAAATACAAAGATTGAGAGTGTACAATAGCTTAATAAATAAAACAGAAATGAAGTTAGGTCTATATATTACAATATCAACGTTCTTTTAGGTTTATACGTAATAAATAATATAACCAGAAAGAACTTAAAATAAAAATTTGAAACAGAACGAAAATGATCGGACGTAATGTTAGGAGGAATAAAAAACAATTAACAGTAAGACGAATAATTAAACAATACAGTTAAAAAAAGAAACAATTAAATAGTGAAATAAACCTTAAAGATGGATTAAAATTAACACAGGTATTAGAAAATGGTGACGACAAAGAAAGTAGACCGTTTAAAATAATATTATGTACACCATGTGCTGTTGAAGGTCTTGAGGCAGCCCAGCATGACCTCCGCGAGCTTTACATGAAGAAGAGGCGCACTCGCAAGCTTGAGGACGACTAGAAGCTCCGCTTGAAAGACAGTAGAGTCACAGAATAGTTGAACTACAACACGACAAAACTATTTGAACTTATTTTTGTAGTAAGTCGGTGTGTTGGCCTGTTATATCTAATTTAACATAGCTATAGGACTCGTTTCACTGAGGCATATTCTGAAATATAGTTTCGTATCGGCGTATCTGTTACCGGAGGGAATATTATTATTTCACTGCGGAATATTCTCTAATCATCAAAACAAAATGCTGATTTGTACTATATTTACTATTGTATAATAAAACTAACAGAAGTTATTGTAGATCGGTAGATCTCATACTGTAGCTCTATTTATAAATTGTTAGATCTATCCGTATTTGTAAGGCCCATGTTTGTGTGTGGAATTTATAATTTATAATACAGTCACGACGTGAAACTTGAAATGGGAAATTTCCTTAAGCTAGTGCGCATGCCTCATCTTATTATCCTGGAGTACGTAGCATTGCAGCTGTTACATAATGATTTATAGGAATTATTATAATACATTCTAGTAACTAAGGTAATACATTACTATTGAATGACTAGCATATTTTATACTCAGGGCATGTCATTGACTGAAGCAAAAGAAGAATAAAATTCAATCAAGTAGTTTACATAAGTTCACGATTTTACCATTTTTAACATGACTTTGACCATTTGTTATTTTTATTGTAACAAAGCCACGTCTCTCTGAAAATTGGATCATAGAAAAATCCCGTCTCGATAGGCTTACGCAAGTACTAATCAAGTACCTACTTAGGAAACTGAAACGATATACACCTACGTCGTACAAGAAGAAAAAATGAGGGACGCCAAAGTTTCACAATTCATAATTTATGTTTAAATACACCGCTGCCATGACATCATGGTATATTTCGTGAACAATAGTTAACAACTGAAATACTGGCGTCTGGCAAATCTGTCGAAATAACTTTATCCTTATCATTCACACAGTATCCGAGCAACCGAGAACCACACTGAACAAAATAACATTCTAACGTCGTCTCATTTCATCGCATGGTTCTATTATAAGCTATCTCTGTCTCTCATAGGAGTTGTTCACATACGATGACGCCTGGCAGCTATAATGAGTTATTCTTTATACTTACAAGTGAAGTTTAGTCGCCGACCCGAGTGCTGTGGTTACAACGTGTATTAACGATCTGTGTTCTTAATAAGTTTAGTCAGAACAATATTTTTATCGATGAAAATATAAAGTTAGTGCTGTTTTGTTTTTGAATAATTCAGTTCACGGATATTACTTATAAAAAGGTAACTATACCATTTTATGTTCAATTTTATGATAACGAAACTGGAATTGATAAGTTGTTGTTTTTTTAACAATAATACTATTTTAGATACTATAAGCATGTTATTTTCATTGTAGATTATCCTGTTTTATTGAAATAAAATCAAAAATTCAGGCGTTTTTCATATTATGTTATGTTTAATTTGTTAACGAGCTTTAATAACATTACTTGTTAGTAAACTGTCCAAAGCTTGAGTTGCTTGTATATATTTTTTAACTCTCATAACAACGGAGAAAATTAACGCTCGCTAAGTACTTACATTATTTTATTAATATTTAATTCCGTTACTTTTAAAAATTAACAATTTAATAATTAGTAAGTAAATCTGTTAACAATTTTTTCCGTTTAAATAAATTCTCCTAAGAATAAAGATTTTATGCTTGAATGTTCACACACTACCAATAATAAATACATAATAATAAACAACATTATAACAAATAAATCATTATTTTGTAAAATGTATTATCTAATTCACAAATATAAAACATAGTTTTTGTCTGAAATTTCAATTTATGATCTAATTTCTAATAAATGTCACGGTATCCTTGGTTATCCGCAACCTTGTGACACTCGCCAAGACGTTAAGTCAAAAGTGACGTCATGTAGAGGACCTCAGAGGTAGTGTTGCTTTAAGTGTTGTAACTCAATAAAATACTTCTGTAACTTTTCAAGCAAAAGGAAACAATAAAATATGACCTTGATATACCGAAATATTCTAGATTAAGATTATTATTATAACATTCAATTAGAGACAGCAACATTCTATTTCAAATAAGGAAATAAAATAGACTAATGTAATCGTAATTAAAATTGGTAAATGATAATATTTTTGATATTTCGTTGTCTTCTCTATTTTTAAAACAATTACGAGAACCCTACATTTAATATTTCCTATTAAATAGTTTTGTTTGTAAAATAAATACAAGTTTCGAAGTCGAAGGTTTTCTAGTTTCCAGACATAATTAATAATCTACCTGTAATCTACTTATAGGTTTAAAGAACTATAATTAAGTTAATACATACTTAGTTGGGCTCTCAATAAACCAAACTAAATGAGCTTGAGATTTCTACCCGTGTTCAATTTTATATTTGACTCACGGTCTAATATGGAAATCGGAATAGCTTTCTCTGTTAAAAGGCTTAAGAGTTCAACAGCTGCGAACTTACATACAACTTTCTCGAAAAACGTACAATCCCATGATCAGTTGGGAGATGAAAAGAATTAAGTCTTTGCCATCTATTCTAAGTCAGTGCCATTAAAACCTCTTGACCTAAAATTTGAAAATTATCAGAGTCACACACTACACCAACGAAGTAAAAAATACGAAAATTTGTAACTTATTTTTAGTTACAACTAACACAAAAAATATTTGCTTTTGGAGAATTACACTGACAGATATAATTAATGTCTGAGAGGACATATTTTTAACTACAAATTTATTTTTAAACTAAAAAACATGATGGACGTACTAATAGTTCGACAGTTTCGCACTTAACAAGTGTTTGCTTTACGTATTGAGCAAATATGAGTGAAGTTAGTTAGTTCTGTCGTAATGTTACCCAGCTTCACGAATTATCAATGTTCTTACTCGATACAATGGGTAATATCAAATATATTTTAATGTGCCAAAATGTTTTCTATATATCTTAGAGTAACTACCAGTACCCATAGTACGAGTTTTCACGTTACAAAACGCTGACAGTTTTCGAGAAGTCACGAAACGAATCTCAACAAATTACAAACAAGAAAGAAACTAAGAAAAGAAAACTATCAACGTTTCGTAATGTCAAAACTCGTACATACAGAGCACAGTGTCTACATTACATCACGCTGTTTATGAGAAGTACCTACAATGAATATCTCAAGAACTCTAGATATACAACTGTATACTAAACTTATACTTGTGTTAAATCAGCATACAATCGGCACAAACTACCCACAATACAAGTTATTTTCGCAATGTACTACCAAATCTATAAATCTCAACATACATACAAATGTGATTTTTATCAATCTTTTCTTTTCCACAGTAATAATAGTAACTGTTAAAATGTATTCAAATAACTATAAAACATGTGATAATGTAGATTTCTTATCGATTTCAGTTATAACATTTATATTATTGATTTTAGTTATAAACTTAGGTACATTGTTTTAGAATCTAATGAAAAGAGAAAAATATTGCATTCATTTCAATTTACTTTAACTACTGTATCTTTGACGAATATAATAAATACGTAATTCTTTAATATTTATCACCTATTCATTTACAAAATCTTTTTAAATGGAATACCCAAATTATGCAAAGAACCAACAACATTGGTTTTATCGTAATAAACAATGAATTACAAGATATCTATGAAAAGAGTTCTAACTTCTAAGCCTCTAGACTAAACGTGTCCCATAGGTATGTCTGTTTTGACCATCCTGTAATATAAATATTTTTTATGTATTTGAATCACGAGAAAAACATACAAGAAGATAAATATTACAATTTGTCATTGCATGAAACAATTGAATGCTGATAAATACTTATACGTCGATAACATGACCTGAGATGCTTTCGCGTCTTGAAAGGTGATGACTCCTCTTTGATAGTTAGACCTGGGCGACGCTGATTTGTTGTTCCAACAAACAAAGAAAGACAAACAAACAAATGTAAGATATACAAATGAATATATTCAGTATTTTTTATTATTAGATAGTGTTTCATTACTACTTTTATTACACTACAAAGCCCGCAGGGACAGAAGCACCTGTATGAGGAGAATGTACTGTTTGAATTATGACCAATCTATGGGGGTTACTGAATGAAGTTAGTAAGAATGAAGTATTCCTTACTTCGCCTGCATGGTTGGACCTGGAAGACTTTGGAACTGGAATGGATGGATGTGAGTAACTTTATTTATTCAAGAAGTTGTAACAAGAAGAGATGATCCGTGAAGCAGTGACAGTTCGCTAGAGGAATAAAACTCAGGTCACACAGTATGAACATCTGGGATGAAGTGATAGTAAGAGGAATGCAATAGGAGATTGAAAAGGATGTAAGGATAGGGATAAATATAGAGTTGATGATGTTGCTACATGTGATCAGCGAATGTCCTTCAAATTGAAATATATAAGACTATCGTAAAGATACAGAGCAGATGAAAATACTCTACATGTAGCTGAAATGCGAATGTTCAGATGGATGTGCGCCCTCACAAGAATGTATGAAACAAGCAATGTAAGAGGAAGTCTAAAAATTTGCACCGGTGACGAAAAGACTGGTAAGCAATAGGCTGTCTTGGTATCGGCATGATATGCGGACGAATGAATGTAATATGGCAACAAAAGAACTCCGTATGAACATGGATGACGTGAATGATGATATGTTAGGACAAGAAGTAAGAACTGAAGTGATGAAGGATGGCGGGGAGTGGAAGGGACGTAGGTAGTTGCTGTACCGAACCCACCCAAAAGTAAAGGGTTGGACGACGAGCTCAGTATTTCATTACCACCCATATGGTATAGCCGTGTTACTAAAATTCTCGCACTTATTGTCCTTCCGTTGAATAATAATGATACATTATTTATGTACATATTTATAGTAGCTATTTAGGATCAAACCTGTTAACCTTGGCGGGTGTGTCGAACTGTGTCGACTGTTGACTGGTGCAATGACATCATATATAAGAATTGTATACTTTTGTAACAAAACACAAAATTTGAAAAAAATTGTGGCTTTTACAATTTTATATAAACAAACAAATACTATTCCTTGACATGAAACATCCGTTTCGTAATTTCTAATAACAATTATAGTTACAAAATATTTTTTGGGAGATATTTCAAGTTTTTAATTGAAATTAGCAGGATAAATGGTTGAATAAAAGTAATATACGCATTTAAATTTGAATAGTTCATTTAAAATGGATATTTTAATTAAATCAACAAACAATTCAGCTAACTCTTTTATAGTCTATAATAAATAAACTTTATGGAGCTAACCCAATCCCACGGGAAATCGAGACAAATTTATTTTCGTCAATTAGAACTTAATGTTACATAGCATGACTGTTGATAATATTATAATACATATTTAAATTAATTAAATAATCGCTTGACAATTTAAATTATACTTTTGTATTTTTAAATATTAAGTGTCTGGAACGCAAAGGGTGTGCTATCACGGTCAGGGAACGTCTAAAAATGAACCATTACTAAATAATAGTTCATTTTCAGAAGAACACAGTAACTTTTTAAAAGAAACGTACGTGTTATGAGTGACAGAGATCATTAATAGTCTTTTGTTGGGATATCTTATACCGGGGTTCTTACGGGGGTTTGTACAATTATCAGCAGGAAGAAGATTTTAAAGTTTCAAAAGGTTCATCCACTTTAATAATAAACAATTTATTTCAGTATGAAAATAATGCGCTAATCAGTAAATAGTTAAAATGACTATACTGCTACACGACTACCGTGAACTGGAAGAAAGAGCATCCAGACATCTTAACGTATGGAAAGGTAATGAAAATTTCAATATCATTAGTAATACGATAACCGTTTTGGACCTCTGTTTAATAAAAACCTAATTTTAAAACAACTTTGGAACATTCATTCTTTCCAACGTCAAAGGTAAAAGCTAAATATATTGCCTGTGATGTAGGACGGTGTATATTTAACGATTGAGGTCGTAGTGTTGCGGCTTTTATATTCACTGTTTCTTTTAACACATTAAAATGTTCTGCAATACGTTTTTAATTATTGTTTATATTTATAATCAACTGATTATGTCATGACTTCATCATTTTTCTTGTGTCTATTGAATTTACTTTGTTATTAAACATATTCCTTTGTTACAGCTTGGCATTTAATATTATACGCTCTGGCGGCAATCTTTGGAATTCTTAATTATGTTTTCCTTAGAAACACTATGCAATTGGTTGAAAACAACTGCGTGTTGTTTCCCAGACAATTATCATTTACTCTAGTGGAGTTGCCTGGTACGAGTACAACAGAGAATAATGACATAGTTAATGCAACTCTATCTATTAATAGTATTGATGGAAATGTGACGAATAGCGTTATTGAGAATGCTCAAAATTCAACCGTCCTTGTGGGGAATGAAACAGATGGACTGAACGATAGAACTATACAAAACGAGACAATTTCTAATGGAATTGAAGGTTAGGTTCATATTTTACTGAGCTTCATATACACGAATATTATATCTACTAAACTGAATTGATGATGTAACTTTTTATCAGTGAATGAATCTCATCGTCTGATATTGGACACCTCGCGTACTCTTTTCGGTTCTGATGGCGACTGCCAGTTCGCGGAGTACATGCCGGTGTTATCCACCATTTTTGCTACGACGTGGACCACTTTTTTTATTATGTGCCCCGGCGGTGGATATTCAAGATCTGGGTAAAAAAATGAATCAATAAATTATAATTTTGTACATTTTGTACCAAATAAATCTTACTACTAAATTTCCTTAGTTACTTTTCGTTCGTTAAATAAAAGATTTTGTTGTTATGTTTGAGTTTGTTCACTTTTTATTTTATTGTCATAAGGGATTTATTAATATGATTATTTGTCTTCAGACTTCAACAACCTTGGCGGATTTTGACACCGGCATTGCTGTTCGCTCTCGTGATGGTGGGCCTCACCGGACACAGCTTTACCAGCACCAACAGCGGACTGTACACCTTCTGTTCAGCATTTTATAATATTACCAATTCTACAACGTAAGTGATTCTTCTTTATTGCCATAATTGCCATATACTAAGAGACCCCTCTTTTACTATATTTTTTCAAAATGTTTGACCGTTTAAGATAATTTATTACTTTAGGAACATGTTTGGTTTATAGTTAAAAAACATCGTCGGAGTGTGCTGATATAGTTGTACCTATCTATTTGCCCACGTATAATTAGAATAGTTTACACATTCAGCATGGTTCGCTCATGTGAATAAATTTATTTAGGTAATCCATTCGTACGATTCACATCGAGCTTTCACATTTAATACAATCAGGCTCATTGATGATTTGTATATTAGTTTATTGTTATTTAACTGTAAATAGTATGTTCATCGATTATTAAAATATGTTTCAAACTTCACCAATCTACGATGCAAAATAAACTTCTATATAGAAAAGCGGTATTTCACTAAAACCGACATTTACGCTACCTGTCTTGAAGGTGTTCATCGGTAAATCCACACCTGGCGCTGTCTCCCGCTAGCTGGTCGTTCGGAGCCCGCGTTAGCGCGACGCGAGCCGCCAGCGCGGGTGCGTGGGCGAGCTGGGCGTGCGGTGCCGCGCTGCTGCTTGCGCGCTGCCTTGCTGCGCCTGACTTCCGCGTCAAGCGGACCGCTGTCTTCCTTAAGGATCCTCAAAAGGTACAACGATGATGAGAAGTAAACGTTTGGATAGATGTACGTAAGTGTGCGTAACAAAAAGCGAATGTGGCTATTTTAGTGAAGGCGACGAGTGGGTGTGTTTTTTTATTCGGATAGACCTTCGGCCATCGCAATATATCTTGTCCCCTAAAATGGTCCCCATTCGTTTGAATACAGTCCCTTAAACGTTGAGGCCAGTCGTCAAAAGAACGCACTCTCTCTTCATAATACCTACCTATCAATAGTAAGCAATACCAGTACACAGTACATTCGACTAATAAGAAACGGATAGAGTTTGAAAAGTGTAATTCTATCACAGTAATTCGGATCTCCTTATCACTCTATTTCATTTATATCACAAAATTATTTAACACCGGTTGGTTTAAAATTAGAAAACAATGAATGTTCACAAAAGAATGATAGATTTCAAACTCACACATAAGATTGTGTATTTTTAATTATAACAGTATGTCTGTTTAAGTTGAGAGTTTCTATGGTTGTCGTCATTAATATTTTTTATATGGTCCATGAGATGATTCATCTCTGTTTTACCACAGGCTACAGAATACACGTATATTTTGACATTATAGTTAAAATCTGCTGGCGGCAGCCAACAGCCAACAGTGTTGTATATTCGAGGTGTTTTCACATTTTAAACCCTTGGTCAACTTTATCGATACCTTTTGGTATCGAGGTGTTCGTATTCTAAACAGAGAATCTGTAGACAGCATTAGCAAGCTCCATTAATAATTGTTTATTATTTTATTTACAGAAAATAACACCGTATCTGAAAAAGTCCTCTCGGAAACGGAATGCACACATATCACCCGATAAACGTGACATCACGTCGAGCAGATCAGAGCAGACTCTCACCACAGAGCTGGTTACGGCTTCAATCGAGAGGGAACAAGACGCAGCGCCGACCTCGCCACAGCTGACTCCCATCAGAAAACCTGACAGCGAAAACATTGAGATGACCACAACGCCGACGCCTGGCTATAGACTAAATGCCAAAATAACAAATTAATTTATTATGGTTTTTCTCCTTAAATTAAGTTTATATTAATGTTAAACATTATAGTTTTTTTTTGCAAAGTTAGGGTAAAGTTACGCATTTAATATGATAAAAAGTGTTCATCTAACTTTCTCCATTTGGGGCACATTAATATCTACTTTTAAATCTATTTATCTTTTTTGTTAATGTAAGCTTTATTAATTTTATTTTATAAAACATTTTTTTTAAATAAAAAGTGTATATTTAATTAGAGGTATATATTTTTTCTTTATCGCCTATGGGCTATGTTTCGTCCAGCTATTCAGATATCTTCTGTAAAATGAGTAACTATGTACAGAAAAGGAAGAATTTGACATATCGGGGTTCTAACCAAGGGTAACTAACTGACATTTATAGTACTCTGTGGACTGACATTCCAGTACTAAATGACTGATTCAAATATTTGTACGGCATCTGTCGAACAGAACGAATAAACGCGAGCGAATCAAGACAATAAAACATAGATTTCGCTCTGTATTAGATTGTATTTTTCCCTATGACTTGCCGTGTAAAATTTTAAAACTTTCTTGTCGGATTGTCTGTGTTCTATGCCATTTTGTTTGAACGACTTTTTACCGAGTGTTTTGTAGATTTTGTTAGTGCATCTTTTATTGTTATTTGACTTCTAGTTTTTGCCTGATTAGCCCTGGCCCTGAATATTTCAAAATTTGATGCCTAGATGGACAATGATGTTAAATATTACATATAAAATCAACTATGAAACGATTTGAACATCATTTTAAATTGCCAAGCAACAGGTATATTACACCTCTGTATTATGGGAAAGGTGAAAACACATATTTATTCAGTAACTTGCTAATTGAGCAAAACTATAATAAAACTTTATTGTTTCACTTTCACTGAATAACAATTTGTATCCAATTAATGCCTGCATGATAAACATAAAAAATAAAATGAAGAAAACTTCTTATCTTTTATATCAATATAATAACAGATTTCATAATAATAGATCGATTGTCATAGAAATCACATATAGTAGAGACAACTGCAGCAAAACATTTAAAAACTTTATAACAATACTCCGAAACATAACATTGGGGCTCGTACTTCTTAGGTAATATCAGAATATGGTGCAGAAGAAATTGTGGACAATTACTTTTAAAATATGAAATGCAACTCACTATTAAGGTAATTTAATACAAAAAGTTACGTACCAAATAATTCAACTACAATTGTGGCAATGTAATTTCTAGCTGACTTCTATTGTTCTTGTCGTCATGATTGCCTGATTGCCGACTTCGTAGAAAGAACCCACATTATGAATAGTACGTTTTCAACTCCAACAATCAAGACCGTGAGTTGATAATCAGTCTATGGATATAGATATTAGACTTCTCCTGGGCCTATATATACTGTCCACATTTAGCTCTTATAAGGAGTAGCTCAACCGTGGTAGAAACATCTTCTGCTCAAATGGTGGGCTTCAAATTCGCTTTTAAGTATAGAGAGTGCTGGGTGATCTTATCCATTTTTTCCTTATTTTTTGCAATCCTTGTGCACTCAAACAATAAGAATATTGATTATAATAAAAATCAACATGTTGAAATGTAGGCTGAAAAATGTTGGCGATAGCATTTATCCCATTTATAATCCAGCATTAACGGTCATTGGATTTGACCATGGACCATCCAAAGGACTTTAAGCCTTTTTCAGAAAGATGAAAAGAAAATGCTATGAAGGTAAATTGAAAAAAATATGTACATGTTAGATATATGTTTCAATATATTATTATTTTTTGTTTCAAAGTTTTTATATCAAATTAAAAATGAATGATTTTAGAATGTCACAATGTCTTATATGTGGGTATGTGTATATGTCATGTGTATATGTGTGTATGTCATAATGTGTCTTGTAAAAGTTCAACGATTTGATTTGAGTTTTTGACCTCAGAGTTGATTTTTACGTTTTTGAAACTGATAAAAGTCCGAAGGTACCAGATAAAAACTGATAGTACAAATGGTACAGATTAAACTGCTAAGCTAATCATCCTGATAAAACAACACATTATTTCTATGTTAATCTAGATTTTTTTCATTTATTTAGTTATGTTAACGCAGAAGGTTAACTTTGCAGAGTGTCTTTGCTCTTGCAAGGTTATCCACCATAAAAACACCATTATAGTCCTAGGTTACCGTAACAATCAAAATTGCCTCCGCTTTCTATGAAGAAAGCTCGCCGAATACCTGAACGTTGTTTAGTATTTTGTTAATAAATAGAAATCTGGTAGTTTTATGCCAGTAGTTAATAACTTTTTAATTTCCTATGAAGTGTTAAGTAATAAATATGTCTTTAAGATGCTAAGGGTGAGAAGGTGCTAAAAGCTAGTGCAGAAGGTAGACTACTTTTGAAATAAAGGCCTAATTGAGATGGTTTATATTTTGTCAGTCATATTTATTAAATAGATTTATCATTGCTTTTGTAAAGTTTTCTTTTCCTAGCACTACCCCGATGGTTTATAAAAACAAGTTTATGACAAATTGTTATAAAAAATCTTTGACAACTAAAACTGTCATTTTGACATAATTATTAGAAGTTTGAGCCTTGATTGTGATTTTGTTATTATTTATTGTAATAAGAACAACAAAATAAACATTTGATTAATAAATTATATGTATAATGTTATTTAATCAGGTAAATGGAATTATATGTAAACGTTATATCATAAACCAATTTTTACGCAATGTGCACAGTACGTCACCGGCAAAAGTATTATATCCCCTTCGAAGTCGGGCTTTACTTAAAGTTAAAGGACAAGATGCCTTAGTTTTTTTGCAGGGATTGATAACCAACGATATGAAACATTTTGAAGAAGGCGCTAACTCTATGTACGCAATGTTTCTTAATAATAAGGGAAGAGTATTATATGATACTCTTATTCACAGATGGAATGACGAGGAATCCTTTATGATCGAATGTGATAAGAACATAATAAATCAATTACAAAAACATTTGAAAATTTACAAATTAAAACGAAAAGTTGATATTGAAGATGTAAACAAAGACTTCATACTGTGGGCTTTTATAAGTTCATCTTTGCCAGATGTGACAGCCATAAATAATACTATACCCATTTACAAGGACCCTCGTCTAGCACAATTAGGGCTAAGAATTATTTCACCAGCTAATTTTCCTGAAACTGATATAGTGAATCTCTTTGGTGGGGATGTTGTCACAGAGGGTAATGAACTTGGTTATCGGTATTTAAGGTATAAATTAGGTGTTAGTGAAGGAGCTGATGACTTACCCCCTGGGAGTAGTTTTCCATTAGAAGTCAACTGTGACTACCTTCATGGAGTGAGTTTTCACAAGGGTTGCTATATTGGACAAGAATTAACTGCGCGGGTACACCATACAGGTGTTATAAGGAAACGAATTATGCCTATTAAGTTTAATGAACAAATATCAGAAAATGTAGAGCAAAACACTGTTATCTCAACTAGTGGTAATCCAAAAAAGAATTTAGGGAAACTAAAGGGTGTGATAAATGATTATGGGCTAGGATTGGTTAGGATTAAAGAAGCTCTTGAAGCAAAAATTTTAAATATTGGCAATTATTCAGCAGAACCACTGAAGCCTTCTTGGTGGCCAATGGAAGCTCCAAAGGAAATTCAAAAGGCTGAATAAATAATTGTAGGTGAGAACATAATATAGAAATAACTTGTTTAAAATTGAACTTAGTTATTAACTGACTCAGTTTATTAAATCACAGCAATATATAATTTTTAACATTATCAAACTTACAAATTGTAATTTTTATTGTAAAATTTTTTTTATATATATTTTTTGTGAACTTATAATAAAAAAGTATTTTTGTTAACAAAGCACATTTAAATTAAAGAATGTTTGAGATCAATATACTTTTGTTATATTGTTTCAGAAGAATGGATAAATCAAAATCACAAGGGGAGTGCTCCCAAGATGCCCAAGTTGCATATGAATTTAAGTGTTCTCAATGTGGTTTAAGTGAGACTGCGCATTATAAAGGCAAAAATCCACCATTTTTAAGAAGAATAGAACTAAAATATCCCAGCTATGTGATGAAAGACCCTTTCAGTCCTCTGGGGAAAGGAGAAATTATGGTTTTGGGAGCCGATTGTGCAATTTGTGAGAAAACAGTGTGTGTAGATAAACAATGTAGTATATTTTATATAAAAACTTTCTGTTTAGAATGTGTAAATAACTCAATAAACAAGTTTCCATTAGAAGTTACCAATAAATTGAAAAATAAACAGTAAATATGTGTTTTTCATTAAACATCTATAACTCAATACATTCTGATAAGTATCTGGTAAGAAAATCTGATAACCAGCAGTAGAAATAAATTGACTTAAAAAGAAAGGTACAAATAAGAAAGACTTCTTATAAAATACTGTTTACTTTGGCTTTTCAGTCCGATTTACAGTATTTTTATGAATTTTCACAAATTAATTCAATAACACAGTTATATTTGATTGAAGGTTTTGTTCCAATCAATTTATAAGTATTATACATAAATTCAAGTAACCATTTCAAGCCAAAACAAGTGCAACACTTAAAAAGCAATCAGCTCATGCCACATTTCATTAAAGACATAAAATACAATCTTAAAATTATTAAAAAGATAATTACATCATATCTTTAAGGTATATATATTAATAAGCTCTAAAATGACAAAATTAAATACATATTTTGTCTTGATAGCCAGTCACCATGTTCTGATTGATAGCACCACAATACATCCTAACCCTTTCCAAAAAGTGACTGCTCTCATTGAACAACAAATATCACCACAAAACAGCTATATAATGCATGTATTGTTAACAGCAATTATATTATAGTTTATACAAATTACAGATTAATATTATTGCTTTTGTGTTCCCTATGTAGCTATTGTTTCATTTTGAATATTCGAGACAAATATTTTAATAACAATTACATTTTAAATATACATCATTCACAGTAAAAAAATGTATGCACAAGCTTTGTGATGTACAAATATAATTTAACATTGAAATGTATTAACTATCAATTATGACAGATGTATGTTTGTATGTTAGTGGGCAGTGTACTATTTTACTCTATATTATTACGATTCAAAATATTCTAGCGATTGTAAAAGTCTATTTGACGGTGTTAGCATTTCACTACCAATTTAAAATTAATGTATTATACATTACCATAATTATTTATTATATAACAATTAAATTTAGCATCCTGTAGTGTTCTAATCTACAGAAAGTCTTATTTATATTGAAGAAAATCTATCTCATGTGTCCATTGTTTTGTAACCTAATTATAAATATCAAACCGTCTAACTAAAAACTGCTGCCTAAATCTGAGTAGACGTTTTTGACAATATCTTTAACAATCAAATGGGTATGACAAATACTTTACATTTAATGACGAGACAATACTTATATCCAACTATATGTACTGGCCTAGCTTTAGGTTTGCAAATAAATGAATGAATTTGGACGGGATTTTACTTATAGTAGGTATAAAATAAGACCTCAGTCTAGATATGATTTTATTGGGATATTATAAGTATGAAGAAGAAAATATATTTATCAATTTAAACTTTCGTGATCCATGATGACTATTATATATATAAATATTTACCAGGATGTATTTACGTCAATTTAATCGGAAAATTGTTTGACAAGTTTTAATCCGAGTCTGGCACGCTTCGAGTTTAGAACCACGAATGGGTAAGAAATTAGTCAGACAAAATCCTTATATAATTGACGTCAGTACAGACGGGTAAATATAAATACAGTCAACCCTCCTATAACGCGGTGAGTGCGTACCGCGTTATATGGAAACCGCGCTATAAGAAACTCGGATTTAACCGTACAAACCAGGCTAATTCGTAGCGCGTTCTATGGAAACCGTCTACCGCGTTGTATGGAAACCGCGCTGCAAGAGACTCAGAATAAGTACAAATCACATTATTCGTACCGCGTTATATGGAGACCAATAAATACAAAAGACAAGATAAATTATAAATTATTTTTATTGAATTGAAGAGTTCATATAAGGAAATGATGAAAAAATCTTTTGAACACTCATCCTCACTGTCAGATATGAGTCGCCTAACTCGCCTTCTTTTAATGGGCAAAATGTCTTCCTCACTTGGTTGATCTTCACATTGGTTTTCGATTGTAGCTTTTTTTTCTAACTAAGCAATTTCTCAACTCTCTTTTAAACTTTGCGCTGCGCACCGTTGAATGATCAGTTTCAATGAAATGAAGTTCTAATTCTTTAGCCAAATTTAGCCCTTTTTTCACATCTTGTAAATCGAGGTTTGGCACCCATTCGTTTTCCTTATTTTCGTTTACCAATGCATTTGAGGTGTGTGCATCAATTAATTCCATCAGTTCCTACTCATCTAAAGTTTCTTCCCCGAGTACTAGTTCTCTTACATCCTGATGGTTTACTGCAAATTCTTCATCGTTTAAACGAGAAGCAATGTTTACTATTTCTGTAACTGGGAGTGAAATTGTAGAATCATCTTGTATTGCTTGAACCATTTGAGGTAAAAGAGGTTTCCAACACGCATTAAGCGTTGATGGTTTAATTTCCGCGCAATAGTTCACGCGACAATGTAGTCAAAAGATCACATATATATATCTTTCATGTTACAGTTTCTTTAGACACACACAGCATGGCACGCTGTCGATGCGAAACTATTTAGTTAATAGAAGTGGAAGATAGCGCATGAGGAGCCCCACCCGTGAACCACGCTGATATAAACATATCCAGTTAAAACCATTCATTGGGTGCACGGAAAGAACTGATGGGACGGATGAACGGAAACCGCGCTATAAGAGTACCGCGTTATAGGAGGGCTGTCGCAATTTCAGCTCCGCGTTATATGGAAACCGCGTTCTGAGAGTACCGCGTTATAGGAGGGTTGACTGTATATATATAATAACAAAATATATGTTTCTATTTATAACCTTACACTAACAAAATTTCACAGCCGAAAAAAATAATCATAATTTTGATGGAAACACGTTTTTACGAAATAACAAGACATTTAAGATCATACAAACGAATACAAACGTGTGACAATTTGAATAAAATGTCGGTATTTTAAAATTCAACCAACTATACTAAAACCTTAACACTTACGTAGTAAGACGATGTTTCCGCCGACCGCATGGAGGAACTAATTAAATTGATTCCAAGACATTATTTCAGGCCCACGCGACTCAGTCTCAACGTCACACTCAGTACACTCATCACACTCAGTACCAATGGTTCGTCTACATCTTCATTACAATATATACATTGCGGTCGGAATGATGTTCGAAGCTCACGATACGAAATGTACAATAATGACATGAAGTCTAACGATTCAAAACGGCTCTAAATACATACTATGAGTTAAGAACATACATGTATTTGTACATATTATTTTATTAAAGTATTTTAAAGGCTTGTGCTTCTAACACAAACATAAAAAATAGTTTTAATATTTTACATACCGCGACCGACATATTCCGACCGGCGCGAGAATATATTTAGTAATTTGTTAATATGATCATATACAATACTTGAAAGCAAAGGAATACAAATTGTGCCATCAATTTAATAAAAAACATAAATAATCCAAAACCTCAATGCATCTGTTTCATTAATTGTGTATATATATTAGACGCTCTTCAAAGTACACCGTTTGACAGCGTCAGTAGGACGCGCCCGCGCTCTCGGCGCAGATGACACTTCACAAATGGTTACTCACAAGTCAATGTCTCATGCCTTTTTTGTCTGTATTTTAACTGTTTTAAAAATAGACTGAAAAACTATCAAATCTAAAGTATTAGATAATTTAAGAAGATTCAATGTTGAAGTAGTATATAATTCTTCCGGTTTAGACGACATATTTTACAATTTTATTTAGAAACGCCTGTTAAGTTTTTATATAAGATATATATCTAATATTGATAGATATTACACTATATGTAAGTTCCAAAGTGTAATTCGCAATTCACTTGTAAGCACAGTCACAACTGATAGTTATTTTCAACACTTTCATCCTAAGGGCCTGTTTATTTTATATCCAATGAGTTCAAAGTTTTATGTTACTATAAAACACCATACACAGTGAGAGTCCAACATCCAGCACTTCCAGCGGCGACCACTGTCACACTGCTGACCGCACTAGCAGAAGTAGTGCGGCGGATATATAGTGAGGGCCGGCATGAGGTAGCCTCAGTCGTCCGGCGGCGCCGCGGCGGGCGAGCCGGCGGGGGAGGCGACCGGCGAGGCGGCGGGGGAGGCGGAAGGGGATGCCTGCAGCTGGTGCAGGCGCCGCAGGGCATGCGACAGCAGCGGCAGCAGGTCGGGCGCGGCCGCAGTGCTGGGCGCGCCGGCGGGGGCAGACTCGGTCGACTCATCGCTGTCATCCAGCGGCTCGTCCGCCTCGCTGCCCTCCGCGGACGGACAGCGCGCCTCGCCCGACGAGCCGCCCGCCTCCAGCTCACCGTTCTCCTCCTCTGTACCGGTAATCATAATGTATTTATTTCTAATTCTAATCTGATTTCTTCGATATTACGTTTCCTTGAATAAGTCGGTTTATAATAAATAGATAATCATCAATTAACACACTATTTATTGGCCGGTTAGCCTCATAGGAATGAATGACCGTTTAGGACTATTTTACTTAATTAAAAAAAAAATGATCTAGGAATGAGTGACTATGATTTAATAGTTACAATTATTACTTATTTTCCATGATTGCAGCGTTATGCCTACTACAATTGAATTGCATGGCCAAATTGAAACATTTTCTTAATATTACAAACCGGTGGGCCTGATGAGTCGCTGATGTAGCGCGGCGGCAGCGCGATGCAAGGCCCTGGCTAGCGGCGAGGCGGGAGAGGGCTGCGCACGCTCCGCCAGCAGCTGCAGCGCTCGGGCGGCGCCCAGCAGCGCAGCGAGCCCGGCCCGCGCCGCACCGCCCGCCACCTCCTCCGCCAGCGCCTCCGCCGCCCGCGCTGCCCCGCACACGGCCCCCGCGCCTGCAGCGGACCCGCTCGGACTCGACACTCCGCCCAGCTGGTTGGTCAATTCACATGTGATATCTATACAGTTATAGAACTTTTATCAAACTTTAAATTAATGCCCCACCTTAGGGTAATAGTGCTGCATGAACTCATATATGGCCTGGTCGGCGAGCGACTCTCGCTCGTCTAGCAGCACTGCGTCCACGTATTCGCTCACAACGCTGCACTCTAACAACATTTCTTCCAGTTTCGTGTCCGCCTGCAACAAGCAATATATATTTCTTATCTTTTTTAAATTTGTAAATAAAAAATCTTTCGTTATATATATAAAAGCCAGCTTTATTTTGATTGTGATATAACATAAGCTGTTTTGATATTGATATAATATCAGTATATAACCTAGAACAACATGACTACATAGCTTACGGGTGAAGAGGCAACGTCTCTCCAGAAGGCCGCAAAGTAGTTGAATCGAAGAGGTACCGCCTCCAGCGCACACAGCGCAGACAGCAGCACCAGCTGCTCGGACATGCAGCGCTGACTGCGCGCTACGCGACAGCATGTATCTGACAATTATTATTTATTATATAAAAAAAATATCCTGCAATGGAATTTTAATATTACTATAATTAGACGGTTGCCACTTTAAAAACTGGGAAGTTTGTTATTTATTAAATCACCTATAAATTTATGGTAAGGTCTATAGAGTGCCGGCCGCGGGTGTGGGTGGGGATGCGGATGAGGCGTGCGTAGCCGCGGGCGTGAAGCCGCCCGTGCGGCTGCGTGCGCGCCGGCCGCCAGCGGCACCAGCGCTCCCAGTGCCGCACCGCCGCCGATCAGTACCAGCTCACGAAGGACACCTGTCAATACCGGGAATAAGTCACACATACAATAGAAAAAATATATAATATACAGTAATCAGTATTACCGAGCGCGGCGTGGGGTAGACGCGGCGTTCGCTGGTGCAGGTTGAGCAGCGTGAGCAGTCTTCGCGCGCACTCAGGCCAGTCCTTGCACGCCAGCAGTAGTGCTCGAGCCTCCTTGGCGTCACGGCGCAGGCGCAGCGTGCGGCACAGCGCTCGCGCCCAGCGCAGGGCTGCGCCCAACTCCGCGCGCACGGCCGCGCCCCCCGCGCCGCCTCCCCCGCCGCCACCGCCCCCGCCCTCCACGTACACGGCGTGCAGGCTGTGAAGCGCCTGCGACAAATATCTTATGAACTATAAAGTCTCTATATAAAATATAAAAAACAAGGATTCTCCATAGCTGTAGTAGGTTACCGTTGACCGTAACTAAAAAAATATGATTCACTTGAAAAATATAATAAGAGCTTGATGAAAACAACAAAGCATCATTTGCTTACTTCAAAGGTCATTTGGAGTCCCCCGTTGTAAACGACGTACAGCCTGTCGTCCTCGGTCTCCACGAGCGTGCAAAACGCGGATATTAATGTCGTCCAACATGTCCGTCCATTCAAACCTGGTGAAATATTTTAATTGTTCTGTAAATAACATATTTAAATTGTAAAGTGTGATGAGGTCTTCAATGCTACACTAACCCTGTAGGTAGGCGGAGAGCGTGCTTCGTCTGAACGCGGCGGCTTCCCGCACCTCCGACCCTTCTCCTCCTCCCCCCCCGCCGCTCCCGCGAGCCGCTAATATGCGCGCCAGTCTATATTCAGTGAAACCGTTAATCAGAATAAAAAAATATATAATAATATAGCAATGCTTACTTTAGAAAATAATAGAAGATAATTGACTCCCAGCCGTAAGAAGCATATTTGAATATGAGTACACTTTAGAAGCATGCATCTTGAAATAAGAGAAACTAACCAACATGCAGTCGCTTGTTTAGCTTCATACCATCCAGAGTTAGAAGAAGGTCTCTGCCTTGTAAAATACTTATATATACTTTTATGGGGAATTCTAATTACCGAAGCAGTTCGTCAGCAGCGCCGGGGTACAAGTGCGCATGGGGCGCGATGTTCCTGAAGGCCCAGTGTATATTCTGATGCTGGGCCAGCGATCGCGCGAAGGCAGCGGATCGGCGGCAGCACAGCCGCAGCAGCGCGTAGTACGGGGGCAGCATGGCGCGGTTGTAGGCAACCACCTCCCCGTCCTCGTGGTCAGCTCTGAATAATTTGGTATCATAATTAAAAAAAATGTGATCACCGTGGTAACACTTGCACACACATAACACTCCATATGTTATGTGTGTGCATAGAGAGACGATTATAAAGTGAGTAGGACATAGAAAGAAATGTTTGAATATGGGTTTTGGAATCTGTACGAAACGGAGATCTAAGAGAGAAGCTATTTTAAATACGACATATTGAGTATACCGGGCGTCGACACTTTCAGCCGCCTGTATATTATCGTATATACTCACAGTATGTAATTAAAGGCGATGTGTTTGATGAGTCGCTGGTTGGCCAGCATGAGCTGGACGTTCTCGGGGCAGTCGAGCGACACCGCGTGCCAGAACGTGAGTAGGGCCTGCTTGTTGGGGTGCACCGCCACCGAGGGCTCCGAGATGGCGGGGTGGTACAGGTCCCATAGGTCCGGGAAGTATTGACCGAACTAAAAATATATATTATTATTGAGATGACATGTCTGAAACGGTCTAACGAGATTGTTTAAAAGTTAAGAGGACACACACCATTAATTTTTCCACCCTGCTAACCACGCAATACGACATAACGCCAAAATAAGCCGTCAGCTTCATAGTGCCGTGAACTGCTATATCCGTATATTTTCGCGCCGCCTTTAATTTGCCCAACAGCATCGTGTAGACCTTGAAGAAAGATAATATATTATATATATCTGTAAACAAGCCAAAATGTGAGTACTATTTGTTCTAGTGTACCGCACCTGGTGGAGGGTGTGATGCGCCGTGTCGGGCAGCTTGGCGAGGTGCAGTGGTTGCGGCGGCGCCGGAGCGGGTGCGGGCGCTGGTGCTGCCGGCGGTCGGCGCGCGTATCCCGCACGGAAGTGCTGCGACGGCACCAGCGCCACCAGCAGCAGCGCGGCGGCCGCACGCACGCGCGCCGCGCCTGCCGCCAGCAGCTGCGCCTCCACCCAGCGGTCGGCCGTTCGCAACGCCCACGCGTGCGCCGCTTTGTTCCTCGGCACCTGCATAGCGAGCCACTCCAGCGCCGCGTGCGGGCACACCTCCCCCGCCTCCCACAGCCGGGACAGCACCAGCTGCGTGAAGCAAGGTAGGCCGCCAGAGGCGCCCCCACCTCCACCGCTGCCCTCCACCAGCAGCGTCAGGAGCTTGAAGAATGGCCCGCAACTCTGCGATGGTATAGTATCGTTGTCGCCTTAATAATATATCAGACTCAAAGTCCTGGAATTTGAATCTACCCGCCATTGTTAATACATATCGTGCGCTCCCAATTAATATTGGATTTATCTTGTAGTTACCCAGACTACGCATCATATATTGAAGTTAATTGTCAATGTATTCTGTGAGTCTCGTTCTGAAATTTGCTTAAAACGGCAATAAACATCATCATATATTTATTTATCGTCGCAAGCCATATTTAACTAATTGCCAGAGTTCCTCACGAGCGGGAGCACTCATGTGCCAGAAGTAATACTCACCTCCGAGTGTTTCGCGATGGCCTGGAATATCATATTTACTATCTTCAGCGCCAGGGCGTCGTTCCACCGGCACAGGGCGAAAATTAGCGATCTAGTCTGTTGCAAGTTTAAGCAGTCTCTAGTTTGTTGGTAAATGAAGGGAAACCCCTGAAACGATATTATTGAATGAATTCTATAATTCGGATAATCATAGAGGAATATATAAAACTAGTCTCCGTACCTTGGCGTGCAGCAGCGCGCGTGCGTCGGGCTCGTGCAGCGCCAGCTGGCCGGCCGCGTCCCGCGAGCGCTCCACCAGCCCGCTCACCAGCGCCACCATCTTATCCAGCGCGCCCGGCCGCAGCTTGTCGCAGCCGTCCGCCGCCCCGCTGCCGCTGCCGCTGCCGCTCGCCTCCTCCGACGGGGACTCGGCCTGCACACGGGACTTACTGACACACGGACTTGTAACATTTTTCATTATTACCGAATGGGGTTCATTGAACGCTACACTTGAACAGGATTTGAATTTCGATTTCGAGTTTAGTCATTTTCGGTGTTGGACCCCAGTCCAAGTATTTGTGAAAATATGGTTGCAACGTAATATACCGTAATGCGTGCACTTACGGCATTAGAGTTGTGTCCGAGGTAGAAGTTGAGCATGGTGGATATGGCGTGGGCGCGCAGCATGAAGCGGCCCTCCTCTTCACCCATCTTACTGAACTCGTACAGCAGGCTGAAGTATTCCGTCAGGTGGCGCAGGTGAGACCGCGCTCCGCTCTCCATCTGACGAGTTATGTTCTTTTATTTACCCGCCTGGTGATAACTGCTCTGACGCGCCTCGCTGCCGTCTCTTCCGACCCAGAGCCAAGTCTATACAAGTGATAAAACACTCACCAACGATAACAGCATCCTTATAAACCTAGTGACACAGCTCGCGTCTCCTAATTGACTATGGCCGCCGTCCTCGCTGGCCTGCAGGTACAGGGCGCAGTGGCTGGACCTGCAAATAAAGGTACTTTCAATTAAATATTACTCTAACTTGGTAGGTAGCTGCTTCAACCCCGTGAAAAAATACCGTCAAATATCTTATTTCTTATATCAAAATTATTGATTTTCTTACAAAATATCTTATATACATAATATATAGTTAACGCTCACTTAATTGGAAAATATTTACTAATTTTCTTGAAATATTCAATTAATTTGAAAATATGAATAGTACTAAAAATAATTGCTCATTTCACATCTTTGTAAGTTTTTTAAGGAATAAAATATGTAATTTTAACCACGTACTTGTACAAAAAAAAAACTCACCTTAGCCTTTGTATGACATGCATACAGAGCCTCTGGAACATTTGACGCACCATTTGATTTGGGCACTTTATTAACACCTTTAAAAAAATACATTCACTTTAGATCTTGAATTCCTGTATCAAGGGGTAAAAAACGTAATATATTACCTGCATTGGCCACCAAGTGTCGTCAGCCATGTGACTCAGGAACCATTCGGAGGCCGCGGCGGAAGCGTTGAACTGTTTGGTGACCAGCTCCACCCACGACACCATGGTGGGCTACACAAGTAAAAAATTGGATTTTACGATTCTATTATACAGACGTTTTCAAATAATCTACAACCATTTCACACACCTTCTCTTTAGCGTGTATGAAAGTTTCAATAAAGAACGAGGTCGAGAGTCTGGCGGCCAGCTCCGTGACCTCGGGCCGTAGCGTCAGCAGCGACTGCGGCACCGAGCTGCACATCTGACCCATGAACCTATGAACATAGACTTTATGAGTCATTAGGTCAAACTATTTCAACTTTATAACTGTTATGTATTATTTATTAATATCAATTTCAATGGTTACATAGATAGATATAAATAAATATTTAAATATAACTGACGTGAAGTATGCGTGCTGGAAAATGTTCTTGTCGTGTAAGAAGGTCATGTTGTCGTCCCAGATCCACGTAAGCAGGTCCGGCGGCAGCGGGGTGGGCGCGGGGGGAGGCAGGGGAGCGGGGACGGCGGCCTGGCGCTCCGGGCACGGCGGGCTCTCAGATGTACGAGACGACTGGGGGAATGAAAATTTAGTGGTAACAATAAATATTTTACAGTTCAATATTCCTTGAACTAAACTGCAGTACCTCTATTATGAGTTTTGATAGTACGAAACATTGATAGTTTTCGAGCAGTTAAGAAACGAGTTGTTGGTTGTGATTGTTGTTATTTGGTTCTGATTGGTAGTAAAGAACTCGTTTCGTGCAAACGATCAACGTTTCATAACAGCAGAGCATTTTGAAAACATTTGAAATATTAGTTTAATGACGCGTTTACAAAGTATTGACATTGACAAAGTTTGACTACACATACATACGTATTTATAGCCGCGTTTTTTACATAAAGGTAAGATAAAAGAGCTTTGAAAGAAAAAAAAAAACATTTTATCTCTTGCTATTATTGGTGTAATTTTGTTGCAATATGTAAGGAAAATTTAAAAATTTCGTTATAATTCTAACGCGTCCTTAAGTTATATCACCTATTTAACTTATAGTAATAAATTCTATCAAAATAAAAAGATTAATTAAATTTCGACTCCTTATCCTGTTTATCTCCGGATACTTCAAGTTTATTATATCATGGACTTTGTAACGTCCGTGTCTAGACGGTCAGGTATGCTCAAGTCACCTGCGCCTCCTCCTGCTGGCCGCAGTCGGAGCCCCGCTGTGTCCGAGGCGGGCTCAGCTCGTAGAACAACATGTACGCGCTGTTCGTCTTCTCAAATGAGAAGTCCATGAACTTGTCCGTCACTGAGTCGTAGGTTTTGCTCTATGACCAAAATCAATAAATATAATAATACCACAGCAGATCATATACACACCACCGTCGCCACGCCCACTCACACACACTCACACACACTGCAACTCCAATGGCCACGATCCATGCAGAGCTCTTTAGCTTCTTTCACACATATTAACCTGATACGTGCGCGTCGGATACTGGTATGAACTCTTAATGAATGTTTAAATAGTTCTCACGGTCATCTCCCCTCCAAAGCACTCGGCGGCGATGTGCGCGGGGTCAAAGGGCTTGACCTCCGCGTCGTTGAAGAGCAGCCAGCGGTCGTGCTCGAGCTCGCGGTCGCGGATGAAGGAGTAGTAGTGGCCGCCGTCCGCCGTGCCCGTGTGCACCGTCACGCCTATCAGCTCGTACCTGCGCGGACGGTGGTCATATACATATTTATTAAAGTTGGGATACAATGGATGGGAAGTGTTTTCCATGAGCGTGTCAACTTTACTCACTCGTAGTGCTCCTCGGTATCTGAATCCTCGGCGTCGTTAGAGTCACCCTCCTTCTTCAGCTCGGCCGATTTCATTTTTTCCTCTGTTCCAAAACGATAACTACTTTAGATAATGATACGTTAGTGGCGGAGACTGAAATCACATTATTTATATTTTGGACAAGACTCGACCTGAATATCCTATTTCAAAAGTCCCGCTTTTCATCAGCCACATCATCAATATTTGAAACTCCATTCACAGTATTAAGCTCACCTTGGTACTGTGCGGGCATGAGATGTTTTTCGACATATCCAGACATATCCAGTCTCATGGGAAAAGAGAAGTGCGTGTTGACTTTCTCCTTCAGCATCGTCAGCATGTTGAACGTGTAGCGCATCGTGTTGAAACATAATATACGAGGGAGCTTCTTGAAACACGCTCTGAGGATATATTTTGATATAAATACTACAAAACTAATTTAATACATCTCCTTTGCGTTACACAATACTCATTTACGTGACATATAGTAATTAATATTTTTTTAATTAAAATGAACATATTTCTTTTGAAATCCTTCTTTTGTAAAAACGTAACGTTTTTACAACTCAACTGTCAACTCAACTCAATATCAAAGAATAAGTTATAACTTCATAAAGTAATAATGTCTGAGTAATAAGTAATACATTCATTATTGTTGTTGGTAAACTAGTAAAAAAATATACGAAAAAGTCGCAAAGCTATTTATTTAGTAGGAAATAATGAAACGTAAATACATCCACCGTCGTACCGTTTCTCGGCGCGCACCTTGCTGGCGCACGTGCTGCAGGTGTAGCAGTTGTCTCCCTCCAGCGTGTCCTTGACGGTGACCTCGTCCAGCGACTGGTGCAGGTTGCGCATGTCGGCCACCTGGCAGCGCACCGTGTAGAACTCCTCCAGCGTGCGGGACACGTGCGGGCAGTCCTGGCCAGGGAGGGGGGGGGGGGGGTAATGTGTGAAATATACTATAAAATGAATACTTAATCACATTCATTTACATATTATTTTTGGTCTAGATCTAAACTTAACATCTGTCGTTAACAATTATAATGAGATCTCACCAACGACACAACGTTGTTACTGAGCACGCCGCAGAAGAGCGTTTTAACCAGTTTCTTCAGCTCCGGCGTCATCTCTTCCAGCTTGGACACGAGGTCGATGAAAAACTCCGCCATGTCTTTCTGTTCTCCCGTGTTCAGCGGCTGGTGGTCCATCTGGTACACTTTGCAGAAGCTCCGCGGATTGTACGCCTTGCGTTCGCTCTCCTACGATTAGTGCTTTATTTATTAGATAGTTTACTTTGTGTATTCCAACCGAGCGCCGAATGGACCCATTTGATACAACACTTTTGTACACGTGCTCTTCCCCGCCCCCTGATTGCAAAAATAGCGTTACACGGTAATATGGAATTTAGTAGTGATTTAATTCCGGTAATAAACATCAGTAGCAAAAATGCGCTTCCAATACTTTGCAAAAAAGAGAGAAAGTGACTTTTATAATAAGTATAGTATAGTAAGGGAATAGTGTTGGTGATGGCCGCGTGTCGACGTCCTCACCATGAGGTAAGCGAACATGCGCTGCATCTCGTGCAGCGCGGGCGCGTGGCGGGAGGCGGCGGGCGCGGCGGCCAGCACGGCGGCGCGCGCGGCCGGCATCATGTACAGGTGCTGCATGCACGCCGCCATGTAGCACGTGGCGCCCAGGTTGGTGAGCCCCACGTAGCCGCACTCCGAGCGGGACTCCTCCGCCGGCCAGTAGTCCCACGGGTACACGGACTGCGGACCTGGGCGGCCGGGGTTAGAACGCTCGGCTTGAGACTCGTGGATACTCTTTTTGGAATGTTGGTGTCTCGCAAGCTACTTTAATAACTGTATTCTCAATAACCATATAGAAAAAAATATTATATCGCTGTTAAAAATGGCCATTGTATAATTTTTGTGCAATAGTCCGGTATGTGAATTGCTATATCTAACCTGGTTTGTGGTGTTCCATGAGCTTGTGGTGCAGCACCATGTAGTTGTCGGGAGCGGCTCGCACCAGCTCCACCAGCAGGTCGTAGGCGGCCGCGCGGGACTTCTGGGATTTGCACTTCGGCAGGTTCCGTTGGGAAGGGTTGGCAACGTCGAACAGGAAGCCGAACACCTGCGTCACCAGCTCACACGTATTATTACACGACTACTAGCGTTGCAACCGATATTGCGCTATGACCCCTTTATTAATGATAAAAATGAGAAGTGGGCGAGAAAAAAATATATGAAATATGTTTACATGTGATGATATGATGTATCAGATGATATCAGATGATATCAGATGATATGATGTATTTAAATGTGATGTGATGTATCAGACATGTGATGATATCAGACTACTCACCATTTCCAAGGTCCGCGTGCCCCTCTCGGAAGTTTTGAACCTCAAGGGGTGCTTCAGCAGGTGTGTGAGGAGGCTCAGCTGGCCGTAGAGCCCGTCGTCGGGAGTGCACGGTTCAGAGCGCTTCTCTATGATCTCTCGGTTTTCGAGAGAGCGGCTGATCTGTTCGCACAGTTCGTTGAGGTCGGGAGCGCCGCTGTCTTCCGATAGAGCTCCTTCTGTTGTACAATATATTCTTCATTATTATAGTATCGGCTGATGCTCGACTTTGCTCGCGTGGTCTGGTACAAGTTTAGTGCTCTTCAAATATAGTATATCTATTAATAAACATATATAAGTAAACCTTTAAAAAAGTCCTCCGGTAAGCCATCTATGAGTCTGCACACCAGCCAAAAATAGTCTCTACACGCGGGCCCATAGGGTTCCTTTCCTTCCTCAGCGTGATGATGGACCACCTGTAACGTAACATACATCTCACACTGACTCTAGCTCCTGGCCGCGTGATGGGCGAATGTCTTACATTTCTTTATAATCGTTAACCCGAAACCATCATATTAATATTATTATTTTATTTATTTAATATTTAAAGATGTTTTTTGTAAACTTTTGTTTTTTTTTGTTATATCTGTATGTAGATATTCCACTATTACCTGTGATTATAAACTGTGATAATATATAGAAAGTAATATTTTCGTCTAATTTCGAAACAAATACCTTCTCTAGCATGACTATTATAATTGCTTTCTTAATATAATGTTTTGTTAATATACAACAAATATAAGACAAGTTAAATCATGTAATTTAATTTGTCTTTTATTGGTAGAACTTTAAGAAAATATAAGAATCAATCGCCTTAATAAGCAAAAGTATCATTTAATGTTTTTGATTGTATTTGATGAATGTATTTTACTAATTTCTTTATTTTCTCACTCTGAAATATTTAATGGGTAAAATGCCTAGACTTGACATCATCTATATACTCAACTAAAGTAATTCATAGCACACTATCTGTACCCCTAGCACGAGTTTCGACGTTACGAAACACCAATAACAACCAAGAATTCGTTTCGACATTACGAAACACCAATCACAAAGAAGAACTCGTTTCGACATTACGAAACATCAATCACAAAGAAAAACTCGTTTCGACGTTACAAAACACCAATCACAAAGAAGAACTCGTTTCGACGTTATGAAAACACCAATAACAACCAAGAATTCGTTTCGACATTACGAAACACCAATCACAAAGAAGAACTCGTTTCGACATTACGAAACATCAATCACAAAGAAGAACTCGTTTCGACGTTACGAAACACCAATAACAACCAAGAATTCGTTTCGACATTACAAAACACCAATCACAAAGAAGAACTCGTTTCGACATTACAAAACACCAATCACAAAGAAGAACTCGTTTCGATATTACGAAACACCAATCACAAAGAAGAACTCGTTTCGACGTTACGAAACACCAATCACAACGAAGAACTTGTTTCGTAACTGTTCAAAAACTCTCAAAGTTTCTGACTTTTACTAAAGGTGTTGAGTAAATTAAAGTATGTTATTTACATGGCGACGCGGTATGAATTTTTTATAATCAAGTAGTAAAATTTGAGGTCACTGAGATTTCCTCCTACAAGGATAAAGTGCTAAGGTACAGACTCTTATATCAATCATAGATAGCATAAACACATTGTTAAAAGCAAAAAAATAATAATATATCATTTAATAAGTTATTTAATAAGGGCGACTGAGAGTGTACCTCGTGGTGGTGGTGGTGTGGATGCGGGCGCATATCTGCGGCGCGCGGCATGTGCTGCAGCAGCAGCGTCAGCAGCGGGGCCAGCACGCCCGCCTCCCCCCCCGCGCACAGCCGGTACAGCGCGCTGCCGGCCTCGCGGCGGACCTGACGTACACACTCACGGTCATAACGACGTAACCGCACAATCAATGACTTACTGATAACAGACTAAATGGATTATTTTAGAGATTTGGAAGAATTACTCCTCATTATTTATGTGGGACAAATTTTGGATGATTTTGGTGAATTTCGTTAGAATATTGATATAATACTTGTTTACGTATTACAACAATATTTTGACGAAATTCGAAATCATTGGGATGAAACTACAATTATGGCTGCATTCATACCACTGTAGTTAATAATCCACATACTACTTACTACCCTTCGTGCCTTACTGCTCCGACAGCCATTTACTTCCAATGGAAGTCCTAGTTTGCGAAGACGTCATCAAATATAAGAAATAAACATGACTCACGGCGGGGTCCGCGTCGTCCAGCAGCAGGCGCGGCGCCGCCCGCCGCAGCGACCAGGCCAGCGACACCGCGTCGCCCCCCCCGCGCGCCCACGCCACGCACACACGCATCGCGTGCTGCACCACCTACACACACACCTACAGGGTTAATATGTGACTGACATCTCTTTGGGTACAGAACAGTTAAATATAATGTGTATACACCTGCGCTCGTCCCCAGAAGCCAGTCTTGTAGGCGGTGGGCTCCTTCATGGTGGCCGCCTCACACAGTATTGATATTAGCCTTTCCGTCGTTTCCTCCACGTTCATCAGTGACAACAGAGCCTGAAATTAAAGTGAACAACAATCATTGATAATATAATATTTTAACGTTAGTAAATATTACAATGCTATCCATTATACGCGACTTCGTTAGCATGAAATATTTTTAATTTCGATCTCATTTCAACTTCGGCATATAAAGTACAGTAAACACTCGCATGGAAATACAACGATATGTAAAAAAAACAACTCAGTATTAAACACGAGCAGACGCCGAGTTGTCATATACGAAGGTAACCCACGGGCTGTAGTTTAGGCGTCAGGCCGGGCTCGGGGGGGGGCAGCGTGCCGATACGACACAGCAGCTGCAGCAGCAGCGCTAGACAGTCTTGTCGCCACTCACTGTCGTCGCTCCTTTGTAGAACTCCTACACACAATTTACATAGATCGTATTAAACTAAATAACTATATACATTTAAAATGAAGCTAAAACGCTTTTTTGCTTCAATTTTAACCGCCAATTCCAAACATTAGAAAGAAAGCACCAGCACCATAGATCAAGACTAATGGAGACAGAACGCACTCAACACAGCACTGACCTGACATCATGATATCATACAGCAACCTCAACCCTCCTTTTTTAATAAACAGTTCATTCCAGTTCTCGACACACACTTTCTCCTCGGTCTTATCTAGTGTTCCCGTCGAATCCTTGATAGTCGAACCATTGTTGGAGCTCAGTTTATCGATGATGTGTAAGGAGTACATCAGTTTTTGAGGGCTCGTAGGATCTAAGAGTTCGGGAAGTTTGTTCTCTGAAGGGTTTTGAAAAGCTTCTAACAGCGTCGGGTTCAGCGGCACGGCTTGAAGAATGTCCCACACTCTCCGCGAGAGCAGTTGCGCCTTCGTGTGCGCCATCGGTTCCTAAACATACAACAGTACATTTACCCAATTCACTTAACAATTAAAGTAGTTGTTTTGCTATCCCGGTACTCACGCCGGTGCCGGGCTCTCTCATCTGCCCCAGCGCCTGCATGAGCGTGAAGAGGTGGTGGAAGTACGTCGGGTCGAGCAGCAGGTGCGTGGGCAGCCGCGCCCGCGCCGGCGCCGGCTGCGCGGACGGCCACTCCGCCCACGCGCCACGCCCGCCCACGCCCACCGACACGAACACCAACTGCCAACCGACACGACCGGAGAGTCATACTTCGGACCGGTACAGAACCCTGGAGTGACGTGATCGTTTTACCTGATTATCTTTGAACCCCATGTCGTACAACGTCCTCTCGTCGTAATCGATGGTCAGCTCCTGTCCCTGGGTTATCATCCTCAGAGGGCCGTCGGTGGACAAGGCGGTGACGCCGTCCTCTCCCTGTATCTAACATTTAAACAATATTAAATACATAAAACGGTCCTATCCTCTCATCTGCGAGGCTCGTCGGAGTGCGTGCGCGTACCTGGCGCTCCCACCACACGTGCACGTGCGCGCGCAGGTGCGCCACCAGGTCGGCGTGGTGCAGCGCGAGGCAGGCGCGCGGGCCGGCGCCGGCGGGCTGCAGCGTGACGCGCACGGAGCCCGCGCCGCTCGCCGCGCCCTCCCACGCGCCGGACTCGCCCAGCGCCCAGCGACGCAGGTGGTACGCGTACCTGCGACGCCCGACGGCCATTACTGACGACTCTTCTAACACGCTAATCATGTCACTACTACTGCTAGTAGATAGGATGGAATTGTATAGAACTGGTACAAAGACAGAAAATGGCCCGAAAAGGAGATGGTAATTAAAAGAGATCCCAGACTAAATAGATGCACAACCACGTTATATCACGCGGGAGCAATAAATATAAATATTGTTAGGGTCTGTCCTATTAATACTGAAAGACCGCACCTTCTTTTAAACGTGTCCAAGTGAGTTTTCAAGAGTAGCAATGCTCTCTGTATGCACTGCAGAGCCGCCTCCTCCGTCATATGCTCGTATATATTCTGTTTGTCTGTAATTTTCTCGGTATCTTGACTCTCTTCGAGGGTCACACTGGGGGTCAGAGACGTGCCCTGGCCGTCGTCGTTTTTAGATATAAGTCTTTCCGCGGCTGACGACAAGTGAAACATGCATTTTGATACGAAATCGTCTTCCTGTTGTAGTTGCTGGCCCATGTAGTAGCTGTTTAGATATTGAATCGCACCCATAGACACATCTGTATGAATAAAATAAACATTTTCAAATAGATAAACAGTTTGGATCTGTCGTTATCATATAATATGAAAATAATTGATTATTTTATAGTAATAAAAATAACTTCGAAAAGTGATCTGTCTGTCAGTGTTTGCGGACTTGTCTTCGAAACGGCCAAACGAAATTCGATAGAAGTTTCGACGTGACTAGTATATTGTTATAAGTTGTTGAGGTACTATTTTATAGGCTGTAGTAGAACAAAACGAGGCATTCAGTTATTTTGAATATATAGACAGAATACCTGTACTATTTGCCCTAAGAGCAATCTTCCACAGATGGTCCATGGCGAGTGTGTGTGGGTGATGTGGGTGATGAGGGTGCGCGTCGCGGGAGTCGCCTGCACCCAGCGCCATCCGGGCCAGGTTGCACAGCTGCTGGTACAGGCTGAGACCCATAATGCTGATAGTCTGTAATCATTACTCAACTTTAATAATCTGTACACTTAGGTTGCTTTTTAATATTCTATCTCTACACCGGCCGGGTGGAATCTATCCACACAGATTTACCATTGCATAGACAGCACTTGTCCCTGCAGATTTTAAGACGCAATATAGGTCTAGATTAAAAGTCATCGCTTAACTGTAATAGTATCTAAATTGGTCACAGATAAACCACAAAATGAAGGGTCAACCGACCTCAGGATCAAGCGTGGGCATCTTCTCTACATAGAGAAAGCGCAATGCGTCCAGCCCCAGCGCGTGCTGGTCGGGCGACTTGGTGTGCGACAACAGCCACGAGTACAGGCAGTCCGCGCACTCGCTGCCGCCGCGCACCACCAGGCACTGCCACAGCTCCTCCACCTGCTCCACCGTCAGCCTGCACCAGGACATACACTCACCACACACACAACAGCCCGACAGCACCTCAGGAACGTTTAAAGAACATTCCATTTTTCATACCAACTTTATTAGAAATGATATATAAGAATATAACATACAACTTTTTTTGAACATTTGTTATATATTATATAGAAAATATTGAAGAGCTAGAAGGCTAAAAAAACATGAAAATAAAATTAAATGGAAAATTTTAGAAATGTGGATCTCAAAAATACCTAACCTAAAGGATGTCACTAAATCTAAGTACCATAACTTCATTTGAACAGTAGTACAAGAATACAGAACGAGAAAAGTAAAAGAGTCTTACCGAAAATGGTGCGGCGACCCCACGGGAGAGAAGATAGCGGTGAGGAAGTGCAGCCTGACCGTGAGCTCGGTGATGTGCGCGTAGTGCTGGTCGCCGGGCGCGCGCTGCACGTAGTGCCGCAGGTCCTCCAGGAACAGCCGCATCATGCCGCGCTCGCGCTCCGCCCACATCACCACCTGGGACACCGCCGGGAACCTTAACCAAGACCTCGACTGCGGGTTTGCGGGTTTACGTACAAAATACGATGTTTTCCTTCAGCGGCTTATTTAAATACTTGATATGGTTCGTATTTTTATGGTAAAGAATTACTTGATGCATGTCCATCCCGCGTAATTGTTGAAACGACGAGAACAGTTTTGGCAGCAGGCGCAGGGACACAGCAACGGACCTGCAAATATAATATAATAAAATACACATAGTATTGTAATTGGTAGTTCCGGGATGTGTATGGCTGTCTGTACAGAGCAGCCCGAGTCGTACCTGTGGTTCGCTAAGTTATCAAGACATCCTTCAATGAATTTTATTCTGATAAATTTATCAGTGCTGAAGCACAGTAACGCACACAGCGCTTTTTCGGCTTCCAGAGCTAGACCCTCCCCTAGTTGCTCCTGCGAAATGAAGTTAGCTCGTCATCACACCGATTTCTAAGTATATATAAAAAAATAAAAATAAATGTATATAATGATAATGTAGCGTCATACGACTCACAATGGCGCCGTCCTGCAGCAGGTCCCACAGCAGCGTGTTCCCGGGCCGGCACACGTCGTCCACGCTGAAGGGCAGCGCGGGCGCGGGGGAGGGCGAGGGGGGCCGCGCCTCCCCCGCCGCCGCCGACACGCCGTACTCCGTCAGGCACTGGGCCTTCGATAACATGATACTTTTAATGTTCTGTTTATATTTGGGAACTGTGGTTGTCTCTATAATAGTTAGTCACGCTAGCATGGAACAACCTATTAACATATTGGTAAGTTTTTAGGAACCGCCGTCGACGTCACGTTTCCCCCCCCCTTGGGGAATGCGTGCAGGTGGTACTCCCGCCACCTTTCGGATATGTGTTACAGAATGGTGTCCACTTTTATTTCGAACCATCGGCCGCAGTATAGCCACCCTAAGTACCTGTGCCGCGAGGCGCGCCAGCTCCTCCTCGCAGGCGGAGTCGTCCTCGTCCAGGTCGGGCAGGTGGCGGTGCGAGTGCGCCGACAGCGCCGACGACGCGCTGCCCTCCTCCTCCTCGCGCCGCTTGTAGCTCTCCATCAGACGGAGCTCCATCAGGCGACGGCTGGGACAGTTACAATTACTATTTATATAGGGTTCGAGATCACCCCTAGCAACCCGAAAGACATTTTTATGTCAAGAAAAATACATATTAAGACTTTTTCGAAAACCAAATAGACAGTAATAGTAAAATATGTACAGCGAGTACGGCTCGTTTGAAACATATGTTTTAGATTCTCCCGAATAAAAAGCCACTAACATTATAGTGTAGTTACCTGGTGTCGACGTTATCACAGAGCAGTTGGCAGTGTGCAGTGTCACTGCCGGATGACTCCTCTTCTACCTCCGAGACCGACTCCGCCAGCTCTGCATTCTTGAGCTGCGCTGCTGCTGAATGATATATTTATGAGTAGTCTGTTCATAAGCTAAGAAATTCAAGGCCGTTAATTTTCAAAATATTGCAATACATAGATCCACCTGCGTATGGACCATGCACTCACGGAAATGCCGCGGCTTGCCGGCCTTGTGGCGCTTCTTGTAGAGCTTCTTCTTCCTCGGACGGAGCAGTTCCTCCGCCCCGCTGCTGGCGCTGCCGCTGCTGCCGGCGCGTTTACTGCGCCTTACAATACAACATATTAACGATATATTTATATTTCTAATAGTAATATTGCCAATTCAACTCACTTTTGACACGTTTTGATGGTAAGACATTCCTTCTTTGTTAGTTCCTCTCCTTCTCGAAGCCATTCCTGTTCAGCTATTAAAAAGAAATATGAAAGCCGAGTGCACATATATTATATTTGTTTATTCTATTTGCAGGCCACCTACCAGTAAGTTCCCGTTGGTGTTTACTTTGTTTCCGCGGCGTGGGTCCCGCCTCCTCGCCCGACGTACTTAGCTCCTCACACTGAAATACACAATCAATTTATTAATATCCTACGACTATTCACACGTGTCGTACAAAGAGGAGCTATACCGGGTCATCATCAGAGTTGGTCTGGTCCATGCTGACGGAGGCCTCTGAGGAAGAGCGATGTGGCTTACAGACGGGCGGCGCCAGACGAGGGGGCTCCGGCGCCGGGGAGCCCCCGCAGCCCCCGCGCGCCCACATCGCACGCATCAACGCTGATGCCAGGTACAAGCTCTAGAAGGAAGAAACCATCATAAAACATTCTTAAATAAATGTATCCTCCTAGTATCACAGAATGGATTTAAAGGGATAAATTCAAATGAAGAACGTTTATCGTGTTTTGTGCATTTTTAGAGAAAAAGTATACTTATTTAAGCACGTATTGACCAACACGTTATTTATCAATTATTATAGGAAATATTAAATCTATCAGAGCAAAATGACAATTAATCTATAATTTCAAGTAATGATCACTAAACATGAATATTGAAAAAGGTCACTTTTGAATTTCAAAATCGAAAATCTTCATAAACGCGTACATATATATATATATATATATAAATTGTTAACGTCTTCAAAGAATAAATAAGTACCAGAGTAGTTTAGACTTTTCTAGATATGAAAATCTAAACGACAATAAACATTTTTTAGAATTAAGTCTTTAAATTGGCTTTTTTCTACAATCAGACTTATTTAAAAGTATGAAACAATGGTTTATGTATACAGAAGACAATATGTAAACGTACAAAACATATAGTAGTGGTAATGTTACTTTATTTTTTTTGTTTATGTATTATTACATACAAAAAATATATTTATGTATTATTCATATATAAATTCAGTCATTAAGAATCTTATGTTTTAACAAAAAATGCTTCGCAGTGCCATGGTTTTACAAAAAAAAAATGTGTGTTAAATTTGTATTGATTTGAAAAGTATGAAACGAAAAAGTATGAAACCTGTTAGAAAAGAAGGACGATATTATTGAATTGTGAGTTGATATATTGATATTGATTATAAACATGTGCCATTCTACTTAGAGTTCGATACTTAACCCTATACTAATATTGTATTGTACATCTGTTCTGTATTGTATTGTACATCTGTACCTTATTATATTGTACATCTGTACTGTATTGTATTGTACATCTGTACTGTATTGTATTGTACATCTGTACTGTATTGTATTGTACATCTGCACTGTATTGTATCATACTGAATTGTGCAGCAAAATACCTAAAATTTAAGTGCCTCAAATGTAATACATCCTATGAAGATACTATGTTAATATCACAAGTTAATACATTATAGATACATTATAGTAGTTGCCATTACTGTATAAATAAGCTCTTTATGAAAGTGAAAAATATAGAAAGAAAGACGTTCATCAAAACTCACCTGTTCACTATGTTCTTTAGGTGGCAAAGAACAAAGAAGGCTGTATAAATGTGCACATGGCTTTGGGGCCAATGCCCTTATAAACCCTGGTAGTAAATCATACACTTGCCGCCCACAGTGTTTCAGCTGAGCGGCCGCCCACACCAGCTCTACATGTTCAGGTGTAACCCGACCTTCGACAGCAAGGAACTTCAAAATCATATGTGATTGTTTTATGACCTGTAAATAATATTATTGTGAGTGTACAGGACAGACTGAGACCAACGAAACAATCATTGTCTCAAAAAATAATTCACAAATATTATTTCTGTCTTGAGAATATAAAATAGTGTTATACAACTTCATAATATCATTATCGGAACTGATACTGTAAAGTTATTTTTTGAAGATATAATCAGAAAACTTTGGAAAGTAGTTTTATAGCATTGTCAAAGATTGCTCTATAATCTATCTATATATCTGAATTAGTTTTAACAACAAGTCTCATTATAAATTATCCCATTATATTATATACATTCAAACTATACATATGATAAAAACCTTCTACAAACCTCAACATGTAAATTAGGACCAAAAAGATGTTCAATAATGTTATGAAGAGTAAGCCACGTGGCCAGGTGTTGTCCAGCCATTTCTGCATGGGCTGCGGGCTCTCCCGCACACAGCTCATTGTGAGCCGCTATATGGGCATTGATCTGAGCTACTCCAGCAAGTCTCATAGTAAGTGTGCTGCTGTTAAAATATTTGAATGCCAAAGCCAGGCCATCCTTATCAAATGCCAATGGAGCATCTAGTGGTTCTTTAGCTGCCCCCCACATGAAATCTACAATAATATTATCAAATATAACAAACCATTTCAATCCAATATTAGTCATAATTGTCACAACAAATCTTACAAACACATATTGAGGAATGGTTATGCAAAAGGGGTGAAAAAAAAGTTTCTTTATTCCAAAAAATATATATTTCTTACTTTTAAGCCTTATCCCCTATTTCAATGCAATCAAGCTCTACTTTCAAGACAAAAGCAATTTAAAAACCAAACCTTACAACTAATTCTATACCAAATTACATCACAATAATTCTAGGGATTTGGCTATGAAAGTCTAACAAACAGATAGAGTTACTTTAGTATTTAAAATTTAACAAAGAATAATAAGGATATAAGTAGAAGAACTTTAGAGTACAGCAATCAAACAATCTGCTGACAACAAATATTCTTATTATTTCTATTCATTCATACTTTTTATTTGAAATGTTTTTGTGTTACTACTAGTATGATTCTATATTACTATTATAGCACATTTCTCAATGAAAGAAAATTTTCAAGGTACATGTGTACAAAAATACCATCTTGACAGATTTATAACATCAGGTCTATTGCCAAGCTATGGCTTATTATTTGGCTATTGCTGCTGTATCTTCAAAATTAATGAATAGTAAAAAAAAGGCCCACTTTACCTGCCATTGATTTGACTGCCGGTACCCTTAAGTCTTTGTCTTCCAAGCTGCACATGTACTTTAATATTTCACTTCTAAGAGGCATGAACAGTTGAGCTACTGCTCTAAAATTCAGCCAAAGTTTTAAATTGCCCACTGCTGCAACTATGGCATGGGCCATAGACAATGGGAGAGTGGCTGGTGTAGCACTCTCAAACACGGATGTCATAGCACAAACACCACCTAATTTACAAAACAAACTAACATTTCTCAACAAATAGGCTGGTATTTCAGTATCATGAAGGTCACAGTATGAACTTAGATTAGATATCTCCTGTGCTGTCAAGTCATCTAAGCGACTCAAAGCTGAATGCTTGCATGCCAGATATAAAGGAAAATTGAGTAGGAATATCTTTGATACAATATGCATTAACTTTTCTTTCTGTTGTATTGACCAGACTTCACTGTCCCCAATAAATGATATTGGTTTGTCATCCAATGAATCAACATTTGTTTCAGGGGGTTGAGTTGATTTTGTAGTCTCAGAAACTGACTCAATATTCTTCTGAATATCAGAATCTTCGTTTTTAGGCGGGCTTGTCCCATCTTGTTGCTTTTGTTGTTCTTGGTTTTCTGTACATATTACTGTTTTAGCAGATGTTATTAATTCATCTTTTAACTGCTTGAGTTGGCAGACAGATAAACACAGAACACTTTGGACCACTAAATAAAATCTTTCAAAATTTTTTACATCACGATAGCAGCACATACATTGCCTAAAAATATACAGAGAATTACAAGAATTATAGATATATATGCTAGTATGAAATATACTATGTTACAATAATTTAATACAGAAATATAATAAAATAACTCTTAGAATTAGATTTTAAGCAAAAGATTACTAAACACTGTTAACAAGACATTTTATTATATTTTAAGTTTCCTATGTTTATTATTATAATCTATAGAAATTCTTACCTCTGAGGCCAAGAGAGGATGTAATTTAAAACTGTTTCAAGCTCAGATTGACTTATTGTTGGGTATTGAGACACATCGTCGGTTAATCTTGTTTCACCTATAACGAAGACAGTATAATAATAGCAAACAATATGTTACAGCAAGAGACCACAAAATAGTGTCCCTCGTATATTTATAGGAATTTTATTTTTAAAAATATCTGCAAAATTAAATGGACCTCAAAATTTCGAAACAATGTAACTTACAATTTATTAAAAGCTGTGAAAATTCCGAACAAACATCACACATTCTCAATGTTTGGAGTTAAGTTTAAGCGAAATATTGTTAAAATATTATCGCAACTGTTATTATTGTTAAAACTTTGATCATTATTGATATTTTCGTATCAGAAAACGAACACTGCCTTAGAAATGTCACAGAATCCGTTCCACCATTGTTGACGATTGTTGTCAAAGGGACGTTTAGCTACTTTCAATTTTTGGTTATATACATTTTAAAAGTACATTTATATTATTTATTAAGTATTGTAGAACACATAATACCATTATTGAAAATATGCCTAGCATAGGGTAGTAAAATTTAAATAAAAACTTATGTTTAATAATATTTTTATTATTAAAAGATGCTACTGAGTACGGTTTAAAAAATATTACCTACATTAAATTAGGTTATTTAGTACATAATGAACATTTATCAACTTCTGCCTGTTTTTCAGCTATTTCTGTATCATTTCTCAACGTCAACCTTTCGTTTTCATTAAAATTTGACTTTGACAGATGACTTTTCCAAAGGAAAAAATATACATATTGGAATAGTTATGGGTTGAGGTGCAATTTTACAGTTTTCATAAATAAACAAAATGGTTCAACTACTGTATATTGTTGCTAGTTTACATGTGCTACTATGTCCATTCACGAAAGTGGAGGAAAGTTTTAATATGCAAGCCATTCATGATATTCTTTACCATCGATCTAACCTATCAGAGGTATAAAAGGAATTCTAATTTTGGATTCATATAACGCGCACTGACGGCTTTAATAATCTATTTTTTCCAGTACGATCATAATGAGTTCCCGGGTGTAGTGCCGCGCAGTTTTATTGGTCCGCTCGTAATTTCTGTTTTATCCTCACCTGTTGTTGGTATACTGCATTTATTTGGTATTAATAAATTTTGGATGCAATATGTCGGTAAGTAATCATGCCAGCGACTTTAATATGTTGTACCTTTATAATTATAAAAAAAATAATATGTATAATTATTTTAGTGCGACTGACTCTAGCAGTGTCTGTGATAGCAACATGGTACCAACTTCGAAATTCTTTGAAAAAGCAATTTGGGAGCTCATTTGCCTGGTGGTTCACTTTGATAAGTGTATCCCAGTACCATTTTATGTTTTATATGAGCCGTCCATTACCTAACATCATGGTTTTGCCACTAGGTATGTTCAGCTAATTATGTATGTATGAAATATTTTTATTTTGTTGGTATTAAAATATCCAACTTCAATACAACAATTTCTATAATATTTTGATAGGTAACATAAATTGATATAAATTAATTACATTTCAGTACTATTAGCCTTTGAAGGATGGTTGACGGGAAAAAACAAACAGTTCCTCCTTACAGCAGGTGCAGCAATTGTTATATTTCGAGCTGAGCTGGCTCTGCTATTTGGATTGTATCTTATTATAGACCTTTATTTTAAGAAGATTGATGTCATATCGTAAGCTAATTGTTACTATGATTTAATTTTAAATGCCTTTGTCTTAAATTGACTTCAATTTATAATCATTTAAACATCAATCGAAAAAAACAGATTTTTGTACTTTCTGTTTTACTGATAATATTAAATTAATTATTTCAGATTAATTAAAATAGTTGTTCCAGTTGGTATAGTATTAGTTTTAGCAACAATAGCAATTGATTCTATGTTTTGGGGACGCCTGTTGTGGCCTGAGGCTGAAGTGTTCTGGTTCAATACCATTTTAAATAAAAGTTCCAATTGGGGTGTATCCTTTAAAAATATGTTTACTGACTAATTTAGACCTAAATTGTGTTTTAGCTCCTGAATGTTTGAATGTATGCCTAGAAGTATTAGGCTCACAACTTAATCAAACATTTTTTTTTATTCTTTTGGAGATATGACTAATATAATATTTTGATGTGATAAATGCACAGATTTGACTGTTTTTTATTTGTTTTACCATAATTTCTATCATTTTCTTGACACACATCCAGACATCTCCATTCCTCTGGTACATTTACTCAGCTCTACCACGTGGGCTCGGCCCCAGCTTAGTTTTACTGCCCACTGGCTTGTATTTGGAAAGGCGGCTGGTACCAATAGTAGTACCTGCAATAGTCTACATTCTTCTCTTCTCCTTCCTCCCACATAAGGAACTTAGGTTCATAATTTATGTCTTTCCAATGCTCAATATGGCATCAGCTGCGGCCTGTACATATGTGTAAGTATATAACATACTATTTTATCTTCACAATAAAATTCAAATAACTTTATTGCTTTTCTATTCAAACAATGTACACATTGTACAATAGTTTACTGTTTTTATCTTTATTGCTTCAGTTACAGTGTCATGCTAAAACATCTATCCATTATAATTGAAATATATACTGTTTATATTTTATATTTACCTTAAAAATGTTTATATTAATTTTCAGATACATAAGACGAACAAAAGCTCCAATATATGAGCTTTTATTTTGGGGGATTGTAATAATTATTACCCTTAATGTGATATTCTCTCTAGCATTGGTAATTGTTGCGATGACTAACTATCCAGGTGGAATAGCAATGACGAGGTGGGTACCACAGTAGCACTAATATCAAAATATTGTTTTAAACATGGAATAAAATACAAAATTTTTATTACAGATTTCATAAACTTTTAAAAAATGAACCCTATGTGCACGTTCATATATGCAACCTGGCAGCTCAAACTGGTGTGACGAAGTTCACTCAAACGCATGCCCACTGGAAGTACAGTAAGAATGAGTCGCTTAGTGTTGAACAGCTACAAGAGTATACTCACTTACTTATAGAAGCCAAAAGTAAATATTCACCAAGTTTAAAAGCTTTTTCCCAAACACATACAATCCTGAATAGTGTTGAATCATTTCACCAGATAACCATGAATTATAAATTGATACCACCTTTCAAAATTAAAACAAAGCCAGCCTTATTTATATTAGAGAGGAAAAATTTTAGAGATACTATAAATTCTGTAGATGTTGAAAAAAGAACGATGTATGATAGTGAATCTAGAGAACTTAATGATTATGATGTTATAGATATGAATAAATTAGATGCTCCAGTAGAAATAATTGTAAATAATGTAGAACAAGCGTCAAGTGAGCCACAAGATGATGTAGTTTTCACAAGAGAAATCAATGAAGATGAAGTCTTTGTCCAAGCAACAAGTAGTCAAGTTATTTCGGAAACAGCCACACTGACTGTTGTAGACAATGATAGTACGGAGAACAATTCAGCAGAAGTTACAGAAAAGGATTATCTAGATACTAAAAAGCCTAAGAAAACATTAGAAGAATCAAAGACATTTAATAGACAAGAAAGAAAGAAAAAAGCTATCGCAAAAATAAAATCTGAAACTCGTAAAGAAGTTGTTGCCTCTGCCAAAGAAAAATTAAAAGAAATTATGAGACGTCATAAACACATCGCAGATGATCTTACCGACAATTTAACATTTGAAGTAGATAATACTGAGAGGGATGGTCGGGGTGATATACCTGAACTTGAATTACCAATCGATGAAAACACGCCTGTAACTGAAGAAATACATACAGAAACTATAGATACGAAAGTTACTGAAAGTATGGAAGGCGTGACTGAAGTAGTGGATGACAAATTTTTGAATAATATAGATGTAGATATAGATTCCATTGTAGAGGAAGTTATTGCGAGACTAATAGATAGAAAAATATATGACGATAAAACTAAACCAGAAGACATAAAAGGTGAAGATAGAGTTATGATACAAAGAATTGTAGAAGAGATATTAACAGAAAAATTTAATATTACGAATTCCGAAAATGGCACCAGTTAATCGTTTTAAGGAACTTGCTTCGCTGTGTAGTATCAGTGCCAAACAATTTTATCGTGTTTTTATATTATATAATGTTGTATTTTCTTTTGTTTTAAGAAAAGATTTAGTTGAAATGTGCAATTTATAATCTGTGATGTTTGTTGTAAATGCTTAAGAATAAAGTCATAAAGTTAATGTTTAGATTTTGATTTACTAGTTTAAGTTTCCTGGAAAAACATTTTAAAATGAAATTTAACAAAAAGTAACAATATTATATATGTTTTTACCGGCCTGTACTCATGTCAATTATGTCGCATTTTTTCGGACTCGTTTCGAACCTTACGGTATTCTCACTCATGAGCTTGAAGCATGGTCCGAAACAAGTCGTTAATCTACACTAATATAGCAGCGCTATGGACGCGCTAATCTTAGGAAGTACTGGACCGATTTGAAAAATTCTTTCAGTGTAAAATAGTCCGCTTAACGAGGAGTGCTATAGGCTATATTTGATAAGTTTCCCTTATCCTTATTATGACCGCCAGGATTAATAACAGGAAAACGCTTATTATGTCATATGTTATAATCATTCTATTAGCAACTATCTATAAGAGGATAGTTACGAACGAACACTACAGTAACAGTAGTAAAATGCACTCCACGCTTTTTTACTCTGAAATGAATCATTCTGTTAACAACTTAAATTTTCTTATAATTTCATTTCAAGGTGATTAATTATGATCCTCTTTAGTTCGAGTAGTACAAAAAGCGTGTTTTTTTTTTGTTTTTTTAAGACTATTATTTATAAAAGCACTAATATTTCATATAAGCTAAAACTTAAAAGGATAACCGACCACGTGTTGTTGAGGGTAAATCATAAGTTAAATTTATATTATAGTAAACACAATACTGCGAAATTCAATATATATGTATTATTTTTTATTGTATTGCGCCAGGTACGCAATCTACGAGTATTTAGCAACTATTAGACATCAGACTAATATATAATTAGCATTGATAAGTGTGAAAGGTAACAAATATTCATCACGAATTTATAAAAGATTTTCAGATTTTCTCAGCACTCCTTTGTAATATGAACTTTAACTATAAAAATCTCCTATTTTTATCTTAAATCATACTAATATTATAAAAGGTAAAGCTATCCGAATCTAAAAATGCTTTAACCGATATTTAGAAATAATTTTCATTTTGGATCTAGGGCTTTTCGTAGATAACAATTCTGAAATAATGTTGACCAAAAAAGCTCGAGCGAAGGAGTTTCTTACGAGCCTTGTGTTGTGAAGTTTTCGCGGACGGAGTCGCGATGTAATCGTCGATCGATATAAAGTCGCGGTATAATAAAGATAATATGATTAATAATTTTCGTGAGAGCGCCGGCTAAATATATATGTATTACAGTAATCATTGATCACGTCACTTTAAATACTAAAAATAAAAGTTTTTTTTAAAAGATTATATGTATATAAAAAGAAAACAGTTTTACCTAATAATATACTTCTCAACATATTGGTTCTAAATACACTTTGTTAATAAGTGACTGATCCGTCATCTTCATTTTTTATACATGTACACCATACCATGTGTGTTATATTTGAAAATTGAATGATTTAAATATTAGTCTTTAAATGAGTGTTATCCATATTGTTTGAGTATTTGATGTTACTACCAACTTAATAAATGTTACTACCCATTAAAAAGTATGCAACCTACTACTATCATATTATAATTGTCTCTGTAAGTGAATATAAACAATTAATTGAGAAAATAAATTCTCTAACATGATGTAGTTGGTTATATACTGAATCGTTTCAACTGTGCTGTTATTATGAGGCTATGAAATAACTGACAAGTACATATAAATTGAGAATTATTATATCTGTAATAAAATATTAATAATTTCCGTATATTCCATAACTGCTTCTTACCTTGTTTGTAGGAACGACCAATTTGGTAGATATTTTATTGTTTTTTATTGCAATGACAAATCAATGTTTATATGAAAAGACATTTATGGATAATTCATCAGAAAAATTTAAAATAATGCTCTTAGCATTTAATTTTAACATTTAATTACTTTTTCTTAGTTTAACATAATATCTTAAATACCGTTTTCAATAGAATAATTAATAGAAAAATAATAAAATTTTAAGTATTGATCATGTAGCCTTCTCATTAACACGCTTTTATTAGCTTGGGTTGTATGTATGTATGTATGTATGTATGTATGTATGTAACGGAATCTTTAAGCTCAATTTTCTCCTGGTTCCAGCGGGTCGATTGAATTCAAACTTTGCACACGTATCAAGGACCGATGACAATGCAATAATTTGATAAAAGTTTCCCATTATCCTTATTAGGACCACCAGGATTATTTTAGCTGTATTTACTCTTATAAATTCCCGTTTTTCGCGAATAACTCTGCGAGGGATGAAGCTAACGAGACGTTCGAGGTGTCAAAATGTGCGTCTCGTTAATATCTATCTGACGACATAGAATTAAATTTGAAAAATTTGAAAATGGAAATTTTTCGGAAGGAAAATTGAAATTTTGCTGTTTAAACTATAATATCATCCTAAGGGATGAACCGATAGGGGATAATATAGGTGTCAAAAAGTTTGTATTGATATAATCTAAAAGATAGTAATAAAAGAAATTTTGAAAAATGAAAACTGAAAAAGTTTTCCTAAGAAAAACTCAAGAATTTAAAGAAAAACCCTTAGATTTTCCTCAAGGGATGATCCGATAGGGACGCAAGGGGTGTCAAAAGATGCGCCTTGAATAGTTCTGGATAATATCCGAAGAAAGAAAATCTGTAAGTTATACTACAAAAAAGTTACGAAATAAAAACACGAAATTCTTTAAATAAAATAAAACAAAATGGCGTCAGATAAATTAATACGCTTCCAGAGCGAGTCTCCTATAGTCAGGGAAGATGTAGTGCCGCTAATGGGATAATAATACAAGAAAAATAATAGTTTAAAAAACTAAAATAACACGCTTTTATTGCTAATCGAACTAAAAACTAGAAAATAATTTTTAATGACAAAGAATCTAATATTACAGTAGTAGAAGATCGAACAATTAATCATAGTGAATCGCCTCAATATAAAATTATAATAAATTTAAGTTATTAACAGAATAATTCAATTCAGAGTAAAAAGCGTGGGGGCATTTTACTGTGATTCATAACTATCCTCTCATAGATAGTTGCCAATAAAATGATTGTAATATTTGAAATATTAAGCACCCCACGCTTTTTACTCTGAATTGAATTATTCTGTTAATAACTTAAATTTATTATAATTTTATATTGAGGCGATTCACTATGATTAATTGTTCGATCTTCTACTACTGTAATATTAGATTCTTTGTCATTAAAAATTATTTTCTAGTTTTTAGTTCGATTAGCAATAAAAGCGTGTTATTTTAGTTTTTTAAACTATTATTTTTCTTGTATTATTATCCCATTAGCGGCACTACATCTTCCCTGACTATAGGAGACTCGCTCTGGAAGCGTATTAATTTATCTGACGCCATTTTTTTCTTATAAATGTACCCTTGCAAAGATAGGCGGGACGTTAGCCGATCACGTCTTACTGAATACACAAACAAAATAAAAATAGTTCTTGACAGGTTTTAATAATTTGACGACTTTAATTTGACGAGTTTTACAGAATATTCTCAACAGTTAAAAACTTTAAATTTGATTATTTTGTAATTAATTTTTCAAAATAAGTAATATTTCATCTTCCCAAATTTAGTATAATTATATATAAACAGGGGGATATTGATATACAACAATTGAAATGTTAAAAAAGTAAGTAAATTAAAAAATGTAATCTTCAAATGCCGAGACATTAACATATAAAATAAAAATTGATTATATACTGAAATAATATCCTTACAGTTTAAATTATAGTCTGATGTAGGTACTGGCCATATTCAATAATTATTAAATTATATTTACAAAACATTTAATGTGATAAAAATATATTATAGCATAGCATGTGTTTCATTCACTTAACTTTTTTATTATTTTGTTGTTTTGAATAAACAAATATTTAAAATTGAATTACTCTCAATGGCCACGCTGCTCGCCGCTCCACAGGACCGTGTTGCCTATATTTTTATTATTTTATTGGGAATACAAACAGCACCAATATACAATAAATATAACAATCAAAATATACGGAGTCGCCAGTAAAGCCTCCACTAAAAATATATAAACATTGGAAGTGATATTTCCCTTTTGATCATCACCCTTTTGATTTTAAAATTAGAAAAACAATAATCAAAAAATTTTGTTTCTTACGCCTAGAAAAAGTTAATATCACATTTATCTACATTTAGAAATATTTGGTTTGATGGAAAGATGTAGTTTTTTAACTTATTTAAATCATTTTGTAATTCAGTCGCCTTTAACATTTTTGACAACTTTAAAAATTATAATTTCATCGGCATATATTAAAAAGCGTGAATATTCAAAACAATTTCTGACATTAATAAATGTATTAAAAAGTAAAGGTCCGAGATGGGAGCCCTGTGGTACACCAGAAGTTATAGGAATGAAAGTCGGGGTGAAACTTTTAACTGCAACAGTTTGTGATCTTTCACGGAGATAAGATGTTAGCCACCTCAGTAAACTACCACTTGTGCCGATATTTTTTCGTTATTATATTAAAAGAATATATGAAACCTTATCAAATACCTTTGAATAATCTGTGTAAACAACAACCACCCTATGAGCGGTGGCAATTGCACTTAGTACTACATCGAGGATTTCACAAAGATTACTCTCGGTTGATCGCTTATTTATGAAACCGTGCTGATTATTTATTAATTTAGTTCTTATTAATGGGAAAATTGCTTCATAGATAATTTTCTCAAAAAGTTTCGATATCATCGAGAATTTTGGCACAATATTTTTATATCGCTCGATTTAAAAATGGGCATGATTAAAGTTTTTTTCCATATATTAGGAATAGTACCGCATTGTAATGCCTTTTTTAAAATCAAAGTTACCTACAAAAAATATTGGTCAACAACATTCACCTACAAAGATCCTGTCAGGACCTCAGCCCTTAGACGTATTTCATTTAGATAAATAACATTCTACTATTTGATTAGTTATTTCAATAGAAGTAATGACAGACTGACTTTGAGAACATACTTACATCTGAACTCAATAAATCTTGATTTTGGTCGAAAACATATTCAAAATAGATGCCATCTTTTCTCCCTTCTTCTACCAATTTATTGCACAACACTCTATGTAGAATAAAATACTGAAGGTTTCATCACAGCAGATTTCCCCCTTAATTTCCCCAATCAAAAAACGCCGAAGCCAAAAACACTGCCTGTATGCCAAGTTTCCTCAAGATCGGTTTAAAAATGCGCCCTGTAGCGTGGAACCGACACTGACCAACGCCAAATAGCCCAGACCCGGAGTGGAAATGGAGCCTTCTCTCGCTCTGACAGTTATCTGGTCAATCGAGTCGCATTTTCGTACGAGAGTGATACGTTCATTGCGGAGTAGGTTGAATACGTTATTGTAGGTACAGAGAAAAAAACATATTAAGATTAATTTATTGGTTTATATTACACAATAAAATAAAATATTAATTAGATACAAAAATGCAAAAGAATTTGTAATATTCATAAAAAAAACCGTTATATTGTATCACATCTTATATCTACAAAAAAAAAATCAGTAACCCTTGTACGTACGTTTGAAGTTAAATAACGTTTATAATGTTCGAGCAACGAAACGAGTACGTACTTGGTTGTTATTTCGTTCGTATTGATATACTTACTAGTTACTATAAAGACCGCTCGACACTCGTAGTAGGGTTAGTACATGAGTGTCGTGTCGTGTCGTGCCGTGTCGTGTCGTGCCGTGTCGTGTCGTGTCCTGTCGGTCTAGGGGTAGTGTCTCTCGACGTCCAGCAGCTGCGTCCAGTCGTAGCGCGGCGCCGCGGTGTTGCAGAGCGGCGCGACGGGCGGGCGCCGCACGCGCCACGGCGGGCCGGCCAGCGCGCCCACCGCGCAGTACGGCACGCGCAGGAGGTCGCCGAACTGGTACGGAGGGAACTCCGCCCCGGGACTGTTCAAGCGTTTTAGAACAGTCACCGCCAGCTCCGGAGTCGTCGCGTGACCCACGAATAGGATATTTTTACCTACAAATTATATTTACCCGTATTTAGAATGCGTGTAATATTTTCTCAGACAATTAGATATACGTTTATAAAGTTTATATATCATTATTGTTTAACTACATACTTTCACTACATATCAAACATATGAAAAATCTTTGAGCTAAAGAACAGCTTAGGTAAGCATCTCATTCCAACAAATAGGTACGGTTCATCACAGTTGACCAACGTGACGTACCTACAAACAACATTGAGTTTGAAATAACTGTAAGATTATTATTTATGCAGATATTTTATAACATTTACTGACAAATGAAAACCTATTTGTTTGAGAATATGTACACAGCACAACGCAATTAATTATTCCTTATCGCTATTTTGTCGTGTACAATTGTACAGCTGATAGATACCGTCCGTTCCTTTGTCCGTGACAGCCGACTGCATGACGTATTCATGTCTTTTATAAAACTCCTCTATGGTTTCGGAGGTTTCTCCGTCCAGATGTACATACGGTTCGTAGCTGGAACAAATTTATCATTTTAATGTATGAAACGAAACTAGTTTAGGCAAAATATATATTTAGAAATTAGTATTGCGATACAAACAAATTAATATATAACATTTAAAAAAAACAAAAAACTGATGTTGACGTAGACGATTAAAGATTTCTGATTAATTTCTGTTTCAATATCTTGTATTATTATAAAAACAAAACAAAATAACGATATAATATATATCTAACATTATACATGTAAGTGAGACGCACTCACTGAGACATTTTGAGAAAACAGACCGCGTCTCTTTTAAACAAGTCGAGATGAAGCTCTAACAGTAGTCTAGAACCGCGTGTCAGCACTGTGCTGACGTGTCAGTGAGCCAAGTTACATGTAGTAAGTGATATTTTGTTTTATTTTAGTCATTTTTGTAAGATAATAATATTATTATTAACTTAATTTAAATCTGTCCAGCTTTACGGTTGCAATCCACTTTCTAAATATCTAACATTGTATCATACATAAGATACATTTAGTACGACTGTACGAACCTGAGATCAACATTCAAACCAGCTTTATGTAATTCCACCATAGTCATGTATGAAATTCCCTGAGCCATGCTCCATCCTTTATAATCATATAGCCCAGGTTCAACTTTAATCTTGATCGACGGATCAGCTTGAAGACCTACGACATATTTGTTTTAAATGTAACGAATGCAATTTCGTGGATATTCCAATATTTTTCAATGGTTATACCTACCCATATCAAGAAAGGTAAACCCGTTGACTTATTTATTTATTTCTTTAAGCTTACTAGCTAAATGTATGTAGTAACACAAAACTATATATATTTTTTAATATTTCTCTTCATAACTTTAACTGAAAAGTACGCATATCATTAACTTGAATTTGAACTACGAATAAAACTAAACGGAACTAATTTGTCAGGTCAATTAAGACATCCGAGCTTACAAAATTTCCAACTTGCTGAAAATTGGCAAGATTCAACTTTTTGACACATTATATATTATATCTCAAAAACGACGGCCCTGACGAAAATATATATATATATATATATATATATATAAATAAATATAATATATATATAATTACTTGATCTACAATATTTGGGCTAATTTTATGATAAAATTTACTGTTTCGCTGATAATACCCAAAATTCCCGTTTTCATGTTATATTATTTTTTTCCTCGCTTCTGATCGATAAGAACTTTTTACATTTAATTTATGATGGTGTTTTGAACAATCCTACCAATTTTCAGCCAGTTGGATTTTTTGTGGAGTAATATTGACCCGACTAAATACGCCTCCATATTTTAGTCCTTAATAAGTACAATTATTGACGGTCACATATCTTTCCATCACATAGCAAGGCTTAGGGGCGTTTATACAGGATGATATGATTTCAAAATCATTAAGACACATATATAGACATATGACGATACAAATTAAAAAGTGGCCGTCCTTAAATGACAAGTGTATCGGTACACGTATATCTGTGTATATCTGTACACACCCAGCAGCAGATGGTGCGCTGTCTCGACGGAGCGCAGCGCGGACGAGGCGTACACGCACTGCAGCGACACGTTCGCTTCTCGCAGCGCCTCGCCCACGAGCCACGCCTGCAGTGCGCCCACGCGCGTCAGAGGAGTGTCACGTGCGTACGCCGCGCCGCCGCCCGCCCTGGCCACGGCGTGTACACACAATACAGCCTTACTTTACTTATAACACCATAACGACTAATTTTGTTTAATTATGTTCATTAAATGATTGAAAGTGAGGCCACTTTGCCTTATTTTAATTTCCATTATATATGTAGCTCGGTGTACTAGAATGTCTGAATTGAGGTAAAAAGCTGTATTTTTTAAATATTTTTCAGTAACCGAACCAACAGTTAATCAGATAGTGGCATGAACCGCATTTAACAAAGATAAGATTTATATAAGTTATTAGATCCCATTACCTCTCCCCTAACTTCAATGGCATGTTGAGATCCTTGCGCACGTACGTGTTATTGTCCGGGAAGCAGTGCGGCACCCACGAGCCGTATGTGAAGTCAACACGCTCGCCGTGCCGCATCGCAAACACCCAGCGACTGCCGCCATTGCCATTTGACAAGCTCTTATTTTAAAGAAACATGATTTTTCATAAAATATATATATATATATTACAATTAGCTACAAGACTTATTTACCTTAGCTTTGGCTTTAGATTCATTATTTGTTTCCGTTGGATTGTTTTTCAAGTAATCGTTTACTCCTAGAAAAAATATTTTTTACCTATTTAATCAATTATTAAAAATAAAGAACCATTGCCAATGTAGCTAGCACAGGGACATTCTACTACAATAGCAAGAAGTTATGTAGAGTTCTGAATTTTTGAGCATTGGCGGATTTCGATACCTAGCGCCTTCTGGACCTCGGGTGAGAGCCAGTGATATATAGTAGGAGAACAAACGCACAGCTCAAGCTCAAGCCATCAATATGGGCTGGATTGGATACCGGGACCTCTGGGATACCCTCCGTTTATTGATAATATCAAACTTACCAGGAGTTGCTTTTAAAACATTTGCAGTTTCATTCTGTGTAAAAAATGTCTGCCATTCTTTATAAATTTCTTCAGTTTTTTCGTAAGCGAATTGCGATGAATCCTCGCTTGAACTCTTTGCCGCCATTATAACGTCTGTATTTATATCTGAATTGATTTGTCTGTCTGCATCTACAAAATAAGAAACTATTAAGGTTATTTCCAAAACTATCACTGAATCAAAGAGTCTCATTTCGAATTCTTATTACGTGGCATAGAGTCAAAGGTTACTTAAACACTAAACAGACATGACAAACTAAATGTTTTTATAGTACAAAAATTATTGTCTAATGTACACCTAATAATATAAATGTTTGTATTTGATCTCTATTTGTCAGTGATAAGTTAACTTTCTCAAACAAGGGTCGTTAGCATCGGTAGATATATTTCAATGTAAATATATTTCTATAACATCAGTAGGTATATATATATAAATATGGAAAGATGCCAAATGCAAATAATTTATGTATAAATTAGTTTAGCATGGACATAGCACCATCATATCTGATTGAAGCGGATGTGGAAACATAGATAGTGTATACTACGGGGTGGTCCATAAGTCCTTTCAAAAGTAACATTTGAATAAAATAACAAGGACGCCGGGAAAGCGGGGGCAGTAACGATGGTTTCTGGGAATTTAGTCGCGACTCGCGATTTTATAGTACTCTTCGTTCGCGATGGAGCGTTTCACCGGAGCGAAGCGGCAGCCGTTGCGCGGCGTAACTTCCGAAACAACAAAGGTATACACAACTTTAACGATACTCCAACTCTTCAAACCATTAAGAATTGGGTGGCTTAGTTTGAGGAGACCGGGTCGACGTTAGATAAACCGAGGTCAGGTCGCCATAGGACATCACGTACGGAACAAAACATCGACACAGTGGCACAGTCTATAGTCTATTCTTGAAAATACGCAGTGAACTCTTAAGAGTTCTAGCGCATTAAATGTACTCAGAACGGATTTTGAAGAAAGATTTTGTTTTATATTTTGTTTGTACTAATACCTATGTTTTATTTTTAACCCGGTACCATACATAACAAAAACAGAATACATAGTGTAAATCGTAAGTTAAGTAAGTTCTTGTGTTTATAAGAAATTCTAGAAAGAAGCACTTCAGACTAACCCAAAATTTATCTACATATATGAATCTTCCAAATCAATTCAAATTCTTTATTTTTTTGCACAAAACAATTTTTCACAAATTTTTCATTGTCAACGCTACCACCAGCTCGGAAAATTAATTGCTACTCATCTGAGAAGAGCTGGCAAAAGAAACTCAGCGAAACGTAGGTACGTGACGTATGAAGTACGAACATTTAAAAAAAATCAAATCGTGCGATGACCAACAAATAGCATTAATTATTTTATTTTGTATATGTATAGACATTGAATTGAGATTACACAATCCGTCACTTTTTGAATTACAAATAATTTTTCTTAACATTATTAGTTTTAAGTTTAAATTTAGTATATATTAGATACTCACTAATAGGGATGTGCCGACTAGTCGGTAAAGCCGACTACCCCGCCACTATCGTAGTCGGCCACTAGTCGGCGACTATTCGGCAAAGTGATCCGACTATCCGGCTCCGGCTAATTGATGTATTTGTCAATAAAATATATGTAGGGTAAATACAAAATCAACCTGGATTATTTATTAATATTTTAATTTTAACATAAAGCAAATTAACCTTTTCTTTTATCATCAGTTTCTAAAAGAATTGCTTTTAAAAAACGTATCTATCTATCATCAAACAAAATTAGTACATATATTTTTATCTCCAATAAAATATTATTCTTATATAAAAAATAATGTGGGATTGTTTTTATTAACAAACTAAGTAATATTAAACCAAGATTGTATGTACTCCTACATGATGTAGAATAAAAAAAATAAAAAATATACTGAAATATTCTAATTATTAAAACAGAAAAGAGACAGTTATGTACCTATATGATTTATGTACTCGTAAAGTGTACATTACTAAATGTTCAGCTCTAAACGGAGCGTCAGAAAAAATCTCCAAACCGTGACCGGCTTAGCCGACTAATCAGCCGTTTTACATCCGATTAATCGACAAGTCGGCTGATCGGCCAAAGTTATAGTCGGCACATCCCTACTAATTAATATAAAACAGTTTTATATTTGTAGATACAACTTCGACACCTTCGACTTTAATATAATAAAACTGTCTGTAACACTTTTTCTTGTGCTAATAACAAATCGTAGTTATTAGTTTTCAATATATTTATAATTCCATTCATAATACGAGTTTAAAATATAGGTTACTCGTATTATTATCTAATTGTCATTTGTTTTTATTGTAGCATGATAATAAAACAACAGTAGCTATTATGTAGTATTAAATAAACTATTCAAATATTATACACTATGTCTATACTCTTTATTACCTACTGCCTACGATCTCAATTTTCATTATCTTGTTTTATATTTTCAATTCATCATTTTTATTATTTACTTCGCAAAGAAATCCTATATCATTCCTTTGGGGTCGTCCGTTAATCACGTGAGGTTTTTTAGCATTTTTTAATTCCCCTTTCCCTTTGGTGATACTTAGTAAGGTTTAAGACTACCTCCCCCCCTCCACTCAAAATCACGAATATTTTTTAAACCCGTAAAGAATATTATGATTTTTAGTACATTGGTGGTGCATTCTTAAAGATAAATATTGCATATAGATTATGCTTGATGAAGTGCTTTATGGCATGGGAAATAACCTTTGGATATCTGGGGTTTTCGTTCAGATGATATCAAAATAACTGGTTTTAGTTGTTTCTTCATCCTGCTTAATTTCCTTGAAATTGATAAGAATAGCAAGCTTAGTGAAGTCCGCAGCTTAAGTTCAAGCTGTTGAAGAGAAATCTCTGCCACCTCTAATCGCCACGTAGGTATGTTGGCCCTGAACGCAACTTTTCGGTTTAGAATTCGCGCGTTTGACGACAGTATAAATACACGTGATATGTTACTGAACTCCCCTCCTCCCAACCCCCTTGTGATATTTCCTAATTTTTGCCGAACCTCCTCTCCCCATATCAAGCCCGATGTGATTAATGGATGACCCCTTTGCGAAAGAAAATAACCAAAGTGTACAGGCAGTCAGAACTGGAGACATTAAACATTTATAGTGGCCATGGAAGCATGATCACCGACATGGTGCAGCAGATTTAGTGAAACTATTTCAGGTACTTATCGAACAGGTGATTATTTAACGACAAATGTATTAATTGATTTATTGATTGAAAGGTGACAATGAAGACAGTTTTGATGATCGGTGTACAAAAATATATCAAGAATATCCTAGAGTTAAAACCGTCGCACCACTCCTAGTTTACATTTTATGCTAAGTGTTGCCATTAGCAATTGTTTTGAATTGGAGAATGATTTCGTAACATTGTAAAATTATTATTTTGGACTATCAACCGGTGGGATCTAAATTTACTGACGAAGCGGTCAGCAATAAAAAAGGTCCAACAGACGGTCCAGTAGGGACAATACGATACCTGCAATAAATCTTCATTTTTTCGATATAGGTTATCACTAATCAAATATATAATCGCGTCAATATCATTTTTAGTAAAAATGAGCGTATTCAACAAAAATGTAAAATTTTAAGTTCCTGTTCCTTTGCCAAATCGTGCTCCGCGTATTGAATGACTTCAATTATGCATCTAAAACTTTACAATTGGTTAAATCGTTTACCGATTTTGTAAAGAAAAATAATAAAAATGAAGTGCAGACCTAACACAGAAGTATTTACAGCAAGGTGACTGTTTCACATAATATTGTTATATCTTCAGAAACTGATAGATCATTTAGAAAATAAAAAAATAAAAAACCTTTTAAGGAATATTATGGCACTCTGACATTTATCGAAAACGAATCTGTTAAGCTGAAGTTTTTTTTTTAAGCTTTAAGGTTAATTAAGCTTACTTTTAGCTGAATTCATTGGTACATTTGTGATCACTAAGGCAAGAAGACGAACATGATAAACAAATAGTTATCTTATATTTATGTTTAGATTAGAAATTAAATCGGAATGTGCCTGACTAGTTTCGAACCCATTCGGGGTTCTTAATCATGAGCTCTAAGTGTGGCGGACTCGCGGTGCGAACTGGGTGAATACAGCCGGTTAAATATTTAAATAGTTATCTTGTTGTTCTTCATAAAATATCTTGAAGAGATGCACTATAGAGATAAGTTTGCCTTTATGTTATTGCTAGAAAATTTGTTTTGTTCCATAAAAAAAATGTTATATATACTTACATAAAAAAAAAAAATGATTAAAGTTTTATATTCTCTAAAATCCATATATTATTAACACAAGTAGTAAACGTTCCCCAACTTCAAGAACTTAGCGGCGCACGATAAAAAGCGGATGATAAAATAGATTTGCACTTTAAAGTATGTAAATCATAGGTAGGCTTGATAAAACCTAGGACTTGATAAAACTTAATAAGTTTCATAATATTGCACTGTGGCCTCTGGCTAACTAAATACGTCAGTGTATTGAGAATTGAGATTTGAGACTACTTATGATTAAAAATATAATTCTTAAATAAATAGCTCATCACACCATTAATATATGAAACGCTCTAAATTATAAAGCAATAAATTAATTTGATTCTTTTTCTTTGAACACGATAAACGTGAAAACTACAACTGATTTTGCTTATTATTTTTTTGCCGTGATTGACTGTTTGTTTTTGTCAGGAAAAGGTTATTATAAAAAAAACGTAAGAAAGTTGTGTGACAGACGTTTGACAGTTGGTGAGATTGACAGATTACGCGCTGAAAATCGCGATCAAGACGTTTGTGTGAAGACGGGGAATAGGGATTCATTTTAAATGACTAGCTGACGCCCCTGTTTAATTCCTGTCATTCATGAATGCAACACTTGTTAAAATATATGTATATTTAAGTTGTTAGAGCTTTATTTTAACAAAAAAGCTGCAGCTCATTTAGAACAAATAACTAGCATCCGTTCCATCAAAGCCCAAAGATGGGCTTTGAGTTGAGTATGAAGTAGATCAATTACATTATACGGTCTGTGTCACTCTATCTCAACTGGTCTAAATAACATCGCATAGTGTCTGTTCACTAACAGCTAACAGCAGTTAATACTGCTCTCTGATTGGTGGAGACGGTTTTTCTATTCCTTAAGGTCAAATCGTATGGGTTAGATCGTATATAATTAATTGTAATTTGGTCATAACACAATAAAATACTGCGATAGATAATACGGAAAGAGAGCTATATGCGTGCTATTTGTCCTTGTCACGCTTCAGTTGCCGTTATATTATTTATCCTTTTCGATCAACCATGTTAATAGTTTGAAAATTATTTATAACTGAAAAATAAAATATTGATAAAATATATATTTATTGTACTTACATACGTTACGAAATTCCTACACTCTTATTTGTCTTGGAACCATAGTTTAAACTTTCTTAAAACACAACTTGGTTTAAAAAAATATGTCACGCTACGGCTACGTTTTGTTTCGGTCGCTGCTATTAGGAGACTAAATGGATAAATGAAATCAAGATTTTTTTCGACTTGACGGCAACAATTTGAGCGGCTAGTGTTATGTCTCCTCGAAATTTACAATTTTTACATGTAATATATCATTATAGATGTAAACATAATTTTGGAACTTTGCGTTCACTATCACTGTTACATCCATATACACTGCATTGAACTATTACAACTTTAAAATCTTTAAAGGAATGAAGGATTTGTTTCGCGCATCGTTGTGCGAGAGAAGCAAACAAAGAATCATATCGTTGTCAACAGAACGAAACAAAGAATCATATCGTTGTCTCATTTCTGTACATATCCCAAGGTCTAAGCATAATACTACATTGTCTTAATCTTTTGTGAATGCAGTAGAAATAACCAGTTGTCTGAACAGTCTCTGTCTATGTTTATTTATGAGTTTATAGTACCTATTCTGTTTGTAAGTACGGAAACGTCTGATGGACCTACGACAAAGTGGCCACAGCGGTCGGACCGCCGCACTTGAAATTGGACACTTCTTAACAAAAAAAATACACTTATTTGTTTCGAAGACTACTAGAAAAAACTGGTTTCATTGACAGTTACCCTGCTTCAAAAATAAAACATTTGAATTTTGTCTATTTTCTTTTTAATATTCTACCTTCTATATAATTTGGTTTAAAGTTAATGGAAAATACACATTACCTAAAACATAAAAGATTTTTAATATATATTGATATGGTCACTATAGGATGTTGTTAGGTTAGCTAATTACGTAACAACTTAAGACAGAAGGTCCTTTAAGTAGCGACTGATTAAATTTATAACCGACTTATAACTGTTGACGGTAGAAGAAGTGCGTTGCGAGACTTGGTTTTTTTTTAGAAATATTTTTCTTTATGGGATTATTTAATTACTCGCGGGACCTTCTAGCAATCTTTACAAAATTATTTTGTTTTTTATTGGATCTCATGTCTTTTTGTAGATAGTCCTAATTTTTTCCTTCCGGTAACTTCTTGAATACCAACAATGCTTACTCGCACCTATGTTATCTAAACCTAAACACAAAAATTATTGTTGTTGTAACTTCTATCGGCCGTCAATCATATATCGGCATTATCTAAACATAACTTACTGATTTTATATTATAAATTCCCAAAATAACCTAAAAAAAAAGGGTACGCTAAAGGCGCGAAGTTAAAGTTCATTTTCGTTTTTTTTTCAAGTGGAGCAAGAAAAAGTTATTCATTTTTCATTTAGCAATACAATTGCTGACAGTAAAAATAGAAAAATATAAACTTTTAATATAAAAGTCCCGTAAAGATCCGCGAACACCTATACATAATCAATTTGAATATTCCAGAATGTTCGTGCCCCTTGTGGCTTTAGCGAAGAGATAAATTTGACAGTTATGTGCATGGATAATACAGAAAATTAACTTTTTTAACTTAACAATGTTTTCCCCTAAAATTTTTCATACGAATAAATGAATATTTAGTTGATTTTATCTCTATTCCAGTTTATTCTATCCTATCAAATATATAAAAATAAACTAAACCTTGAGAGTTGTTCAAGTATATGTAAAATTGTCATCTCAAACTAACATAATAACTGACTGAGATAACTTCTCAAATATCTAACAAATAAAGTCTTGATTTTTTTTTCTTTTTTGTAATGTCTCTGCTGTTAGCCCTATTGGCTGTTACAGCGTCACCGGAAGAAACCTCCGTACCATTGCCTATCTTTCTGCAAACAAATGGAAAGTCAACATTGACATCTGACAAGTGACAACTCATAACTGACAACTCTCAAAGTCAACAGTCAACGAGGTGTTTGAGTAAATTGGGAAACATTTCTTGTTATGCTATAGAAAACAATAAACTGACGACTAAATATTTGACTCTTTTGTCTTTAAATTATCGTAATACTCTCATTTAAAATGTATCTGAGATATTTCTTAAATGAAAATGGGGACAGGCAGTATACTTTGGCGGTGCGTATTTAAAATAACATAACCTAATAGTTTATGGTGCTCACCACATGTACTCATATCTTGGCAGTGGAAACATTGAATAATCAAATCATTCTGATTTCATTTCAGACGATAGATCCCGAGGGCAAGCCTACATTATCTGCTCACCCAGGTACAGTACCAATAATAATGATTTATCTGTTTATATGTGGACAACATCATTAACTAAGTATTTTTGTTTAGCCCGCTTCTCTCCAGAAGACAAGTACTCCAGGCAAAGAATAACAATCAAGAAGAGATTTGGTTTGCTTATTACACAGCAGCCGGAGCCCATCCATTAATAATTATGATTTAGTGACTTTTTTATAAGATATCATAAGTAAACTTTATTTTTTTTAAGTAAACCAGTGTTTTAATTTGTTTTATTATCATAAACAATCAACCACTCCCTAGTTATGCTATATATAATTTATTATTATTATATTTTGATAGAAAAATTAGTATAGTGAAAAATTAGATGAACCTTGTTTTATTGTTCTAAAAAGTGAAAAACTAAATTTAGAAAATAAATAGTTATTATTATTATAAAACGAATATAAAAAATATAATATAATATTTCAAGGTTTATAAGAATAATATTTCAAGGTTTATAAGAATAATATTTTAAGGTTTATAAGAATAATATTTCAAGGCTTATACATGACAGATATAATGATAAATATCTTCATGTGTGGGTGGCAGGTGCGTCAACCACCCAAGAAACTTTTTTTTTTCTCAAATGGTTTATGCTATACATCACTTTTAAGTAAAACATGAAAAATCTGCATTTTTTTTATTAATAACTTTTAATATTTTTTATTACTATAGGTAAATTACATATAGGATGTCCCTAAAGATTATTTAATTTTTTAAGTTTATTTATCTGCTAAAAAAATGTATGAAACCTGTCTGGCCAACATATAAGTAAAATTGCCTGTGTCACACTTACAACATTTGGTCATGAGTTATTGCTATGAATGCATCAATTATGCTATTTTACATGAAAAATAGCATCATTGATGATAATAATCAGAAAATAACATTAATAATAGTTTTTTTGTTACAGCACGTGCTCTAATATTGCACCTCCTGCTTATACAAGCTCTACATCTTATGAAGGACTACTCTTAACTATTATATTTTTTTTCACTTATTTGTTGTGCCGCTTCCTGGACGCTTACACGCAGGTCTTCAATGGTGGTTATGGGTTTTTTGTAAACTTGTTCCTTCAAATTCCCTAATTCCCTCAAAAAAAAAATGAGTGGCTTCATGTCCGGCGATCGCGGAAGTCTCAATATTGGACCTAATCGGCCTATCGATGTGCCTATATAAGTTTCATTTAAAAAAATTCTCACTTGCACAGCTTAATGTGCAGGACAGCTGTCGTTTTGAAGCCACATTATTCGCAGGAACGCTAATGCCTCCTCTTTAAGTAGTCTCGGGAGTTAGTTTTGCAGAAAGGGCAAATAGTTGGCCCCGTTTACAATGCCCGAGTGTTCGAAGGGGCCAATAATTTTGCCATTTAGTATTCCAGTCCAATAATTTATTTTGAATTGATATTGCGATCGTCCCTGGCCAATTGCGGATATCTTAGCTGCCAGCTGTGCAAGTTTAGGTAGCCGTCTCTTTTACTCTTTGACTCGTCGCTCCACAAAAATTTGTAAAAAAAAACTGGTAGCTGTAAAACAGTGCTTAACCTTTTTTGCCATTTAAGTCCTAAGACTTTAGAAACAGACAAGACAACGATACCTTACGGAACTTTTTGTACGACGTTTTTTGTGGGTCTAAAATCCAAATACAAATAGAGGGGTGTTGAGACAGTAAAGTCGGAAATCGTGGCGTACCTATGTAATAAAAAGTTTTATATAATAAAATACTTTGAAAATACATCTATTTGACAATTGGTGGAAAGATGTAGTGTCGTCTTTAGAGGTTCCCGCAGGTCTTCGTTACCCGAAGTTGTAATAAGTTCTGAATACACTAAATTTAATCTACAAAATAATTTTTTTTTTGTTATTTTCATTTAGTGTCAATACCCGGTTTTCAGGGTGATGGTAGCATACAACCACTATCTCTATTGTAATTTGGCTGATAAGCTTTTTTCAAGCAAAATCCAAGACGTGTTCAGTAATTCGCTACGTTATAAATTCAAAAATATTATCGAAGCAGACCATAAGTCATGCTTCCAATTTTTCCTTTTCCTTCTTGGATTCTTTCTTTAACCTTTGAAATTGGCAAATAATTAATATTTCTATATTAAAACTATCTATTAAAAAACTAACAGAAGCTATAAAAAAATATATAACACAAAGGATATTGTTATCGCTGCCTTAAAAACTACCATATTCATTTCGGCCTCCACTAATCCACTTCTGCTTTCACTTATATTTTCGCTTCGGCTTACACCTCTTAGTGTATATTTAAAAAAAACATAAAAAGGTGGTTAAATAGATTTACAACTGTTTATTTAAATTTTTAAATGAACATTTAAAACAATCATTTTATCTCACATACGGTCACACTAATCGTTAATCTATTTTATCATAGGATATCAATTTGTCAATGGATAACTAATTATTTGACTATCTGTTTTGGGAAAGTGTCAAAAATCAGAACAATGTTTTGATATTTTAAAATTTGATTAATAGTTATAATACTTATTATTTACCATTGATCTAGTTCTAGATTCTATAAAATTAGAATTATTACGGCCAGCAAAGGTTTTTTTATTCACAAATCATCGAATATACAATGACTACTAGTAAAGAAGAATTGAAGATATATTGGAACAAAATTTATTATGCATTTCCAATTTTGAATGATATTCTATTTACGGACTGTACAAATGATGAATACCAAGAAATTCAAGAAATAATTACAGGATTAGGTATACAAATAAAAATTCGTGATCTTATTCTTGTCCATGTCGAAAAATATTTACGACAACATGTAGCCCCTTCGTTTTGGGCAAAATTTATTAAGGTGGAAGAAGAAGTTAAAGGTTTTCAATTGTTTAAATCAGCTGTAAACGACCTATACGAATCGTTAAATAACTTTTTGCCTATGTTAACTAAACTCACCATGTTGAATGACACTTGTTGTGATAATAAGCCAATTTTCGGTGAACGAGATGTGTTGATGGGTTTTAAACAACTGTTGCGAGCGACTCTGCTCTCACAACTGCCACTTAATTTTACATTTATAATAAACCAGTTTTACAAAATTTCGTTTAATGTCTTTGATAATGAATACGAAAATTCAGAAATGGGGGAGGATGTTATGTGTTCAGGATGCTGGAATGAATACTCAGATTGTAATTGTGCTTACATTGTCAAGGTATTTCATGACACTAACAGGAAACTAGTGAAACTGCAACTTCTGGAAAGGTTAGCGGGACAAGTGTTAACAAACTTTATACAATTAAGAATTGAATCTCATATTAAAAAAATATGTACTGGAACATTTGATGTGTCACATATAGGTTTTCTTGAAAACTGGTTAGATACTACTGTTATGTCGTGGTTAACCAGAATATATTGTGGAGGTTCATCTAAACCACAGCCTGGGGATCAAAACATTGTGAATGCTATATCTAAGTTTAAGCAAAAATTAAGCTACTTCTTGTATCATAGTTACACTAAGTTAAGAATTGATCAGTTGTTTAATATAATTATTGAATACCCAGATTCTCAACCTGCAGTGGATGATATAAAATTATGCTTAGATAAAACTGATTTAAGATCCACCTTGTGTAAAAAACTACAAAATGCTTTAGAAACAAGGTTATTGCATCCTGGTGTTAATACTCCTGACATTTTAACTGCTTATATATCAACTATAAGAGCTTTGAGACATTTAGATCCCTCTGGGGTGATACTTGAAACTGTTACTATACCTGTCCGGAGTTATTTAAGAAACCGAGAAGACACTGTAAGAAGTGTTGTTAGTAGTTTGACTGAAGATGGTGCTGGAAGTGAACTAGCAGAAGAGTTAGCAAAGTTTGCTGCAGAAAATGATAATGAGAATGATAAAGAAGAAGATTGGGATGCTTGGGAGCCTGACCCAGTGGATGCCGACCCTAAAGTGAACTCCTGTGATAGAAAAGCAAATGATATAATATCAATGCTTGTAAATGTATATGGCAGCAAAGAATTATTTGTTAATGAATATAGAACTCTTCTGGCTGATAGATTACTTGCACAAAGTGTAATAAATACAGAAAAAGAAATAAGATACTTAGAACTTCTGAAATTAAGATTTGGGGAATCTCAATTGCACTTTTGTGAAGTGATGTTAAAAGATGTGTCAGATTCAAAAAGAATTAATGCTCTCATTCAACAAGATAAAAACTTCGAGTCCTTAAACACCAAATTTTCTTCAAATGCTATGATTCTCTCTGCACAATTTTGGCCTCCGTTTAAAGATGAAAGTCTGGAACTACCAGAGGAAATAAAACATCACTTTGATGCTTACACCAAATCTTATGAAGCTCTTAAAGGCAATAGAACTTTAAGTTGGAAACCACACTTGGGTAATGTTAACATTGAAATTGAAATAGGGACAAAAAAAATGGATTTAACTGTTTCACCTTTTAATGCCACATTGATAATGCACTTTCAAAACAAACCGGAATGGTCACTAGAGGAATTGCATCAAGCAATGAAGGTACCAATAACAATTTTAAGAAGGAAAATTACATATTGGCAGTCTCTTGGTATTGTGACTGAAAAAAGCACTGACAATTATGCTCTTGTCGATGGAAGTGAGGGAAATAAACCTAGTGGTAGTAGAAATCAAGTCCAGGATATGATTTGTGAAGATGAAGAAACAGAAAGTGTTATGGCTTCCGCTCATGATCAGAGGGAAGGAGAGTTACAAGTTTTCTGGTCTTATATAGTTGGCATGTTAACTAATCTAGATTCTCTACCTTTGGAGAGAATACATCAAATGCTTAAAATGTTTGCATCCCAAGCCCCAGGAACGGAATGTAGCCTCCAAGAATTGAGACAGTTCTTAGATACAAAAGTGCGCACACATCAGCTAGTCTTACAGGCAGGCATGTACAAGTTACCCAAAACTTAATAGAAATAAAGTGAATCTATGTTTTTATTTTTCTTTACATACATTGATCAAGTAAAATTGTATATTAAAAACGGTATAAGATACATTGTACACAATTATCTTTGTTATACATTACAATGTCTCGAAAGCTGAGTGTTCACTGTAACTGTGAACTTGTTTTAAAGTATCACATATTGTATCAATATATATTTTTTATTTTGACCCTAATAAAAAACATATCTTTCTTAATACATACTTCAGTCCTTAAACAGAACACCGACTCTTGTCTATTTGAACGCTATGTTGAAAAATAGCATAAATACATTACATATAAATGTATTATTTTAGAATATCGACATTGGCTTTAAATATTATGAGTGAGGGATGAAATAAAATTAAACAATAATAAAATTTAACAGAATTATATTTATTATTAAATTGTTTATGTAGAAACATTTGGTTATCCTAATTTCTGTTTTAATATCTGGGACATTCGCGTTATTTATAAGGACAATCGCGGACTATAAATTGGAAAAAATTAAAATACAATAAATACCACAATTTGATAATAAAATTTAATACTTTATTACAATATTACCTTGTCAGTCTTAATATCTATGTAAAATACTGCTGAAATACATCAAAAATGTTAACAATATTTAGATACTGATAAAGGATACAAGCAAAAACGTTTATAATGGAATGCATGATGTAGATATTATGTCAAGCTCATTTACTAAGTGTTATGAATAAATACAACTTGGGTTTATTGTTCTTCTGCAGTGGTGTTGTTATGAAATCATAACTTCCTACCGACAGCACGTTATCGGATCTATCTAGAAGATACACCAAATTAATATTAAGCTCTGCTCAATATAAATATGTGGTTCTTGAGTTTAACATACAATAAAAATACACAGGGGAAAATGCTGTCAGGTTATTACTATGCTATAATGTTAATTTCATACTACTTATGTAAAGTAAAAAACAAAAACAGTTTAAATTACGGAATGTTACTACCAATTCTTTTGTAGCACCAATACTAATAATTGTTATACTGCACTTTAATATCAGAAAATCAAATTAATATTCTCATAACAGATCAATCTCATTTGTATTAAATATTTATATCTTAACAATAATAAAACTATGCTACTACTTAAAACAATATTGATGAATTATCTATTGATTTATAATATTATTGTGAAAAAACAATGCTATGTAAAAAATAAAACCATTAAATATAAGAGGTAAGTGGTGCAAGAAATATCTATATAATTTATTTTAAACTAATGTCCAAAAACTAATAGATTTGGTGTATTTTAATAAACTTAAAACCCTGAAAGTGTTATTTATATGAGCTACTTAAAAAATAGCAATAATTAATTGGCTTTTAGTTTTACAAATTGATTACAAACGGAAATCAAAAGAAGCTTAATACATTGGATCCTTTAGAGATAAACATTCAGTGTACATAAATAAATAAATAGCCTACAACAGTTAAAGCTGTACAAGTAGTTTATATATGTACACAAATCAGTGTAATGGCAATAAATATTAATGGAACACATGTTACAATATGTGTTTGTATACGCTTTAAGCGCTTTTGTATTACATTTCACAAGTCGTCTGTTACAAGTACTCATTTAGTTACATATATCTTATAACAGCTCCTCTGAAAATAATGTTTCCGGTCGTGAAAGATTATATTCAATCTGAGAAGTACCGCCGTTTCGCAATTTAACAGATCATAATTAAGACGATTGGGAAACTGCTCGATTATTCAGTTATTTTTACCCATTAATTGTATACGAGTTAGTTTGAATAGTCCCAACGCTACGGTAAAATAGGTTACAAGGAATACAAGGTGAATTTGTAGTGACGTATAGACAAGAAACTGTCTATTGTTTAGAATGATTATTTTATACGTAATCATTTCATAGTTTTAGAACATGTTATTTAATTTGAGCGAGTTACGCCTATATAGTTAGTTCTACTTGACAAGTATGAAGCGCCACGCGGTACCTCTTAGATTAGATCTAAAGCTATTGACAGATAATGTTTTCTGTATTTTCAAAATGGTAGCGTTTTTAAATATGAGAGTCTCAAATTAATTACACTGTGGGAATATGACGTATTGTGTCATAACTTGTCCCAGTGAGGTTTAGATTTAATATATTGGAAGATTTATTTTATAAATTGAATTACCACATGGTGAGATATAAACACGAAATACTTGATTGATATTTGGCTTTGTTAAAAAAAAGTTTATACATTGATAATTAAAAGTAAATGTTAAATATTTAAATGCAATACCTATTAAATACCTTACTTATGAATAAATTATTAAGTACATAAAGTTTCATTGAGTCCATACATTATAAGTGCTAATCTCATGTGGACGACGCGTTACATCTGACTGTTTATCAAATCCGTTCAATTTTGATTAAGAAGAGAAGGCCCACAATTTTGGCGTTTCGAGAATCAATCAATGTTATTGTTGAAGTTCTTAAAGATCATTAAAATTTATCATAAATTTCACTTCTAAGTGAAGTTTATGTTATTGTAGCTATAAATATTAGTAATTTATCAGTTAACATGTAAGTTTTTTTCATTATTACATTAATGTAAATATACATTTATACTGTTAAATAACTCATATTTAATTAATATAAATAAAATTTAATGTCAATCCGTGAATCATGCTTTAAAGCAATTCTGCAGTCTTTCTAAACTCATCGCAAATTGTAGTTTATTTTTTCAAATCAACGACTCTCATATCTGACATAGGCCTGTTTTTCTTCTACTCCGGTAGACTGAGCCCCTATTTACCGGTTGTGTCTAGTGACCCCGGGTTGCGGCGTAGGGGCGGGTTGAGGGGGACGCTTGAAGGGTCCCAGTCGCTTGGTGGGTCTGGGAGACACGGAGTGGGGCTCCCCGCACGCGCCGAACGAGCTCGCACCGTGGTCGATGAGAGCGTTGGCGAGACGAGCGGCGCTCTGATCTGAAGTACAACAGTTCGTACCATAAGGATCCTGAGATCATTGTAATGAAACGAATGTGTCGCTCGTGTATTGGAGCGAGTATTACCCGGGGCTCGCTCGTGCGCGGGCGGCACGGGGTCCCGGAGGCGCGCCACGAAGCCCTCGAAGGTGGTGCGCTGCGTGTGGTCCGCCACGAGCGCGTCGAGGGCGCGGCGGCGCTCGGAGCAGGCGTGCTGGTACAGCGGCATGGTGGCGCGCACGGCCCGCCCGCCCGCCCACGCCGCCACGCGCACCAGCGCCGCCGCGCACGACACGCGCACCACGCACTCCTCCCACAGCGGACCGCACAGCGGCACCTGCGGGGGACCGTTCGTGACCAGCTAGCAGTGCAGCATGCTATCATTTGTTACATATCTTCATACGGTCAAAAAAGTTAGTGACCTTTGAATTATAACATTTTAGTTAAATTTGTGAACAAGCAATCCATTTACTAATTAAGTCATTTGAGAAACTATAAAACGATTATGTTTATATTTTTATCGAGCGTGACTTCCGAGGAGCTAGTTATATTGAAACGCAGTAGTAGTCACTTCATAATGAGCCGAAGTGTGTAACAGTACGTCTGGTTTCCTGGAGACGGTGCACCGCAGCAGGCCGCCCGGCAGCGGGTACAGCACCAGCAGCACGTCGCAGAACTGCGTGGGCAGGGTGTCGCGGCGGTAGGCGCGCCAGTGCTCGCTCCACACCACGTGCACCTCGTCGTTGCCGAGGTGCCGCGTCTGGGGGGGAGGGGGGTACGACGGTATCAAAGTCGTGGATTCTTTGTATGATCTAAATATTAAGACACAATTTGTGAATACTGTGCTCGTAATTGTCTATAATAAAAGATTGTCTGTCTATCTATTTATATATAGAGAGATTAATTACTCTTAATTTCCTTAACTTTCTTGCACTAATCTTAATTAAATAAAATTAAAAATCGAAGTGACCTTTGGACTTACAGCCGGTTGCTTAAGGAAGCCATGAATATTGAGTAGTGGAATGAACCCGACCGACCTTGTTAAGTATAGCGTCCGGTGTGTCCGCTGGCATGCGCGTGGCCACGTGAAATATTGCCTCCAGTGTAAGCGTGGCGATGTAGGGGGCACTTACGCCCCCCCCACCTCCCCCACGCAACCCCCCCGCGAAGCCCACATGGCTCTCTAACTCTACCTGGATAAGAGAAATAAACATATTGTTAAGACTTAAGAACACTATTATAGTTGTAAACAGCGCGTCCTACCTCCCAGGCCAGCGCGGCCAGGAATGCTTCGTAGGCCGGACTCCCGCACCGGTTGGACAGAATTTCATTCCTCGTTTCTTGACCTTTGCCCACGTAAATAACGGCCACCTTGTGCGTCTCTCGGCACCTGGATGCGTGGTATTTAATATCTTCAGATAGTTGTTCAGTAATATTATGATTAATAATAATAATAAACTAAAATGTCCTAAACTAAACTAAACTAAAATATATATTTATAATAATAAAAAAAACAGAATTTTAAAACAATTTGGAAAGCATTTGTGGGTTTTTTACCCAGTAGTCTTTTTATTTTTATGTCTATAATCTCAGCTAAGAAAAAATATTGTTAATATATGAAACCTCTGTGCGTCTAGGTTGCGTAGCTCCCGCAGCAGTCTGTCGGAGCGGCGCAGCAGGTGTGCGTGCGGGCGCCGCGCCGCCGCCAGCACGCCCAGCTGCGCCAGCAGCAGGCGGCACTGCGAGAAAGGACCCGGGGCCGCCGCGGGGGAAGGGGGACTTTCCGTGTCGGGCTCCTCGTCACTGAGGAGTGGGAGTATTAACATTTAGCATTCGTCGCTAACTGACTCGTAGTCTAGTTGCTAACCAACGCGCCGTACACTGTTGTTCGGAGTCTGGGTGGAGGGTTTATTCGATAATTAATATCTAGTGTGGAAGAGTCTCAACAAACTGTAGCATTAACTAAACAGATAAAAATAAGTACATACATCGATGGTTTATAAAATGAGATTAAGTGAAAAAAGAGAGCCGTTGAAATGTCTTTCAGGTAAACTACCACCTGTCCCTGTGTGCAAGGTAGGCCCGCTCTGCGTTCCGATGCGCCACGAGCGCGCACACGAGCTCGTCCTCCAGCCCCGGGGCCAGGGGCGACGCTCCCGCCTCGTCCAGGCGCCGCCCGCAGGTCACCTCCGGAGACGTGCGGCCGATGTACGCCAGCACCTGCGGCGGTGAGTACGTATAACAATACTTTTGTGTTACATCTTGTTTTTGTTTTTTTTTTTTTGGGGTGAAAATACTATAATATAAATATCTTACGTGATCCAACTGATGTTTGTCTGGAGGTGAGTTTTTGTAATCTGGGAGCAGATCTGGCGGCAGCGGGGGCGGGAGAGAGGATAACGTGTTATCTCGCGGACTGTCGACCCTTCACAAAATATTAAAATAATACATACATATAACGACATATTAATCATGAATTAAACAGAACGTATTAAATTCGACAGCCTCACATTTTAGGTACCGGGAGGGGCTCCGGCGGCTCCGCCGAGGCGTAGGGGTCGTAGTGGAGGGCGGACGCGTCCCAGCACGCCTTGCCGCAGATGTCGCGTAACAATACACGCACTTGCCGGTCCGACGTCATGAGCCCTGCGAGGTTTGCTTTTAAGTTATTGCCTACTTTTGTGCTTGATAAACTCCACGAATTAAATAATACAGATTATGTATGAGAGAGGCATGTGTGCAAGTGCGTGGTGGGGGACGGGCACTCACCGGGTGCGCTGCCGGCGCTGGGCGGCTGCATGGTGGGGGACGGGCACTCACCGGGTGCGCTGCCGGCGCTGGGCGGCTGCATGGTGGGGGACGGGCACTCACCGGGTGCGCTGCCAGCGCTGGGCGGCTGCATGGTGGGGGACGGGCACTCACCGGGTGCGCTGCCGGCGCTGGGCGACTGCATGGTGGGGGACGGGCACTCACCGGGTGCGCTGCCGGCGCTGGGCGGCTGCATGGTGGGGGACGGGCACTCACCGGGTGCGTTGCCTGCGCTGGGCGGCTGCATGGTGGGGGACGGGCACTCACCGGGTGCGCTGCCGGCGCTAGGCGGCTGCATGGCGGGTAGCTCCACGAGACTGGCGAGCGCAGCGTCCCCGAGGCGTAGCAGCTGCACGTGCGGCGCACGCAGCACGGCGGCGCCCAGTTCGCTGCCGAGGCCGGGTCCGGGACCGTCGTGCTGTTCGCAGGCACCCGACGACGTCTGCGCGCCGCCCCACAGCGGCCACTGGCCCAGATACAGCACCAGCCGACCGCACAGCTGGGACGGAACGGAAGGCCCGTTATAAAAAGTTACATAATATACTATCGCTAAGTCCTACTTTGAATTCCCCCCCAGGGCTGCCACCTTGTCCTGGTGGGGGGGCTTGCGTGTCCCAATGATGCCTGAGGTTATACCGGTAGAGTTACTTATACCGGGAGGCTAAGGGGTGAGAGGCCAGATTAAGAGCAACCAAGAGGGGTCGGCCATGAGGGTTTGTGCCCGGTTCACAGTTGACAGGAGGGGCGGTAAGCGCGGTGGGCTGCTTTTCGGGGTGGCCTTCCTGCGGCGACGGGCTTGGGGATGATTGGTCTTGGCGTGGTGAGTTCCCGACTTATACCTCTTTCTGGTTGGTCTCGGCTGACCACCGTGGCTGGCGGTAGAGGCCTGTCGGGTTCGTGGTTGGGTCCTCTTCTATTGGCGGATCGCCTGGTACGGCATACGTGAGTGGAGCAGAGACCATTCATTGAGTCGTACTGGCTTTCTGCCTATTTTGGGGCTCGCTCGGTGGTATCCTCTCGGTGAGACTACCGCAGAGGGAGCGGGACCCTATCTAGGACACCGCGCTCGGTTTGTGTGAAGAGTAACTCCACCTCTTAACCGAGACCGCTGCCCTCTCTCCGCGGTTGATCGGGCACAGATTTTGGGCTCGCTCCTGCTTCCGTGTATCGAAGTCTAAAGACTGGGTTCGGCTTGAAGGGGGTTTCTGTCTCCTCCGCGAGGTAGAAGGCTCGGGGGGGGGAGGTAGGGTAAGCCTTTCACAATCTATCAAGCCTGCGAAAAAGGGAGAGTGTCACTCGTTGCAGGGTGCCCTCTCCGTGGTGTCTCCGTCGGGACTCTGCGGTTGAATGCGAAAGCGATCCCGTGGTGTCCCACTATGACGGCAGGCGGCAACCGTCTGGTTTAGTGTTTGGTGAAAGTCCCACATAACCGCCCCTCATCTTCCCCTTTGCTGGTAGCGATTAGATTCCAAAAACAAAAAAAAAAGTCCTACTTTGAATTAGAATCGAGGATTATTTTCAATCTGGGAATTACAGTTAAGTATTAATAATAATAGTGCATAGATTGTGCACAACCGGGTATCGAACGGGAACTCTTCGAATCGTAGGGCGGCGTCGGTCGTTGACCTCAAAGATTTCCGGTGCAATAAACTAAGATACATCGTCGAGTGTAGTTTAGGGTACAATGGAGCAGTCGGCGCGCCGTGTCTCACCGTCTGTGCCCACAGTTTGACGTCGATGGTGGACGCGGGGGTGTTTTTGGGAGACAAGTTGTCGAATTGAATATTGGGATCGAAGTCCTCGTCGACGGGCAGAGAGAGAACCTCGACGTCGGGTCCGTTGGCGCCTCTCATGACGGCGTACAGCACCTGGACCAAACAGATTATAATTAACAAATATATAGGGATCGGTAGAGAAGTAAAGATTTCTTGTATGATTTGAAATCTAATTTAACGGAATTAGTAGTCATGAAAAATACTTTATTTTAAACTACCGTAACATTTTCTATGGAGAAAAACAGGATGAATCATCTAAACAGACATACACGCATTACATCGGTCTAAGCCAACTAGAAAGGAAACAGGAAAATATGTCAAGGTGTTTCATACGGTCTGTCTAATAAAATTCAGGTACTTTTACGTAAGTCGATGTGATTTAGTGGACATTTTTGTGTTACAGTCGAATCTCCCTCATTAGCACCGCGTTACGATCGACGACGGCAGTGTTGACATCGCAGAGACATGACTTTAAAATGCCGCGCTCGGACCGAGCAGCACAGTTCAGCAGCTGACTTCGACGGCACTACTTGTTTTAAACACTCAAAATCTCCAAAACTTGAAACATGCAAAAAATCGTAAGTATATAACGAAAGTTACCATTAAAATTTTACTAATTTAACGATTAATTTTAAAATTTAACGGTTTTATTACGTTGTTAGTATTTATTGGGTGTTTGTATAATTTCTTTGAATGCCATAATGTCAATATTACTTAACGTATGCAATAATCTTCTAGACTTTATATTACCGATTGTTTTATTCTGAACAGAAAGGTGTGAAATGTGAAAGTGTCCATTTTAGCATTAGTCCAAGTGTCATCACTTTTACTTTCTGACGCAGGTACTATGCACTTTGGCCGTGTTGGCCGCTGCCCTGGCGGCGCCCCAGGACGCCGACCCTGCTTACATCCTCAAACAGGAATCTGATGTCAACCCTCAGGGATACAACTTCGAGTGAGTTACATTATATAAAAAAATATTTTGTGAAAGTGTTTGTCAACTAGCAGTTATTTTGTACAAAAAGGTTCTATTGGAAGTCAATCTTAATACGGGAATATTTTTACTTTTTGTCCTCAACTTAAGATAATAATTATGTTCAAGTTTCGAGACCAGCGACGGCATCTCCCGCCAGGAACAGGGAACCCTTAAGCAGATCAGCGAAGACCATCAGGCTATAGAAGTACAAGGCAGTTACAAGTACACCGCTCCCGACGGCCTCGTGTACAGCGTCACCTTCGTCGCCAACGAGCACGGCTACCAGCCCCAGGAGCACGTGGAGCACCCCCCACAATAGCCAAATAGTTCATATTGAGGTTTTTTTGTCACGAGTCCTATCAAAATTCGTCCTCAATATTTTCTATTGTGTGTAAATACTGATGGGATTCGTTTTTGTAATCCTCTGTACGATTTTTTATATGTTTTTAAATGATTTTTAATAAATATTTGTTATATTAAAACATGTTTGTTAATCTTTTAGAATCAATACTATTAGAGTACACTATGAATATACAATATGAAATATACAATATGAATAGTTCATTAAGTACTATAAAGAGTTGATTTCATTAGTCGAAGATCACAGAAGAAGGTACCTAGAGGTTCATTCATTTACATATCGCCTGTAGACTGAAGTATAAAAACTATTTTAAAATGTACCGGTAGTCTTTCCTGAACAATAATATCGGGCACATAATGACCTTGAAGACGACGAGCAGCAGCGACCCCCCGCCGTCGTCGTGCCGCAGCAGCCGCGCCGGGCCGCACCGCACGCAGTACTCGGCCAGGCACAGCAGCAGCGAGCCGGCCAGCGGCTTCACCGACTCGCGGGAACTGATGCTCGAGATTTGCGCCAGACACGCGCAGATCCACTTGATTATCTTTTCTGTTCGGACGCGGAGCTCAATGTGAGAATGTGACATTCACGAGCCGCAGCGGCCGCCGCCGTTCGACTCACCCACTAGCCCGGGATACATCTCCACCATTCGGTCGGTGTAGTCCGCCAGCGCCAGCACGGCGTCGCCGACCACCTTCGCCACGGTTCTATTTTTCATCTGCAACATTAAGGCGCGGTCAGACGGGGCTCGGCGGCGGTGAACTCCCGGCGGCGGGACGTACCATGAGCATCTGCAGCAGGCAGGTGAGGTGAGCGGGCAGGCGCGGCGCGGGCGCCCGCTCGGCCAGCACGTGCGCCGCGTGCCCCGCCAGCGCACACGCGCCCGCACAGCGCGCTGCCGACGAGCCCTCGCGCCGGCACACGCGCACTATTATGTTCAGCACGTGCTCCTGGGGGGAGGGAACGATCGGTCACGTCTGGGGTTGCGCTCGGAACTCGTTTTATCTAGTGGGTCTGGTGTACCTTTAGATCTGGGCAGGATACGGTGTTGTATTGATGGGGGTAGGGTTGGAGCATGGGCGCGTTCATCAGCTCATCGGGCAGCGCGAGCAGAGAACCCAGAAACGTGACGGCCGCGGTGCGGGGACACTGAGACGAATGTATATGTTACACGAAAGCGAATCGAAAACATAAAGCGAAAACATAAATGGAGTATGCGGTACCGAGGGCCCCATATCCGAAGAGTTGAGGACGACGGTGGAGGCATGCACAAAATCCAGCAGCAGCAGAGAGTAACCATCGAGCGCCAGGGAGAGGTATCGCGGGGCGGCGTGTTCGATCAGCACGTCCACCACTGACCGGTCCTCGCCCGTCAGACCTGATCGGAGTAAAAAATTATATTAATGAACTTGAGTGCTTACAACGGTGCCCTGAGGCCGCGGAGCTGGTCAGGGAGCTAGCCTCTAATACTGACCCACTCCTAAGAGGCAGGCTTGGAAGGAGGAAGCGGGAGTATGCCCACCGCCTCCTTCCCCAGCCGTAGAGCCTGGGCGAGAGGGGTGGGTGATCCTCTCGCCATGTATAGTCTTACGTCATGAGGGTGCTCTCTTTACTCGGGGCACGGCACCCTTATATGGGGGGGTTCCGCTAGGGCGTCACGGTGAGTGTGACAGCGATCCCGTGGCGTCCCACTGTGGCGATGAGGGTGACCGTTGGTTTTTCAGTGCGTAACCTCAAATAAAGCAGCGTTCTGTATGCCTCCGGGTAGTCCCACATAACCCCCCGGCCATCACTTCCTTGGCGGGCTGGTATCCGTAACAGATTTTTCCAACGCCAAAAAAGGCAATATTTTAAAATTGAGATATCAATTTATTACTAAAACTAAAAAGTAGTATCCTTAGTGATGAGGTGCAGCAATATTATAAAACGAGCAAACACTGTGACTCGCTGTCGCCGTCAAGTGGCGCTCCGAGCGCAGTGATGGGTGTGTGCGAGTACCGTGGTGCAGCGCTCGCTGGTACAGCTGCAGGTGCGCCAGGTGCGGGCGCGCGCTGCAGGCGGCGGGCGCGCCCGGGCCCTGCGCCTGTGCAATCGTCGCCTCGCACAGCAGACGGAGCGCCACCAGCTTGCCGGCCCTGGACACCGGGTACAATACGCACTACTATTGTAATGTATTTTTTTAATGTCGAGACCATACTTTCATAGTTTTATTTTTATATAATTTAGTTTAAAAAACGAGTCTAAAAGGGGCGTAAAAGGGTTACGAAATATCCGTTTCTTTGTTTATATTTAACTTTTCTTAAATTGTGTAATAATAACAGTTTAATATTAAATAATAACAATGAAATTAAACTTTGTTTACAATCCAACAAATTCATTTCGTAGTCTTAAATTAAAAAAATAAAAATATTGATGACACAGTCAATTCATTCACTAAGTCATCGACGTTTATTTTAAAAATAAATGATCTGTTAATTATTACTGATGTAAAAGAATTACATCTCGTAGAAAAGGGGCGGAATAAAAATGATATATGAATAAACATTAATACCAATCAAAAACTAAATAAAAAAATTAAGAAACCAAATCTTATATAGTAGAGAACAAATATAAAAGTTAGTATTATTCCTATAATATATTATATATGTATTTTGAAATAAATATCAGTCTTACCGATGCGAGGGCGGCAGGGACTCCGCCTCGAGACACCACCCCGCCACGAGATTGAAGGGCACGTGGATTTCCGTATTGCCATTGAGAGTTTGATTTGTGCTTATCTGAAGGACGTAACACAAATTCAAATATAAAACCTTTTTAGAACCTTTTCCGTAAGCTAAATAACACAAACATGTAAAAACATGACGAAAAAATAAACATTACGTCAGTTTTGTTTTGGTAAAATTATGAACATATACCGCAAACAAGTATTGAGTATTTGTAAAACAAATGTAAAACACACGTTATTATTATTGAACAACGGAACAAAAAAATACTCTCCACGAAGACATTTTCCAACTCAGTTGTAAACTTTAAACATTTCGTATTTAAATCAACTAACACATCTAACAACGAAAAATACATAATAAATATACACGATTTATTAACAATAAATAAATAATATTAAATATAATTAAAATATCTTAACGGAATTGAAAACAATAACATTCACATTTTGTCGTTTTATAACACTATTAAAGAGGGTATTCTTTGACAACATTGTAAGTCTGCCGTCTTATAATTCCCTGCTTTCAAACTCATTAGTTTATAATGTAACTAAATATATTATTGTACATCCCGCGTAGATTACTTTAATAAGTAAAAATATATATTATAGTAAACATTACTACGTATGATATTTCCATTGTATTGTATCGTTATAAGTTAACAGAGAAACTTTCCTATTCGTTTCGGAGATTTTGTGTACGAACAGTCGTGTCCTAATTTTTAATTGAATTGTAATTTTCGTAATATATTGTTCAAATTCGTCCTAAAAATATCGCAAGCTATGATTTGAATCACAACAAATACCTCTCTCCTTCGAAGCCTTCTTAGGAGCCTTCTTTTTCCTGCTCCTCTTTCGCATCGGCAATCCTTGAATAACTTCGAATTGGCAAACAGATCGCACAGTTTCGACAGGACCATACATACGCGTCGACGCCACAATAAATAATCGAGTATTGCCTATTATTAAAACAAAAGAATAACGATTCAATATCAAAACATTACCCAGCCGAGATAACGGTGAAACTAGTCTGTTACAGCATCTGTCGAACGATAGATATCACAGATAACTGGCGCATTTGATATTAGCATTCACGAGTGCCTCATACGTTGTTTTGAACGTAGATATTTACGGTGACGGAGTAATTGATTATATTATTCGCGGACACGTGAAAATACGTTTTTAAATTAGAAAATCATGCAGTAGCAATTACTTCATTTAAAATTACATTTTTATTATTTTTTTTACTATCGCGGATATGAAGTCATAGATTTTAAATACTTTATGTTTTGTATATTTTGTAGATTATTCTCACTATACACATATAAAAGTACAGTAGACTACTGTTACTTGAGACTTAAATATTTTAATACTACTATTAAGAAGAAATAATTTCGAATTAAATTTAGAAAAAGATAAGTATAGCATTGTAAAGATATTTTGCATTTTTTTTTTATAATCCAATTCAAGCGAATTCTAAAATAAGCCTATTTATTTAAAATAGTACATTCCTTACAATACCATCCACCAGCATACAGTGTGACGGATTTCGTCAAAGGTATTAGCAACGCAGTGACATACAATAATTGTATGATTATTCAACTGTTCCATACACATGAAGACTGCAGAATAGTGCAGTACGAGTATACGCAGAGACCATTACGAGAACTTACATACATTATATACTTGTCATATTATAGTTTTTGTCTTCATTATAATGTAAGTATACATAAGATTTTTTAATATTTACAAGAATGAACACGAACGCGGTCATCCTTTGAACGTCGACGAGCGGGAGAACGATATAAATGAGAATGTTAGGTAACCGCTACTATTATTATTACATTATTTTTATATAGCCTAGTAAAGACAATAAATAATTAAACATATAAGATATATACGTACAAGTACCTTTATGTTTTAAATTAATAAACTTGGCAATTGTACTAAACAATATAATTTAATATATCTATTACATGTATTAACATTGTCTTCATGCTATGGCAGTGAATTTATTTATTTAAAACATAAAAGATTTTTAATATATATTGATATGGTAACTATAGGATGTTGTTAGGTTAGCTAATTACGTAACAACTTAAGACAGAAGGTCCTTTAAGTAGCGACTGATTAAATTTATAACCGACTTATAACTGTTGACGGTAGAAGAAGTGCGTTGCGAGACTTGGTCTTTTAGATCATTTCTTTTTTGTAGAAGCCTTACCTTCCGGTAACTTCTACTTCTTGGATACCAACAATGCAACTATATTAGTAAACTTATTGATTCAGTGCAAATGTAACTTTGTAGTCCTATGTATTTAAATGGGACTACAAAGTTATTTATGCAGTTGGTGTATCTAAAAAGCTAGATCGAAATTGCAATATATTTTAATTTTTCTTTGATTTGTACATTAACAGCACTAATTGTATTCTAAACTCGATGCCTCACTCTTTTGATGATCGTCAGTGAGTGACAAAGTAAAGAACTTTGACTAGTCAGAGTTATTTAACTACTGTTTCAAATTGAATGACATTTGAAGTACACCGTCTTTATATTGTAACTAAAATTCAAACTTCTATATTTATCTACAACGAAGTGATATGGCGTTGAAAATGGCCTGAATTGCTTCGAGTAAATAATGGTACGGCCGTGCCGCTTCTTTGCTTACTTGGCGTACACAAAAACATTTAAAATGGTAAATAAAAATATCAAAACGTGTTTAAGATATTTTATAATATTGTTGGCATAAAAATGCTTTTACCTCGACACATATATTTGTCTCATTCTCATTTCTTATTTATGTAGTTCTTTAGTTTTTTTTTTATTTGCTTGTAGTTTTTTAAAGTTGAAGCGATCGTTTGAGTAATAACTGACTAATACTAATTTTGTTTTTCTAGTTACTAATGGCGTCGCTAATGTAATTCATAAATAAAACAGATTAGGCATTTTTTAATAAATTGTTCATTTAAATATTATAAAAACCACGATTTTTTTTATTTTTTTAACCACTTAGTATAAAGAAACAAGATAATACAAATTGTTTATGAAATTGTTAATAAAAATAATATTTTTTTTTTTTTAGTTTAATTACTTTGAAAGAAATAGACAAAGACAAACGACACAAAATATGACAGTTGTTGTTTGTGTCGTTATTATTTCGTATTATTATCAAAATACATTATTACAAAGAAAAACAACCTTCTCGGTGCGAGGCGGCGAGTGTTGGTCTCCTCTTAATATATATTTCAATAAAGTGGTTTCATACATTATCACAAACACTCGATGACGTCACGATGACGTCATCACTGTTGGATGTTTCTATATAATAATAACAACCAAATTGTACTCAAATTAAATATCACATTTGTTTAAAAACCCAATCCACACTGCAACGTCACAAAAGGTAATTACCTCTATACGATACACGCACATACAAACAGAAATTTACATATTTATAATTTGTATAGATTCCGATACCAATCGCCCACTTGTCCATAGTGAACGCTGTAACCCCCCCCCCTCCACGCCCCCCACCGCACCCGGACCGGTCTCTCACCGGCACCCGCAAGAGAGACGGCATATCCAGTAAGGGCAATGAATATCCGGCGTCAGTAAGGCAGAAGTGAGTAGTTAAAAGACGTACCTTGAGCAGCGTGGCGTTGAGATGCACGAGGTACTTGAAGAGGTTGTGGTGCGCGAGCGGGTCCCGCAGGGCGTTGGGGTCGCCCAGCGCCGCCAGCATGCGCCGCCACAGCACGCACGCCACGTCCGGCAGCCAGCCGCGCGCCGCCCCGCCCAGCACCACGCCCAGCCCCGCGCCCGACCCCGCGCCCGACCCCCCGCCCGCGGCGGACTCCGTCTCGGACCATTCTAGCGAAATAAAGTATTGTAGATATAACTCTACGCGGTAAGAACGACTCTTTCTCGATCTGGTCGCATATTTTTCGTGACACATCGTATTGCAGATTTTCAATATTTGATCTAAACATCTTAAAAGGTATTATGCAGTCTTCTGTTGAAACCTGTCGAAGTATTCGAGAAAGAACAAAAGATATAACATTTCTCTCACCGACGTTGCCTCCATCGGACGCCAGGTCTATTTGTAAAGGGGAGTCCTTGATGGAACTGCTCTCGACGCCGCTGGAGGGCGCCGGCGACGGGGACCTCGACCCTAGCACATGACATCTCATCAGTGTATAATGTAGTCCTTACAGTGTAGTGCTTACAAAGACAAACTTATTTACCGCTGGCGGAGTCTCTCTCCTCTTGCTGCGATGATTGCCTCAACGAGTCGAGAGAACACCAACGCCTCGGTTTCATATTAACTGCTTCTTTGGTATCATCTGTAAGAAAATATATTATAAAAGTTATGTAATTCAATTTATTTTATATACATTACTGATAAATTACAATTCGAAGTCAATTGTTTCTGTTATTTTAATTGATATATTCAATAACATAAAAAGCACAGCCGGTCTTTAAAACGTTGTTCACATTTATATCATTGACGTTGTTTTTGTGTCAGTGTTTAGATGTAGTGGTGCTGCTAGTGAGTGTGTCTCACCGTGTGCGTGTGCGTGTGTGTGAGCGCACACGTGCGGGTCGCTGCGAGCCCGCGCCAGGCGCCGGGACCCCGCCTCCTTGCGGGACGCCTCGCCCGACAGACGGGCCTTACCTGTCACAGAAAGAACAAATATTGAACAATTGAATATACAACAAATTTAAAAGGAAAAACATTCGAATATATTTTCAGCTTCAGTTATTTGTAAAAACCCGTTATATCCGATTTGGGAACCGGACCGGGTTCCAGTGACCGGCATTTAGCATTTGGAGTATAATTAAAAGAATTAATATGAGTAAGGGTGTTCGCACCCGGGGTGCGCGCAGGCGGGCGGCGGGGAGCGGGGCGGGAGGGCGCGGGCGCGGGCCCGGGGCGCCGCCCCCGGCCGCGGCCCTCCGTCGTCGCCTCCGACAGCTCTAGAGAGTACACGTGGCGCGCCAGCACGCGGGTCAGGGTCTCCATTGTTTTCTGTACATTTAACATGATATAAAGTAATTATGATTCTATTACAGTTCAGACGAGGAGACGGTATCCCAGTGATATGAGGTTTATTTAAACAATAAGTTGGTATAACTTGGTTAACGTGTTTATATATATAAAAATTAGGTTAATATCGTAATTGATAATTTAAAATATTCTAGGTATAATTTTACTACAATTACCGAACACTTCATATCACCTACATATCCAGAACAGCCCTGGAGTGACAAGCTAGCGGTCCACGGCTGGAGAGTAGAGTGGATTAAAAGTGGACTGAGCCAGAATATATGAAGGACATTACTGTATAAGACAGCTCTATGTTCAGCGCAGACCGAGCGTCGGTCAGCGCGAAGAAAAACGAGGCATCCAAACGAATCTTTGAATTTGTATGAATAAAAACAAAAAAAATACAATTTTGATTGATTTATTTATTTATCAAAATGTTTATTAATCCGTCTAATTGTTGTAGTTGTCGTTGGGCACTCGGAGGACGGAATTTATAAAGACATGCGTTTTTGGTACAGACTATAGCATAGTGTATGAGCTGAGTTGAAAACACAACCTGTCAATGTTTGTTATTACACATGACTCAGTGGGGTCTGTCAAGGGTCACGGCCACTGGGACCTCTCCTTGGAGCACGGACCACACCGACACGTTATTTATCAATTGTTATAGGAAATATTAATAAGTAAATATCTACCACGGGAAAACGTAATTACTGGATAGTGCTGAATTATGACCAAATAACTAAACATAGCTATTGCTAATGTTATTTTTAGCGTCCATTTCAAAGTCTAAAAACTCCAAGGACACTTTCATGATATTTTTTCAAATTATTTTTTTTTTTTATACGGTAATTAATATTATGTAATATGAACCAATCAGAATCCAAGCAGAGCGAGCGAACACTATGAATACACACATATATGTATAAATTGGCTCATTACTAAAGACAACTTACAGCCCACTCCTTGATAAGCTCCTCCCAGTGGGTCAGCCTCGTCAGCAGTTCCATGAAGTTGTGCCACAGTTCTGGTTTAACGGCTACATTCAGATTAGCTTTTATCCAGGTCACTATTAAAGTTTGGAACAGAGCTGGAGCCAGAAATCCGCCTGCGGGATGTAAAAGATAATAATCAAATTATTATCGTATCTTATATATTGTAAATTAATATTCAATAAATATTACCCAAAGTCTCCTGTTTCCTCTTAGGTGGAACTTTTGTCAAAACCAATGACGTTATTTGGAGTAACACCAACAACAACTGTTCCCTGAAAATAAAATGACGCATTATTATACTCATGTTTAAAAAAATATCAATTTAACTTAAAATTGGGCAACAATGATTGTAAAGGGAGTTCTAAGTAGAACCGAGTACTCTGTATACCCCTCGTGGAGAAGGAGTACGTACCAGGAGGCGGCGTCCATGGCGACGTGCATGACCATGTATCTGTAGATGTTGAGGACGCGCTTGCAGGTGTCGGTCTGCTCGTCCAGCGCCGCCGCGCCCAGCGCCACGAACACGTTGGCGGCCTGCGTCATGAACACCTGCAGCACGCTCTGGGGACGTACTCCTCTCTATTTACTCTCCTTCGTGGACAACTCACGCTTCACCGTCACTTTATGTATTGGATATTATATATCAATATTATTTAAATCGGCCTATTTCAAGCTCTCAATTTATTTACTTAAATACGACTAATGATTCCTAAGACAGGTCCTCTACATCCGGAACAAATTATTTCCATACTGTTTTAGTGTAAAAGTAACCTCTATATTTAATGACCTTCGCTTACCTTCCTCCTACCTACGACGACTTGTGTCAGAGAGTATCAGCGTCGAGTGCTGCGTCACACTCGACTCTATTATATGTTCTTTGTGGATTCGGACATCACTAGTTGATTTTTTTACACTTTTGATGGATTATATATTTGATATTTTTTATTTTTCTTTTCAGTTTAGTTGATACAGATAGCCTCTCCTATCATACACGTGTAATTTGATCTCTATTATATACGATATATATTTAGTGGTCATATAGCCCACTCACCTGCATGCCGGCCCGCACCATCACGTTGTCCCTCCCGAGGGCCCCCAGGTACGAGTCGTTCCGGAGCCGCCGAGGGGGCGTGGGAGGCTCCCCCGCCGCCTCCAACGCACTCTCCATCAAGAAGGGAGGGATTTCCACAACCTAGAGTCGGTTTTACCAAATGATTCATCAAATAATTACTATAAATAATTTAACTTTTTAGTTTATAACGAGAATGAGTAGTTCATTGAAGTAAGGGTAATATATAATTTGCTTTAGTTAATATTGAATCACTTTTTTGTAAAAACTGCGTCATTATCCTGTACGAATCAGTCGAAATATAATAAGTCGTTATTACAATATATGACGATACAATGCGAATGTAATAATATACAACATAACATTTGTATCTTTCATATTTACTTGGCAGGTAGCTGTAACTTGTAACTAAAACTTTATTAGTCTTCACGATATTTGTTATTTTCGTCGGACGAACAAAATGGTTTCGATATCATTAAAATAAAAGCAATATATATATTCTAGATTTTTAGCATTTTAAGTGACGTTATTTGTCTACCGATTTGAGTCGTTTTTGAGGCAGACAAAGTCGCCGACAACGACTAGTATTTAGATAAAATATACAAAGTTATTTTTTGTACATGTTGTATTGCAATAGCTGAAATACACTAAATGCAAAACCGTTACTTATTTTTTTTAAATATAGTAAAACGTCGACAAATAAGGTTAAATGTACCGACAGCAAAGTGTGTCGATACGATTTATCACGATAGTTTGTTTTAGGTAAGTATCTACTAAACAAAAAACCTTCAAGTTATATGAAAAGAGGTTAAATACTATAGATTATTAAAAATAAAACAGCGGTCTATAGACTGTAGCTGTACATTCAAACTTACATTCATTTGTATCCAGTCCTTGTAGAGCGCGATGACTCTCCTGGTGGCGGCGGCGTGTGTGAAGGGCAGCAGGAAGGCCTGCCGGAGCACCTCGATGGTGAAGTCCACCAGCTCACGAGACCCACAGCACAGCACGTCCCGCACCGCCTGCTCCGACGATAGCTCTTCCAGGGGACCCGCTGTAGGTGGGAGGGGGAGAGGGCATGGTAAATGCAATCAAAAGTCATCCACAACCATTAAACTGAACTAAGTACATAGTTATTGAAATTGTCTAGAAACATGTCATTATTCAGGATTCGCACCAAAAATACTCCATAGAAGTGTGAAACCCTTCTTGTTAACTTTCTTGTGTAGAATGTCGAGAGCTTTATCAGACAATATTTGTACTGCGGCAGCTCTACGTCTCATGTGTTGCTTCAGAGTTCAGACCGTTCTATAATGTTCGGATTATTTTAAACAATACAATACCTGACTCCAAACTGGGATGCGGTGTAATGGACGCGGAGTCGTGAGATGAGGCTCTGCTAGAGTCTGAGGGATGTCCCACGGTAAAGGAGGTCTCCTCTTCGTGATGTAGTGACGTGGCGGGGGTGGGGGTGCCCGAGTGTGGCAGCTGCGATCCCGTACTCGTCATGGATGAGGGTTGCCCCCCTTCGCTCCCCCCAGCCTTCTTCATGAAGTGCGCGTAACTGGCCACCCATTTGATGAGCGTTACTCGACAATGCACGAAGTCGTCTTCGAGAATCGTGTGTTGGACCGGCAGCTCTGAAGTTTTATGAGGAACTTTTATCAAACTGTTGCTAATATCAACACTCTTATTAAAGTTATTCTTATTTTGGGGGGGTTTAGGAAAAGTGCTGATGATATGCAGTTCAGTAGATAGCTTACCTAAGTTTGGTTTGTATAGTGAGTTCTTGTGATTGAACTGCGGGCATATTACCGGTAAGTAGTATATTTTGAACTTTTCTAACAGAAATGCGAAACATCTCATTGCCTTGGCATGAGATCGGTCTTTCCATTGTATTTTAGTGACCGATGTGGCCATCCCGTCAAGGAGTATCTCAAAGAAATATTTAGTTTCATTGTCCGCAACTTTTTCGTTTGCGTTTGCTGTTAATAAAGGCTGTATGTCGACGCTTTGAACTGGGTTTAGAGCGTTGGTATCGTGAAATATGGACGCTGAGACATTTGCCAACTTTCCCATAATACCTGTTGGGGTTTGCTCAACCACAACTTTCTTAGCACTGTCAGTTGATAAATTGAAATTAGGATGATGCATAATATCTTCCATTTTGAAGTCTCCGGTCTCACTAGAGATATTAGTGACGACATCAAAGGGTTTAGATTTAAAGGGTGATCCGATTGTTGGTATACAAGGGTCAGGTAATCCCGGAACCAGTGATGCAAACATTCTGTGTGCTTCGATAGTAGCATTGTCCCCGAGAGCTTGATACCATAGCAAGAAATACCTGAAATATTAGTCAAATTCAAGTTTTATTTTAAATAAAAATAAAAAATTAAGAACCTTTTTTTTGTACCGTATTGCTTCTGCCCTTAGCTTCTGTGAGTTCCCACTGTGGAGTAGTTTGGAGAATATGCGAGTCAATGAATGTAACTGCCATCTTTTACCAATAAGTTCTGGTAGAAGACATAACACTTTTTCCAGAAGAGACAAAGCTCCTTCTAATTCCTCTCTTCCTGCTTTATGAACTAAAATTCAGACATTCCGATATAGCTTTTAATATAAATAGAAATAAAATTTGTTACAATATAAGTAGTAGAAGCATATTGACAATGCATTTTCTATATTTCCCTTTTAGAAAGCGTATTTCCATTACCTTATGTAGCACATTTTCAGACATAACAATAGCTCATGCATCCATGGACGTGATATTATATTATTTGCACTTCATATATGTAATAACTAACTAAATTAGTTCATGATGTATCAAATTTGAAATAAATATTCATAATTCAAATAGCTTATAGCCAAATCAGTACTTAAGATATTTCTGGTGCGATGCTGGTGATGGTAAAAGTACATGATGGAATTAGATGGATATATTCATATTAGAAAAATCAAAAATCATGATAAGCAAAGTGTAAATATTTTAAATAAAATGGAAACACCAAAATAAACTACATGTTATAAGTGTTAGTAATGTCTATACAAGACAATATAACTAAAGAAACCCGCCACGTAATATTGCAACACCCAAAACTCACCTAGATGAAACGGAAGTTCTGTTCGCCAAAAACATAAAAAGAATTACAGGTCAGTGTGCAATTTATTTATAAGGATAGAGTAGGGGTGGGTTTAAAAAGTTTAAATATATTAAAAGAGGTTTTAAAGAACTTACAGTGGCAAAAATTTACAATGTTTACAAAATGGTTGATTTGTTTGTTAATTTATAATCAACCTATTATTTTAATCAAGTACTATTTAGTTAATATATATACTTTAATATTATACAATGTCCTCCTTAACACAGTTTTATTTATGCTGACCTATTTACTATTTGAATAAACATACCTCTTTGCCTTAAATTATTCTCAGCTAGTATAAAGTTGTCATATAATATAAAATAGACATGGCTAAAATTATTTTCAAAATAATTCTTTGCTTCATCCACATCATAATGCTCTGAAAGAAAAATATCACCAAGAGTTATGCTCCATGTACTACTGTATATTTTAGTATTTGTTGTTAAAAATCATTCAAAATAGTATATATGTACTAAACATAATATCAGATAACTGTACATAAGTAGTAATGATATCTTTAAGAAAACGTTACTTCCGAGTAGATAAGTACGAACACCACTAGATACTTCAATTACAGTTATTCTTGACTAATTAGCATGTTGTACGCAATGTAGCGTCAATTATTTTTATACTTTGAGACTACATTTAAAAATTCAGACCTTACAGAGGAATAGGTATTACTCACCCAATACGATTTTTAAATGTTTAAGTCTCGTTGTAGAGTCCTTTTTGGAATCCTGTATTTTAACAGTAGATTTTTTGACATCTTGGTGAGATTTTTTGGTAAACATTACGCCGGAATTAAAGACAAATCGGAGAAATTTCACATGATTATGAAAATAATGTTATTGATTTGATATTGATTTTCGAAAAGTTTATACTGCACATAGCTTTCATTTGTGCACTGAGTTTTCACTTCACAATTCACATCACAAAAGTCATCCGACAGTACATTATGACAAGTTGACGTAAACCATTTTTTTGACTTTTCACTTAGTGACTTCCTCGTTCGGAAACTTTTGTTCAGTCTTACTGATATACAAACGGGCTAACAATTATATGGAAACGTAAGTAAAAAGAATTAAAAAAAAAATCTTGATGTTTCTCTCTCCGTCTTCTGTATGTATACCTCAGTAGATTGATTCCTATATAACTTTGTAACCATAGTATATCTGGGTATTATTTATTTTTAACCATCACGTAAGATTATAACCATATAAATTCTTGATATTTTAGTAGGCCTGAGTGACCAAGGAGGGCTTAAAATAATCATGTGATAGTATACTAGGTTTATTCAATAACTTTTTATTTTGAGTTTTGGGATTCTTCTTATGTTGCTCCCTTTGTTACCATTGAATTGATTGATTAAAAAACATGAGTCCAAGGTTCTATCACCCAAATTGGTTGAGAAAGACAATCTCTACGCGTTTACACATACACTCGTATATTTATATACCTAAGCAATAGTCAATCAACTATCAACGGAAATCGTCTTTGTTATTATTATTTTTTTTTATTTTGTGAGAAATCAGCAGTTAGACTGGACCAAAACCAAGATCAATTCAGTTATCTGGATCAGAACCATATTTGAAATTGCATTCTAATAAATACATTTTGATTTAAACATCTTTTTAGCCCAGGACACTTTACTTCTCTAGATTCACGTTTTTTTTTTAGTTTAAAATGCAATATTGGACCAAATTTGATTATGTTTGATGTTTTACTTATAATAATTAAATCATCCGATAAACATAATTATAAATAAGGAACATTGTTTCTAAAACGATTACACTTCATAAGATTACACTCCGACTGATACATTTTGTAAAATTCATCATAATTGACAAACTTAATGTATACATTAATTTTGTATGGGGATTATTAGATACCTGTTGTGATATTTTTTGTTTGTTTTATAAATATATAATATATATGTAACACGATGCTGATGTACCATATGTCTATATCTGATTGTATATTGCTACCAATGGACATTGTAAATATTATGAGTGGTTGCAGATGCGGTTTTTAACAATTTCATTCGTAAATAAAACAAAAATATGAGAAGGTAGGTATTTATTGCTGTTTGTTTGTTTGTATGCAATTCCGCGCACGCATTTCAATCAAATTTAGTAATCTGAAAGAAATTAAACTGTTCTCAATCAAGTATTAAATTAGTCCCTATTTAATTGAAATCTTACAACCCGATCACACGAGGTCCACCTACTTAACGGTAGGTGAGCATGTCCGATCGTCTTGATCTGTCTAACGGCAGGTGAGCATGTCCGACTAGATCGTCTTGATCTGTCTAATTTTTAATATATTAATATATATCTACATATCAGCTAAACGAACTGAACACAATTCTCATGATTATTGCACATCATGACTTGGAAATACCCAATTTAATATGAATGTTATTAGAATTACATTTATTATGATGTCATAAGTTTGAACATTCATTACATATAAAATAAGGTAGTAGGTAAATAAAATTAAAATAGCATAAGTTCATCATTGCGTTACCAGATGTGACAATGTAGTAAAAATCATTTACACTCACGGGGAAACACAAACAATTTTGTGGGTTCTATGATTAAAATACGAAATAAATAAATGCGAACATTTTCACACAAAGCAATCGCGCCAAACTAGGTCCAGTTTGTATTATGGGTACTAGATAATTGATAAACATACATAATCTTTTTGCCTTCGTAAATACATACATAATATATATATATATATATGTTTATATAAACAACACCCAGACCCTAGAAATATACAAGTTAATAATTACAAACATTTTTCTAGTGTGTGGGGATCGAGCCCACGACCTCCGATACAATAGCCGAAGCTTCCCCCATGGCGCCAATCAGTCAATAAAAGTAACTAACTGTCAATAGCTGTGTTGGATATATTTGATACAATATTTCGTATGACCAAACTCTTTTCTTTCCTTTAGGACACCCTAAACACATTAGACAAATTTAGATAATTCGATGGTTTGTCTAAGTTTTTCACGACTGTAATACATTTATTTTTATAAACACGATCACGATTGCTACAATCAATATATTTTATAAATATGTATTCACAATAAAATATAATTTGTACACTAATAGTTGTTTTCAAAATGTTTTAAAATACCAAATTAGTCCAGTTTAAAATTAATTTGAAGTTACTCCAGTCCAGTTCAAGTTTAAGTACTTCAATACAATTTATTTTAAATCCAGTGAAAACACATTAAATATTAAATGAATATTGAATTTTTGCGTACAATTATTGCAGTGGTTTTATGACTACTTCAATAGAATACGCGCGCACTACATGACTCACTGGACGTTGACAGTACTCTTATCCTATACATTAGTTTACATCATCGTATAGAACAGGTTTCGGTAAATATATATATTATTTTGATTAGTGACCGCAAGCTAAATCATAAAGCTTCGCTTCATCTCTGTAGTCGAATTAAAACCTTTCAACACATCGCTCGTTCATTCGTTTATTAATATTAACGTAAATTAATAAAGGATACTTACTACTTTTTTATTTAATAACACAATAGTATTTTAAACTAAACAGTTGTAGTCAAGCGTTGTAAATAATTATAAAAATTGTGTATTTTTAAAATGATTTATTTTAGAAATATTTTTTCCTTAGTGTTTTACATTACGTTAAACAATGTTTTAAGCATGCAGATTGGTGAAAGAAATACAAATGACGCAATAGGGTTTCCTGAGATTGAAGAGAATCCTCTGATGATGAATAAGCAAGTAAGATACATTTTATAAAAAAATATTTAAAATACGGCCACTATATCGTGTATTTTTATCGTTTCGGTCCGTGTATAGGTTACTCGTTTTCATTTTGTTATGCCTATTTTTACTATTTAGGTACCTATATATTTTTTTCTATTGATAGATGTGCTTCTACAAAAATATTGGGTTTAAATTTCATTTCTTAAAGAATTGCTATATACATTTTCTTATACAGAAAACAATTATGTAATAAAAGTACTTGAATACTTTTTTGCGCAAGCCACACGTAAAAACAATTGAAGGTCGTCGTTTTGTATAATATCAACAATTAAATAAACAATAACAGTCAGTAAATAATAATATATAAATCAATAACATTGTTTTATAAAATAAATATGTTAAAATAAATGTTACTGTATAAAGCAAATGTTTTATGAAATAACTTTAAATTTCGACTTACTTTAGGTTACTCTCACCTGTTTCAAAACCCAAAATAATCGTTTATGGACACATTACATTTTGTATATATATATAGCTTTGTTGGAAATAATACTCTTCTCCAAAGTGTTTGAAAATATGAATATTTTTGTCATCGGATTCGCCACATACGTTCGTATCTAAATAGACAATGGTGTAGGTAATTGGTCATCAACGATCGCGTTCTCACAATAATGAGAACAATATTTACTTAAACAGATTTTTCTGACAATCAGTTAAAAGATTTGTCCTCTCGTGGAACGTTTTGTGAAAAGTATATTACTTACATATAAATTGTGATCATTTCGGAAAAAGGTTTATTTATCCTAAAAGGATGCCGAACATCTTAGAAACCATTGGATGACTGATGAACTGACTTACTAACAGACACCTACAAGCGTACAGTTAGATTTAAAGTTTTGAAATGTAAAATGTAATCCAATCATACTCGAGTTAGATCTGTTAAAATAGTTTTATTAATACTTACATATTTTTAAACATGAGCGTTACTTTATAGAATATAGAAGACTTCTTCTAGCTGACTAATGTATCAACGTAAAGTCTGATATGTCAGGTTTAGAAACTCATAATTCATAGCGCAGGATATTACTAAGTTATTTGGTATTAGCTTGTAATGTATCAATATTCAAACATTTCACATGAATTCCTTAGTAGAGGGTTTTTTTAATTTGAAAGGTCCCACACCTCCACGGTACTCTGTCGCGCACGTTGGCGTGCTAGCCGATCGTTTAAAACACTATGTCAACGTATAGCATGCTACGATCTTTTTACAAAATAAATATGTATAGAATAATATCTATATTTAGGGTCTGCGTAAAATAAAGTCCGATTTACTCTCTGTTCATTTTAATTTGTATTACATAAAATTGATTTAAAAATCTGTACCGTTAATGTTAATTGAAAAAGTAATTGCTAGGTAACTCATGTAACTCATGTAACATGTAACTTGAGACTCAGATGACTGAGGCAGACCTCAAAACAATAGTTTTTTTAAAATTAATTTGATGCCGTGGTAGGGCCGGAGGACATGTTGGCTTTCACTTGTGAACGTTATTATAATCTACATAATATTAATTTCTTCTATATATCTTTTAAATTAATCACTTGTAACTTGAAATATATGATATACTCTAATGAAATAATGCCACATTTGTACGTATAAGTAGGTAAATACGATAATTAAAATATTAAAATATCATAATAATGTATTCACTTTTTTCAAACCATTGCATATCCATTCACACGTCAGTTGTTGACAAAGTCAGAGCTATTTTTGGTAACGGCTCCGTTCAGGAAAATACAACTACTAATAATCACAAGGTATTGAAATTTGGTTTGGGTAAAACTTATTCCCTGAGTATATAGAACATTTATTTAGGAAAATTCTATCATTTCCAAATGATTCAAAGCGATCCATTAGTGTATTTAACTTCTTACATTTAGACTTCTTGGACTATTTGACTCTAGTACGTGCTAACGTGCAATACAACTTACAATATTCTGCTATATACTAGTTCTTAGTATTGTTGTCGAGGTTCAATAAACTTTTTTAATTTTTTACTTACTATAACTTACAATACCAAATAAAGAGAATATTTGAATAGTCTTTGGTACATTTACAATATTTTTTGTAAAAATTTGTAAGAAATAAATAAAAAGTCAGTACCGTATCTAACGCATTTTGTAATCATGGTAAGAGGAGCCGCGGGAGGACCGCGGGAGGAGGAGGAGGATATATTGGACAGATTATACGAGGACTTAAACATTTATCTATCTACTGTTTCCAGGAAACGAATGTTGTTCTCTTGTATTGTTTACATTTATGTCAATTGTATTGTAAATATAATAATGAAAATAAATATATAATTAATATTATTCTGGTCAGTCTCAATAACAAACTGATGAGCTAAAAACAATTAATCATTCTACCTTGAACCATCTTACCAGGATAATATTTATACCGTGAGGATATAATATTGATATTAGTAGATCTAATAAGATGAATACAATAACATAAATACCTCCCCTCGAGCTGCCTGCACGGGTGGGTGTTATCCGGGTCATGGCCAGGGCCCTACATGCATTGCATGACTTGATTTCTTTATGTACTTTTATTTCGTATAGTTTAAATGGGTTTCAAATAATTTTCCTCTTATTAACCACCTACCATACGAACATACAATATAATTATTTTATTATAAGTACCGATATGTTTGTCTGTATTTTATTTCAGAATCGCCAACCTGTGTTTATTCCGTCACTATGTCCAGATAATCAACTTCTTTATCCAGGAGACCAAAACGATGATTGGATTTGCGATTGCCGCCCAGGTGAGAATACTTTATACTGATATATTATGTCAAATTAAATGTTTTTAATAACAGATTACTCGATACTCAGATAAGACAGAAGTGGAGTATAAAATTGATGTTTTGATAGTTTTTCAGTAAAAAATAAGCAACTTAATATTTCTTGCAGGCCACATATACCACCCCACGACTGAAAAGTGTTGGCCAGCTTTTCAGAGAGGACCCTGTCAAACTAATGAACACTTAGTATTGAACAAGAAGTCAGCAATACCCGTGTGTACGCTGAACCCTTGTAAGAAGAATGGCTCTGTTGTTTGGAATGGCAAATGTGAAGAGATCGGTAAAACTTGTGGAGAAACGTTTCCTGTCTCAGTGCTTTGGGTAAATGCAGTGACAGTTGCTATAGATTGTGTACCGGCTATTTACGTGGAATCACGATTTACCTCAGACTTCAAGATAAACTGTCCTGTGGGAAGTAAAAGGGATATCCTAAACAAATGTGTAACTTCCTAAAATAATACGACTCGTCGGACAGTCGAAAACCGACGAAGGCTACCAGAGTTACATTTTAGATTGAATTAATAATGTATGATATTCTTGTATCCAGTATATTTTATGTATATTATATTTATGTTAAATTTATTACGTTTTATCGTATATTAATGAATTATTTTTATTATTATTCAGTCCAATAATTTAACTAGATTATTCCATATAACCTTTAGAACTTGTTCAGGGTGATCCAGTCAGGTTAAACTAAATCTCTTTATTATCACGGCTATGGATTTTATCAAAATAGTGATGCCTCGACAGAAGACCACACACGACTTGTATCTATTTCATACGATTGTCTAATCATCGATATCCGTTTGTATTCCCTTGCACCGCGAGGACACAGCCTCACTATTTTTGACTTATTAATTATTAAATTAAAAGTAATTCATGTTATTAGATTAAAACTAACATGTCACAAATATGTATATAGGAGTAGATTAAATATAATGTGTTGGGAGACCTGCTGAGGAAACTATGTTTGCATTTAAAACATATTAGGATTTAAGTAAATTAAATTACCAATATGTCATGTCTCTGTTCTTTAAGACCTGAATATGAAGAATTGTTTAATATAATCGAAAAATTAACTTATTCAAAATATATATCGACTTTTTAGTTAAATAATGAATTAGCTGTAAATATTAACTATGACTGTATGTTATGTTATTATTATTCATAGATTTTTAGTTGTAGATAACTCAAGTAGGCATCAGTCTTATAATAAAAATAACAGTAACGCCATAATATTTTATAAATATAACATTTTAATACGAATACCTGACCGCACCTAGTTTTCAATGCCGAGCTATAATACCGTTTTATTTGATGGCGTTATAAAAATAAATCTTCGACCTACCGATGGGTCCTAATGGATATAGTCATTAAAGTTTTTTAGTGTACAACATTTATCTATGGCAACGGACAAGCGTCCCATCAGTCGCCATGGTGACTGCCACATGAGCACAACTTAGATGTCTTTTAGTTTTTCTGCTAACTTATATGTAGAATGAAGTGACGTATATTGTGTTACAAGTAAACCGTTTTTTTGTTCTTTTTTACCAGTCACAACTCAACTTAAGGTAAGTTTATTTCATTTTGCCTTAATGAGTAAGATTTTTTTATTTAATTTGTGGTTGATATATATCTGAATTTGTATAGTATCGCTATATAATTATAAGACATTAAATACTATACTAAATTATTCTATAAGCACTCACTCCCTCACTCACAAAAAAAACAACGCTTAGAGGTTAGCGCATAATGGCTGGAAACGTGTTGAAAGAAAAACCTTATAAATAAAATTTCTTTTATGTTTTATTGATTATTTATTTATTTATTAATTTGCTTGAAATGTAGTTTGATAGTTGTAATATACTGAGATATCGGTTACTCACACGTTGCGCTTGTTATAATAGACAGGTAAGTATATTTTCCAATAACATTAGACTATATTACATTTTTTAATGATACACAGTAAATCATGCTTTTTTTTAATGTGATGAAATGGTTATTTTTAAGTCTAGGCATTAATGACCCTTTACATTATACAAGAAAAACAGTTAAAGCAGTTGAAAATATATATTCATTTTAAACATTTATTCATTTCTTAACAAACGTAATATTCAAGACCCATTTTGATATCTGTAATCTTTATATTTAATCTGTAAGCAATGCTGAATATGGCTTTATACACATATTTAAATCTCCCAATAGTTATCTTAACCAAATTTTCAAAAGGTCGCAAATTAGAATAAAAAAACTTTTAGTAATTTCAGAACAGTCCCACCCCGAGCTCCAAAATCTTGACATTTACGCTTCAATCCCACCTTTGTAGACGCCGGTCATTGTATTGTCACACTACATTTAATAATATATCGACCGACCAACGGCCAGCTGTTCTCCTGAAGGCTCTGTAGCTCTCTCTTATTACGGACAAGTATTGAAACTTGTTCATGTCACAGCTGAATTTGAGGCGCTGCCAAAGCTATTAGAGTTTTTGTTTATAATGAAATAATTAAGGAATATGTGGCAGACGAATAGATGATCCGCTGGGTCGTAAATATTGCGATGATCGACCACCTGGAAACAACTCAGCACACTCATGATATTAGTCTATTGGACTTACAAATATGTGAAATATTCAAATTTAAAGCCCAAATATCTTTATTTAAGTAGGCATTTACATGCACTTTTGAATAGTCATCTATTACATTATAAAAATGTCAGTATGTCAGTCCGTGAGTAAGCTACCACCATCTGTGTGTCTCTGCTGAGGAGAGCTGGCAAGAAACTCAACAGTTGCTCTTTTAAAAACAATTTAACAATGTTTTATGTATACATTAGAATATCCCACAAATGAATCAACAAGCAAAGCTCCACAACCTTTTAGTTGATCCAAATACGATCAACTAAAAACTCTTGTATCCTATAATAAGCTTTAATAATAATACATTTAGGAGATTCTGACTCGTTTGTGGATTGTGCTTCTAAATACACATACCGAATAAGAAGATTTAGATATTTCACTGATCTAGAAATGTCATTACAAAAAATATCTAATAATTTAAATTATTTCTATCTATCCAAAACATGCAGTAAAATCTTGATACACATATTTTTTTCGTCACTGTTATATCATTATGATAACATATTAGAGTCTGTCATTATAAAATCACATGTCGTGACATCCAAGTGAAGTCATCAGTCCACTATATATCGTATACGATATACTTCTTCTCACGTAATGAATGACAATGCTTGATGTCCGTCGGATGTAATAGTTACATGAAACTACTTACTGGGCTAGGAGAGGTTGTGACATCTCGCTTTCCCATTCACTGTGTCACACATAGCTTCAATAGCTTTTTCAGGCCGAGCTCTTGTGATACAATGGTATGATATAATGGTATGATGTAATGATCGAGGCCTGGCCGGACCCAGCAGTTAAGGAACACTACCTACAGGTACAGAGAGCTAACATTAATAGAAACATTTAAAGAAGGAGTCTTAAATTTACTGAAAGAATAATAATGACGCTACAAACATCATCTTCATTATTATGATGATAATGATAGAGCATCTGTTGAATTAAACCTAACTGTAGCTAGGAGTCCACACACTTATAAGTACACTATTACGAATTGATCTATTTAGACAGAAATTTCTAAGCAGGTACTTATAAGAAGTGTATTTTTATTTCTTGGCATAAAAAGGCTAGAGGCTGGGCATTCAGGTGGTGCCAGCACAGGATATGCGGCCAGAAACTAGAAGTGGCAGGTCGCCTCTCTTAGAAAAAAAAGAGAGACAAATAAAGAATAACAATATGCTATTAGTGAATAGTGATTAAACTCAAAACCCAAGAGCTGATTGGAAATTCCCGCGACCAAGAAACGATTTTTGATAATGTAAAGTAACTACGCACCTAGATAATATTTTACAACCAAATAGTATTTGCTCTTAGCTTAATGGTATGATTTTCTCTTTCGCTAAATCAATTGTGAATACCATAATTATAAATATATATATATATTTTTAAAGTTAGGTACAAACATGGAACTTTGTTCACGATCATTTTATATTTAATTTATAAGAGAAGGAATACTGTTTTTAATTTTAATTTAAAGTAGAATCATTTTTTATTTACCAGTTTAATTTAACACGTTGAGTGACAGATCCCGAAGCTCTTCCTTCCTCTCCGTATCCCAGTAGACTGCATCCCTCTTCGAAAGTCACAAAGCATTTGTAAGTGCATTTATGTGCAGATATAATCAGTTGAACCGACTATACGTTTTTTGCCCAACCCATAAAAAATATAGTAATTAATGTCAATCAAGTCACAACTAAAGCCAAACAAATGATGGATTACAAAAGCTATACATCGGTAACTCCTTCTCCCCGGTTTTATTTTGAAACATGCGAATGTCGGTTAATCGAACATTTATAAGGCATTTCTGTTACATTACGTAAAAACATCTTAATCTCATGGTTCAGATCAGCAATGGCTCTACAAATGTGGGTCAGTGGTCAATCGCGATAACGCCTGGTAAGCTTGGTCGCTATTATATGGAAATTAATCGGGCCTAGGTTCAGCCACCGGGCCTTAGGAAAATCTTGATCTGCTTATAAACGAAGCAAATTGCCAACAACCTACAATAAAATAATATGAAACACTGACAAACAACAACCGTCACTGAATGAGTCGCAGGTTGCTACAGTTTAAGGATAGAATATGCTTTTGTGGGGTTAAATATAAAGCAAAAACAAATATATAGGTAAATATTTAGAATATTAAAGTAAATTTACCTTAATAAGAATTAAAAATATAAAATATCAAATACAATATTTGCAGCCCCAATAAATATTACTTTTCTAGCAATGAATAATCGACCCAATAATTGAAGAAACTTAATATATTTTTTTTAAATTTATTTAATTAATTAAATTGTCTGTGGTCACTGGACCTATGCTTATTAATAGTATATGATAAATGTACCTATATATATTTATATATATAATTATAATAAGGATATCTGATTGTCTATTTTATCATCAGGTAATTTTAATAATAATAATTATTAGTAGAGCACTTCTTGGATTCTTCGAAGGGAATCAAACCTGGTCGTATGGGTAGGTTGCCAAAGGAATTCCGCCCCAATCTTAATTAATGTAAAACGCCCCGAGTCACACATATTTTGCAAAGCGAGCGTTGAGTGGGCACATTATAGCGTGCAATGGTCAGATTATAATAATAAATAATAATAAATATTCTTTATTGTACACCCTGAGTATAAAATTACAAAAACATAAAACAAAAAACAGTGAGAAAAAAATGGTACAATTTTGGCGGCCTTATCGCTAAAAAGCAATCTCTTCCAGGCAACCATTGCATGGAGGAAAAGAAATATACTGGAGTCATAGGGTGGGCGTGTTTACAGTGTAATAAAAAAAAAGGGAGTTATATATACAATATATACATGCATACACCTAATTACATACATATAAAAACAATAAATATATATATACAAACATAAACATAAATACCTATATATATATATAAATATATGTACATACATTATATATATATATATTTAAATACATACATAAATAAACTTATAAATATCCAGATAAACAAATAAATAACCAGACGACTAACATTATAAATTTAAAAAGTGAACTTTTAGACACCGTTTAAACGATTTACACGACTTAGCATTTTTAATTTTAAGTGGAAGATCATTCCAAAGTCTAATGGAATGTATAGTAAAGGAGTCCGAGTAGAAAGAGGATGAATGAGAAGGAATTTTAAGGATAAGGTTTTGATTGGAACGAAGAGAACGATTATGAGAGCTACTTAAAAAATCAAATCGTTCTCTTAAGTAGGAAGGACTTGAAGGGTTGAACAGTAGACAGTATAGAAGACTAAGTATATGAATATTCCTGCGAAAACGAATCGGAAGCCACTTGAGCTTTTTACGGAAATGAGAAATGTGGTCATATTTGCGAAGGCCAAATATGAACCTTATGCAGAGGTTTTGAAGGCGCTCAAGTTTATTTAATTGATCCTCTCGTAAATCAGGATAGCAGGCATCTGCATAATCTAAAATTGGAAAAAGTAAAGATTGAGCTAAAACAACTTTGGTAGAGATTGGAAGAAAATTACGTATTCTCCTCATAGACCCCACGGCTGCGAACATCTTTCTACTCACTTCACTAATCTGAGAATTCCAGGATAAAGTTTGATTGATTGATTATTTGTCCGTAGAATGAAATAAAATAATCTAAAGTGTTTTTTTTTTTGGCAAATATCATCCTTGGAATGATGATCAGATATAACGATCAGATATCAGAATAACATCAGCAATTTTTTTGACACCATTTTGTTATCATTACAAGGTCTTATATTCTACCTTTTGGAAATGTCATCCACCGATTTTTGTGGTAGGAAAGTATTTACAAATAATTAGGATGCATCTATTCATAGCTTTTTTTTTTTAGCCTGTCTCCTCTATCAAAATATTTATCTCACTTTCTTTCTCAACAAAGATGTAACATTTAAAGTATGCCCCAGATAAGTAGACGGGTTGTTGGTCTTGTGAGTAGTAGCCATGACTGCTGAAATAAGAGTTTGCACCAAACTTAAAGATTGAATGTGGTACCGCTGAGTTAAAATCTGTTCGCTCATTGCAGTAAGCGGTGCTTTGCCCTTTTCAGAATACCACCAGCGGCCGAGCGAGGTTGCTGAGGGCTTGTTTAACTTCTTTACCGCCGGTACCCTGGTGATAAAATTTTTCCACGACACTTTTATGTGCCTGAAGTCATCTCATTCGTGCTCGCGTGACGAGAGAGAGAGCAATGTGACTCTACTTGAATACTAGAGCAGTGCTTATGTTAAGCAAATCAACTGTCCACATCTTGTCAATATACAAAAGAACTGGATAAATACTTGCATACATCCACCTGCCTTATTCGAATTATTTGTGGTCGGTGTAATATATCTTTCTTGCATAGTGCAAGAGTTTTGCACTATGCAAGATATATATTGAGTTGTGAATGCGTGTCGGTGAATTTTCAGATAAGTGGTGTAGGTTAGGTTAGGTTAGGTTAGGTTGGGGGAGTCCCCAAGTGCTATCAGTTACGTCCACGTCGTCTCCCCTGGACCCCATCCTGACCCCGGTAACGCAGGTGGCAGGTGGGTGACCGAATACTGATCGCGATACTTGGGTGATTGTTGTGCTTATTTTCCGCCGCTATGCTTCCTGCGCGTGACAGCAAGGGAAGATTCATCAAAGGCCCTTCTCAGGGCCAACCCAAAGGCCCTTCTCAGGGCCAACCAAAAGGCCCTTCTCAGGGCCAACCCAAAGGCCCTTCTCAGGGCCAGCCGAACGCCGAGGACAACTTCGTCGAGTCCGACATGGACGTAGTCGTAGTTTGTGCTGAAAAAGGCCCTTCTCAGGGCCACTCGGAGGAGTCGGATGTTGACGTTGCGCGTGACGTCAGTGTTCGCCGAAAGCGACCTCTCTCGGGGACCGCTTTATATGGGAGTGATGCGTCGGGATCCGACTCGGAGGACGATGTTGTACTTTCTAAGTACAGCACCGCCAGTCGTGGACGCTCCTCCGCTGCTTTAGCGTCGAGAGGTGGATGTGGGCTCGCACGGGCGAAAGCTAGTCTGCGAGCTCTTACCCAGGAAGCCGAGGAGGCTGATTTTGAGAGGGAGCTCGGGGCAAGGGCGTTTCGTAAGCCCAAGCCTGTTCCGACCCCTGCCGAAACGGCAGACTCGGATGGTGGTTTGTCTATCTCACTGCCACAAGTGATGGACACGGAGGCTCTGGGAGCGGAAGAGCTGCGAGCAGCAGCCGGACGCTGTTCGGCCTCTATTTTAGAGGTTGCGCGCAAATCGGGGCACCTTCAGGGCTCGATGGTTAAGCGTCTGAAAGAGGCGTCGCGGCAGCTTTTGGAGGTTGTCGACACGTTGGCTGGTCGAAACCAAAGCGACGAGACGCGTCGCTTGACAGCCGACAACAGGCGGCTCTCGCGCGAGGTCCAAAACCTCAGGGCCGAATTAAAGGCCCACAAGCGGGAGTTCGCCGACTTGAGGGCGTCTGCGAAGGCGGCCGCGCCGGAGAAGCCCTCCATGGAGGTCGACTTTTTGGAAGAGCTCAAGCGGTCGCTGATTGAGTCAGTGGGCACAATGGTGAACGCCCGCTTGGCGGGCATAGAGGACCGTTTACTGCCCGCGAAAAGCTACCGCCTCCCTCTGACTGCGGATCGCAGGAAGACAGCGGCGGCGACTGAAATGCCGAGGCCGGCCCGGTCAGCTAGGCCACCGCTGCCTCCGCCAGTTGCGGCGTCAGTGCCGCCCTCTTCGGGGACGGCTTTGGAGAGAAGCCAGACAGGGCCTTCCCACAAGGCTAGACCCACCGTTGCCCCTTCTCCTGCTCTTCCCTCCCAGGAGGTTGCAATGGACGAAGGCTGGTCTACGGTGGTGAAGCGAGGGAAGAAGAAGAGGGCCCCACAGACCTCGCAGGCGGCCCGAGTGGCCCAGCCAGCACCTCGTCCTTCCAAGGAAGCTATAGCGGGGGCCCAAACGGCCCAAAAGAAGAAAAAGAAGACGAAGAAGAAGGGTGGAACCCGCCAGAAAAAGGGAGCCAAGCTGCCGTCTCCCAAAGCCCCTGCGGTGTTAATTACACTGCAGGAGGAGGCGGTAGCAAAGGGCGTAACGTACGCCCATGTGTTAGCTAGTGCGGCCGAGAAGATCGATCTCGGCCAAATGGGAATAGACGGTGGGCTCAAAATTAGGCGCTCGGCTACTGGCGCCCGAGTACTAGAGTTGCCAAAAGCGGCGGGGGCGGAGAAAGCAGAGCAGCTTGCGGCCGGCTTGCGCTCTGTTTTGGACGGGGTGGCTAAGGTCGTCCGGCCCGTTAAGAGGGTTGTAGTCAAGGTGAAAGGGCTGGACGACTCGGTCACCTCCGAAAAGGTGTCTGCAGCAATCTGCCGCCTCACAAACTGTCCCACGGAGTCGATCCACGTTGGCGAAATTCTGTGGGGCAGGGGGGACCGTATGGGTATCGCATTCATACGGATCCCTGTCGAGGCGGCAAAAGTGGTGGTAGAGGCGGGCAGACTGCTCATAGGCTGGAGCTCGGCTGCGGTCGAGCTGCTCGAAGACCGGCCTATGAGGTGTTTTGGGTGCCAAGCACCCGGACACACTAGGCCCGTCTGCCCCACTGGGGTGGATAGGGGCACCCTTTGTTTCCGGTGTGGTCTGGCCGGGCACTCCCAAGCCAACTGCACCGGAGTCCTGCGATGTGCCCTGTGCGTGGACCTCGGTCTACCCGCAGGGCACCAAATGGGGAGCCGAGCCTGCAAGGCTCCCCAAACGAAGGGTAAAAACAAGGCAGCTGGTCCCTCTCCAGCTGCCGTACCAGCGGCGTGCCCTCAGGCGCCAGTTGAAGCCATGTCGCAATGACCAGACAGCGACATGGCTTCTTACAGGCGAATGTCAACCACTCTGCCAGGGCCCAGGATCTTTTCATCCAGGCCATGGCGGAGTGGGACATAAAAGTTGCGGTGGTCTGTGAGCCCTACTATGTCCCCCCGAATTCCAATTGGTCGGGGGACATAAACGGCTCCGTGGCAGTGGTCGTGGGATCTAGTCCCGGTCCTCCTCTCTCCACCTTGGAGACTGGCCCGGGTTTGGTAGTGGCGCGGTGGGGGGAGTACGTTGTCGTAGGCACGTACTTCTCCCCCAATCGTAGCCTGGCGGAGTTCGAGGTTTTTCTCGACTCCGTCGGTGCTGCGATTAGCAGACAGGCGTCGGGGAACGTTATCGTCCTCGGCGACCTGAACGCCAAATCCGCGGCCTGGGGGAACCACGCCACGGACGCTAGGGGTAAGGCCGTCCAGATCTGGTCGCTCCTCTCCGGTCTGTCCCTCCTCAACAGAGGGACCGAACCGACCTGTGTGCGGCAGCAAGGGAGTTCCGTGGTGGACGTTTCGTTCGCCACCCCAGCTGTCGCGCGACGGGTCGTCGACTGGAGAGTGGAGAAGGAGGTGGAGACTCTATCGGACCATTTATACGTCCGATTTGAGATCTCCGCCTCCCGGCCGGATCTGGCCAGACCACCGCGGGGGGGAAGTCGGTTTCCTCGTTGGGCAGTCCAGCGGCTGGATCGGGAAATGGCCGAAGAGGCGGCCATCGTCCAGGGCTGGGCCTTTCCCGATCCGCCCGACGAGGAGACCGACGTGGAGGGGTCGGCGGGCCGCATGCGCGAGGCTCTCACTAGGGTCTGCGATGCGGCCATGCCGAGGGTGGGGTCCAGGCCCCGGCGCAGGGCAGTGTACTGGTGGTCGCCCGAAATTGCCGAACTTCGGGCGGCCTGTTGCAGGGCTCGTAGGGCCTTCGTCCGGTATCGCCGTCGTCACGGCTTTGACCCGGACATGGAGGCCCAGCTGCGGAGTCGCTACCGCGAGGCGAAGTCGACTCTGCGGCTGGCGATTCGGAAGGCGAAGGACCTGGCTCGGGAGGAAATCCTGGCCGGTCTCGATAGGGACCCATGGGGGCGCCCGTATCGCGTCGCGCGGAATAAGACCCGCGGCGCTGGCGCCCCGGTCATGGAGTCCCTTCAGCCGGATTTCCTCGAGCGGCTGGTGGGGGAACTTTTCCCGGATTCCACCGGCCACTCTCCTCCTGTGATGGCCCCTCCTTCTCTTGTGGGGGGGGTGGGCTCCATCCCGGACATCACGGAGGTCGAGCTGGAGGTCGCGCTGAGTCGCCTGCGAGCCCGCAACACTGCGCCGGGGCCGGACGGTATTCCAGGGCGGGTTCTGGTCATCGCCCTGGAATACTTGGGGGGCAGGCTTCGGGAACTGTTCAACCTTTGTTTGCGCACTGGACAGTTCCCGAAGGCCTGGAAGGAGGGGCGGTTGTGCCTGTTGCGGAAGGACGAGATGGGTAAGCTCTTCGAGAGAATCCTCTCTGCCCGTCTCGTCCAGCACCTCGAGGAGGTGGGTCCGGGTCTTTCAGAAGCCCAGTTCGGCTTCAGGGCGGGTCGATCGACGATCGACGCCCTGAGGGCTCTGAAGGACCTGACCCAGGAGGCTGTGTCCGAGGGGGACGTCGTCGTCGCGGTCTCGCTGGACGTCGCCAACGCCTTCAACAGTTTGCCGTTCGAGACTTTGGTCGAGGCGCTCCGGTACCATGGAGTGCCTCCCTATCTCCGGCGGCTGTTGGAGGCATACCTGCAGGATAGAGAGGTCCTGTGGGTAGGCGGCGACCGGCGGCTATACCGACGGAGCGTGAGCCGAGGGGTTCCACAAGGGTCCGTTTTGGGACCGGTCTTGTGGAACCTGGGCTATGACTGGCTGCTCCGCTGTCCGCTCCTCCCCAGGATGAGGGTGTTGTGTTATGCAGATGACACCCTCGTCACTGCACGGGGAGGGAGCTTTGCGGAGGCGGCCCGTCTTGCTTCCGTCGGTGCTACGCTGGTAGCGGACCGCGCGGGGCTGTTGGGACTGGAGGTCTCCGTCACGAAGACGGAGGCCATGTTGTTCCACGGCCCTCGGCGAGGTCCCCCTCGTCGGGCGTCCATCTCCGTCCAGGGTGCGCAGGTGGCGCTGAAGGCCCAGATGAAGTATCTGGGCCTCACACTGGACGGAAGATGGAACTTCGGGGCGCATTTCTCTCTGCTCGCCCCGAAGTTGATTTCCACTGCAGCTGCCTTGGGGAGGCTTCTGCCCAACGTCGGTGGGCCGCAGGCTCCGTGCCGGCGCCTATATGCCGGCATCGTGAGGAGCATGGCCCTGTACGGTGCTCCCATATGGTCGGGAGCCCTCACTGCGGATTCCAGGGCCCTTTTGCGAAGAACGCAAAGGGTCCTAGCGGTGAGGGTGATCAGGGGGTACCGTACGGTGTCGTACACTGCGGCCACACTCCTGGCGAGCGATCCGCCGTGGGAGCTACACGCGGAGGTGCTCGCCAGGGTGTATTGGCACCGGGCAGAAGCCAGGGATGGGCAAAGGATCGAGGCGGCGCGGGTCAGGGCTCTAGCTCACCGAGCCCTGATCCGACAGTGGAAATCAGAGTTGGAGTCTCCTGTCGCCGGTCTGGCGACAGTGGGGGCAGTTCGCCCCCACATGGATCGTTGGATCAACCGGCGACACGGGACCCTAACCTATCGTCTTGTGCAGGTATTGACGGGGCATGGATGCTTCGGCGAGTACCTGCACAAGATCGCACGCAGAGAGGCGACCCCCTCCTGCCACCACTGTGACGAGGCCGTAGACACGGCTCGTCACACCCTGGCTGAGTGCGCAGCCTGGGACCGTCAGCGTTCAGAGCTGACGGCTGTGGTGGGCAGGGACCTTTCGCTGCCGCGCGTGGTACGCGCGATGATCGGCAGCGAGAGGTCGTGGGTCGCGGTGGCTTCCTTCTGCGAGCAAGTTATTGCCGCGAAGGAGGCCGCGGAGCGGATCAGGGAGTCAGCCTCCACCGCTGATCCGCTCCGAAGGGGTAGGCTGGGGAGAAGGAGGCGGGAGTACGCCCGACGCTTCCTTCCCCAGCCGTAGGCCTTGGTGGGAGAGGAGGGTGACCTCTCCCACCTGCCATAGGCCTACGTCGTAAGGGTGCTTTCGTTACTCGGAGCACCCTTATCGGGGGTGGCGATTCCGCCGGGGCGTCACGGTGAGTGCGACAAGCGATCCCGTGGCGTCCCACTATGGCGATGAGGGTAACCGTTGGTTTTTAGTGGGTAGCCTTAAAAATGGCAGCGTCTTCTATGCTGCCGGGTAGTCCCACATAACCACCTCGGCCGTCACCTTCTCGGCCGGGGGGTATCCGTAACGGATTTTCCAACGTAAAAAAAAAAAAAAAAAAAAAAAAAAAAAAAAAAAAGGTTAGGTTAGGTTCCACTATTATTGCAAGCGGAGGTCCTCGCCGCAACGTATCACTTTTTGGCGGCGAGGAAGTCCCGAGGGGAGGCCCTGACTGGGGAGGAGGTCGCACGCATCCGCAGAGAGGCGCAGGACACGCTATTTAGTCGATGGACGGAGGACCTGGCCCCACCAGTCCCCGGGCAGTGGACGGTGGACGCAATAAGGCCGGTCCTCCGACAATGGGTGAGGCGGCGGTTCGGGTCGCTGACCTTCCGTTTGGTGCAGGTGCTATCCGGACACGGATGCTTTGGGAAATACCTGCACCAAATCGCGAGACGGGAGGCCACCCCGGTCTGCCACGAATGTGGGGCGCCACAGGATACGGCGCTCCATACGCTGGAGGTGTGTGCCGCATATAGTTCGCAGCGGCACACGCTTTCGGAGGCCTTGGGAAGGGATCTCTCTCTGCCGGGTGTTGTGAACGCCATGCTCGACAGTAAGAGATCGTGGCAGGCGACGGTCTCCTTCTGTGAAGAGGTAATGATGCAGAAGGAGGCCGCGGAGCGGGTCAGGGAGGACAATGCCTCCCTGGACTCACTCCGGCGCAGACGTACGGGGGCAGGAGGCGACGGTTCGCCAACCTCCTCCTCCCTCCGCAATAATGGGGTCACCGGCTGGAAGTCGGGGGACTTCCGGCTGGACAGCAAAATTACCCCATACGTCTGAGGGGTGGCCTTTGTGTGAGCAAGGTTACCCCAAATGTGAGGCCGGAGCCCGGATAGAATCACATCCGGGCTTACCGCCGGGGCAAGGTGGCGAATGCTCGCGCGACCCCATCTTGCCTCATTATGGCGGAGGACTGCTCACACGTGGGGTTTTTAGCCGGTAAGAGTCCGGCATAACCACTCTGGTCCCCCGTACCGGAGTGGTATCCATGAGGATTTTCCCCACGCAAAAAAAAAAAAAAAAAAAAAAAAAAAAAAAAAAGGTTCCACTATTATCTTTGTCTCTTACCTATCTATTACGATTCAGGAAGATAAAAATAATAACTAAAATAAGTGCTGCTTGGATTAAATCAATTATGTTTATATTTTATAATACAATTTAATTTATTTGAGAATCTATTAAAACTTCATTCTTGAAACTTCGTTATAATATGCGTTACGAGTGGGCATAGTTGTTGCCTCGATGCGTCAAGAATTGGATTTACACACGAGACACGCTGGAACAAGCAAACATGGGCGTTAAAACTAGGTCGAAACACGACCCACTTTGTTTATAAATTAATTTAATTTAAATTGTATTATAATTACTTTAATCGCTTGACTATTAAGTCGCTCGAGTCGCCCGTCGATAACGGTCACAATCAGTCTTTGAAAAAATCACAATGACTCTTCCGTGACGATCGGTGCACTTTCAACATGTTCATACTATCTACTTAAATATTTATTTGTATAAGTGCAATTACAAATGTCTTATGTCAAAGGTAAACAATGTGTAAATACTGAAGCTAGTTAATAATGGACTTGGAAATAATAACAGCAAAATTAAGTTGGTCCTAACAAATTACAAGGCACTTGAAAAGTTTTCGTTTTGTTTCGCGAATTAATATTTCATATACAACCAAAGAAAGTTCAACGCGATTACAATCACGGGGTGGCTTACGTCACGCATCACTCGCTTGCGATAAGCTAAAGGCAACTGCTTCTCTAACTTAATGACCGCCTAATAACAGTTAGGGAGGCAGCTGCCACAACAATCATGCGTCTTTAACCTTGTCCCGATTGTTGAGAAATGTCAGCCTATATAATATAACTAGCAGATAACTTGATATACATATATTATTTGATGGGTAAATACATTATACATTCGTCTATATAACAATTCACCAATTTCATCATAACATATATAATTTGATTTATTTTGTGTGAGTCACAAATATTTGAAATATCAATTTATCAATTTGGTCAGATATTGGAATAATGTTAACTAAGGTGCATTTTAAAAGTAATAAAAATAGTAATTTATAACTAGAAAGAAATAAATTCTCAGCAGAAAGTGGTCACCTTTATATATTAAGGTCCCTTTTCAATTAAGGTGACGGTGACCTGGTTTGATCGAAAGTTGAGCATTGCGTGTTACCCAGTAGCTCCTATGTCCAAATGGGCAGTAGGTGACCGCCTAGCTCAAGCTAGAGTCTCGAGGGTCAGTCGGAGCCTCGCGCCCACAGCGCCCGCTCGTCGCGACTCACTTCACTACGGTACTTACCTAACCTAACACATGGCACGCACGCCGATTTAACTCCTTTCTGTTATGGAAAACCGCGCAGTGAGCGGTCGGGGTGAGGCCATCCCCAGTATCCTCAAAAAACCTAAAAAACATCGGACAGGAGACCTTCTCGACAAGAGCTCTAAAATCAAACGAGAAAATAAAAGGGGTGATGTAAATATCCCTTTACCCCAAGGCTGCACGCCACTCATGTACGCCTGTCAGCAGGCGAACTACAAGACAGTTATCGAAATTCTTAATAAAGATGTAAGTGGTGAAAGGCCTTTTAGTTTTATAAATATTCAGATTATCAATATATTTTCATAATTTAATTCAGAATGTTGTATAAATAATAAAAATATGTAGATAACATTAGCTTGGTTTTACGTACTAAGTCCGTACCGCGTCCAGATATTGAATCGCCTTGTAAACAATGCCAGGGTGTATTTTATATTTACATTTTTTGACTTGTCTGGAAGAGAACGTTTGTAGCGCTCACTCTCTATAGTCTAGACTTTATTTTTTACAATGAAGAATAAATATATTAAAAATTAGTACTAATGATACGTTATTCTTTGTTTGTAAATAAATATCTTGATAGGTTCAACATTAAACAGCAAGGCTTATAAATATGTTCAAATATATAAGTTGTCTATATTAGTAAGATTTTCTCACTTCTAACAACTAAAAACTTCAGCAAATTGCTAATACCTACAATGAAGATAGCGTGAGGAATACTGAAAAGCTTTCAAGGAAATGCACCAAGAGGGGCGACGTTGAGGCGCGGGGAATAGTTTACAGTCAATCAATAGGCAAAATCGGTCCTATAATAAAGGTTCTTATGTACCCCTCCAGGGTTACGTTACATGTCTAACTTGTTAACGTACAGGGTCGTTATTATGATCCAAGGCAGGTTCTAGTTATACCTTAAAGAAGGAAGGGTTTCTAAATAAGTAAGTGAATGTTACCGTATGAGGATTTATTTATATTACTTTACATAGACTTTTATAATCTACGCTGGTAACATTATATTTTTGTAAATAATTTAGAATAGAACATTGGCCGTGGTACACCCGGACCCAAATCTGTGTCCTCTAGGATATCTGGTTAATATTACTATGAAGGATAATATTTATTTAAATCCTGACCTATTATCAACGAAGACCGACTTAACTTTCTAATTGAAAAATAATATAATATTGGGATAAATCTTATTTTTATCTTATGAATTGATATCTTTTGCCAGCCATCATCAGTACGCATCAGAGACCGAGGTCTGCGTTGCGCTCTGCACTACTGTGCGTCAAGCGGCGCGGGCGTGAGCCAGGCGGCGCGAGCGGCCTGCGCGGACAGGGTGCTGATGGCAGCTAGCGCGCTCGCTGACGCCCGTGACGCTGACGGTCTCACGCCCCTACACCTGGCAGTGGTCCATGGTAACGTGCCTTTGGTGCAGACCTTACTGGCCGGTGGAGCTGACGTCAACGCGAAGGATAATGAACAGCACACTGTGGTCCACTGGGCAACCGGTAAGATGTTAAAATGCATGCATGAAAATATTATAAAGTTAAAATATTTTTTAATTTAAATTAATGTGGAGTGGAATGTTCATCATAGATGAATATAGCGTTCGATTTATAATGGTCTCATCAAAACGATTCCTATCTCAAGACGCGTAGTGAAACGGCAGGTCAACTGGCAGAGCGACGGTACAATATCACACAGATAACAGTATTGAGTCCTACCCGTGTTTACGATTTTATCACGCTATATTTATTTTAAATTTAAATCAGCTTAACATGTCTAAACAGGTTTATAGGTAATTTAAAAACTAATTTTGATTTTTATGTATTAAGAACAAACAAGCCAGAAAGATATAGGTGTTGTAATACCCAAAAATAATGACTCGTTTTAATTTTAGAGATAGATTCTTTAATTAAATATCCACTTCTCTACTAGTTTGAGGATTATTCGTTACATAGAGAAGTCATAAAGGTGTCACTCCGCCTTAGCATTTCTATCGCTTTGGTGTCAATCATCGCTCTCTCATACTACTGCTCACTTATAAACTACGAGACGTCTATCACAGGTTTACAAAATAAGTTGTTGCTTGTTTCATTCTCGAAGTAAATATAAATTGTGCTTTTATTAGTACATATTTATTAGGCAAACAATGTCTAATGACGTCTGTTTTTTTTCTTAGCATTCATATTATATAGCGCATTAGGAGTGTTACATATATTATAGCTACGAGACATAATTGTGCCTTTATTATAACCACTAGAATACTAAAATGTATGATTTAACCTTCATAAATTGCTTAGCTTTCTGACGTCATTCTTGTTTATTGTTCATTCTTTTTATATTTTCTATCGTCCTGACCTTTTAAGTATTCTTATTATATGAAAGGTTATATATTATTATAATACGAGTACGTAGTTTTACTTAGTGATTTATAATTGGCGTGTGTTAATTATATAATATGAATAATATTGCCGGAAATGTTAGATTGCGGCTTGCGATAATCGAAAACACTGAAAAAAAATATTGCCTTCGAGTGAGTCGGTCGATCAAAGTGACCAAAGTTTGTGTGTCGTTGTTAGGGAGGCAAGGGGTATCTAGCGGACAAATTATTGAGCGTCGACCAAGGCTAGACCTTGAACCCATAAATCAACTTTATCTAGAACTTGAATTTAGGTATAACTAAAAAAGTAATGCTTTAATGTAAAAAAAGTCGAATCGAATGGTTTGCTACACAATATATGAAATAACATCGCAGTATTTTTAAGTAACACTATTAGACTAAAATTACTTTAAAATTATAAATTATTTACGGATGTTTGCGCATTGCTATGTACATCTAAATTATTTTTCAGACAATTTTTTGGTGGCAGTGAATCATTAAATTTGGCACAACACTTTTTATAGGCACATTATTAATAAAATATAACTGACTATTTACTAGTGTATACCTAATTATTTAGTACTACATGACAATTTTATAAACTTGGTTTAGTTTGTGGCGAGGTGGGCGCTCTTAGGGCTGTATTAGTATCGGGCGCAGACGCAGCTACGCCGGACCAGCACGGTGGATATCCGTTGCATTACGCCGCGCAGATGTGCGGCGCGCCCGCAGCCACTGATCATCAGGTGACTTTGACAGTATTGTGTTTACTTTTTCAGGTTACTTGTGGTACCTATTAATATCACTATGTCTTATTTCTTATAAACCTTTATTTCTGCACCTATTTTTACACAATGAGGCAAGTTTAAGCTGTTTCGCAACCTGTCTGACTCTATGAGAATGTTATAATTTAATTTACAGTGAAATATTTTTAGCGTTAAAGTCAACAATTACAGGGTCGAGGTGCTGCTTTGGAGGTACTTCGTGCGTTAGTGAGAGAAGGTGGTGCACGAGTTGATGTGCGTGATGCAGATGGTCGTACGCCACTATTATGGGCATCATCAGCTGGTTCAGCTTCCGCCGTGTTGGCTTTGCATCAGGCAGGTGCCAGTGTAGATGATGCTGACAGGTAAGATAACGCTGAATATAAATATCATATTAGACATGAACTAACACTGATATTTACTATCCTTACCTTTTTAGAGACGGCTTGACCGCTCTTCACTGTGCAGCAGCTAGAGGGCATACTGAGGCACTTGAGACATTAGTTGGACTTTGTGGGGCTCGAGTTGATGTCGCTGACTCACACGGTTGTACACCATTGCATTATGCAGCAGCTTTAGGCCACGCTGATTCTACTTCAGCTTTACTCGTTCATGGTGCTGACTCTCACCGACAGGATCGCAGAGGAAGAAGTCCTGCACATACGGCTGCCGCGAAGGGGCAAATAGAGACAGTTCGTATTCTAGGTAAAAAAAATAATTATATTTTATTTATTCATTATATTTGTTTTAAATTCGTTTTAAAATTTTATTTTCCAGGAGCAAGGGGTGCAAATTTATGGTTACGAAATTCTAAAGGTGATTTACCGTTGCACGAAGCAGTTGCTTCAGGACGCAGAGAATTAGTTAAATGGCTTTTAGATGGTAGACCTTCACAAGTAAATGCTACGAATCATGAAGGACGAACCCCATTGCATATAGCTGCAGCAACTGACAATGCAGATTTATGTCGTCTACTGCTCGATCGTGGAGCTGAAGTAAATCCAGTTGCTAGGTCATCAAAGAATGAACCATTAACACCTTTAGATTGTGCGACAAGTAGAGGTCATAGAGCTACTGCCAAATATCTACAAATGCATGGCGGTTCACCTGCCAACAAACTTTCAAATACTCAAATTGTCATAGATGGAGCTTCAATTACAGCTTTACCAACAAGAAAAGTAACAAGTACAAAGATTGATGTTCGAGATCGAATTCTAATTGAAAAACGTGAGGTTTTAGAACTGTCAAGTCCGATGGCAAATAGAAGGAGACTTAGAAACCAAAATGATACAGATTCTAAAAGCAGTTCATCATCAGAAGAACGTAAGGTAAAAAGAAGAACTCAAAATAAGTATGGAGATAAATACGCTGAACGTCGAAAATGGTTAACAGATAAACAAAAAAGTTTTAGTGACGGCTGCGACAGTGAATTTGAGGATCAAAAGAATCATGAAAAATATAAACATGTTAGGAAAAAGCAAACAGAAAAGACAAGTAGATCAAAGAGTGAACCTTCTAGACGAAGTAAAAGTAGACCTAATCATGGTCGTTATTACAGGTCTACATCGGAGAGTTCCTCCGAAAGTTGTAGGAAGAAAAAGAAAAGTAAACGGCATCGAAAGCGTAATAAAAGAAAATCTACAACTTCATCAGAAAATACTACATCAGAGACAAGTGAACCGAAAAATTTAAAGCGAAGGGAAAGAAAAACTTCGATTCATATCGAAAATGATGAAAAAAGACAGAGTGTCAATATAGTTAAATACAAAAATAAGGAAGAATCTGGCGAAAACGATAAAAACATTGAAAACACCACCGTAATTATACCATCACAAGAAACAAAACTGAATGAAGAGTCAAAAGAAGGTAATCAGATAACAAAAAGCAAGACTCATAGTGAAACGGAAACTGACACTATGTCTATTAAGACAAATATGGTAATAACAGAAGCTCAAATCCACATGGAGCGAGAATCTACTCAACATGGCAGTTCAGAAATGACAGTGACTATGGATTCCTTGAATAATGTTTCAATAGAAACAAGTAATGTATCGGTTACTCATAAGGACATGAATAACGAAATGGTACAAAGTATAGATGAATCTCAGTATAAATTAAAAAAAGATGCTGAAGTAGTAAATAATTATAATGAAGAAAGTGTTAAGTCAGTTGAAAATAAAATATCTGTTGAGAGTTCCGCAGAAGGAGATAAAAGTATGAGTATCAACGAAAATACAAAATCTGATAATGACATAAAACAAAGCGTAGCAGAAAACAAATTTGAACTTGACATTAAAAAAAAGGAGTCTTTAGATGAACAAAAAATTAAAACTGATTCTTTAAACAAAGATACAACCGAAAATGAAGCGTCTCTTAGTGATAAAGAAGGGGAGCAGTTTCATGAGGACAGCTTGGAAAAAATTCGAAAACAGTCTTTTCAGGTACTGTCTGGCCCTGAAGATATTTCAGCGGAAGGAAAGGTTTCAATATCTATTCCAGATCCTTCAAATAATGAGCAAAATAATGCAAACGATAAAGTTTTTTCTGCAGTCTCATTTTCGGATAAAGATGAAGTTTTTAAAATCAGTGAAAATGAACCAGCAGCAGACCAATCAGATATTACAGAAATATCAGATAACCTTAAAGAAGATAGTAAGATATCTGATAATAATATGGTCGAGTCTGGTGATAAAAAAATATATGTTCCTGTGACTAGCAGCGAAACTAGTAAGACTGTGGATAAAGGTATAATTTCGATACTGCAAGATGATAAATCAAAGGAGGAAGTAGAAAAACAAAGCAGCTTACCGGAAGGATTTAGCGAATATGATACCAACATACCATTCCCTCCAGTCTCACCTAGACGAACCGCAAAATTTTCAAAAGATAGCCAATCAAGTAGCAGAAAAAGCAGTATTTATGAAACTGAGAGTTATAAAGTTCTTTCGGAAACGGCGAGCGCTGGTGAATTCAGTACAGGTATATTAAAAAAAACCAGTATTGTAAACGATGAAAACGTAGATGGCGATGATCTTGAACAAACATTACGAAGAGATAATTCTTTCGGTAGAATTCCTAGCGTCAGTGACAATGAAATTTATTATAGTCATTCGGAAGTCAATGGGCGAAGAAAGCGCTTTCGTAAAAAAGGTAGATTGAAAAGTCGGTTATCATTAAGATCAAAAAGTGAAAATTCTGAAAGAGGTTACGAATCTAGTGGCTTCATGGACTCTGGTTTCGAACCTAGTCCACGTCCAGTTCAAAGACGCATTATGAGTCCACGTCTTAATGCTTACTATCAACAACGTAAAAGCGCTAGATTAACAGGCAAAATTGATAGCAAAATACCAGTTCGTAAACCAGGGGATAAAAAAGCTGTAGATATGAAATCAGTAACACAACGCTTACAAACAAATATGAGAAGGTGGGTACACCGTAATATCATTTCTCGTATATAACATTTATTGATTACATGGTTTATTATCATGACTAATAATTTACAGATACTACTGTGAAAGAAAAATATTTCAGCATTTATTAGAGTTGAAACGTTTGCAAATAAGAACCAGTAAAGCTAATGAAGCTGTTTTAGTTAAACGAGCTATTGAAGAATACAACAAATCTAGTCTATCCAACGTCGGCTTGGGTCCATACAATAGTACAGATTACTCATTTGGTAGCTTTGAAAAATTTCTTTACGAGAGTTTAAGAAAATTACAAAAAAGTGGTAAGAAACATTTAGAAAATTTACCCGAAAGACCAATTGATTTTGACTATGGCGAAAGTGAGTTGTATAAGATGAGCGCAATTCCAGACAACCCGTGTTTATGTACTAGCAAAACTCACCGATGTTTCCACGCCGTACACGCGTATACCGGTATACCGTGTTCTGCTTATAGTAAGTAAATAATCAAATATTCATTTTACGATATGTATATAATTGTTATAATAATGTTGATTTTTTCTTTAAGTTCCTTATAAATGGAATCACCATACAATGCCGAAACCTGCTACCGCTGGGGCTTCGACAAAATTAAAAGGTTTTTTGCCCAAAATAAATTCCAAACCTCCATCTGGGAAAGCTCACGTCACGCTCGAAGTCTCCCATGGAACAGAGAGGCAGCTGATTGCTCTACCGGCTGAAAGACTTGATAAAAACAAAAGATATTACGTAACTTTTACCGTCAAAGGTTCTGAACCGCCATCAGACAACGATAATGCTTCCCCAAAATCTTCAAAAACAGTAAAAAGTGGCTAAACTCACTTTACAGTAATAATGATTCGCATTTTATAGATATAGTAGGTTAAAAAATCGATTAAACCATTTATTTGCAAAATGTCCCAATTAAACCTGTCTTGAAATATTTAAGTAGGTTTAGAAGTCTCATTAATATATATATATATCTGTTGTGTCTGATTTACTATTTATAGTTATCGCTATAGTCAAAAAGAAAAACTTTAAGAATGAAAATGGCAATTGTAAATACAGCAATAAAAATATTCATTCAGGTCCTATTTTCAAGTAGAAAAACTGCAGAATATAAAAGTTTAAATGTATTTTCATATATTTACCGAATCCGTAAATCCGTCGGAAAAATATTTAACATTGTAATCACAACACATTTTTGTTATTAATATAAAAGATTGATATTACTTTATAGGCATGTATCTATAACAGAATTTGTCTGATACTATTTTTGATATTTTTAGGAAGATACACTTTCATACTTTTAGGTAAATATAATACCTAATAATAGAATTAATTAACAATCAAAGGAGGACATTCTATAAACTGTAATGGCAAGTTAACTTTAGACTTTATTTAACGACTTAATTGGATAATTAAATGGCCCAGCCTGGTGCCATCAAAACCATTATTAATTTTTTAGTACTCTCTCGGAAATACCAGAGCCAACTTCTGAATTTTAAATTAATTCTATGATTAACATAGAAAAAATGATTGTATATTTTTATGACTTAAGATCAATAAATGAAATTAGTTACAGGTACTAAAATACCCTATTTGAACTAACTAAGGAATAAAGTAAAAATTGTCACTGCCATATAAAATTTTTGAGATTTAAAATATCGTTCCTACTGATGTCTGATTAAGTTACATGTTTCATTGTTAATAACGTTGAATCATTTTGCTAACCTTTGACCTTACAATCTTTATTTTTTTAACTAAACTTGTCATTCCAAATGTCTTACCTAATCTTTGTGTGATAGGTAAAATATTAAAACATTCATGAGTAATATATATATACTTGGTCTGGTCATAAATACTGTTACACTTAAAAATAAAAAAAAATAACTGCAAATTACATTTATTACTTTTACAGTATGTTAGTTTAGTACATAAATATAAACCAATTAAAAATATATAAAGCTTATTCGAAGTGGTCTCCATTGGCTGCAATACAGTCCTTTAATTGTTGAGGCCAGTTATCAATAGAAGCACGCACTCTTTCCATGGAAAAATTCTTCACTGCCAATCGTATGGATTGTTTTAAGGAATTCAAATTATCATGGCGTGTAGAGCAAGCTGTACTCTCTAAAATTGACCATAAATCATAATCCAGTGGTTTAAGATCGTGACTAGTCGACGGCCAGTCTTCAGCTCTGATGAAGTCCGAAACCTTCGCTTCCAACCAAGACTGCGTGGAACGAACTTTATGACCCGGCGCCGAGTCTTGCTGGAAGGACCATACTTGGTTATTGAACATGGAGATGTTAAGGGGCTTAGCTTACTTCTCAAGAATGGTATCTTGATATACTTGTGTCGATGTTTTGATACCTTTTTCACAAAAATATGGCTCAGTCACTCCTTCATAGCTAACACCCTACCAAAACATCACTGAAGTCGGATAATGTCCACGTTGCACTCTGTCGACTAATTGGGAAGCTTCCTTAGAGCTTTGTTAACATGTTGCTCAATATATCACCCCTTTCAATATCGCAAAATATTGTACAATGTATTGGCGCCAAAATGTGAGACACATCACACAACAATCGTATTAAAATGACAGATTCGAAATTCAAATGTAATATTTTTTATTTTTAAGTCTAGTATTTATGGCCAGACTAAGTAACAGACAGACTAACTAAAATAGCTGTACCTACTTTTTAAGTAACTTAATTCTTTAAGAACTGCGTTTTAGAAGTTTAGAAGTTTTTTAAAACATTGTTTAATTTATTTAAACTTAAATAAAATAAATAACATTGCGAATTGTGTTTTTTGATATAAATAATATAATACTTCAATTTGAATAAGTTTATTTATTTTAATAAATTGATTGTTTTATTTCGTTTTAAAAATTACACGTTTTAAAAAGTTAAGGATTCATGTTTTTATGAGAGAACGACACAATTTGATTGTTTGTTTATGCATCAATAGATAAATTACCGTAACAGCCGACGAACCCATTTTTTTATCTCGCAAAAACATTTTAATCAAACAAAATGAAAATCGAAATTAAATGAAACATTTCATGATACTTGGTAAGTTGCAGATTTACTAATGACACAGTCAACAAGTCAATAAGCCTATGTACTTTTGTTGGTATTTTTATCTTAAACAAATCCTTTGTATTCTTTTAAAGAAACCACAAACGTTATTTTTATATATTTTATTCCACGCAAAAAAAAATTAGCTTGAAAACATACATTAAAGTAACCAACTAAATAAATAAGTTGAAAGAAAACAAAAACCTAACTGGCAATAATATTAGACTAAAATAAAGACATGATTACCTATATTAAAAAATATATTAAATAGTTATACGCCTAACAGTAGAGCGACCCCAGCAAGCGTCCAGCGCGTCGGCTTGTCCTTCGTCTTCAGGTTAAAGGTCCACACGAATGTCGGACCACGCATCCTAGAAGAACGATCAAAATATATATTTATTAGTGAGTATAAAAACAGTATATGTTAAAAATATTAGGAAAATGCATAGGTGTGAAAAGTTTTCACGGACCGGATCTTGTAGACGGGACACTCGTACACATTCTTGGTATCCTGTTTGTCCTGGGTGACGGCCTTGACGAAAATTACGGGCATGATGGGGAACAGTTCCATCATGTGAGACTCCACGATGCCGCCTGACCCCGTGTCCCAGCGCGCTCCTTCCATGTAGAGACCGTGGATGTTAGCACCCTCGCGGGGGGGTGCGCTGGGAACATAATTTAGTACATAATAACAAACAATGTCATGGTAATGTTGTAATTCCGCGAATTATTCAGGGAGACACGGACGCAAAGCCTTCGATACCGATACCGATGAAATTGGACGCCGTAATAGTTTTTTCATAAATGGGTGAGTTAATAATAGCTAATAATACTTCTGTTATCAGTTATTAGATTTTGCCATCGGGTGAGTATATCCGAAGTTAAAAAGAGAATCTAACAGCGGCAAATTATTTCATTGGATGCATTTACTTGAAGTCTCCACGGCTCTTCTTGGTGACGTCACAGTTGAGGCACATCTTGTCGAGAGGCCACTCGTTCTTGCGCGCCGTCTGCTGCATGATGGCCGTTAGGAACGACTGAGGGTTGAAAAAGCCCGCGAGCCACACGGCCGGTGGTAACTAGAATCAGGCAATCACCCAAATTTTCAGAAAAGGGAATAGAGTATAATATCGATCAAAAAATTAATAATAATACTAACATTGAAATCCCCAGACCAGTTCTCGAGCTCCGTGAGTCTTAGACAAAGATCTGAGAACCACGCGGCTAGTCCCAGGAGGCTGGGATAGGCCAGGTTGGACCAGGTAACCGGAACGTTGTCCATAAATAGAGATTCCATCAGCTTCTCCATGTCGCTGCTGATGGTGAGCTCGCCCTGGTATTAAGTAGGTAAGTGAGTGAATTTAGTGCTGGATTTAGATTATTTATGTATCTAATGACAAATTAACTGTTCTTTTTTAATAAATTAAGATTTATTGTTCTAAGGGTACATCATTCTACCTCAAAAAGTGCTAAAATAACTTCGACAAAATACCTTAAGTCCGAGCTCACACTCCTTGAGCGAGCGCCGTATCTCCCCCATTAGACGGTTCATGCGTTCACACTCCTGCAGTGCCACGATCGTGTATGGGGTTAGCTCTTCCACTTTCCCCATCAGCTCGACGAGGTTGAACGGTTCCGGTACCCTGTCCATTGTATCATCTATAATGTATCGAACCTGTAGACAGTAAATAAAAATGTAAATACAAGTCTCAAAAATCCTAACTATTTTATGATTCTCTTTTTTAAAATGTTACAATTTCTTCTTTAGTAGCTCCACCTCCAGCTTGAGCTCCCGTGTCTCGGGGTTGCATTTCAAATACCACCTGAAGTAAATTTTAATTTTTGATTGATTTATGAAATTAACAACATCCCACATTGAATTGACAATTCAGATAATAAAAATAATACCGACACCAAGTTAAATTAAGTGTGCTTACCTTAAACAGTCTCTCAGAGACGGTGGTCAAATACCCAATTTCCGCATTAGGATGCAGTCCATATAAATAGGGAGTTTCATCTGGAAGGAAGTCATCAATATACTGATGGTAGCCGACGTAGTCAGAGTTGGGTGGCGATATAAAACCTGGAGCCAGTTGCAACTCTCCATCAACCTGTCAATTTAAATGAGATAAGATATTTATACATGTAAAATTTATACCATAAAATTGTAGAAATGTGATTCACATTTAAAAAATGACAATATAAATAGTAGGAGGGCATCAAAAACGATTTTTATATCAATACTGAAATCCGAAAGTCTAATATTCCTTGTCTTTTTGTCTGTGTGATGCACGCACTGTTATCTCAGAAACAACTTCCCGATATTATGACTTAACTTAACATTTGTTTCATGTTAATAATAATGGCTTAACTTAACATTTGTTTCATGTCAAAATGTTCATAAATAAAAAAGTTATATCAATATAAAAAATCGCATTGAACTTTTGTTAAACTGTTCTTCATATAACTTCTATCTATTGCCTATTAATATTTTTCGCCAGCTCTTCTCAGGTCAAAGCTGGCGGTAGCTTTGACAATGAAAAAATGTTTTGTATAAAACTTACTTTCAATAATGATAGTGTTTTTGATTTGACTGGGCTTATAATCCAAAACAAATCAAAAGATTCAAAAATCAAAAATACTGCCCAAAGTCACTATTTCACGCGTACGAAGTCGCGGGCACAGCTAGTAGATAATACAGTAGAAACTAGATTATCCGGTTCTCAGTTATACGGATTCGCGATTATCCGGACTACCGACTAATTATATAAAAATTACCTACAAGTCGAATTTATGCAAGCATGAACGTGTCGAAACTGGCATTATTCCGCCCGCACCCCGCGCGATCGCTGCGCTACGTGTTTCGTTATTGTTTTAGTTAGCTAGCTATTGTTAGTCCGCTCCGGATTGTGATGATGGTGATATAAAAGAGTGGGTCACTTGTGACAGTAATGATCAAGGCTTTCAAATTATGTCGGATGACGCAATGGTAGAAAACATATTGCAGAAAAATGAACAGCATGAAAAGTAGAAAAATGAACAGCCGGAAATGCAAGAAGATGAAACAGAAGAACATCTAGACGTGAAAAATGATGCAGGACCATCTCATGATGAAGCACTCCATGCCCTGGAAACAGCTCTCAAGTGGTTTGAAAAACAAACAGAGTGATACTGTAAGTTTACTACAGCTGAAACGAATCGTGATTTAGCAGTAATAAAGAGAAAAAGTGGCTCACGTCAAATGAAAATTACCAAATATTTTAATTCAAATTACAAAATCTTATTATTTTATTTCATGATTACCAAATGCAAATTACCAAATACATATTGTAAACAAGTTATACGTACGCACATACGTACCTAAATATTTTATTTTATGATTAAGACTGCAGTATTTTAGTATGTACGTACATGTATGTATGTAATCTAAGAAAATGTATCTCCTAATAATTTCTTAATAAACATTGATTTTCGTTGATATGTATTTGTTGTTTTTAATAAATAACATCGTATGTACAACATAATTATGTAAGCACAAAACCCGCTTTTCTTAGTACATTCGATTATCCGGATTTTCGATTATTCGAATGCCTAACGACAATAATTAGTACGGTTAATCGAGTTTCTACTGTACTAATGGATTTGAAGATTGATATATGTCGGTTAAATCTGTGAAATTAAGTATTAACTCACAAGTTCTGCCTGCATATACTCCAGCAGGAAGGTTCTACAGAGTCGCCTGTCCCAATCGTCGGTGATGTGTCCTCCGTACATGATCTCCCCGAACAGATACCTTAAGTCCTCCCAGGGCACGCGCGGGTTGGCCTCCAAATAGTTGAACAGTACGTACACGCATATGGTCAGATCGCCGAAATTAAAGGGATACACTCTGTAGTTGAGATTTATTTGTTATCAAATATTTTTTTAAAATATTTGAAAAATATTAATAAAATTAGAGCGAATTTTGAAAACTGTAATTTAAAAAGGAATATCACTTGCTGTAGCTCTCACCTGTTCCATCCTTGAGGACCGAACTTGCGTCTTTCGGCTACCACAGCGTGGAAGTAGCAGAGAGCGAACAACACAGACTTGAATTCTGCCTCTTTGCTGCACATTTCTAGTGTCTCCTGACTGAAGTTGTCTAAAGCCTGGAAAAATTAAGTACTTTTAAGGTAAGGGTATATTTATACATGAAAAAATTGATGAGAATGATACAGTATATCTACTCTTATATTGTATTACCCAAAAGAGTTAAGTATGAATGTTAATACCTTGTGCAAATTGGCCCACATTCCAATGGGAGGCTCGTTAGTAATTTTGATGGCGGACTCCAGGATACCTTGTGGTATAATGTGATAGGCTGGGTCGGCCGCGGGCTCCGCGCTCAAGTAAAGCCTTAAAAAACTCTCGAACTGTATTATAACTAATATTTTTTTTAAATAAAAGTAAGTTTAAGTTTTTCAAATAAAAAAAGTTAAATTACAGAACTACGAATAAAGGACCAAAAAGACTTATTCAATTCTTTCTTTGTAAAAATGATGTATGAGAAGAACTAACCTATAATCCTCCAGCGGGTTTTCGAAGGTCTCCTCCATACGCTTCTCGAGCGTGGAGAGCCACTTGGCCACGAGATGCACGTTCTGCAGGATGACCCAGTGGCCGTTCTCCGAAGCCACGCTCATAGCCTCCTCTGCCACAACCTCCTGGCCCTGACCCAGAGACACGATGTGGAAATTCTTCTTATCCGTCGAGAAACCCATCTTGCGGCCTAGCTTTTCCACATCCTAGAGTGTCACAATAATAAAAATATAATTTGTAAGTATATTATTAAAGACGAAAAAATAATCTTATCACATCAATGTTAATAATTCTAATTTGTTTATACTTTTGTAGTACTCGACAGTTACCTTTACAGGATCTACTCCCGGAGAGAGAATGAAGAAAATTGCTGTAGTTGACGTGCTTTCTAGGAAAGACTTTTCGAATGGCGGTGTTCTGGCTTCTACATACTTTGTTCCGAGATTTTCTTCACAAAAAGCTCTGTAATTTATATGATTAAATATATATATATATATTTATATATGTATTTAATTATATTTAAATATATATATATATATATATATATATATATATCTATTTAAATAAAATTAAATACATACATACATCCTTACATCAAATTGAAAATATTTTGATTCAAGTAGGCATTTACAATTTGGATTGTCAATTATTACATTATAAAAAATGTCGGTAATCGAACTGCATCCAACATTATTATGCTTTATAATATATAATATCATATATCTATTTTCATGTCCTTATTAGCTAAGTACTCTAATAGATATTCAAATTGACTAAATGTGTTAAGTACGAGTATGTATGTGCATTTAATATAAAAACAATAATGAAACAATTTTTATATTTAAACTTTCGTGAACCATGACTATTATATTTATATTGAGCCGGCGAAATTCACGTGGATTTACATCGGAATGTGCCCAACTAGTTTCGAACCCATTCGGAGTCGTGAACAGTTCACGCCGCGATTCGCCACACTTAGAGCTCATGATTAAGAACCCCGAATGTCGGGCAGATTCCGATATAATTCTACGTGAATACAGCCGGGTAAATATAAGTATAATGATGAAGCAGTTACTACGTCTTCTAAATTTTTTTTTTCAGTTATTAAAGGATGATAATATATCTAAACTATCATTATACCACAACCGGAGATTTATTATACAGTTTACTTTAGTTTTACGTACCCTGAAGCATATGACATGCGGTCCGGTCTTAATGCACGCAAAATACATAGCCTCTGCAAAGGTGTTTTGTTCTTCCACTCGCCTGGTAATTTGTCTCTTTCTGGAGCTTCACCGTCCGTGTATTTTTGCCATCTAAAATTAAAATAAATCACTATACGAGGTATGAGGTGTGTTCAAAAAGTATCGCGAATTTTGAATTTTCGCGGGTTACATATATTGGAATTTCGATTTTTTGTGGCATTATGTTGGTGCATATGTCTCTCATTTATGCCTCTTTTTATATCTCTTATTTGCTTACAGGTGTTTTGGTTCTTCTTCGATTTTTACCTATTCAAAAAAATGGAACAACGAACCTGTATCAAATTTTGTGTGAAAAACGACATTAAGTGGGCGGATGCATTCTGAATGATCACTCTGCTATACGGAAAAACTAGTTTGGACAAAAGCAACTTTTATCGGTGGTACAAAATGTTTTCAGAAGGCCGAGAAGATGTGAACGACGAAAAGCGTGCCGGACGCACGAGCACTTCAATAACAGACGAAAAAATTTATGACGTGAAGAAAATGGTATTGGCCAATCGTCGAATTACAGTTAGAGAAATTGCCGAGGACCTAGGACTATCGATTGGCTCGTGGCATTCGATTTTAATCGATAATTTGGGCATGAGACAGGTCGCCCCAAAATTCGTAGCAAAATTGCTCAATTTCGATCAAAATGTATGCGACTTTTTGGCCAAAAACAACACAATAATCATACTGCAGCTACCTTATTCCCCAGATCTGGCCCCTTGTGACTTTTTCTTGTTCCCAAAACTGAAGAGGCCCATGAAAGGACGACGCTACGCCACGGTTGGCGAGATAAAGACGGCATCGAAGGAGGAGCTGAACAAGATACAAAAAAATATTTTTTTGAAGTGCTTCGATGATTGGCAAAAACGTTGGCTCAAGTGTATAATATCCCAGGGGTGTTAATTTGAAGGTAACAAAATAGATATTCACGAATTAATAAATAATTTTTAATAATACACAAAATTCGCGACACTTTTTGAACATACTACGTATATCACATGTCTAAACAAACGGAACAATATCTTATCTACACACGCAATATAATTTGTTTACACAAGCTATTATAATATTGTAGCTTATACCTTTAAGTGTTCTAATTCTATTTAACGATATATATAAAATAAAAGAAGTACAAGTTGTGTAGTCATTTAAGTAGGATATGAGTAGATAAGTAGTGTCTTGGTATGTCAAAAAACCAAAATCTAGACTAATCTGTTATACAAATACTAATATTACCTTTTGCTAGCTCCTTCTATGTCTTTATCGAGATTATCGAAGGCATCCATTTTAGCTAACGCTATGATTCCTCCAAATGAATTATGGGACAGCCAAGTGTAGGGCGAGTTCACAGGCGCTACCGCGTATTTCAGCAGAAAGTCTAATTCTCTAGGATCTACTTTTCCTTCTGCTTGTAACACCTTAAAGAAAAATATGTAAATAAACCGACTGTATATCGTACATAGTATCGTAGCTATACATTTTATACATATTATTTGTGCAAGAACTCAAAAGTCCATAATTTATGTATATACAAACTTGCAAAGTGATGAGGAAAAGGAACACTAATTTATCTCTTTCAAACAATCCTCTGCTTGTGTATACGAAGACGGCGAATGTGATGCTGTCTAACAAGTTATGAACACGAACTTCCAACTCCTCTGAAACTTCAGCCTGAGCGAGGGCCTCTTTAAATACCACACTGTAGGCTTTTAGAGAGAATTGGTACATTGGGTTTATTTTATACAAATCATTTAAGATGAAGTATAAAATTGAGGCACGGGTCGCTGCTCGTCTGTTGAAATAAAAATCAAGATAGATTCACGATATCACAGTTATTTGTTTAAATTGTTTTTTTTTTGTAAGCCTATTTCACCTGTATCTCTCACGTGCTTCGTCAATTTTAACCGCTGTAATTTTTCCCTCTTCAACCTTCACTTCTATATCCGCAGCCGTCTTCTTCGTTGTTTCCAAATTTATAACCAACGCTGAGTCACTAAGAATATCGGGTCCAGCGGATGATAATCGTTTTAGAAGATCATCTTCAAGACTCTTCAACGTGATTTTAAAATCGTTTTGTTGCTTTGTAAGCCCTGCTCGCAATGCTTCTAAATCAGGTCTTTCAGCTTTAACTACTTCCCCTAAAAGCTGTTCTTCGAGTCTATTAAAAAAAAGTAAGACATGTTCGGATTTCTTATTTAATGAATTACGACAAAATATTTGAAATAAATCTTACCCGTCTCTTGTTACTGTGAAATTTATAAGAGTACATTGCGCTTGCATCTCCGGCTGGTAGTGGGGATTAGCTAATTTAGTTTGTAAAATAAGACGGAAACTTTGGTGATAATCTATCTCTCTATCACCAATCTGAAATCAAAAAAACAAAATAAAACTCATCGTGTGCGAACCAACTAATCCTGTAATGCATGAAGCATCCAATGAATATGGCCTTGCCAGTATATTCACAACTGCAGTAATACTTTAGCTTGCAATTATTATAGCTTACTTATGGTAGATATATGTTGTATTTTTAACATTTAACCCCAAAAATCTTTGAAAAGATTTAGATTTCTAGAACCACTATACACCGTAACACAAGTTATCCAACCAGACTAATGTAAGAATTAAACGAGCATCCTAAAATGACAAAATTACCTAAACATCAAATTTTGAACAACTGAATACAGTATACCCAAAATATCTAACCGCCCTAGGTTACAATTGTCGTTAAACAATATTAGTCCATATTTATGTTTCCTGTAAATGACCTTGAGCACGCGTCCCTTGCGTATGAGCACGCGGCCTAACAACGGCTCCAGAACGGCGTCCACGGACTCCCCGATGTTTTCGAGAAGCACTACGTTGCCGTTGGTGACCGCGCGCTCGATGCGGTCCAGGTAGTTGCGCTGGGTCAAACGAATCACCACCAGCGCATCGCCGTAGCGAGACTTTATCCATTTTATTCCTTGTCTGTTCGAGTTATGTATTTTATATTTCAGTCATATTTAGTAAGTAATGCTTCGGTATATTAACATGTTAACCGAGATACATATTTAAGTAGATTGAAATAAAAATATAATGTAGATGTTATTGTTGTGAACGTACAGCTGCGGGTCGATCATGAGCGGCCAGCGAGCCGAGTTAGTGAGTATGGTGGCGTTCTCCGTGCTCATGGTGTCGGTAGGCAGACCTTCGTTGTTCCACGTGGCTACTTGCGCGTCGTCCGTCAGCATGGTGAGCGGCTCCAAATCCTCGGTTATATTTATTTTGGGCTGAAAGTAAAATAATAGGTTTAGTTGACCGCAGTAATAATATCAGCAAAATCAACTTTTAAACCTACATCCGTCTTCTCCAGCGTGGGCAGCCAATCCTCGTTCATGAGCAGCAGCCGGTAGCGGCGCGTAAAGCAACCCACGTATGAAATGAAGGCAGTCACCACCAGAACGTCACCGGGCAGCATAATGCCTGACTCTTTCAAGTTTACTACCGTTGCCGACCATCTGAGGTAGCAAATTGTTTATTGATTTTTCATAGTATACTTGAGACCCGCTGACAGGATTCATCTTATAGTTATTATATTCTTTTAACTATATTACGTGTAATAATAAGGATAATAATATTTTTCTTTTTTTTAGAAAGTGTATTAATTATGTACCTTATTTTTTCCGAAGCCAACCCATTAACTAGCCTATTAGCCAAATCAATTGTGTAGTTCGTAGCATCTGCTTCCGCTTGACATTTCATTTTTTCATTAACAGCTTCTTGGAACGCTTTAAGCAATACCTCCAATTTTTCTTCTAATTCCTAAAATATATAAATTAATGAATGATCCAGAAAATATATTCCATATGCATATATATCCCTGTTCAGAGAGTACTTGGATCTTTTCGGTGAGGAAGCCAAGCTTATCCCTGGCTGCCTGCAGCTCCGCGTTGGCAGCATTGAGCGCCCGCCGCTTAGGCTCCACCACCACATACACATCATAGAACTTGACGATGTTAATGACCCACGAGCACAGCCCGGCCGCCGCCGCAGACTTCGACATTATGAACTCTGCGTTAAACTCCGGATTCTTTATGTATGGCATCACTGCCTGAAAGCCCGTAGTTATCAGTGTAGTTTCAACAATTCGTCATTTTTAGGCATTGATGATGATAACTAATCACCTACCTTGATAACATCGGGATGGATATTCTCTTTATCGTAGTATACCAGGTCGTATAAGAATTGATCCACTTTATTCATCATCAACTGTAAGAATAAAATATTTATAGATGAATTAAGCAGTATTTTAATACTTTTTTTTAATACCTTAAGTTGTCTAAGTAAGTCTTGTTTAAGTTATTTTTATTACCTTACCAGCCTTCCACGATCTATCTTTAGGTATTTTTCCCTTCTTAGAAAACAACACGAGTACTGCGGCACATACGTTAACGACGGCGTCCGGTGGAGACCCGAAAGACTTTAATTCTGTCAAATTATTTTTATTCAGTGTATTCAAAGCCTCTTGAGCAGCAAGCAATGCTGGTTCTGCTTTGGCCAGATCGTCCGCGCAAATCTTGGCTTTTATGGTTACGTCTTCTTCAATAACTTTCACTTTCTTTTCCTCGTCAGCGGCTATATAAAGATAATTTAATAAATCCAATTGAACACAACGGGCTTAAAAAGGTAAATAGTTAAAAATATTACCAAATGCTTTTTCCTTTGATACTTTGTCACTTTCAGCGCCAACAACTTCTATCAGTTCTTCAGCGGCTTTATTTTTAACTTTTAATATTTGTTCTTGTTCAGCAAGTGTTATCTAAGTATGTAGAAGCGGTAACATTATATAACATTAAAACCCAACAAAAAAATATTTTAAGTGATTTTTCACCTTTAACGTTGCAACATCAGCAGCACAGGAAGCCAATTTCTCTAAACCGTTTTCGAGTCGGAATATCATCATCGTCAAGTTTTTTGACTTTTCATTCAAGAGTTTTCCATATAAAGAAATTTGTTCCAAGAAGGTTTTAGGTGTGGTGTAATTGTATCGACGTTCGTTTTGGAAATATACACCTGACATTTGATTTACACTTTGGTGTACGTGAGACATGAAGTTCGAAATTGGATCCACTAGGTGGGCCTGAAAAATCTCTTAAATGTATATCTTAATAATGCATAACGAAAGACACATGAGCGAAATAGTTAAATAAATAGCAAAAAATTCATACTAAATAGTAATAAGCACCTACCGCCAGGGATTCAACTTCTGAGATGAATCTCTTAGATACGGAGCGCAGCGCCTCCTGTGGCCACTCGTGGAACCAGTTGATTGCAGAGCAGTTCACGATTGATGGAAACTTGCGCGCGCGCACGCGCAAAGTCGCGCCCACCGGCGAGAAACACAGCACCACCTCCATGGACATTTACTGTTATAATGGAAAAGTATCACGATTTTTTTAAGGAGCATATATTACCTTTAGCATTGTCCGCACTCTGTTAATGAAGAACCTCCAACAGTTCTCTCGTGTATCAGGAACTCCGGAAGCTTTTGTCTGTTTTAAAGATAAAAAATGATCAAGAACTATATTCTCATTTAGTTTTTCGAAATTAATCAAAAAATATATTTTTTGCTTAGGGTTTTTTAGTGTACCATTTATTATAATACATGTCACTAATGCTAGTCGTAGTTATAGTTATGATAGCATGTACATAGCCCCACCTCTCCTCTGACTCCATTGATGATATTCTCTAACTCATCATCAGCAAAAAGTTCAGGTATTTCTCCGGATGCGAGCAGATCGTTAATAAGTACTAAAAACTTTTCGTCCGCTACTTGTCCGTCAGTCATCAAAAAAACGCAGCCGATGTTCTTGAGACCGGCTTTTATGTTTAGTGCCGCTATTACAAGTAAACTATAGTTATATATTTAGTAATAAATGACATGGGTTCAACGTACATAATATTAGAATAAACTATCTTACCAAGATCCACTTTGAGGTCATTAATGCTATACCCTTTACGCAGCTGAATCTGGAAGACTTCAAGTGATGAAATAAAAGCAGATAGACGGGACAAAGACTGTTTTCCTGAACCTCCCACACCAACTAAAAGTGCATTGCCTCGAGGCGCTTCGAGGATGCGGTTGATCCTGACGATAATAAAAAAAATTGCAATGTTGTTTTTCCTGTACATACAACTAATGTAATCAGTACTCACCTGCAAATATGGTACATAGCGTCTTCAAAAAGCACTAGATTCATAGTTGCGACTAAATCGTTATAAGAAGAAAGAGATTCGTCTAAAAGTCGTTTTATATGTGGCCAATCTTTAATTGGGAAATATTTCGGATCACCAATACCCTCCGCGAAATGACAATAGATTAAGGGTTTTTCAAAAACTACGTTCTCATCATAATCCTTCGAAAAATATTTTAAATTAGGTACCATCTTAAGAAAACAAACATTTTATTCATACTAGTCAAAAAAATCTTGTAAACACAACTTACTTCACAGTTTTTCTTAATAGTATCAGTAATGAGCTTACTAAAGCTATCATTGTCAGCAGAGTCTACTAATTTATCCGAATAAACTCTAAACGCTTCGTGCATCCACAGTCTTATTAACTCGGACTGTTGCTTTATAGCATCACCAGTTGTAAATAGTATGCCCTGGATTTGAATTTGAATATTGAATTAATTCTATCTATAACAGATGTTCGAAATATGTAGTTTCTTTACTATCCCTGACAAAATAGGGTTGACAGATCAGAGTTTAACACCAAGTCGGGAAAAGAGAGTAGTTAGGCACGCCGCACTTTCGTGCATCGTACGAAAGGCAACCATAATACGTTCTTCTCATCGTCCTCCTATGAAAGTATCAGGCAACCAAAACACATTAAACATCTAGTTTCTCAGTAGCAGCTTAACTTACCTGAAATATATTAGACAGGTCACGCAAATTAAAGTTATAATGGAACTTAATAGCTGTCGGCAAAAAGCTGGAAGATAGTTTATTATGTAATGCCAACGCCGCATTGACCAAAGGCTCACAGTAGCGCTGTATCACGATACCAAATTTATTGAGAGGGTTGGCGAGATGCTGGGCGAGGATCTGTTTGTAGATGTGAAAACACGCGTCCAAGCCAGGGAAACTGAGACACAAGAGATATTTAATTAAATAATCACGAATAGTGTTGCTAATATTATTGGCATTATTGATTTTTATTCATATTTTTCTAATTTGGATTGAATTTGATTTAAAAACAAGCCTTACTTCGAAATGATTTACAATCAATGATTTACAATCAAATCAACAAAACTATAAAAATACCAGTTTTCGACGGTAAAATATTGCATACCTGACAGCAAAAGTGCAGAAATGCCGCTGCAAGCGTGGATCAATTTTAAAAGATCCAGCTGTCGGGTTCATGGACGATACAAACATGCAATTTGATATATCCTTCAAGCTTAGTTTTTGTCTGTCATACCTAAAATTTGTTTCTATGTGACGATAAAAACGAATTACCACAAATTACATTTTATATAAATAGATAATTTACCAGTGGCGATAATCCATGAATTCTCGTATTAGGGTGTGTGGTTGCACTGTTCCATATGTGTCTACTTCTGGCATATTGAGGTCGTCTACAAAGTAGATCATGAATTTACTACCGGGTGGGCCAAAGTTTCGGCCTGACTTCTTCTCTAACGGCTTTTCCAGAACTTTTTGAAGCATTTCTATTAGGATAAAGTAGTCAGAGACATTTAAATACATTAAGACAAAGTAACACAATTTACCAAGATATTGTTATCAAAACAACCTGAGGTAGTATAAAAGTTAAGCGGCGCGTTAGTGATAGCGTAGCTGTCGGAGAGCGCGTTGAGCTTGGCGGCCACGCTGACTGTCTTGCCGCTGCCCGCGCTGCCCACCAACATCACAGGCTTCTGTTTCGCGATCAGCAGGTCCATGAAGAAGCGGATGCGCGTGGTCTCGGACGTGGACACTAGACAGGACTGGGGGAGCATGCTATCAGTGCTGAAAGCCTTTCACGCATTTTTTCAAGATGTTTGGCTAACCTGTAGAGGTATGTCCGGATCTAACTCGAACGATTCTACTTTCTCCACCCACGGAAGAAATTTCTTAGTTTCCGGATCAATGAAAAACCCAAATACATTTCCCGTAGACGGGAACTTGATCTGCTTAAACTCGTTGCAGAACCACTTGCTAAATTCGTTTCTCCAATCCACTAACTGATCTTGGAAAAGGCCAGATCCAAAGCCCCAGACGATACAAAATACAAAATAGGTCTCGTACCTTAAATTTAAAATATTATTTTATCAAATAAGATCAATTATTAATAAAATAAAATGATGGATTTCTATTGTACCATTCTTTTGGACAATCGGATGGCAATAAGCTTTTATTAAGAAAACATTCCAACAAATAGCATGTCAACTGAATTTGTTGTAATTCGCTTAGAGGAGTAATCCGTTTGTATTTCTTGCAGGACTCTAATAGAGACGGTATGTACTTATCAAACATCACCGTTAACATAGCCTTTTCAGATTCATCATCACGAGTCGTGTCGATCCAAGACGCGACAAACCTAAATAAAATATGCTTGTTTAGATAACAATATATAAAATAGATAAAAGTGAAAAACACACATTATATTTGACTTATACTAACGGGTTCCAGCCCAAGTCTTGTGGATTAATATAAAGGATACCGGCTCTTGACACAGTAGCAGGTGTCGCGGTACGCAACGTTGCTATTTCAAAAAGAAGTCTCATAGACTTTGTAAGTGCTATGCGTTCATTACTCGCCAAAGTCAACACCTGAAAGAACGGGTAAAGTTTTGTAATACATTTTGTATTTAATACTTAATTATAATACTTAATTATTTCTAACAACATAAAAACTCTAGTGTTCTCTTCAAAGTTTTTATTATTAAAAGTTGTGTTAAATGCCTTATTGTCATCCATTAAAGTATTCAAGCTCTCAATCCACATTGGATCAATGTCACCATCAAGAACGATCCACTTTGGCCCGTCGCCGGGCATGTTCGCCATGTCTCTCATGATCGTAGAAAATAAACCATCTTTCCATTCTCTTGTTGCTGGATTAATGATACCGAATAACTCGTCATTGGTAACAGCCTTAGGATCAAGGTCGTTATAATAAGGCTTCAATTTAAGCATTTGATAGGTTCTGTGAAGACACTGCCACACCATAGATTTGCCGGTGCCAGCAAAACCATCAATAAATACCGAGTGTCGGACGGCAAATAATTCTACCAGTTGGACCATCTGAAAGAGTAGCTTTTTAATATTGTATTTGCACCAAAACTTTCATGTCTAACTTATTACTACTCGACTTTTTGTTACTCTTACTTATCTTACCTTTAAAATAAATCCTGGTTCTGGCTGTAGTTTCATGGAAATTGCACCATCTACGAGATTTTTTTCAAAATCTAAATCTCTTTTTCTGGGTACGTCAAGGGCTGGAAACAAATCGCCGATAAGTCCCATGAAGACTGGCATATCATCCGTTACTATTTTAGGTATATTGAAATCTCGTAAAGCTCTCATTAGCACTTGATCTTCTGGTCTTAGTCGATCACTTCTCTAAATGTAAAAATAAATAACTTCAATGCCACGAGTTAACTTTCATACATTTGTGAACCAAACAAGCCATAATGTTAAACAGTCAAACCATACCTTTAAAGATCCAGCGACTACTAACACCGACTTTATAGCCCTCAGACCCCAATCGTAATGGTCCTGTTTAGAGAGTAGTTCTCTACACAGCATGTAGAGTGTAATAAACTTGCGGGCCAATAAACGCGCGTCTTGGAAGCCCTCCGCTACTAACATGATCTCGCAGATCAATTCAAAGTCTGGCACTACCATGGCGCACGGCCTAAAGGAAATATGATCAATAATAACGTAAAACCTGAAACAATACTTACTACTATCTTAATATCTAGCGAGTACCTAAACAGAGCCTTAAGATTTTCAGGTAATTCCGTCCTCCCAGCATAACCAGGGTTCATAGTAATGAACATCCCAATTGAAGGAACCAAAACTATGACTTCTCCCATAAAATCAAATTTCTTCTTTTTGGCTTTAATGGCGTCTAGCACACTTTTCACTTGAACTGACACTACCGACAATACTTCTACAGAGATTCTATTGAATTCATCGAAACATCCCCATGCTCCCGTTTGGGCTAGCCCTAAGCAACAAAGTAAGATATTAATGTAAGGTAAAAAACATTTGTTAAAATGTTTAGATATTATATAAATATATGACACCCTTGTAAATATTGCCACAAGACTTGTAGTCCATCTGTTCGGAGCAATTGAACACGTAGACCATGATCCCGAGCGCTCTCCCGAGGTCCTTGGTGGTCTCGGTCTTGCCAGTCCCGGCGGGTCCGGCCGGGGCGCCTCCCATTATCAAATGAAGGCTCTGAAATTATGATATTACAAACAAGTGACTCTTACATATTATATGCACGTTCAAAGTGCAGTACGTTCTTTTTGCATTAAGTCACGGTAATATTGTTTACCTACATCAAAAATTCTTACCTGTGTCAATGTGATATAACATCTGTCGGTAAGTGGAGTAATGACAAGCCGAGGAGTATTCCCCAAATATTCATAGTCGTACGGAAACTGGGCGTCGCAAATGTTAGCAAAGCAGTTATTTACTTTTAAATCCCATCTATGTCTAAACATATACTTTATTATGTTAACCTTTTATAAAGTTGAAATAACTTTAGTAATTAATTATCTCTATTCAATAAATACCTCAGTTGACTTTGCCACTGAAAGGCTGAAGATGTCTCAACTTTAGCCACAATAAGCTTGGCTACAACATCTCTAGAATGAACGTCAATTGTACAAATAGTCATAATCTTCTGTCGATCACCGACCGTCAAATCCCCCAAAAGCAATACAATGAGTGCATTTAATTGTGCGATTTGCTTCTTTTGATAATCTTTAAGTGCATTTTCGTATCCTGCAATATTTTATCCACCATATAATAACAATACACAACCCATGCTAAAGAATTTATTTTTTTCAAGTTTCTCAAGAGGTTCACTCACCCTCCTCCAATTTCTCGAAGGCCTGGTTGGTCTCTGTAGTCCACCAGATCTGTGTCCCGACGAGAGCGGGCTGCGCGGGCCAGTCAAACACCCACTCGTCACGTGGCTTGTCCTCGTAGGACTTCACGCTGTGCTCGAAGATATCACGAAGCGTCAGACGCATGCAGTCCGTCACACGGTTCAACCACACCTCCACCTTTATTAAGCATTAAATCCACTTGAGATTATATAATAAGTAAATTTGATATTTAAACATAAAAATTTGTTAATGTTTGTAAAAGTTTATCAATGTTTGTAATATGTTTAGGACATAATTTTACAGAATTGTAAATTTCTTAGAACTTTAAATTATACATGACCTTTTTATTCCCGAGAATTAACTTTTTTTTGCCTAACCCTAGTTTTGGTCATACGCTCGCTTAATGCTCAAATACAATACAATTACAATTCTCATATAATATACCATGAACTATTCAATAAATCATCTCTACCTTTCCGGAACAATCGCAGCATGGAGCTTTGAATGGCACGTGTTCCTCGTTTTCTTTGGATATCATTTCAAAAGCATGCTTGCTTCCAGGTTTTACGAATACTAATTTTGCTAGATTGTCATACAACTTTGATAAATGCCGACAAACAGCGGGAGGGTTATTTCCATTAGAAAGAATATCTATAATGATAACATATTAAAAATGGGATAAAAACAGGAAATAAACCTACAATTAATTTTAAAGTAATTACCAAGCAAATCTGCAGAAGATACGAAGTAAAAACGGGGATACGCCAAACGTTTTGTTTCTAAGTAATCATTAAGAGCCTTCTCGCAGAGATTAAGAGCTGACATCAGATCTTCTAATTTGTCCAGGAGACCTGGCTTGTTCGTGGCTTGGACAACGTTAGGTGTCGCAGCCACATCTTTTAGCAATTCCTAAAAAATACTCCATCATTATGACTTCAGTAATATTAACTTATCCTGATTTCAAAGTCAGATAAATTAACATCATTTGTATTTGCCTATTAGAAAGTACCTTAAAAGTCTTATCGATATGGTCGAATCTTTTGGAATCTTCAGGCAACTGAGCTCTTATATCGTCGGAACCCACGAAGATGCTCTCTAGGTACTGCCACTTGCGCTGGACTTCAAACCAGATGGCGATGACAGCGTCTGCTGTGCCAAGCTTTTTCTGCCATGCGGTTACTTCTTCTTCGTAAAAACCGATAAACTTCGAAGACATCATTGTCTGGACTTGGTTCTGAAATCAGTTTTCTACGTTACGCTCTATTTGAGCTTGATAGTTCATTGTTTAGCTTAAATGATATCAACCAAATGATAAACAGTCTTTTAAATTACTTGATTATCTTCAAGAGTCTCCACAAGTTCTTCGCTAGCCTTGGGAAGCTTGACACCGGTCCTGTCATGAGGCGTATAATCGAACTCCATGACGGCCCATGTCGCTTCCAATTCCCTGAGGTAGTAAAATTTATTATCAGTGTCATAATTACTTTCAAGTATGATAATTAGGAAATTAACAATTACTTGAGAGTCTTTTCCATTGCAGCTTCTTTGACTGATTTATCGACAATAGTCTTAACTTCTTCCTCAAACTTGTGGAGATTCAACGCTAGTAGGTCAGCTAGTGTCGTGTCATCATCAATGTGGAATTTAACCTAAAAGTAATACAAAAAATATATCTAGATCATAAGAAATAATTCAGGATATTCATTATTAAGGTGATATTATTAAATACACAATATGATACGAAGAAATTTTATTTCTAAGGTTTTCTGATTAGCTTAATTCTGGTTGAGGTTATATAAAAGCCATACCTGACTGAACTTTGGAACTCCTTTTCATGATTTCTGTAACTACTGTGTACAATATAACCAAAAACAATAATATTTACATTATGTACATTTAAACTACGTTTACAAAATGAATTCGGATAAAATTAGTGCATCACTTTGTGTCACAGTCTGCGATCTTCCTCTAGATGGCGCCAGTTGCAATCCGTTCTCTTTAATCTCTTGCAAAGTATAGGATCTATTGAGTTTTGTAACTTTATAACAGCTTATGCTTTCATGTGGCTTGAGTTTACGAAAATCTTGAAGCTGAAGATATTTTTGATTGCCGTCTTTACCTCGTACTTCATTGTTTCTCAAAGTGAATGTATCCTCCAACGAGTAAGTTAACTCTTCCAAGGACTTAAAATCGTCTAAGATCTCGGACATTGAGACCCGACTTCTTAAATTGTGTTTTAATGAAAATGGTGCGGAACGAACGCGATTAGTATCGACGGACAGGATGAATGAATGTGCAGCTCTCTACCGTATGAAACATAATATGAAGATATGAAATATACAAGAAAAAGTAACTAATATTTAGCAAAAGAGTAATAAATTAGAAAGGTTACCTTTGTAGCCATCATTAATTCGACCCAATGTCTATCCTTAATGGCCGGGTTCTGCAAATCTGTCACAGCTCGCAATGATGTCATCAAATTTTTAATTGTTGCTTCTATCGATAAATAAGGCTCCCTGGGCGAATTATACCATTAACAAAGGAAATAACCAGAATTTTGTAACAAGCTGTATTATTTATATCCACTTACCATACTCTCATATCTTTATCTAATTGTCTGAGATCTTTAGTGAACCGCTTGCACTCCTGGTCCATTCCGTCAGCGTCGATCTTTTTCCATGGGGACTTTTTCCAAAACTCTATCGTACCCATTACTAAGTTATAGTAATCCCAAAGTTGCTGTTAAGAAAAACGAGATATAGTTTTAGTATCTAAAATATTTTTCATGTATAAAATAAATCACATGTGCCGTACAAAAATACCTTAACAAGTTTTAATTCGCGTCGACACTGCTTCAAATTCTTTTCATCCGGCGGTTGTATGTCAAACAAAGCACAGGATTTCTTCAAACCTTTAACGACATCTTCAAAGAGTTGCAGTTCCAAATTAACCTTATCAATGAGACGGTAAGGCTCCTTACAATTTTCAAGGAACATCTGTGCAAAAATACATTTATTTATATTTTTACATCACATACGGTACACATACAGTCAAATCGTAATGTTAAAACTATAATAAAACATAGGCAGCTCATATAATCATGTCAATGTTCTAGCCTCCTTAAGCTGAAACTGGTCTCGGTACATAGCGAGGCGCAGGTTGAGGAGCGCCACGCGCTTGGCGATGAGAGCCGCCTGCGCCGCCTGCATCGGAGCCACCTCATTTTTCATCACCGTTGCTTGCTTCACCAGGTTGCGCCACCGCTCCGGAAGCACGTCCAACTGAGTAAAAGTTTGTATACAATCAAATTGTTTTGAAATACTCTAGTCTTTGTGAAACAGTAGTTTTATTAGTCAGATTTGAAAAATATTGTTGTCATGTGATCTTATCTATAGAGGAACGTATAAGCTACTCAGATGTAAAACAATACCAGGATCGTAGTGTGTAATATACACAGTTATAGAGAGTTTCTTGAATAGCTAATATGCAGGTAATGCTATGTCTTTCCCGGTTTCGATCAATTCTGTAGTAAACGCAGAATCTCGGACAACTGCTAGTATAATATTAAAACACAGCAAAAAATTATTTTTGCCACATTCTGCTTTATACATTGCGGTACATTTACGGTGATCAACTTGTTTACTATCCAAGAAGAAATAGTATTGTAATTCACATCCATTTGGATTTACTTTAAGCTAGGTGAGCTGAAAATATGAGCTAACTATATATCTTACCAAAGTATATACAGAATATTGATGATTCGATGTATATTGCTAATATCCAATGTAAAGCACAAAACAATAAATATTCATGATAAAGTTGTCATAGAATAATAATAATAATAATATTAAACAAATCCAATTCATTCCTCTTTACCTGCTCGTAAGTCTCCTCGGGGAAGTCCACGCCGTACTCTTTAAGCACGTATATGATGTCTCTCAGCGGCTCGAACATCTGGTCGGTGCCAGCGTCCATTTTGGCCTTCACTTCGTTGAGGACTCCCATGACTTTCAACAGACCTTCGTAATCATCTTCCGCTAGTTCAACTGATAACTCTTTCGAAGCATAAGCGATAAATTTCTCCAACTCGTCCAAGCTGTAGAATGATTTTAATTAAAACTTTAAATATATATATATATTTTAGATTTTTAGATTATCATATATAAAAATCGATACAAAATGTAATTTTTATATATGATTAATTAAGTCAAATAATATCAAAGTTTTCAGCTCAACCTCGTCTGGACGTGATCCTTTAAGTTTTGTTTATATAGATTGCTCCACTTGCAGATAATGTTCATGATCGCTTGATTGAGTCGCTTAAGATCAAGCTTCAGCCAGCCGTTGCAGAGGTAGTCGGAAGGCAGACACGAAACTTCATTGTACAAAGTGTTGAATTTGTCGATCTACAATATATATATTGTTGGAAGTTATAGGGGTAGTGGAGGGGGCAATAGTATTTAAGCGAGTGTTAACACTAGCCAGGCTCTTTTTTTCGCGTTCGGTCAATCGGTTCGATACGTTGTGCGGTCGAAATATTTTTCGCGACAAATTTGTTTATTTTATCTTGCGGTTAGAATCAAATCTAGTTTACCGGTAAAATTTATTCGTGAATGTGTAGAACTAAAATTGTCTAAATTGTTTGCTTTTAGTTAGTTAATTAAATTGTTAAACTGTGTGCATTATAATTATTTTTTTAAAAAAGACCCTTCTGACCTGTTTTCTAAGAATATATAATTAATTTATTAAATAATAATAAAAGTGTTTGAATATTAAATAATTAAAACGTAAACATATAAATTAATAAAGTCATAAACATATGTAATAAGTGAAACTCTGTTCTCTAGTTATACCTCCTTTTGGTATTGTTCAAGTTTGGGCTTTACTTCCGGAGGGTCACATCCATTTTCATATCGGTACTTGTCAAACTCTTCTGGAGGGATTACGCGTCCATATTTGAGGAACCCGGACAAGACCTCTTGTCTGTCATCTATCCAGAGTGGTGCGTATTTCTCGTATTTCTGTTATTAATATATACTACATTTAGTCTGGCCCTAACAACTGTTGCATATAATTTTTGCAATTAATTTATATAAATATTCATTGTTTTTTCTAATTTTCGTGCAAATCTGTGTTTAATATTTTTGTAATATTAAATTTGAGAAGGGTTATAAAAAGAACTGAATTACATAGTACACTTGGAGCCAAATGCAATTATTGAAACGCTCTCTCCGGTTTGTATTAGTCGAATGTTTCTGTATCGGGCTATTTACACGTACTATTAAACCTCCTCCTTTTGTGACAGAAGATCGTAAGATCTATGTACGAAAAGGGCAAAGATAAGAAAATATTGGAAATGACCAAGAAATTACCCAGAGGAACTCCCGAGTTTATGCACAAAGCTATAGAGCTTGTATAGACAAGCTTCCCATTTAGTTATCAGAGTGCAACGTGGACATTATCCGACTTCATTGGTGGTTATTTAGGGTGCTAGTTATGAAGTTATACGACTCTTGATAAAATGTTTAAGACTCTTAATAACATCATGTTACATAAACAACAATGCTTCTTTCACTGAAGCTTGTTGGAAACGAATTTTTCTGACTTCATCAGAGCTGAAGACTGGTCTTCATCTAGTCGTGATTTTAATCCTCTGGATAAAGATTTATGGTCCATTTTAAAGACTATGACATGATCTAAACGACCTCATCATTTAGCATCAGAGATTGGCGGTAAACAATTTTTCCAATTTAGCATCCAAAAGTTAGTGAGATTGGCGGTAAACAATTTTTCCAATTTAGCATCCAAAAGTTAGTGAGATTGGCGGTAAACAATTTTTCCATGGAGAGAATGCGGGTTTCTATTGATAACTGGCCTCAAGGTTTAAAGGACCATAATGAGTCCAATATGAATAATTTTGAATAAACTGTTTATATTTTTAATGTTATTATGTTAATGTGTAAAGTTATTTTAGACATAATAGTATTAAATGTTTGATACGACAGAAAATAATCCTTGTAAAATGACTAATACAAACACTAGTGAGTAAGTAAAAACTTACCGAGGCGTATTGTACTACATCGTTAATACTATTTTCAATTCTCTTAAGAATATCGTGGTAGAGGTCTATCATAGCATCTTCTTTTTTTATATCATCTGAAAAAGACAATGCAGCATTTACCTCCGTATTATTTGTATCACTGCGTTTGTGACACGTCTACTTACCTTCGTAACTAGCTATAGGCACGATGGGATCGATGCGAGGAAACATGGTCGCCTGCAGGAACATATCCTTCATCATTTCTTTTAAAGTGTCATACAAACCACCCTCATCATCAAGATCCAAGGAAGGAGAGAAGTAAATATCTGAAAATAATATTAAATCCAATTATCTACTAAAAGCTTGAGGAAAAAGGCAGATTAAATAAAATATTTTTTAAGCAAACTTACCAGGATCTTTAAGCTCGGCTATAATTTCCATAAACGCCACCCTCGGTCCCTTCTCCAGATCCGTTTGTTTCTCAAACAGATCCAAGCTCGATTTGATAGCTTTCATAATTTGCTTCGACACCTACAACAATAATATAATAATATAATCTACACCCCTTAAGCCAAGTGTACCTTTCCATGACTCACTCTCTTGTTGCTTCTCTCACCAGGTCGTCCACATACTCCACGTACGCCGGCCAGCGCGCGGCGCGGAAGGCTTCCTCCTCCATCTCGCGGCGCTCCTCCTCGATATCCGCGAGCTCTTCCGGGTCCACCTCCTCTTCGTCCTCAACTGGCGACTCCACCTCCTCACCTGCAGTCCAAATAAAGTATATTGTGCTTAAAAAAGATTGTTTAGAAAATGTGATGGTACTAAACGTTAGTTTTATAAGTTTACTTTATATTTCTAATGATATACATAAACACCTAAATCACTACATATTTCTTAACAAGGTTACATTCTCTATCTTCCTCTACCAGATATGCACAAATTGTAAAAAATTATAATATATATTCTCCAACATGGGACGTATTTAATTTTATCTAGGTTTGTTTTAATAATAAAAATGTATTACAAGAAACATTGTACTAGGCCACAGCTTTGTGAACTGAGAACTGATATTTTCAGTTACCCGCATCTCTGCGTTCTTGTCGTTCCTGTCTTTCAGCCTCTTTAGCTTCTCTTTTCAACCGCCGAGCCTCCCGCCTCTCGAACTTAATTTGAGCCTTTTCTGCCTTTTCTTGCTCCCTTTCCATTTTAGCCAACCTCTTCGCTTCACGCTCCTCCATTTTCTCCTGCATCTTATGCGCTCGAGCAAGACGCTCTTCTTCGTCCATTGTGAGTTCATCTACTTCTTCCTCTTCTTCATCTGACTCAGTGTCCGACTAAAAATTATTGAGTTATACTTACAAGACATGAATGATTTTAAAGTTTATTGAATTATACTTCCTTACCTCTTCATCTGATTTAATATTGAAAAATAGTTTATAATTTTCCTTGAGTATACGTTCAAATTCAGCATGACTATCAAGGATCTTTCCCCTCCTATAATATAATAATAATAATTTATAATTTCATTCTTTAAAATAATGTTCACATTGCTAGAACTACCATGCCTTGTAATCAATCTCGAGTTCCTCTCATTGACAGCCAGCAATTCAAGTTTTTCGGGGTTGTCCTTACGATTGTGGAGCGGCTTGTCTCCCCACGCGGCGATGTTGTTAAGACCAAGCTTCACGTTATTCTGAGCCGTCAACACTCGCTCTTGTAACGTATTAATCGCAGCGTATACTTCTGCCATCCATTCGGTGACTGAAATCAAATTATTGATAAATTTTAAGAAAAAAAAAACATGTCTGTAACGATACATTTATTAAAACAATAGCAATATTAAAAAAAAACATACTAACAGTCATCATTCCAAGTTAATTCTTCGACGCCTCTCCCCAGTAAATTGTCGATGGCGGATATTTCCTTCTCGATCAAAGCGACCTCGGTCTCATGGCTTCCTTCACGTATCGCATTGTACCAAGATATGGCGCGGTTGAGACGATTCATGTCATACTTAAATAATCAATTTCAATTAACAAGCAGTTTTTGGAAAATAATTTTAAAATTGGATATTTTTATTATTTTTTAAATACCTGGAGTTTTTCATTTCTTGCATACAACTCCAAACCATCTTGTGGAATGCCCTGTTTCTCCAAATATTTCATGTATCGTATCTCTCGTAACAGCATTACTAACTGTAATAACATGGAATTAATACACATTACTTCTAACATTACAAACATATATTTTAAGATTTCTCAGGATTATATTATGATGGACGTGATGCAGTGCACCGGAGACTAAGCGACTGACTGACTGAGCACCGCTGGCGCATGTAATTGGTACGTAAGTCCTTCTAATAAGAAAACGTTTTAAGAAAATCAAAAAGATATTTTTTTCTAATAGATTTGTTTGTTCTCGAGTTGTAGGGTAATCCATGGGCCTTATGTTCCTTGTTAATTAATCATAGAACACGAATCCAAAGTTTTAATCAAGTTTCGAAGAAATCAATTATAAAAACATACAATAGTACAATACTTCTAATCTACCTCAGGGCTGAAGTTATTCCTCACAAACGGAGGATCCCTGTATATAAGGTTCTTGGCGAGATGTATCTTGCATATATTTGGCACTGTAGCGCACCACTGCTTGAATTGCCTGTCCTCTAACTGATTGAGGTAGCCCAGCATCTCGTGGTGTTTCTGCTTCATGTATATTGCGTTTTCACATTCTATTATCCTAAATAAAAAAGGAGATGCCATCAAGAATACAAAATGTAAAATTGTGTGTCAAGCGCCGCACACGAGATCTGGAAAATCTTTATTGAAAAAAAGTTCTGAAATGTAATTTAGAACGAAGTCTCTTATAATTGAAATAAAAAATAAAACTAAAGGAATAACCTATATTAGTTAGTGATGTATTTTATATAAAAAAATCGTGGCTTGGAAATTGAAAATCAATACCAATCTCTGGGTTTTCAGAGAAACGAGAATTGAGATGTTCTGTTTTTGAAAAAGTTAATAAATTATGCTTCTTCAAGCCGCAAACTTGAGAACAAGTGGCTCAAGAGGTCTCGCAGAACTTATAAATTTAACTGACATACCTACAACTTGCACTTACGGGTCTTCGAACAGAATAAAATCTTCCATTGGATTTTGAATTCGTTTACGTAGCTTATAAATCCACCAGATTATTCCTGCGACCGGTGGCAAGTAAGAATCAACCATTGGTCTTTCAACCCCTTTTGGATTCATTTTCTACGAAATAATTGTATTTTTTTACGACAATCAAGTATATTTTATACTACATATCTTAAATTCACTTTTCAATTGTATTAACGATATTTTGAAAATATTTTTTACCGCCATTTCTTCGTCGAAAATCTCCTTAACGGCGTCTAAGTTAGCGTGCATAAAATCTAGCAGCTTGGAAACTTTTGGTTTTAATTCACTTTGTATGATAGGCCGACGATATAAATCCCCAATGATTTGAAAGAACTACAAAGTAAATTGATCAAAATATGTAGAAATTGATTTAATTTTGGTTTAAAATAACTAGGAAAGGAGAAAATTAGTTCAAAATACCTTAAAGAAATGTTCCAAATCGTGACATTCGTCGAGTCCCTGCGCGAACAGTGACGCAAGCCTCCTGTCCACATCTTCAAGCACTTTCATATGTTTGTCATAATCCGGTAAGAACCTAGTGTCTTCAGGATCCGCCGGGTCATAAGTGATATTACCCAGATTTTGATAAATAAAGATATATTCTTCCAGCACCTAAAAACAATATAAAATAAAAATAATCTCGTTTTAAATGAGCGATAAAAACATGATCCACATATTACACAGCCAATATATTAACCTTCATACACTCCGTGCTCAATATCTTGCCTCGCAGACCGCAGAACTCTACCTTCTCCAGCTTGAGTATCTCCACCGTGGCCTCCACGATATTCTCTATCATATGCAGCCTCTTCATGTAAGTGTTGAAGCGACTGAAGACACGGTCGAAGTCGAAGGACCAGCGCACCGGCAGCGCACCCGCCGGGAAGAACGACTGCACCTTGTCACGATTCATCTCGTACGTCTCACTGGGACAAGAGGCGTTCATGTAGAGTACATACACGAAACAATCACGTTTGTGTTAAAACGATATCGATAACTCACATAAAATGATTCAGGACACTCATTGCCTTCTTTAGTTTTAACAATTGTTCATCGGCGTCTCCTTGGAATATTGAAGGGGGATCGATAGAGTTGGTGCATTGCATGATCACTAAATTGCATACTTCACGCAGCAATGCTGAAATTCATTTATATGGTACGTTATACTAATAATAAATAAATCAACTTTATGTGAAATATAAAACAATTGAGGAATTTGAAGAGCTTTTAAGTGTATATCTTACGTATAAGCTTCTCGACGCTGCAATAGTACCGCGAGTTGCCCCACAGTAATCCAATGCAATGAAACATTGGCCTTATGAGACTTTTTGCGTCACAGAAGTCGGTGCCTTCTACAGTCTCAAAATGTACCAGGAGTGGTTTTTGATATACGTAGATATCACGACATTCGATGATTGCTAAAAAATATGAGAAAAGTATTTCCTTTTAAAAGTAATTCGAATCAAAACGTAACGTAAATAATTTAACGCAGGCATTTTTTCGTTAATTCTAGTTTACATTAAAATTACTTACGTTACGTTTATTTCACGTACGTTCTAAAAGAAAATCCTGCATGCAATTTTGTGTAAAAATCATACCAAAACCGAAATAAAACGTCTTTGCTCTTACTTATATACAACTTGATTGGTATTTATCGTATTTCCTAAATGTACGTCATAACTGTTGGTAAAATCTTAAGACATCAAAGAAATCAACTCACCAGCCACAACATTAGTAAGCATGGTCTTGAAGCACTGCAAGTAAACGCTCTTGGTGGACTCCAGGTAATGCGCCATGCGCTTGACACGCGGATCTCGGAGCTGCGAGTAGATACCCTCGAGGTTTCGCAGACGGTTCGAGTAGAAATCAATATCCGCGCTCGGGAGCGGGAACTTTGTTCTTTTGAATGCTGGGATTAAGAGAATTGTTATTTGTTATTAAGACAGAACAACTGGTTAACGGATATAAATATTTTATTTCTTGAATGATGAATTTGTATCGGATCCTTCTCACCTATGTAAGAGTCCTCTTGCAGGAGATCGTGAATTTGTTGTGCCCATTTTATAACCGCTCCCTCTATATTTGTTTTTAAATATAAATCGACATCTTCGGAATCGCTAAAAGTCATTGTCTTATAAACTAAGTAAGTTAAGTATATTTTAAAATATCTTAAAATACTGCGCTCATCGTTTACCTTTCCTTTAATTTAGCTTCTGCCTGATAAATATTTTCCACTCCTTCTGGCATTGGTAGCATGATTTGGCTAGACATGTCACCCTTAAGCTGAGCGCAAAAAACTTTTTAATCATATTCTTTTAATAAGTAATACACTTAATGAATTAATAGTAATACATACTTGATGCATTAAATTTCTCAAATCATTGACGTGTCTTTTCATATCATTTTTAACGATCTTTGGCCAACCCTTCTGGTTCTCAGGGTTACAGAGCAAAGGGCCGATGACTTCATCGGCCATCACGCTCAAATCCATTAATACATTACCCGACATTTCGCCTATTGTGAGACCCTAGGAAGGTATGAAAAGCTTAGTTAAACGTTCCACATTCACCAAAATAAATTGATCTCTAGCTTCAGTAGGTAACGCAAATTAAGCTTTAATCCTCCTTTACCTTGCGAAAATTAGCTTGCGTTATTTTGTCATCAACATTTCTGAGAAAGTAGACTATCTTTCCTCTACTAATAGACGGAAAGCTGGTTGCACAAGTTAATAATCCAGAAGTATTCATACGAAACACAATTACTTCGAATTTCGACATTTCGAAAAATTTGAACAGTATATGCTGTGAATATACAAATATTTACATAAAACTTTTTTGAACGGATCCAACGCGTTTAATCAAATTTATATTTTACATTATTAAACGTTAAATTTAACTCCTTTGCTGCAATCGTGTTCACAGGAAGACGAGATGTAGTTTTCTGTATTCAATTTAAAATAAAGTTTAAAATATAATAAAGCCAACTATACGCGAGCTAGATACATTAAAGTAATTATAATTGTTTTTAATAAATACAATGGAAATACTATACGAGTAATATGAAACTGGTGGTTTGAAAGGATTAGAAAATAATCTCAATTATTGAACCTAACCCGACGTTGGGAAAAAATAAATATTGATTTTTACCCTCTCGTCGCCAGTTATGAACTTTGTCCATTTTTCTATTTTCTGTTTTAGTGATTTGAGAATATATTCACTCATAAACTCTAAACGAGTATCAACATCATCTTTCTGCAATAGAAAATAAATTTGAAATATATTTTTTCAAAATACAAGATATATCAACATTGTGTATATCCTTACATCACCCATGCTGATGTTCGGTTATTCGACCCTCTTATCGCAATGGTTCATGGCCTATATAAAAGAATAGAAGTTAAGGAAATAGTAAGTATAGTATGAATAATTCATACTTTACTTACTTACGTCCTTAACTTTTAACTATTTACTGGATGTTTTATATTTTAGTATTTAACTAGTTTTTTAAAGTTGAAGGATTAAAACTGTATTTACTTTGTTGCCAAGCAACATTTTTTGAGTTTAGAATGTTTGCTGAAACGAATTTCAACTCAATATTTATAATTATAGTATCGCTATATAGCTCTACCTATACTTCTTGTAAGTAACTAAATTCAATAAGGTTTCAAAAGATAATGTTCTGATAATAACTTCTTTACTTTTCCTTGCAGAAGTTTTGATAACAAAAAACTATAATATAGTATTATTATTTAATATTTTTGCATAAATGATAATAAGGTTGAGGTAGGAAGTATAAATGTATAATTAGCAAATTAGAGGTGTAAAAGTTGTATTTTGTAGTACAGAGTACAATACATAAATTACAAAGTGCTAATAATTTAGTCTGTGTACATTTAGTTTGATTATGTCATTTCCCTGACCAACTGTCAATTTTCGCGCCAAACAACTAGTAACAAAATCAAGATATTAATTATTAACAGACGAACTTTATCGTATGAGACATTTTCAACTAAAGAAATTAAACGATTTTTGTTATTTTTCAAACATATAAGTTTTAAATATGGAAGGATTTGACGATCCGGGAGTATTTTTTTCTGATAATTTTGGTGTAGAAGAAAATGAAAGCCAAGATCAAGTTAACCTTCAGGCAGTGAAAAAGAAATTTAAAGAGTTTATTCGTCAGTTTCACACAGGAAATTTCAATTTTAAATACAGGTGACAACAAAAGTTTCGTACTTTAACCCTAAAATATTCACAAAAACCCATTCTGTCTTACTGTTTTTTTTTTCACTGAACAGTGTATGAATATTTAACTTTTATTTTTTGCAGGGATGCGCTTAAACGTAATTACAATTTACGGCAGTTTTGGGTAGAAATAAACATTGAAGATTTATCTAGCTTTGATGAGGTTCTTGCCGAAAAACTATATAAGAAGCCAACAGAACACTTACCTATTCTGGAAGAAGCCGCAAAAGAAGTAGCCTTTATTTATATTTATATGACTTAAGTTGTATTTATTTCATTGTTATATGTTTATTTTTTCATTTATATAATAAATCATAATACTGTAACTGACATTGTAGTTAGCTGATGAGTTGACTGCACCAAGACCGGAAGGGGAAGAGAAGGTGGAAGATATTCAAGTGTTACTGTCTTCAGACGCACATGGAGCAAACTTAAGAGAGCTTAAAGTAAATATTACCAAATTTTATAGACAGCTTAAATATATAATTTTCTTTTAAAATTAATTTGATATAAATCCATATCACTTTTTATTTTAAATATGATTTGTAATCAAAAATAAAGATAATAAATAATAATAAATATTCTTTATTGTACACCCTTAGTATAAAATTACAAAAACATAAAACAAAAAACAGCGAGAAAAAAATGGTACAATTTTGGCGGCCTTATCGCTAAAAAGCAATCTCTTCCAGGCAACCATTGTAGTAGTTAGTAATAAGCACTTAAATATCAACTGGTGTGTTATACTTGTTTGTTATAAGCTAGATTTAAAATATTATTGGATTTATCAACAATTTGGTCAAGTGACAAAGTAAAAAATGTTTGAATACTTTAAGACAGTAAGTTATAAAAAGTATACTTATCCAATAACAATTATATGTGTCTATTTGTATTTGTTTCAGTCCGAGACAGTGTCACGGCTCATAAAAATTCCAGGAATTGTTATATCAGCTTCAGGAATCAAAGCCAAGGCTACTAAAATATCTATTCAATGTAGATCATGTCGAAATGTTATCCCTAACTTACCTGTGAAACCTGGTTTGGAAGGTTATGTTATGCCAAGAAAATGCAACACGTAAGTTAAAATAGATATGTTACTTTGATAAACCTTCCTTTGCCATTTTAACACTAAATTAAATTTCAGAGAACAGGCCGGAAGACCAAAGTGTCCACTGGATCCATATTTCATTATACCAGACAAGTGCAAGTGTATAGATTATCAGGTACTTCTTATTTTAGACAATTTTATGTTATATTAATAAATACAGGCTGCTTATTTGTGGATATATTTTAGGTTTTAAAGCTGCAAGAAGCTCCAGAGAGCATACCACAAGGGGAGATGCCCCGTCACCTCTCAGTGTACTGCGAGCGCGTGCTGTGCGAGCGAGTGGCGCCCGGGGCCAGGGTCACTGTGCTTGGAATATACGCCATCAAGAAGATTGCTAAAATTGGGGTCCGTCCAGCATTGAATAAGCTAAATATTCTGATTTATATATACGTAAAACTTTTCCATTACTGAGTGACTGACAGACACCGCACAGTCGAAACTACTTAAAGCATGGAGCTGAAATTTGGAAAATATGTTCTTTGGAGAGCACTAAGACAGGATTTCTAGAAATTCAACCCCACAGGGGGTGAAAGAGGTGAAAATATTTTATATGAAAGTTCCACACCATTGAAGTTAGAGACTTGGACATTAGGATTTTAGTGTTAACTACAAACAAACGAATATGTGCTAAGATACAAATGAACCGAAACTAAACATTTAAAATATAAGGTTCAAACTAAATAGACATTTTTAAAAATGCAGCTGTGAATAACTATTAGTAGTTCACAAATATGGCGGGAAACTTGATCAGGACAAAACAAACAACTAGCGCCGGACTCGCTTGTACAGGGCTCCATTTTGATTTCGTGAACGCTGTCTAAGCTAGTTGATTCTATATTGCAAAAGTACTTTTATAATAAAAGTTGACTGTAATTACATTTCAAGATATGTTAGGACTTAGTTTTTATCTATAATACGAACATTTCTCGAGTCATCTTATTTCATGGAACCAAACCATTCTATAAAATATCCCCTTTTTATAAAAGAGCTGGTTTCATTGAATTGTAATTCCACGTACGTGTTGTATCGTGACCGAGCAGAGAGAGGGTCGTGACAAGGGCTCGGTGGGTGTGCGGTCGTCGTACCTGCGCGCCGTGGGGCTGTCGGCGGAGGAGGGCGTGGCGGGCGGCCTGCAGCCCTTCACCGCCGACGAGGAGGAACAGTTCCGACGACTGGCCGCCTCCTCGGACGTGTACGAGCGCCTCGCGCGGTCTATCGCGCCCAGTGTATTCGGCGCTGAGGATATGAAGAAAGCCATCGCTTGTTTGTTGTTCGGAGGTAATCACTTTATATGTTTGGTAAAGTTTAATGAAATGTATTATTGCAATGTAGTATACATTTGTACCACAAAAAATATTAAAACTCTTAGGATCCCGCAAGCGTCTCCCCGACGGCTTGACTCGTAGAGGAGATATCAACGTGCTGCTGCTGGGCGACCCCGGCACGGCCAAGTCACAGTTACTGAAGTTTGTGGAGAAAGTGGCGCCGGTGGGTGTGTACACCTCCGGGAAAGGCTCGAGTGCGGCCGGTCTCACCGCCTCTGTTATCCGAGATCCAGGCAGCGTTAGTCCATTTTTCATTTTTAATAAATTACGATGTCCAAATGTTCTTCATTTATATTGCTCATAATTTTCCATAGCGTAACTTCGTGATGGAGGGTGGCGCAATGGTTTTGGCAGACGGGGGCGTAGTTTGCATCGACGAGTTCGACAAGATGCGGGAAGACGACCGCGTCGCCATCCACGAGGCCATGGAACAGCAGACCATCTCCATTGCTAAAGTAATTTGTTACCTATTATTTGTATGTATGAACAAAATGTCAGAACCTGGCTATTTTTGAAAAACATGATGTCAGCATTGCTGACGCCACGAGTGCCAGGATCTGGGTTATCATTCATCCTCGATGGTAGAAAGGAACCGTAGGAGATTTATTCAATGATTGATTTTACAAGTTGAGGTCCGATCGCTGCGACGGCTCGAACCACGACGACCGGCCTCGATAACAACAGTGGGTGGGGAATTTCACAGTAAAACATTTCAGATTAAATTTTCATCACTAGAATTCACTAAATATTTCAAATTTACTAATCAAACTATTTTCTAGCATTATATTAATTAAAATAATCCTGTTCGGTTTCGAATATTTCTTTCCAACATGGCTTCCCGCCGGCATTTATAATGGTTACATTTTTAAAATAAACCGTTTAACCGTTTATGGATGCAACTGTATTTAATTAACAAATCTTGTTCCGAGTAACCATCAATGTACCGTGACATTCCAGGCCGGTATCACCACCACCCTGAACTCCCGCTGCTCGGTGCTGGCGGCCGCGAACTCCGTCTTCGGTCGCTGGGACGATACAAAGGCCGAAGACAACATCGACTTCATGCCCACCATCCTCTCCAGATTCGACATGATCTTTATCGTCAAAGATGAACACGATCAGAATAAAGATATCGTAGGTGGTCGCTTTAATGTTCGTCTGTTATTTGATTAGCTTTCCAGATTTGTAATTTTATATAAATAATTATTATATTTATTCGAGGTCAAGCCTAAGAGTGGCCTCAGCTTCGATAAACATTAAGTCTCATTTTCATCAATAATACAAAAACCGTTTCTAAAATTTAAAACAACATCATGAACTTATAGGATCGATCTTTCGGGCCGACGCGGCTGACTAAACTATGATATTTCGTGAGTGATGCGCAGACGCTGGCCAAGCACATAATGTCGGTGCACATGGGCGGCGCGGCGGCGCGCGAGACGGCGGGCGAGCTGCCGCTGGCGCTGGTGCGGCGCTACGCCGCCTACTGCCGCGCGCGCTGCGGCCCGCGCCTCGCCGCCGCCGCCGCGCAGCGCCTCGCCGCGCGCTACGTGCTCATGCGCTCCGGGGCCGCCTCGCACGAGCTCCACGCCGACCGCCGCCTCGCCATACCCATCACCGTCCGGTACGAGGCTCGACTCGCTTCCTAGGAGACTTCTTCGGGTTGTTGCTGCTATTTATTTTTAAATATGGAATATATTAGCAAATTTAGTCGGTCCCTTTTTTCTCCAATTTAACAACCCGGTCATTTCTCCGTACCTATTGACATTTATTAAGCCCTCTCTGCAAAGAGAGGATTCGACTGGTAACATTCTTCAAAATCATCTAATATATTGAGCCGGGTCATATAACAACTTATATGTACTTAATACTATTACTATATAAATATCGCTTGTGTTTCGCAGACAATTGGAAGCCGTTATCAGAATATCGGAGTCTCTTGCTAAAATGCAGCTGCAACCCTTCGCAACGGAAGCCCACGTGACCGAGGCGCTGCGGCTGTTCCAAGTATCCACGTTAGATGCCGCCATGACTGGAAATCTAGCCGGTAATGTCCTCCATTTTTTGTCAATAGTATAAACCTTGTACGAATAGAAGGAAAGTATACCAAATTTGCAGCAGATTTATTCAAAAGCATAGACACCAGTCTAACATCTATTTTCTGTAGGTGCCGAAGGCTTCACAACGGACGAGGACCAAGAGATGCTGTCCCGCGTGGAGAAGCAGCTAAAGCGTCGGTTCGCGGTGGGGTCGCAGGTGTCGGAGCAGACCGTACTGCAGGACTTCCTGCGACAGAAGTACCCGGAGCGCGCCGTGCTCAAGGTCATACACACCATGATCAGGCGAGGGGAGCTGCAGCACCGCCTGCAGAGGAAGATGCTCTACCGACTCTCTTGATTTATGAAATTGTGAAATAAAACACATCATATAATATATTTTTTAATAGTACTATCACATTTAGATTTATAATCCATTTGAATATAGGAATGGATACTTAAGCGTCCACCGTGTAGGGATTAACGTAAATAAATAATGATTGAGCAACATCCGCCTCTATGTGGGAATTATTTTCTCACGTCATACGCGTCATTATAGAGCTAATACATACTATAATATCACAAACAATAGTTTACTGTTAGGTTTCCTAACTACCTTCGCCGCCTAGTCTTACTAGGAAATAATTTCGTATCTCAACAAAATAATGACTAAATATTTAAGTTAGGAGGTAGTGATGACTAGAATCAGTTTCAGGAGTTTCAGTTTAAATCTGAGATGACACACTGTCATTATAAACGAGCTCTAAATCGTTTTTTGAATGGCAGTGAAACAAAACTTAGGGACAAAAAAATAATTAATTCTTCTCAGCTTCTGCAATTGCTAATGTATATGGATATTCAGGGTGATGTTCCACACCCTTCCAGAAGAGGAAATTAAATATACGGCCCTTCTCCCCGGTGTCCAACTTCTTTAAACGATTCATTTCTGCCGGTGTCATCTCAAAATCATATAACTCCGAGTTTTCCTGCAAAATTAAATTATATGATGAAGAATGGTCGTGTGGAACAACGTTCCGTTTATTTATATATTTATCAATAATTTATATTTTGTTTCACTTCAAGTGCTTTAGGTTTCCATCCAACACGGCACAGTTACAATTGTCCATTTCTATCTCACCTATCACCTAGTTAGGACAGCTACTTTGCAAGTAACCCAATGTTGATGAATCTTTCATTATACATTATTAGATCTTCGAAAAAAACAACGCAGATTAACCTTTTACTTTAAATTAGTTTACACAATTTTGATTCATTTAATCTTACCTTCAACCTTTTTTCACTCGTACTTTTCGGGATGACTACAACTTTCTGTTGCACCAAGAAGCGTAGCAAAACCTGCGCAGTCGATTTGTCATGGCTCTTGGCTATATCTATTACGTCCGTATGTCCAAGCAAATCAGGAAATGCATCAGGGCTGTAATATATATATATATATATATATATATATACATATTTACATACAAAATCTTTGAAATTCTGATATACATATGCATGCATGTAGGAAATACTACTGTTAAATATTTACCTATAATTATACTTGTTTACGAAATGGTCCTTCGCCCCTGGGGACCCCAAAGGAGCGTATGCAGTGACCACTATGTCATGTTCCGAACAGAACTTCCTCAATTCCAGCTGCTGAAAGTATGCATGCAGCTCCACTTGCAGTACTTGAGGTTTGAAGGTTGCTGCCGAAATGATCTTAGCTATCTGAGACTCGTTAAAGTTTGACAATCCTAGATTTCGGATGCTACCTTCTTTCTGACATTCTTCCATAACCTTATGGAAAAAACGAATGCTATTTACCTAGGTACGGTATAATATATATATACATATAACAATTATACTTCCAAGAACCTGATTATTGGAAATATATGATATTTATTTAAATGTTGTTAAAACATGTACTGTTCAATAAACCTTACGATAACCCTAAAAAACGCATCTAGGTCAATGAATTTTATAACTTGTGTATACCTTCCATGTGCCGATGTGATCAGTATCTAAGTCCAGGTCATATTCGCCAGTACTCTTCACGACCGGCGTCAGCGTGTCCGGGTTACAACGGAAGCCGAAGGGCACGTGTATCAAGTACAAGTCTACGTAATCAACCTGCAGCCTTTGAAGTTGTATGTTGAGGAATTTCTTTACGTCTGACGCTCGGTTACCGACGTGAGGCAGCTAGAAAAAAATAATATATTTTTTTTATAAGGCTTAACTTTTTTTACCGTGTGAAAGGTGTTGGTAATTTTAATTTAAAATTGTTAATAATACAAATATCCCCGGTTGTTATATAGAACAACACATTATACATATACCTTAGTAAAAATAGTAAACCTACCTCAGTCAAAATAGTATTCCTATCTTAATAAAAATGATATAACTACCTTAATAAAAATAGTATACCTACCTTAATAAAAATAGTATACCTACCTTAATAAAAATAGTATACCTACCTTAATAAAAATAGTATACCTACCTTAATAAAAATAGTATACCTACCTTAATAAAAATAGTATACCTACCTTAATAAAAATAGTATACCTACCTTAATAAAAATAGTATACCTACCTTAATAAAAATAGTATACCTACCTTAATAAAAATAGTATACCTACCTTAATAAAAATAGTATACCTACCTTAATAAAAATAGTATACCTACCTTAATAAAAATAGTATACCTACCTTAATAAAAATAGTATACCTACCTTAATAAAAATAGTATACCTACCTTAATAAAAATAGTATACCTACCTTAATAAAAATAGTATACCTACCTTAATAAAAATAGTATACCTACCTTAATAAAAATAGTATACCTACCTTAATAAAAATAGTATACCTACCTTAATAAAAATAGTATACCTACCTTAATAAAAATAGTATACCTACCTTAATAAAAATAGTATACCTACCTTAATAAAAATAGTATACCTACCTTAATAAAAATAGTATACCTACCTTAATAAAAATAGTATACCTACCTTAATAAAAATAGTATACCTACCTTAATAAAAATAGTATACCTACCTTAATAAAAATAGTATACCTACCTTAATAAAAATAGTATACCTACCTTAATAAAAATAGTATACCTACCTTAATAAAAATAGTATACCTACCTTAATAAAAATTTTATACCTTAGTAGTGATGAATAGATCCTTCCTAGTGCCTTTTCCGTTGTCAATCCATTTTTTTATAGCATTACCGATTGCCTCCTCATTATTATAGTTAAATGCAGTATCAATATGACGGTATCCTAAGTCTAAAGCTTTGTAAACAGTCAATTCTATCACTTCTGGTGATGCCTTAGGAAAAACGATAAGTTATGAATGAATTAAATAATAACTGCGCAGGCAAAGTATATATTGACTGTATTAGTGTAGAACAAAATAAAATATAATACTAACTTGCCACGTTCCTAGGCCTAAGGTAGGCATTAGATCTTTAGTCTGTGAGAGTTTTACAAACTTCATATTTCTTAAATATCTGCGAATACCCCGAGAAATAAAAGGTAAATAAAATTTGTAGTTCTCTCTTGATGCTGGTGAAAATTCACTTCTTAAAAATAATCTGACGGACATGAAACCTTGGCGTAATGCCAAATCAGAACATAAACAATTCAGGTCTTAGAAAATGGATTCTAGGAAATACATATTATAATTACGTTAAGCTACAACATTAGCGATCTTCTGATGTATTGATTTTCAGTGATGTAATAGCTCTAAAATTTAAATTTCGCGGTTTTCGTTAAAGCCGTCATAATATATTTATCTAAAAAGTTATGTTATAATTAATAAAACATTATTATGATTACTTAAATAATTGAATAACAAAATTTTTGTTAATCAGGCCAAATATTACTTGCTCAGAGTTTTTTTATTTTATTCTAAACGAAATTGTAATGTCAGCATTGATTACTGAAGTTGTCTTGTCTGCATCATTATATGTCATTTACTTTGTGCTATGATTGGATTTTAATATATTACTGAAGTATTGTAGCCAGTCATAATGGAGATAAATAATATTTTGGCGGCTGTGGAGAGACCGACTTTATGATTGACGAATAATAATTATTTTTCAAATTACAAATGTTAAGTGCTGTTTAGTGATTACGGTTTTACTATCACTAGACACTAACATTGTCTTAGAAACTTTTCCCGCGTATTATAAATTATAGATTTATGGCTATTTGAATACCAATTTTCTTTGTTTTTTCTAAATAAATTACCGAAGAAAAGATCTGAAGATGGGGGTGAGTGTTTGTTATTTGAATTGATACATTTTTGTTTTGGTATTGTTATTTAATATTTAGTTAATTACTATATTGAGTTTGAGGAATACCTAAATTATCAATTTAATTTGATTGCCTTAACTCTGCGTTATATACCTCGAACATTTTTATAGAAAAAAACGATTGCATCTTCTAACAAGAGTAAAGAAAAACGCCAAGCCAGAAAGCAGGAACAACACCGCATAGCAGATGGGATGTCCTATGTTACATCTGCAAATAGACTTAAAGAGTTAGCTCCTTTGTGTAAAGAATTGCTTGTGTATACAAATAAGGATTTAGAAATAGATATGTACATACAAAAGGTCACTGAGCTCAACAAAAGTGTTTTAGAATGGGTTATAGATCTGACAGAAAGAAATATGAAGACACTGTAAGTAATTCATTTCCTCCCTCAACTCATAACACAAGTGACCTGTAATAAGATTGCTTTCAAATCATTCCAAAATTTACAAGCAGATAATTAAGAAATCCAAGCTTTAATTTTGTTCAGTTAAACCCTGAAAATAAATCAGCTTATTTGATTCGAATATAATGAGTTTTATTTATAGTATAATGATTTTCCAAAATACAATTTCAGCTATGAAACATGTGCATGGGGTTGGAATAAGGAGCGTAAGGTGGAGGAGATGACAGACGATGCAGCCTGGTACCTCATAGCTAAGGACAAAGACAATGCACTCCAGGCCTTCTCACATTTCAGATTTGATATGGACTTTGGCGACCCTGTTCTATATTGGTGAGAAATATTTAGTTCGAGCTCATTGTGTTGCAGTGAGAGGAGTGCAACAAGTTCCTGGGACTTGCGACCCAAGTGTAGGTTTAAGGGGCCCCTTTAAAATGCGCATTCACGCTCACCTCAGCTGGTTGCGCTCCTCTCCCTACCTAACCAAATTTGAAATGAACCTATCAATGCCGCCTTTGAAATACGTTCTAGTAATGAACTGATGATAGTTCTAGAGAGGCCGAGAGCTTTAAGTAGGTTATAGAGAGATGTCGCTGTTGTACCTTCCCTTTTAATAAGGCTGGAGACCAGCCGTGAAGCAAGGTGCGTCACCTCAAAGCTAATGAAATACAAAAGACTCATCGTGTGCACTCGATACTTATTGTTTTCATCTTGCCAAATAAAGGATGTTGTCAAGTCTCCATCCCGCACTTTCCCGCTCTAAATCCTAACCCTACTTTATTTGATTGAACACCTATCATGAACTGTCTATGGAATTGGAGCCGTGACTCCAGCTCTGATGCATTGTTATCTTTCGAGAGAGATGATTTTTCGATAAGTCTTTTGGTAACTCTTAGGTGTTTATAGAGCTCCGGTGGTTTCTTTAATTTTATCCCAAAATTGTTTCGGTCTCTGAATAAAGTTGAATAGTCCGCTGAACGCGCCAGCCCAAACCAAGACTCAATATCTTTATGACGCTTGCATCTAACTTTGACAAACGAGGTTTATTGAGATCGTAAACTAGAAAAGGTCAATTTATACGTGACGTTAGATAGTTGTCATATATACAAGGTTTTTTGATATTTCTAATTAGTGGATCGTCTGCCTTCTAGGAGTGGAGTCTAAAACTGTGAATGGGGTTGCTTCAGTAATTGTAGCAACACTTTGACCGCCTATTGAAAGACCCGGACTATAAGAGGTATATTTGGTGTCTCGTCTACCCAGACACAGACAGCGGCATTTACTGGGTTTTGTCCTCAGTCCTTCAGTCCACGTACAGAAATCCTCTACTTCATTTTAAAAGTACCTGACATTGATTGTGGTTACGTGTCAGTATGGCGAGATCGTCTGCAAATGCTAGTATGGATTCCGTGTATTTATTATTAAATTGAAACCGATAAATGTACATATTACATAAACGTATAACCTTATTTAAAGTATATTCTACTGAAAAAGGGGTTTGTTATTTTTTTTTTACATTTATATCTTAGTATTAATTTTGGACTCATATTGTTTATATTTATTATTATATTCACCCGGCTGTATCCACGTCGAACTACCTGACCGGTTCGAACCCACTCGGGCTCCTTAAAAAGACATGCAATGAACTTCGGTGAAGTAAAAACAAATGAACCGTCCAAACTTGTTGACCACTTAGTATATGTTGGAAACCATATTTTCAATGCGGCATTTAGTCGTAGGTAATATCATATGTTATATTCACAAAGGTGGCATTTTGTGAACAAATTAAGTCTATATTCTCAACGCCGCCTTTTCTTAAAATATAATGAATGGTCCACAATCTGTATGCTGCCATTATGGGAATAGATAGATTATCCATATTCTTAACTCTGGTGTTTTGTGAACTAACGAATAGTACATATTCTCAACCATTTTAATGGTACCATCTATACAGCTATAGATAGATTATGTCTATTGCCATGGCATGTATATGAATTCATTTTTTATCTCTTTCTAGTGCCGTGTCTCTAATCTAAAATCGAATAATTTATTTATAGTACAGAATTTGTTTGTCACCAGAGAAAAAGGACCAATATAAAAATAAATTAATTTTGGAAAAATATATTTGACCAGTGGCGTATGAAACTAAATATCCTATCTCTTGTCTAATTTAAAAATGTAGTTATTTTTGTATATTAGTATGTTATAAAAAGTAATAAAATTAACCATAATATTTGAATATTTATTCATTTGAAGACAATTGTTTTACCTCGACAATACCTTTGTTAAAATCGAACTCAACAACCAATAGCTCATACATACAGATAAACTAAATATAACAATTTAAGGTCATAGAGATATCCACAACTCTGCGAACTTCACAAAATAATAAATATCTTACTCATTATTATTTACAATATACTTATTTAAAACAATAGTATATCTAATTTTCTTTTAATGTGGCTTCACTTTGTAAATCCAAAGAAAACACTGAAATAAACTACTATTTCGTCTAAAGAGTTTCTTTTCTAGTATTATATCTGTAACCCACCACCGAATGCAGCGAGTACATAAATATCTAAATAGTTTATGTAGTATGTATATAGCTGTCGCCGTGAGGGCTATGATGAGAGCAGCCACGTCCAGCAGAAGGTACTGCGCGTAGGTGAGCTCGAGAGCCGGCGAACGCAAGTGCAACGCCCCCTTGTGTCTCAAAACATATTCAATCCAATATATACCTGTCTCTAGAGGCGGTAATGGCCTATCCAGAAATTTATCTCTCAATTTAAGAGCATTTTCTTTATACCTGCAAAAAAAATAACAATTCTTAGCATATTGCATTAATGATAATTTCTTTTATAATGTCAGTGATGTTATCTTCAATTAATTCTGTTTTTTAATGATAAATGACATTTATCTGTTACACTATTATGAGTCAAACACATTTGTTCTAGATATTTTGTTTGTTGTAAATTGCATTATATAAAAATGTAAATGTTCATTATCGTACTACGCACACATAACATACATAAACTTTACTTACTTAGCCTTTGGGCTTTACAATATGAGGGAGCAAACAATCAGTTAATATATATGAGTAATAATATAATGACATAATTGGTTCGTTGGTTATTGTGCATTAATGTGTTACTCAGAGTTGATACTAATGTGATACACGATAGTCGTCAGTAGTTACAGCATCTCACCTAGTGTCAGTTAATAACAGTTGGAAAGCCTCTCTCCAGGAATCAGTTGTAGAATCTCTTAGCGACACGATCCTCGCGACCCCGCGGTCGCTCATGGCCCGTGCGTTCAGAGCCTGGTCGGCGTACAGCGGCACCATCAGAGTGGGCACACTGCATGCTACCGCCTCTTGGGTCCCGAGTAGACCCCCGTGCGATATAAACAATTTAACGTTAGGATGACCTACAATAACAATCATAAATAGGTTTTTTTCTTTGTTTATAAAAAATACTATAAATAAAAAAAAAACCAATACTTACATAACGTTTTATATTGGGGTATCCAGTCCATGTTGTAAACGTTGTCAGGGACAGTTAGGTTTCTAGCCAGCATCTTTCTGTTCATTCTCACGAGTACCGTCTGTGGGAGCTCAGATATGGCCGTGAATATTTGAGCCAACTTCTCAAATGGAATTGTCTCTATACGTGACATGGAACCGAAACTCCAATAGATAACTCCCTCGTGAGCATTATCCAGCATCTCTTTTAATTCCTAAATATAAAGTTCAATTCTAAAATGTCTTAATCATCACAAACTTTCAAATTATTCTTATGTTATTTAAAAAAAGAGCATAAAAAAACAAAAATCCAATATTTTTGTTATTTAATGAGTTAATAGACATTATAGACGTCTAATAATTGTAATCTTAGACCTTGTAGACCTATCTAGGTCTGATCTCTGAAGGCAATTAGGTTACAAGATATGAACGTATTTGTTGTGAAATTTATTTCAACTTGAAACTATTGTCTGATATCTTAGCTGGCCATACATTATAATTATTTATCATTGGTAAATTTACCTTTGATAGCTTTTGAGAATTGTCAAGATGCAGCCCCCCCACCTCCACCATGGCGGGAACCAACGGTCGCACTTCATTAATACTAAAATGACTATTGGACAGTACTAGACTGTAGTTCAGGGCCAATGATTCAAGCCGTGGTCCCTGGCCAAATAATCGGTCAGCAATCATCTGTATTTAAAGAATAAACGAAATAAAAATGAATAAAATAATTATAAATAAACTTTTAAATATAAATGAAGTGTCTCTATTGATCATTTATAAAATAAAACTGAAAACATTATTATAAAGAATTCTCTGACAGCTAGTTTAGCTTTGTTTCTGATATGTTTGATTTGTTTCAGTCTCCTTTCATTAAAATAAGCTTTCTAAATAATAAAAAAGACTTAAGGAAAGATTAATGTATTAGTAGTTGTTGTGTAAAACAGCTGTACCGACCTGAGATGGTAATTGTGATTTATTTTTGTACATGGTCTTGGCCCAGAGTACTGCTATAGTATTCACGAAGCGCTCCCATAAGGTCATCCGTTGTCCATATCCCATCATGTAAGCGGGAATATAGGCAGTTCCTTCGGGATTACCCAGCTGGTCGTTGAGCCACGGCAGAGGAACACTAGACAGAAGCCCAACGACTGGAGCCTTAAATCTTTTACCGAATGGAAGGAAACACTCACTCCCAAAAACTTCTACAATAACCAAGTCGAAAGTTTTTGCCGAATTGACTAGGGCTTTGACTTCAGGAGCTTGTGACACAACGTCGCAAGCGTGGACGCATTCTTTGATAATGTTTTCTAAATTCCTTATTGAATCAGGAACAAAGGACGTTTGGTGTTTAGTCAAATTATTAGTCAAATCAGGAATCGTGCCGGCTAAGTTGATCTCTTCCACGTTGGACGGGGGATTTTTCTGTAAACAATAATATCAGCTCATAAAAGATATGTATCGACAGATACTTGCACGGTTATATAATGGCGCAGTCCCAAAGCTGTTAGGAGTTCGTCGTGATTCTGTGATTGGTTGTGAAGCGCGTGCGAGATAGCATTGTCGGACGACACCCACAGGTCAGGCAACTATCGCGACAGCTGGAATTTGGAAATCATAAATATCTAGACCTAACGTCTCCATTGGACATACAAATAACATTATCGTCCCTAATTGACTTCTTCATCATTTAATGCGCCAGTTCATTGTCCATCTACGGCGCACTATTTCACCTCCTTAAACTAAGAGTATGCATCAACCAACAACCGTTTAACAGTGCGATATTAGTACGCTAGTTGACCTAGCACTTAGTAAATTAGATAATGAAGTGTCTGCTTCACAGTTTGAGTGCTCAATAAAAGATATATAGAGACGGTTACGCGAGTTACGTGTCGATACTACCGAGATCAGATTAATGATTGTTTTTTAAAAGTGTCTCGCTAGCGGTGAACATCGCGATTACATTATTTGTTTTGAGAACCTTTCAATGTCACGATTGTTTTATTTAGTTTCGTTTCTGAAATGTAAAGGTATCTCTCATATGTATTGTTGTTTTTAATGATATTTTTTTTACATCCACATGTATTTTATATCAAAAAAGGTGCCTGAGACAGGTATCAGGTATTCCTTGTTTTGTTGTTATTTTGTCGAAGATGTTCTTAGTTGGGGTCAATGTAACGTTTTTAAATGCCTTAAATTATAAAGTTGTTTTATTATATAAAGTATTATTTATTAAAGTTTGTAGTTTTATTCTTAGTAAGTGATTTAAAAAAAAATAATCTTCATTTTTTGTTCAATATATTTACTAAAAATAAAATTTATAAATGCTATATTTTTATATAGATCTTTGTGGGATACAATTCTTAAACATTCAATAACTTGTTAGATTTTAGTACACGTATTTATAAATTAATCTCGATATTATTTACCGCATTGATGAAAGTAATCCAATATTACGACGAAGACGATGTTTTAAAATTGATAAAATATTTTGTTAGTATATTAATATGCAGATTATAATAAATCACGGTTTTTTTTCTTATAAAATAATTTAATTTTTTAATTTATTTAGGTTTTGATTTGGAAAAAAAAATACCATAAAACAATTATTTTTATTTATATATATATATTGCATGCTGACTGAAAAGTAGTATATTAATTTAATATTGTGATTTTAAAGTTATATACTGTTATAAACTATCTAAGATCGCTCCTTTGTCCAGTCGCACTATATAAGAGTAAAATATTATTATTTTATGAATCAGTATTATAAATGAATATATGAATCAGTATTATATATTTTTAAATCAAAATTAATAAATTAAGAAACAATATATTTTTTATGTATATTTTTATCTGTAAAGCAATACCGACTAGCCCAGAGTTTTATTTCAATTTGAAAATATAATTCAAATAGTAAAAATACACCATTGATCACCTGTTAAAAAAAATCAATATATTTTTATCCCAAACTCCATAATATACATACCATAGCAAAATGCGTGATGACGGTTAAATGATGGCCGTTCCTCGCGAGGACATCAATAAGACGACCGTACATCGCATAGTGGCTCTTGGTGTTAGTTGGTAGCACGGCGAGGATGTTGGCCGCGTGCACCGTCGCGCTGCACAGCGCTAGCCACAGCAGCTGCGCCTGCATCCCGCTGCCGCTCGACACGAATTGCGGCTGTCGGCTCGCTCGCCACAGCCACCCACCCGCACCCGCGGTGACGTCACACCCAGCACCACCCTCCTATCGGATACAGTCACTGCCGCTCTAACTTATTGCTGATATGCATTCTACTTAAAGGAATAATATATTTTAAGCGCAGCGGGATGTAGTGTTGTACTTCTGTGTCATGAGGTGACTTAACGTGCGTTTTATAGGATCCTTCTGAGTAGGCTATTTTTTTTATGTCCATGTAGAGTGTTAAGTAATTGGTTATATTAAATCAATCATTATTTTATGTAATATTTTCCTTGTTCTTCGTATTTTTTGTGAAGTACAGATGGTAGATGTTAGACTTATCCGTCACTGATTGATGTATTTTCCTCTTATAACAATAGGAATCATTCAACTATGTCCGACAACATGGTAACCAACGGCTACTATTAACGAGAGGTATTATAATTGTGGCCCAAGTACATTTCGGACAAAACACAAAATGCTCTGAGAAAACACTTAGGTATCCTTCTCGTTCAAATGTTAGTTCAGTTCTTTTATAAAATAACTTAAATAACTCATAAGATACATTTCTACAAAAATAAACCTTTATATAATTTAAAAGACATGAAATAAAACTTTTATTTGTTTCAAAACTTATATTCACAGTATGTCAGAAATTCTAAAAGATTAGTGATGTAAAAAATTTGATTTTAAATTAAAATATTTGAGGAAGTACATTCTAAATGATAAATGATACTGTGAAGATAAAATGTCAAATAAACAATAATAATATAAATATTTAAAAAATGTTAGGTGGTAATGATATTGGGAGCTATTTTATAATACAAGTCTGTTCGTGTACGTAGAGTGAAGTTTTCGTTCTAGTGACAACTGAACGAGCGTGTCGCTCTCCGTAGCTCTAAGTCGCTCTCCGTCGCTCTAAGTCGCTCTAAGTCGCTCTCCGTCGCTCTCCGTCGCTCTCTGCGTGTCAAGACTGAATATCAAATTACTATTAATTTACTTTTTTAAAATAATGCGTGAACATACAGAAAGAGAACACTTTTATAAAATGTGTTCGATTTACATTTTTAAGGCATCTGTGCTTTTTTTCTTATTTATATCAAATTTACAAATATTATGTTATACAGATTATTAATCAGCGAGTTAATTCTTCCTGTCCTCTAGACAGTTAAAGCGCGTGATAGGTACTTGTGGAGCTTACTGTTCCGTGAGGACCTAACATCCTCAAAGATCACTCAAAGTAAACAAGTATTACGAACTGACCAGGAATAGGTATATAGTTAATTTGTACGCGGTAGAAGTGGGAGCGAGAGGTATAACAGCTTCGTCTCTATAACCTACTTAAAGATCTTGGCCTGTCCAGAACTATCATCAGTACATTTCTAGAACGTACTTCAAAGGCGGCATTGGTAGGTTCATTCCAAATTTGGTTAGGTAGGGAGAGGAGCGCAACCAGTTGATGGTGAGCGTGAATGCGCATTTTAAAGGGGCCCCTTAAACCTACACCGGGTTTGCAACCCACGGTGACTCCATGGAGTGCTAAGAACCTTCGTCTCTGTACAGTTATTGTGTTAACGTCAATTTTATGCAGACTGTAAGCAATTCTCTTATTTTTTATCAATTCGTAGTTTCTTCACGTTACTTATATCGAGCCGGATTTGTCAATTAAAATTAAAATTTGACCCCGAGGGCAGCGCATATGAGCTGCAAGCGTATCAGTAGTTAATTAAGTTTTTAATCTGGTACCTACTGTTGTACATGAAACTGATAAACATTTGGTTGATATAAAGTAGAGTAAGTATTTTAATAATTAACAAGTAGAATGTAGATGACTGATGAATGTAAGTGGCTTCAGTGATAATCCTGAGCTGTCTGTGTCACACTAAACAGTTACTCCATTAACGGCTCACTTAATGATAAACACTGGCTAGTATAGTTCTGTTCAAAGGATTTTCTTTACAAATTTAAATATTAATAATTTACTAGGTTTAGTATAAAAACTCTGATCTTTTAATTCTAATGAAGTCATTGATACTCTCTCCGCTCGTACGAACTAATGTACCTTGTCATTTTTATCATGACTTCTGAGTGTCAATGTTACTGATTATCGAAGTGACATTCAAATAGTTTCAACTATAAGTAATACATATGTCTTATGTATTAGGTACATATAACATATATATATATATATATATATGTACCTATGATTGAGGTGAGCTGAGGTGATATTTAGATAACGTTAAATGTTTTTAGCTACGAGGTCCAGATTGAAGAGAGAGGCCGCAGGCAGGGCGTAGGGCAGCGGGTAATGTCCGTGCTGGAGCGGCTGGCGCAGGCCACGCGCATGCGCTGTGTACGTCTCACGGCACTAACGCATAACCCCAGCGCTGCTGCGTTCTTCAGAGCTTGCGGGTGAGTTACTAACATATAAGTCTTCCAACATCATCAATTAAATATACTTGTGCTGACTCAATGACCTATTAATTCACCTCGTAAACGACCAAGCTATTTTCAAGGGAGGACAGAGAGGGTGGAATGACTAAAAGTCCTATTAAGAAACAACATTTTACACGATTTGTTTTCGTTTCAAAAAGTTACTATGCATCAAGTACATATTACTGTAAGGGCAATAACGTTTCCAAACGGGGTCTTGTAAAAGACAAATGAGTGTATGACTTCGTGACGGTCCTTATCATACGTCCAGAACTTTGGGGTTAGTTTTCATCGAAACCGATGACTTCTTTATCTTTTCGTATTGCATAACAAGCCACGTCATATAACGAACTACACACACCATGAACGAGTCGATTTATCATTATTAGTATATCTGTAGTGAATGATGGGCTGACATGGGCTAGAATCTGGAATTGAACTGTTGATCTGTCAATGTTTTAACTGTTACTTTAATTCATCTGTGTCCGGAATCCGTTAAAGGGGGGGGGGGGGGGGGAGGCCACTGTTTAACTTAGTGACGTCACCACGAGCTCGTCTTAAAGTTAACACGAATACAAAGAAATTGAAACCCCGGATTAGATTCTAACTTTGAAATGTAAATCGGTTACTAAATGTCTTATCTTCAAGAGTTTCACAATACTCGTACCTCTGTCTATTGAGCCTGTGGTCGGCTTCGTTGGCTTCGCTCTCCACTCTAGAAAAACATATTGTTATAAAAAATATCGCGTTTTTCTAGGGTCTGGGTGTTATATGTATAATATTTATATATTTACAAACAAAATATTTTATGTATGTTTATTAGTTGCCTAATAGTTGTGGATATTTTTTTTTATTTAAATGCTTACTACTAGTGAAAATGTTACAAAATACTGTTTGGAATCATATTTTGTATTGAAATTACATCTAATATTAATTGTTAATATCAGATTTGAAACGATCTGTAATTTATAGTAACGATGTATTTATCTTTCTTTTCGAAATAAAAAAAACGACCGCCAAATCGATATTAGCTGCGCATACGCATGCACGCAGTTTGCTCGTGATATAGTATCTCTCGTGGTGTGTGGTCCTGGCATGAAGTCGCCATCAAAAGAATCCGAATTATCGACAAGTTGAATGCACGACTTTCGTGCCTCAGTCGTGCAATTAGATAATACAGCGATAACGTACGTTAAATAAGTGCATAGATGACCTTTTTATTAAAGTGTCGTTGACGTACAGTCATTTGTTCTTTATGTTATTTGGTACAAAAAATATATGTATTACGTTTTGTATCTACGATGCGAGCACAGGCTCGTAAGTATTCTAGTTGTAATTGCCGGATCGTTTTTTTTCTTTGTTTTTTGCATGTTCTCAGTCTTATTAGATCCGGTCGGTACATGGCGCTGTTTTCGAAATTCAGTTTATTTTTTTTTATATTTCTGAAAACTTTTTTCCCTGTTTAGTATACTCCCATATTTTTTTTTATTTATAAATCTTTTCCAGTTTCAATCGTTACCAGTGATCGCTTGTGTCCGTCAAATAGAGGTGTCAGAAGCCTATTTTGATACCATACTTATCAAAATAAGCCCTTCTGCAAGAACACCTCTGAACTTAACTTAACTCTTGTTCCAAACGCGCCCTGGTCTGAGAAGAACCACACAATAAACTCAGCCGCGTGTTTCTTTATTGAGATCACTGTTTCACAAACGTCAATATAAGTAAAATGAGCAATTTACGAACAACTAGAACTATCGTAATCAATTCGCGTGGAAGGTCTAATAATATAAAAAATAAAATACAAAAACCGTTGTCAGCAACACGACCAATCAACGCAAGCAGCAAATTTATTTCATGACAATTTTAAGGCTTCATTAGGGAGTTTATTATAAAAGACGTATACAATTAATCTTGAAGGAATTTCCTATTTTTTGGAGCCTAGTGGTGGGCATAGCAAGTTTATTTTTGTTCCGGGTATTAATTTTGTATTAAATCAATATTAAAAATTAATTTTGTATAAAATTTATTCTTAAATCACGTTTTTCAATCTTTATAAGATAGGTAATTATCGATTTATTTTTTAATTGAACCATTTATATTAATTGTCAGGTAATCCATGCCTATTTGAATGTAATAATTATTTGTTTGTTTAATGCGGGCACATCCGCTGAACCAGTACTAATATAAACCTACATATAATTGAAATCAAAACGTTTGAGTTACATACAGAACGGCGTACATACTGTATCAGCGCATGCTCTGGCCAATACTGTCAATAAACTGAAAAACAATAGAAAAAGTACCGAATAAAGTGGTCGAAATCTATTGATATATTTAAAAAAGCCTGTTTAATGTTTTTGAGAATATTTGATCCCCACCCACTATGACTGTGTCCACGCGGCATTCCGCAATCCGTATAATATGTTAAATTAGCACATTAGGGCAGGTGTATGAATGACGCGCTGACATTACAATACACCTGTCTGTTTGTTTAATAGGTATATCTCTATAATCTACTTTACTTTATCTAATTCATTGATAAGTTGATCTTTTATTATTTTTGTTATTTGTATGTATTCGTTATATTATATAATTGTAAAAGTGATGTAATCTATTATTACAATGCAATCAAACTACTTGATATCCCTTCAACACATTTGAGTCAATTTTATATATTTTAATATTAACAAAGTCCAACAATGGTAAATAATAATAGTGTGTCCTTTATTAATTACAATCTGCAATTACAATTATCGAGTCTTAGAATCATAGTACTTGTAAAACATTCAGCCATCGATAGTTCACCAGGTAACTCTTCAGACTACCGTAGTCGTCATCGTAACTCCATTCAATTCAGTTCTGTTCATAAATGAAGACGCCGCTGCAGCGAACAAGTACTCTGAGCACTAAACTTCCTTAGGGCTTAATGCTCACGTCGGATTGCTTGATGCTTGTCTTAATCTACAGGTAGGCTACTCCCGGGTTACACTATCACGAGACGTACAGATGTCACGTTTCTTTTAGTTGTCGCTGTTAGAATGCCATTCAGTGCTACCATTTTGAACGATGCCACTATGTAAGACTTTACTTTCAAAATCTAACCGCAGTCTCCTTATTTTCATTCCATCACAAAAATTTAAAAAAAAAACAAAAACAATTTACCTGTGATATTAAAATAAACAATACTTCCAATCTATGTAATGATATTTGTTTTGTAATTCATATAAATTGTTATTATTGAGTGTGTGATATAATTAATGTCAGTGCCCAAGAATGATTAGGTCATAACGTTTACTTGTACAAACTACACACACACACGCACAGACACGCACACACGCACAGACACACACAACAAACCGAACCTCTAACATCACGTTTTGTAGTGCAATAATTACATTGTCTGATTATGGTATCTTTTCCAGATATAGCACAGATGAAACTAGTCCTCCAAAGGAAGAAAGTAATCACTATGAGATCCTTAGCAAGGCTTCGGAACCCATGGTCTGCGACGGCTCGAAGGACCAGCTGCCCCATCACAGATGAATACAATTTGCGGGCTCCGAGACTGAATAAAAATAATAGTAATAAGACGAAATCACTTGTGACGCCAAATAAAATAATCTTTATTGAGGTACCCTTGTGTTTTAATAAATCCCTTTAAATCAGCTACTCTCATAACAGATAAGATGGACAATTAAATTTACATTGTGATAAAATATGTGATATATGGCTGTTATCTTGGTCGTAGCGACCGCTGGTCTGCGGCCATTCTCGAACAGTCTACTTTATAAATTTAAGATGAAGCAATTGATAAACGCTTGTCTCGTATGAATAACAAACAAACACAGCAATATATATAAGTACATACAAATAAAAGCTCACGAGTTCAATTCTGTATAAATTGTTCTAATATTTAACTAATACTATATCTACAACCGATATAGTTCGTGCTATTTCATAACGAGGGTGGTTTTCACCTCTAGCCGCTAAAATAATAGTCATCAATATTTAAACTTTAAGCAATCATACAAGTAAGAAGACGTCGACCGTCCTTTACACCGTGTAAGACAAATCATCGAAATCAATAAATAAATCCTAATCTATATACCTATATTATATATATATTGTTTTATTAATATTATATTCAGGTAACATAAAATTGTGTTTTTGTATATTTGTATTGTTTTCACACAAAAACTATTGGACCGATTTCAAAAATACATTCATCATCGATCTCTGCTTTGTAAGTTTATTTGTTGGATTAATCTTCAAAGTAACTTATCCGAATCAAAAAATATCTTAACCACTATTTCAAATGACTGTCACGTTGAATCTGAGCTACATTATATTGTACCCTTGAAATAATAATTGACTTTTCGTGCAGTCACTTTTTAACATAAAGATGTCTAAATAAAACTCGAGCGAAGGAGTTTCTTATGAGCTCTGTGTTCTTAAGTCCGATTGGACGAAATCGCGGAAAATAGCTAGTCTATATATAAAAGTGAATGTTTGTCAGTATGTCCTTTATAAAATCGTAAACATCACATTTAATCATGTGATGATCTATAAGCACAGTTTTAGTGCATGAGCCCTCGAAGGTTTCTGAGTTGGTACGACTAAATTTCCACAGACGGCGTAACCAGAAAACCAATCTTCAATCTCCGTCCAATTTCCCAATCCTTTTTATATTTGGCTCAAATTTACTTGTAGCAACACGTAAAACTGCTTCTAAACTTTTATGTGCAAGGCGGTTTCGATTTTTTGTTTTATTATTATTTAGTATTGAAAAACTTTGTTCACATACATAGGTAGAACCAAATAAGCTGGCACATTTCAGAGCCTTTATGCGCAACTCTTCGTACATATTTTTATCAATGCATCATAAAAGTTCAGCAAGTCTCCTTCGTTGAATTTGTTACGTAAATCTTGGTCGTTTTGAATGTCGGTAAATTCTAACTGCATTGACTCTGGCGCATTTTCAACTGAAATCGTGAAAGGGTTGCTGAATATGTCGAACAGAGGTTTCACTTTTTTAAACTCGGAAAATCTGTCTTGAAAAGATTGAATCAAAATATCTAGCTTTTCTACATAACTGATTTTTTCAGCCATTTTCTTATAATTCGGAAACTGATTGTTATTTCCAGAATTCAATTGTGATCTGAAAAGTGTCAATTTTTTCTATTAAATTTAGGAATCGATCAAGTGTCAATCTACGACTAAGCCACCTTACTTCTGCATAATACAGTAAATCTCCGTATTCGCTTTCAATATCATCAAGGAATTGTTTGAATTGTCTGTGATTGAGTCCTCGTCATTTTAAGAAATTTACAGTCTAAACTACCACTTACATGATATTTTGAAATTCATTTTTTTTAGAACAGAGGGCTTCTTGGTATATAATGCAGTGAAACTGCATGAGATCTTCAGTGTTTATGTTTTTTTCTTACAGATGCTTTTTCAGCAAAGTAACTAGCCCAGAACTGACACCAATCATCGAAGGAGCACCGTCGGTCGCAACTCCCGATAATTTTGATTAGTCGAAATCAGTTTTTGAACACTCATCCAAAAGTACATTGAGTGTATCAACTCCTTTGGTTTGATCTTACAATGAACACATTCTCAATAATTCTTGAGTAACACCTCGTATGAATATGAGAAGTTGAGCTGTGGAACTAATATCAGTGGATTCATCGAGTGCTAATGACAAAAAATTAATGATCTTAGTTTTTTCAATTAATTGTTCCACAATATTACCTGACAAAGACATAATTCGTCTTTGGATAGTCATACCATATAGTTATCGGAGAAATACAACAACCTTCAAATAAACCTATAGCCGCCTATAACCGCTAAGCAATAATATATTATAGCTTAGCGGTTGGGAATGGTTACTGCGAGAAGTTATAGAATAAAATAATTTTGAATAGTATGATGCAATTATATCGGCAACTAAAGTAGGAAAGTTATACCATCTCAACGCGAACATCATCGGTTCATGTCGTACCGACCCAAAGGCGTTCTCCAACTCTATCCCACACACAGTAACTTGTATTTCGTTCGTTCTGGCATCTTTAAGGCTTTCCGAAATTAATGTGTTGTGTTCCAGGCATCCAGAAATACCGGGCAAGAACCCTTTCTGGTGATTTGGCCTGAAATACTTATTTTTAATCATGAAATCTCAAAACTCTAAAATAGGTGCAAACAAATTCCTAATTTCAAAATCCATTCGCAGTTCAAGTTTGTAGCATAAAGGAAACCAAACTTAATCGATTACCGTCGTCCGAGTGCAAATAATCTAAAATGACGTACCTACAATTTATACCAAGCTATATTTTAGTGTTATTGTAAATATATCTATTTTTTTTAGATTTTACTATTTATCAGAATAAAGCATTCTGTATGTTGACTGGAACAATGAACTACCCATACCAAATGTTATCATAGTTCGTCTTGGAGACTGTACGTCCTGATTGAACATGTTGTTGAACTCGTTTACTGAACACATAAAATGTTTAATGTAGGTACATATTGTCCCTCGTTACTATAGCATTTCATTCTACCTACATAGAATTACCTACCTACTATTGATCTATTAATGTACTGATCAAACTCTTGAAGACAATAGAATTATTTCTCCGCAGAACACAGCTATATAAAAAAGGCGTATTATTGGTCTTCGTATAATATGCTATCAGATTATTATATTATATTATATTTTTTAATCTGACTAGCTGATTCGTGAGGTCCGTTACTTTCCGACAATAAGTCTTGTTAAACAAGAAAAAATACTTCAAGTTTATTATATAGTTAGGTACATAAATCTATAATAAATATGTAAAAAAATAATTTTGCCAGTCGGATTTTGCGCGCAGCGAGAGGTGAAATTGACTAGCCTAAGACGAAGGGCTTCCTGTCTTCCACTTCGGGGCTTGGAATATCCCTATCAGAAGTCCTTCGGGCCACTGCGCTGGGCAGTCACAGTGCTTAGTGGTTAGGTGAATGAACTAGAAATCTACCCGGTCACCCGACCGTCGAACCTGCGTACCTAATAGATTTGCGAACTGGCGTTAGTCAGGAAGTGAGCGTGCCACACAGCTTCAGTACCGGCCTCTCTAACGTCTGAGCGAGTGATATCGCGAGTGCACCTAGTGTACGGGTAGTGAGCGCGTCTACATCTCTGGAAACTTTCTGGAAAAAAGGTAGCAGGATAGTCGCGATTATATTTTTCTATAACCGTTAGCCCTGTGAGCTTACTGGATTTTATAGTGCTGATGTTCGAGATAGCGTTGGAAGTAGGACCTGCTGAAGGTAAAGGTCCCTGATCCATGAGCAATTATGGTACGGGAATAGCGGCTCAATCTATATAACCGGAAGGTTGGTGAGGTTGAGTTGCTATATACATAATAAGAAGAAGAGAAAGGGAATGGGACCTGGCTAACCGCAGGTATTTGGGGGTCCAAGTATTGGATCAACCATCCGCGAAAGGCTGTACCGCCAACTGCGAAAAATCCCAGGGTGGCTTCATCGTGCTGGTTCTTCTGTTCACCATAAGAGGAGGCCCGATAGCGACCCCTGGGGGGATTCGGGCGTCCCCAGTCACCAGACTAGCCTCCCAGTGGCATGACAACGCCGATTTCGGCTTGTTATTAGGTTAGATACGTAGCGTCTCGTTCAACTGCCATTTTCCATCCTATGAACTCCACTATTTTTTCCATGAAAAAGTCCTAAAAGAGCAACAAGTATTTGCAGCCGTTGTATTCCTCCTCATTCAAAGTGCACTTCACTAATGTCAGGGGCTTGCACTCTAATATCTTACCTGTCTACCATCATCTGGAGACAGAGCAGCCGCAATTGGACTTTTTGACGGAGACGCAGATACAAAGTCCTTTGACCGCTGCACAACAACTGCAAAATGGAGGTCATTTTCCTAACTACACGATGAAGCATAATTTTCGCCACGTGCCGGGGTTTGTGTGCATATCCAAACTGATTTCTGTTTTCTACGTTTCCGCCAGCTTGAAGACCCCACATTTTCAGTGCTATGGGCTTTAGGGATATGGAATCCTATCGTTGCTATATATGTTATTTAGGCGCCCTTAATATGGAATTTGATTCACCAGATTGATCTATACAGATATAGAGTAGGATACGAAGTTTGATTTGGAAAATTTAATTTTAAAACAATAAATATTTTTTCCCCTTTTTATCGTAACTTACAATACAAGGACATGTGTCCGTGTGTAGTTGTTATCGTAGTCGAATAGAATGATTTTTAATTACGTTTTGTACAGTACTTAGTAGGTAGGTATCTAAGCCACACTATCTCAACTCTCGTAAATCGCATCGCATAGTGAAAGGACTATCAGTGAGTTAGTGCTTATCTTTGATGTGTGGAGCGGCCTATTCGATATTCTTCAAGGTCAAATCGTATGATTTAGATCGTATAATGAAATGTGGCCATTAGAGTAGTATTGATACAATTTACAATGTATTGTTATTGATAAGAATTGCAAGCGGCGTCTGACATTACAGAAGAACAGTTTTGGTCTTAGGTTTTATTCTGATTAGATTTTTTACTCTTCCTTTTTTGCTTTGGAAAATGACCTCTAATATTCAACGGTACCCGTATTGTCGTAGTAAGATGTCATGGGATCGCTTTCGCACCAGTTAGAACGACTCCTTGACCAACATACCAAATACATCACAGAAATAAATGAGCTATTTAGTTTTCCTAATCACCGTCGAGTTTATCATATCGATATGGCTACAGTAGTACACTTAAAGTGATAAAATACCAATTCACTGATAATGCCAAAATAATTGCAGCCAACCATAAAATTATAAATATAACAATACTTTATATCAGATCAATGGTCCATATAATGTTAGTAAATAAAAGTTTATTATTGTAATATAGTCTAATAGTATCAATCCTGTTATTAAATATTGTTATATTATTAGGTTAATAAAACTGCTATTATTTATTTAATTCTTTATTGCATCATTTACTAAATAATGCAAGAAAATCATTATCTACCACCATACCAACATACCAACCCACATTAGGATGTACCAGAGCGGACGTTGGCAGGCGTGCAAAAAAGGAGATAGAGAATAAAATATCAAAAAATATATTAAACTTCATTTAAATATACATAAAAATTTATATAAAAATACCTAAGGATAATTATTACAAATTATAAATATAAAATGTATACAATATATTTAATACGTAATAAAATAGCTATAACAAATATATATGTAATCATAAGATAAGTTAATGTTAGATAATAAAAAATTATATAACAAACTAATTATATTTTTTACAGATATATATATGTTATTGATTCTCTCAGATAATATTCTTTTACATACTTGGAATCTGAATGACGTCCGAGTTGGGGCTTTACTTATACATTCCAGTAACTCGTTTGCGGTCACAGTCTGACAGCAGTTACAAAGTGAGTTGGACACGAAGCCAATTCAGTAAAGAGGTAGAAGAATGAAGTAATTTATGACGTACATCCGCTAAAAAGAAGAAATTGCATTTCAAACAGTAGTAGAAAGATTGAAAAAAATAGAATATAGTAGGCACAGAATTGCGGTGTTTACGATTTTGCAACTATTTTTATTTTGGTCGATAGTCGGATATATAGTCTAACTGACAAGTCCAAGAATAAAGCGGATACAGGTATGAAGTAGGCGATCTAAAGTATTAGGAAGTTCATTCACGTTAGCACTTCAGTGCCGTAACAGTCAAGAATAAGCAGCAGTAAAGAATTAATGTATTGTGATTTTTCGTGATGGGGAAGGAACTTTTTAATTTAAGTGGTGAAATGAACTATAAAATTTATGACAGTAGCTTATTATATTTTTAGAATTAAACTTTCGTTAACTATACCTTTTTAAAAGTAAAAATGTAGGAATCTGTTGAGACCGCTCTCTTAGTTTGCATCACCAAGTCAAAAACTATCACACACATTTTTACAAATATAATAGGTAATAATACATTATTGTTATAAATCAAGTTCGGTAAAGAAGTTGTGTCCATGTGGGCCGCCTGGTAGTAACTACCTGTAATTATTTTTATATTTACCCGGCTGTATTCACGCAGAATTAAATCGGCATGTTATTTACGGCATTTGCATTTATTTACGGAAAACTTTTATTCATTTGAAAACTCTTTTAGTTTTGTCATCGCAATTATTTCAATGTCGTCGGATCGAAAATAGACTGAAATTGTAATCTTTTTGAAATTGAAATCAAATCAGTGTCGTATCCGTCAATGTTAGCCAGCCGTGACGTAGGTCAGTTTCCACGTAGCTCTTTTACTCCCTCCAGTTTGACTCACCTCCCTGGATGATGGCTTGTTTTGTTTATAAATCTAAATCCTCCCGATCATCTTTATATGAGTCAAGTAACACAACTCAACGTTTAGACATATTTTCTCTGAATAAAACATCAAGTATTTTTTTTTGCGAAACAATTTCAGATTGTCTGTTTTATTTCAATTTGTGGGTGTTGTAGTGGACATTAATTGGAGACGGCCATTACAAGCCGCAGACTATTTTGTGAACAACAACAGTTTTGAGAAGCGCAATCTATGTTTGTTATTCAGAACTTCGTGTAGATTCTGTTTCTACCTTCTTATAAATGAGTCTTGTACTCATTTATAAGAACCATATGTAAATGTCTCAATACAATGACTACACAAGGAGCATCTATGATTACTTTAGCTATGATTACTTTAGCTCGAGTGCAACGCTCGGTGCTGAAAGGTTGAAAAAAAAGTTAAAGTCAGGTCTAAAACACCTCGTATCGGTTTAAGAAAAACATAAACATCGCGGTCGTGCTGATGTGTTACTTCTAGCAGTTTCTTCTTAAAACACTTCTTCTTTCTTCTTAAAACAGAGTTACTTAAGATTATTACTGATTATGACTGTATATAATCAATATATTTATGAGAACTTACTGTATGTACATAAGAATATTAATAACTTCAAGAAAAATGGTGATTTACACAAAATTAATACCCGAAACAAAAATAAACTTGCTATGCCCACCACTAAGCTCCAAAAAACAGAAAATTCCTTAGAGATTAATTGTATACGATTTTATAATAAACTCCCTAATGAAGCCTTAATATTGTCAAGGCATAAATTTAAATTATACATTAAAAGAAATTTTATAAAAATATCCTATTATAATGTAAAGGATAACATTATCGACGTATGGCCTGAAAATAAGTTGTATTGCAGCGATAAACTAATAACCTGCACAATTTGTTTGACGTTTTTAGTTACTTTTGTTTGATCAACTAGCCGCATCATACCGTTCCTTTAGAAGTCATTACTCGCGGTAGGGTGGGGGGTCGGTTCACCCTCCCTCCCTCAAATATGGCGAAGGGCGTTTTAAGCTGACCCTTGCGTTGTGCTCGTGAACGGGTGCTGCTTGCGTTGATTGGTCGTGTTGCTGGCAACGGTTTTTGTATTTTATTTTTTTATATTATTAGAACTTCTACGCGAATTGATTGCGATGTTTTCTAGTTATTCGTAAATTGCTAATTTTACTTATATTGACTTTTGTGAAACAGTGATTACAATAAAGAAACACCCGGCTGAGTTTGTTGTGTGGTTCTTCTCAGACTAGGGAACGCGTTTGCCCTTTTAATTTTAACTTTAAGTTCAGAGGTGTCTTTGCAGGAGGGCTTATTTATCTAAATAAGCCCTCCTGTAAAGACACCTTACTTATCAACATACTTATCTAAGTATTGTAACAAAATAGGCCCTTCTGACACATACACGACTATTTGACGTCCACACGTGATCATTGATAATGATTCAAAGTGGATAAGATTTAAATAAATAAATTAAACGTAAATTATCGACTGATTTATCAAACAAAGATCAATCATAGATTTATTACTTTACCAAAATGTTATATCTGGTTCTGATAAGATCACAACCATTTAGATTACCTTCTTTACCCTGCCATTATATTAGGCCTCTTGATATAATAGACGTTATTAAATCGATAAAAACATAATCACAAATAAAATATATTCTTATACATTTCATCTTTCATAATACTTGCCTGAACATGCTAGAAAAAAAAGGAAGCAGTTTCTGGAAAAATATATAAAAAAAATTACTTCGTCTAAATTACCTTAATTTTGTCGACCTACATACTCTAAGCAAACAAAACTGTTCATACAATTTCAGATTTATTTAAATTAATTCATTGTTCATAATGGTCTAGGCAAATATACATAACATTGTATTCTATTATTCCAATAAGGATGGAAGTTTTTAGAACTTAAAGGGGATTAAAAGACCTGCTATTTTTAATGCTTATGTCATAACACATTTTAGTATAAGGTTTATAAGTGTGTTAATGTGTCGAACAAAGTTCCTATATATGTAAGAAATGGTCTTATTTCAGTTCCGTAAGTTGATGGATGGCCTTCTAGAACCTCGGTGTTATATTGCAAAAGCTACGAGTTAATTTTTTGAAAAACCTGAATTATAAAAATACACTCGACTCGACTACGACTACATAACTCACTAAAACAAGAAGCGTTCTTCCAAATACTTTCAAGATGCTACGATTAAGGTTAAGTCGGAAATAAAAGACAGAAAATTAAACACTTTAGCCATTAATACTAAAAATGTGTGAAAAAATATTTTTTATTTTTTTTACTAAAACTAAATTGACGCTTGACTATATTCCACCTGATGGGAAAGCCTATTCACTCTTGCTTTGAAGACACCCACATTGTACTCGGATGGAAAAACCGACGCAGGCAAGCTATTCCAGACCTTCGCTGTCCGATATAAAAAAGATGAAGCGTAGCGCTTCGTTCGGACATGCAGCGCGTCTGCTACAAAAGGATGGATGCTCGCGGTATGTCGGAACATTTTGCCACAGTACTCCACACACGACCGGATCTGTGCTTTACATAATGTAAGAAGTTTTCCCGGTGTGAAGTACTGTCGGACCCTCGCAAGGACGCCAAGCTTGCTGGCGGCTGCTCTTGCTCTAGACTCAATGAACCGACCAAAGTTGAGGTTCGAGGAAATCTCTATCCCTAGTCACTGAAGTCGGTCACTGTATTCCAAAGATACATTCCGGAAAGTAGGAGCCAAGGTGAAAAGGCTCCTTTTGGCGGTGAATAAACACGTCTGCGTTTTGGTGGCATGGAATTCAACAAGGTTGGCCGGAGACTGCCTCTAGCTTATCATTCAAACGCTGCACCATGGCTTCTCTTTCAGCCTGTACTTGATTTCTACTGGCCCGAGCATTCGACAGATATCTTTCTGCAACTGTGCTGTCATCTGCGTACCCATAAATACCGAGCATTAGCAGATAATGTGCAACAGAAAAAGATTCACGATGCGAGGGGAGACGAAGTGATTGGAGTGTTTGACGAGCTGGGGCTGCACGTGCTCAACACCGGGGACAAGTCTACATTTGACGTACTCGTATTCTAATTATATAATTTTCATTCCATTGTAATACGTGACCGTAACAAACGATTACTTCTCATCTTTGACGCAGTAACTATGGTCTAAGTAACTCAACAGATTTTCCAGGGATTACTTAAGAAAAAAGCTCCAGTTGAAATTCCATCTCTTAACACTCTCAGGCAAACTCAGCTCCGCTGTCTATGCAATTAAAAAAGTAAAACAATTAACGGACGTTAATACGGCTCGATTAGTTTTTTTTCGTTTTTTTCATGGTATTTTGTCTTAAGGCATTTTATTATGAGGCAGTGCTGCTGAAATGAAATCCTTAATTATTTTACAAAAAAAGAGTTGTACGGTCTATTTATAACTTAAAAACTAAAATTCCCTGAGAGACGTTTTTAAAGAAGTTGGTATTCCTACGGTCGTTTCTCGATACATATTTAATAACATATTATTTGTACGTCACAATTCACAATAATTATGTAAAAACACAGTGACAGCCGCACTCCGAGCTGGTGGTATCTTACTGACGGATTAACTATACTGACATTTTTATAATGTAATAATTGACGATTCAAAAGTGCATGTAAATGCCTACTTGAGTAAAGTATTTGAATTTGAATTTCAATTTCAATCACCGGTCGTTCCTACTTTCAAATTACTCTTACTAAATTGATCCATCCTTGTTACGCCACGTATCCATCTCAACATTCACATTTAAACAACGTGCACTTCCCCATCACTTATTCCTATCGTATTTCAGCAATGTGATCCATAAAGCAACAAACAAACACTAAATAAATAGATACAGAAATTGGGTTTCATAATTTATTTATTATAATATATTGCACCTGATTTTACTTATTAACTTAAAGTTAGTAATATTTAACAAGAGATAAAAATCTATTTTTTCCAAAGTGGACATCCAATAGTCCAAGGTCTGTCGATTAAGTAGACATGCATCGTTGTTACTCCCGGATTGTCAGCCATAGCGTACAAACATTCAGGGCCTTCAGGAACGATGGTCTGCAAGTAAATTAAATTGTTGTAAATGACATCTTAGATTTTGATGACTTCTAGTAAATAAAAGTAATAGATCATTTTAAATTTAAACTAATAGTCTTTCCAATTAAGAATACATGAAATGTCTTTATAAATTATTTGTAAGCATGTAACTATATAACATATAAGTTTTGGGCCAACTGGTTCAAATATATGTTATACTGATCAGGCTTAATATTTTGAACTCCTTTTATTTAGAAATGAAAAAATAGAAATATATCAACGACTAATTCGCTAACTATATTCTATGAGCAGATAGCACAGATTGTTTCCAAATTGACGAAAAGTACCAACAGATACCTATTTGGAACTATTTAGACCTAAATGCCACTTCAAAACATTTCTAAGTAGACAATGGGTGAATTATTAAAAATAACTTAATTAGATGTCTTACCGAAACTGCTAGTCTTGGAGGATGCTCAAACCAGTCACGGCGACCATCTTTGATTCTTATTTTACCCATTACCATTAAACCAACGGCCATTAGTTTGCCGGAGTCTGTTATGGGGAACCAGGGGTACATAGTTTCAGCACGGCATTCAGTATCTTTTCTCATGTTGTGGTAGTAGTGGCGGCCTGAGAGATGTTTTTTAGAATGTAACGAAACGAGATGAAACGAACAAAAGTAACGGAAGCGTCAAACTAAGATGGCCTTGTATTAAGTCAACTCACCCATCCATGGGATACAGGCTTGTCTGGTGAATATACTGTTTTGCATGTCAGAATCTTCGGCAGGAACCTTGTCTATGACTCCATTGATACCGGTGACCCAGAGCGCGTCTTCTTGTAGCAATTTGGTAGTATCGCGGTTAGCCTCGCGTTCAGAGGCGGGTATTTGCAAGTATTCTAATAAATGACAAATTATTATATGAATGCATTGTGAATGCTTGTGATTGTTATAAAATATCTCTTGGAAAATTTAACAATGATTCTACAATTCAATCTTTGATTTACATATATTACAAACCGTCAGAAACGAAATACAAAGCGATGGCCCAGAATTTTAGGACTGTTCCGCTAGCATTAGTGGCTTCCCATTCGTAAAAGCCGGTGACTTTCATATCGTAGATATTACCCGTAAAATCGTCTTTATCTAACTGTAACAAAGATTATATGGAATAAGTATCATAATTAATAACATCAATGATAAAATATGGGCTTGTAACAATTTTTTAAATATCTGTTAGATAACTGGAGTTTGTCTTCCTGATATTTTGTAACTTACCGCGACCTGAAACCCAGCTGCGTTTCCTGTATCGTCAAAGTAGACACATACGGTGAAGTCGCCGTGGCAATAGAGAGAAAGGGAAGGCCTAGGTCCTGGGGTACGTGGGGTCAACCTCCAACGGTCTATGACTGCCTGTGCCATGGTGCGGGGCACGTCGAAGAAGAAGTCGGTTCCAGGGTTCAGTCCAATATTGAACTTTACTGTATAAAATTTGTTAAAGTTGTTATATACTTAAAGAATTTGTAAATATTGAGTCTACTAATATATAATGTTGGCAATAGTTGTTTAATATTACAAAAACGTTGATGTTTATTTTATTGTATAAATTAAAATGTCTGTACATTATTGCGGAATCGTATGTTTTCGGGACATTTTCTTTAGTCGAGTAAGTATTACAATATTTTAAACGTGATTTTATTACAAATATACACTTTTTATAATTTGATATATTGTTTATTTGTCAAATTTCTTATGCCTTACTTAAAATAATGTCTCATATTCCAGAACAGTATAGTTCTAGAATATTAGACGTTACTTATATATTAAAAAGGTATTAAAGAAAAGTGATGGTTTATTTGCATTTAAGATATAATGATTTTTAAAATTGGATGTAAGTTAAATATTTTTTGAACTTGCTTAGTAAGTACCGTATCATTATTTTTTACATTAAGAATATAAGAAAAAATATTTTAAAAGTAATTATAACTTTTTTCTTTGAAACCATGTTATTAACATGCCTTCAGATTTCAAAATAGTACCTGCCTTGGAACAAGCCGATTTGATTCGACAAACAATTATAATACACTATTCATATAAAAAATACACCATTTTTATACAAATTGGTATTTGTATATTTTAAAATCCACGGAATTCTGTATATTGGTTTTCAAAAAGACAAAATATATTTAAGACGGCTATGACTTCTTTTTAATTTAAAACATTGATATTTTTGCCAATAAACGAAAACCGTAGAGAACAATTTTTAAAATATTAAATTAAATTAAATTATTAATAGTATTATTTATTTTCCCATGATTTTAATTAGCGTATATTGAGATTTAAATAATTATTCTGAAGTTTAGACCGCTTTAAATTTGTCGTGTTCACGGAAATACGTGGAGAGATGGAGGAGGTGGAGGAGGTGGAGGAGGAAGAGGTGGAGGAGGTGGAGGTGGTGGAGGTGGAGGAGTTGGAGGAGGTGGAGGAGGTGGAGGAGGTGGAGGTGGAGGTAGCTGTGATGTCGTTTCTTTTTAAAGTAAAATAAAATGTAGATTACCAAAACTGCAACTTACCCCTAAGACCGGCTTCATGGCTCGCAGCTGCAACAATGACGCATTTTTAATAATTGATTTAAATGTTTAGCTGTTTATTGACTCATATTAGTTATAGTTACAATATACAAGTTGAAATTAAAATATATATTGTTATCAAAACTTACCAGCACAGGCTACAAAGAGCACCAGAACCAAAAAACTCTTCATGCTGACTCTCGTTTTCCTCTACTCGTGTTTTGATGATGGGATGTGGTATATATACCTGGAGATAATGCATCATTAATTATTTAGATAATTTTTATCATTGATTAAATTATTTTTTTTTTCGTAAATATCCGATAGAATAAAGATTTTAGTGATCGAAACAGATACTCAGATAAATTTTGGATATTATGATAAATAATTTATTTTTTAACTATATATTCAAGACTAGCATTTTCCAGCGGCGTCTCCCACACTCTAGGTCAAATAAAACGGCCTGATTACATATTTTTACTGTCTCTCATTTTTCGAAACTGAAAACATTAGGTTTATTTAATCTTTTGACAGCTTATTAAAATTATATAATTAGTCTGTGACATTTCGTTATGTCCTAGGAATTGAATGTTGCCAGTTTTAGGCAACTACAAGTTTGTTAAGTTAAATAAAATTGTATATTCGTTTGTTGTTAATATTTAGTGAAATAATTAAATATTATTTAATGTTCACTACAAATACAGCTGTGATACATACATAGATAGATAGATAGATAGATGTAATCTTTATTGCACACACAAAATCAATAAAATATACAAAACAGTGAAATAAAAAAAAAGATACACAAAAGGGGTGCAAAGGCGGTCTTATTGCTAAAGCAATCTCTTACAGACAACCTTTTGGAGAAAGGAGTTGTTTACGAGAACGCGGTATAGTGCAAAAAAATAAGAAAACAAATAAAAAATATTAAGAACAATATTACTAATACTATATTTATTCCGATACACATACATATATATATATATATATATATACATTACATAATAATACAATAAATACACATTATTAAATATTAGTAATTGATAGGTAATGAGTATACAAACGTCTTTTAAATATTGAGAGTGATCTTGAATGTCGGATTTCAGCGGGGAGATCATTCCACAATGCTACCGACTTGCAAGTAAACGAGTTACTATAATAACCTGATAGCCTAGTAGGGTTATGCAAACGATTGTCTTTACACGATCTTAGATTTTGTCTTTCATTATCCGAGCCGAGATAGGAGAAACGTTGTTTTAAGTAAAAAGGAGTATGAGGATTATAAAGAATTGAGTAAAGAAGAGTCAGCATGTGTAGGTGGTAAACCGGATCGGAAGCCATTTCAGGCGAGCCCTAAACTCGGACACATGATCAAATTTACGTAATCCAAAAATAAACCTAATGCAGGAGTTTTGGAGGCGCTCAAGCTTATCAAGTTGTCCCTCAGAAAGATCCGGATAGGCAGAGTCAGCGTAGTCTAAAAGAGGTAAGAGGAGAGAATGAGCTAAGGAAATTTTTGTTACATCTCTTTTATTATTTTAATAAATCCTGTGTAACAAACAAATTTTTCCCAAGACTTTGGCCCCAAAGATACATTTTGGTTCTAGGAACACATGTGTACCTGCAGAAATCGTTGTTTTAATTATTTGAACGTTTTCTTACACATACGTATTGTATACATGTTCTACTTTTTACTATTTTTAATCAAACTACACTTCATCCCTTATGAAATTCATTCTTAATAAGAAATACATTTAATCAATTGTAGTGTAAGAGAAATTTAATAAGACTCTAAAGCAGATGGTTATTTATTTCTTACCGAAAATTAATTATTAATTTCGATTAATTAAATCATAAATAGATATATTATTATTACGAATACATTTACGAGTTACTTCTTACTATTCAAACTAGTTTCAGCAGTTTGAATAGTAAGAAGTAGTTACTTCATGCGACTGCGACGAGTTCGTCGCAGCATTATTCAATGAACAATTATTCAACCAACAATAAACATCTACTATGTAATATATAAGAAGAGTCAAACATACTTTCGTTAAAAAGTGGACATCCAATGCTCCAAGGTTTGTTGATGAAGTAGACATGCGTCGTGTTGCCAAATTGTATAGACATTCCGGGCCTTGAGGAACGATAGTCTGCAAATATATACAAATGTTTTAATATTTTCACTTTTAATATAAGTTTTAGGGATAATTTACATTCAGTATGTACTTACAGAAATAATCTTCACGCTTTAATAATGTGTATGGTGTTAGAACTAACTCGAGATACGTCTTAAGGTTTGAAGACTTCGAGTAAATAAAAGAAATAGACCATTTTAAATAGTCTATTTCTTTTACTCTATCTGTTAGAAGAAACCATGTATATAGTGTCAGAACGGCATTTAATATCTTTTCTCATGTTGTAGAAGTAGTGGAGGCCTGAGAGATGATGATATTAAAATGAGTATAGAGCTTTAGAATCAATTTAATTTATTGCTTTTGGTTCAGTCATAAAAGTCAGTTTATTGGTTATATATCGTTAATATTATAATATAATATCATTTAATATTTAACTTTTAACTACGGACGCGTGGTCTCACAGACCGCTTGCAGTTTGTAACTTTTGTGTTCATATAAGTAAACTTCAAGACTTCCAAGACACTACCAATGTCCCTGTAAAGTAACATTATAAGAAGTATCATGTGCCCCTTTTAGAACTCCAAGGACGGTGACTTAATTATTACTACGGAAAAAACCGATACAAGTGGGCTAGCAGTCCACCTTCAAGCAGAGTCAGAACTCCTCAGCACAACGTAGTTACCATCAGAACTGTGTTACACTTATTTGTGGGAGAAAGGAATGATCCACTGATCATTTGGAAAACAATTTTTGACGAAGAAATGCGACAGACTATTTTAAGTTGGATAAATCTAAAAATTGCTGATTATAAAACAAAGTTCAAGCGAGTGAATAGACCTGAACTAATAGATTCAGATATGATTGAACTGAATGCCTTTTTGGGATTGTTATACTGTTTGTCCATCCTAAAATCTAACCATGAATGTAGCAGTTACATTTTTGCTACAGATTTTACAGGCTGTGAAATGTTCAGATGCTGCATATCGGAAACGAGATTCTTGGTTCTTTTGCAATGTTAACGCTTCGACAACCCAGCTGTTGGTACAGAAAGACAACAAAATGACAAACTGGCAGCATGTGCAAAGACGAGCAATAAAATCAAATATATCAAACGAATTGAAAATGACAATGAGGCGAGTTTTAGGGGCAAATTTGCCCCAAGATGAACCCCCTAGCCAGGAGAGTGATTCCTTAAAGCGTAAAACATGTCGTCTTTGTCCACCAAAACTAAAAAGAAAGTTCAATTACACTTGTATAAGTTGTAGGCAGGTCATATGCTTACGGTATTCTAAACCCTTGAGCAAGGACTGCTAATAATTTTAAACAATTGGATTAATGTCAAAAATTTTGTGTTTTATTTGAGAAGACTTTTATTCGTTTTTTTTACATGTATGTATGGTGTGCAGGCTTGTCTGGTAAATATATTCTTTTGCATTTCAGAATCTTCCACGGGAATCTTATCGACAGCTCCATTGAAACCCGTGATTTAAAGTGCGTCTTCTTATAAGAAAACCCAAAAGCACTCAGCCTAAACCAGGACTCCGTACAGTGCCATCGACCTAATCACACCGTGGTATAGTCGACGGCACGACGAATTGCCCCCCTCCCTGATTAGGGAGGATACGACCAAGCGCTGCAGCGGCGGCACACAACTTTGGAGCGAGGAGCTTGAAGTGCTCCTTGAAACTCCAACAGGAGTCCAGGGTCAGGCCGATGTATTTTATCGCATCGGAGCGGATCCCCTCTACTTGGACACAGCCCCGTAGGCGCCCTACGGCGAGGTGCGTGAAAAGCTATGGTCCTTGTCTTTTTTAGGGCCACCTCCAGCCCGAGGGAGCGGATGCGTCGGACGACCAAGCTGGCTCCGACCGACGCAAGTTGATTCGCGTCCTCTCACTTACGCGCTGGTGCAGCCACCGGGGATGGATGTCATCCGCAAAGCAAACGATATCCATCCCCGGTAGGAGCGCAACTCGCAAGACCCAATTGTACCCCAGGTTCCAGAGCAGGGGACCGGGAATTTCTCTTTCCTTGACATTCGCCTATAAATGCAGCCCACTCCGAGTACTCGGCACGCGTTTCTAACGATTGCGTCTCGGTGTACGGATCACTGTTGCTTATATGATAGTCGAATATTCCATATAGGGATTGAGCGTCGAAAATTTTCTTTCACAATAAGTAGTGCTCGTATTGCGGTGGGTGCTCGAACTCTGTCCCTGACAGTTAGTAGGCCCTATGTGACCGGGGCGGTCATAGCCTTAATGATTCTAATTATCATAATTCTGTTACGTGCTAACAATGTGTTAATACGTTGTAACAATGGATCAAACTATCTATAAGAGTCGAAGCTTCTTAGCATTCCATAGATTCACCGTGCGAGTGCCGGGCCCATCGCGTTGCAGAAAGAGGAGTGCAAACAGCTCCTGGGACTTGCCACCCAGGTGTAGGTTTAAGGGGCCCCTTTAAAATGCGCATTCACGCTAACCTCAACTGGTTGCGCTCCTCTCCCTACCTAACCAAATTTGGAATGAATGCCGCCGCCGGAATGCCGCCTTTGAAGTACGTTTTAGAAAGGAACTGATGATAGTTCTAGAGAGGCCAAGATCTTTAAGTAGGTTATAGAGAGATTTCACTGTTATACCCCTCGCTCCCACCTCTACCGCGTATATTTTAACTATATACCTATTTCTGGTCAGTTCGTTGGTCAGTTCGTAATACTTGTTGACTTTAATTGTGTGAAATTTGGGGAAGTTAGTTTCCCAATATAAGATAAAGTGATGTTAGTATGAATATTTATAGCTCAAGAACCGCCAAATCGATTTGGCTAAATATTGGTGGGGAAGGAGCTTAGCGCCAGGATACGGACATAGTATACTTTTTTCCCGTTCGATCACATTTATTTATTTATTTTATTGCGAATTATATAATTACTATCTGACATCTGACAATTACTATCTGACAATCACAATTATCTGTTAGTTGTATATTATTCTAGTAGATATACGCGAATTCGTTGACTGCATTTTTTGCATTTTAAAAGCAAAATTTTTGCATTTTAAAAGCTTTGATAAAGTAAAATATTTCATATAAGCTAAAACTTGATCGGATAACCGACCACGTTAAAATAATAAATATAATTTAATATATTATAGTAAACGCAATACTGTGAAATTCAATATAAATAATTTTTTTTATTCTATGGCGCCAGGTGACAATGTACGAGTATTTAGCGACTATTCTAATAGTCGCTAAATACTAATATGTGTATATTAATAAATTTGAAAACATTAATAAATTTAAAAGTAAACAAATAACTTATTCATTACTAATTTATAATCGATTTTCAGCTTTCAGCACTCTTTTACAATACAAACTTTAACAAAGAATAATAATCTCATGTTTTGATTTCGATCAATCAATTCTAATTTTATAAAGAGGTAAAGTTTGTAAGTTTGTGAGTTTATAATTTATAAGTTTATTTGTTAGAAGTAATCTTCAAAGTAAGTTATCCAAATCTAAAAATGTCTTAAACAATATTCAGAAATAACTTTTACATTGAATCTATGCTATATATCTATATTATATTATTCCCTTGAAATATTAACAGGAATTTTCTTGGAGAACAATTTGGAAATAATATTGACCAATAAAAGCTTGAGCGAAGGAGTTTCTTACGAGACCTGTGTTCTGAAGTTCTCGCGGACGCAATCGCGGGCAACATCTAGTTATTAATATTTAATGTTAAATCTTACTAATTCTTTTGTTCTGTGTGTGTGTAAAATTGTAAATACATTTTTGATATTATATCTGAGTTTTCTTCCTCATGTCTGAGCAAAACCCGATATACACATAGTTAACAAAATTAGCGTGACGCATTCTCTCTTCTGGTCTAAGAATATCTTTTATCTAAAAGCAGAATTTTCCTAAGAAGATATTTAATATCTGACTATAGGGTCAACATAATTTCATGATGTTTAATTTTTTTTATGGGATAGGGAACGAGCAGACGGGTCTTCTAAGCGACTGCCGTCATCCATGGACAAATGCAACTCAAGAGCTACATGTGCGTTGCCAGCCTTTTAAAACTGAATACGCTCTTTTCTTGAAAGTTTTATACGTCGTATCGGTCCGGAAATACCTTAGGCGACAATTTGTTCCACAGATTCGTCGTGCCAGGCAAAAAGCTTCTAGAGCGCACAGTCATGGAACACCAAGTGTTTAACTGGTGAGGGTGGATGTTTTGTCGCGATGGACGATGACGAAAATCTGTGGGTGGTATAAGTCCGAACAAGACTTCAGAATGGTATAAGTGATAGAGAATACAGAGGGAAGCTACATCTCTAGGCAAAGGATCAAGCCGAATGGTAAGCTCTTGGCATTTATTGTCATTAAATAAATTTAAAGTATACATTAAAGGAAATTTGATAAAAAAATCCTATTATAGTGTAAAGGATTATATTAACGACGGTATGGCCTGGGAATAAATTGTATTGTAGCGATAAACTAGTAACCTGCGCAATTTGTTTGACGTTGCTAGTTAATTTTATTTGATCAACTGGCCGCATGACACCGTTCCCTTAGAAGTCATTACTTGCGGTAGCGTTGGGGGTCGGGTCGCTCTCCCTCCCTCAAATATGGCGAAGGGGGTGATGGCTGACCTTTGCGTTATGCTCGTGAACGGGTGCTGCTTGCGGTCACTGGTCGTGTTGCTGGCAACGGTTCTTGTGTTTTCATTTTTTTTATTTCTTACATTATTAAGCCTTCTACGTGAATTGATTGCCATGGTTCTAGTTATTCGTAAATTGCTTATTTTACTTATATTGACATTTGTGAAACAGTGATCACAATAAAAAAAAACACCCGGCTGAGTTTGTTGTGTGGTTCTTCTCAGCCCAGGACGCGTTTGGAACCCTCGTAATTTTAATTTTAAGTTCAGAGGTGTGTTTCGATAAGTATGGTATCAAAATAGGCCCTCCTGACACCTCTATTTGACGTACACAAGTGATCACTGAGAATGATTCAAAGTGGAAAAGATTTAAATAAATAAATAAATAAATCGATAATACTTTTTTTTTTTTACACTTAAACTAAGTTGACGCTTGACTACATTCCACCTGATGGGAAGTGGATATGTAGTCGTAGGTGGTAAAGCGCATCAACTTAGTAAAAGCCTATTCACTCTTGCCTTGAAGACACCTACATTGTACTGGGACGGAAATACCGACGCAGGCAAGCTGTTCCACTCCTTCGCTGTCCAATTTAAAAAGATGAAGCGTAGCTCTTCGTTCGGACATGCGGCGTGTCTACTACAAAAAGATGGATGCCCGCCGTGCCTCGGAACGTCCGGTGATGGAAGGGGGATGGGGGAATTAGTTCATGTAATTCCTTCGCACACTCACCAAAATGTATTCTATAGAATACTGAGAGGCTAGCAACTCTACGTCTATGTTCGAGGCTATGAAGATTGGCTTCCACCAGTTCAGGGTCACCAATTAGCCTCTTTGCACGCCTCTCAATTGTGTCCAGAGCAGCAAGATGACATTTTGCGGTACAAGCCATTAAATGGCCACAGTACTCCACACACGACCGGATCTGTGCTTTATAGAATGTAAGAAGTTGTCCCAGTGTGAAGTACTGCCGGGCCTTTGCAAGGACGCCAAGCTTGCTGGCGGCTGCTCTTGCTCTAGACTCAATGAACCGACCAAAGTTAAGGTTCGATTGAATCTCTATCCCTAGCAACTGAAGTCGGTCACTGTATTCCAAAGATACATTCCGGAAAGTAGGAGCCAAGGTGAAAGGGCTCCTTTTGGCGGTGAATGAACATGTCTGCGTTTTGGTGGCGTTGAATTCAACAAGGTTGGCCGGAGACTGCCTCTAGCTTGTCATTCAAACACTGCACCATGCCTTCTCTTTCAGCCTGTACTTGATCTCTACTGGCCCGAGTACTGGGCAGGTATCTTTCCACCACTGTGCTGTCGTCTGCATATTAACGATCTGCTCAAATCCGGTATCTATGGATTTGAGCAGATCGTTAATATGCAGCAGAAAGAGAGTTGCAGAAAAAACGGACCCCTGAGGAACTCCGGCATTTATTGTTAAGGGCTCCGATGACCCGTCAACAACCACTCGGATAGTTCTTAGATTCAGAAGTATACCGTACGCTGAAAGCTTGCTTAAAAGGCCCGCATGCCTGTCATTTGACAGGGAACGTCTCGAAGGCATTTGCCTTCGAGACGTCTAGAGAGACGGCGACCGTTTCTCCATTCTTCTCTAAGGCCACGCCTAAAACATGTGTAGCATACACTAGAAGGTCCCCAGTGGACCTATTTCGGCGAAACCCGTACTGTCGGTCACTGAGGAGATCGTTACCTTCTAGGTATGCTAAAAGGCGCGAGTTCTACACACGCTCCATAATCGTGCAGAGTATGGAGGTGATTGAAATCGGTCTATAATTGGCAGAATCGGCACGGCTACCTTTTTTTGGGCACTGGTTGCACGTTAGCAAGCTTCCAGGATTTCAGCACTATTTCAGTCCTGAAAGAGAGGCGATATAGACGTGTTAATACAGGAGACAACTCAGCTGCACATGTTTTAAGCAGAATGGCTGGTATACTATCCGGACTACTGGCTTTATTCACATCTAGACGACACAATGCTTTCCATACCTCTTTGTTAGTGATGCGGATTTCAGGCATAGAAATTCCGCAGTGAGCAAGATGTGCTAGGGTAGCATTGCCAGTGTCTAGATGAGAATTATTAGCAAAAAGAGAAGCAAATAGATTCGCTTTCTCTTTTGCTCCATGAGCCAGAGATCCATCTGGTTTCAGCAGAGGTGGCAGTGAGGTTCGGCAGAAATTCGACTCGATCGTTTTGGCAAGGGACCAGAAAGCTCGACTGCCTGATAGCAGGACTGAAAGCTTTTCGCCAACCTTAGCGATACGACCAAGACGAACCCCACGTAATGCCTTTTTATAGGACTTAGCAGCTTGGTTAAAGGCTCTCTTCTTGGAACTCACATCCGGAGCTTTGTGGTTTCGAGCATCAACCCAAGTAACATATGCCAAATGTTTTTGCTTTTCAGCATGTCCACATTCGGCATTGAACTATGGGCGAGCTTTGCCACCGATAGGAACATCAGCAAAAGGAATGAAATACTCCATTGCCTGATGTACCACATCAGTTATAGCATCCGCGCAACTCGACGGATCCTCTGAAAAGAAGCAAACCTGCCGCCAAGGATAAGATGTAAAGAATTGTCGCATCTCATCCCAATCAGCTGACTTGTATTTCCAAATTCGCCTAACACCATGGAAGTCTAAGTCCGGCTGGGAATAAGTTAATACAGATTTCACCAGACAGTGATCGGAGGTTCCCAAGGGGGAGGAAACCTCTACACGATACCTGTCTGGATCAGTTGTCAGCAGAAGGTCCAGGCAGTTGGCTGTATGTGACTCCACATAGGCACCCTTGTCGCATGCCTCCCAGAAAAACGAGCTGCGCTGAAGGGTACCGATGCAGAGCCATATCAGCAGCCTCACTGAGATACTCAAATAATCTGGTTGTCTCCTGATCACCGCTGAATATATACGAGTACGATACAATACGAGCCGCTAATAATATACGAGTCGCTTTCCGTTGCATCCGGTTAAGACGGCGAAGCTGGTATTGGGGCGCTCCTGCAAACAAACGAGAATAATACTCCACACGTGGTCGAATCTGCGCCTTGTAAAGACGCAGGCGATGGGCCGGAGTCAAATACTGTCTCGATTCGTTCAGCTCACCATGTTAAGTCGACCCCGTAGCTTCTCATTATCTTTTTAGTTAAATCATGTGTAAAAATAGTATAGTATATACTATACTATTTTTATATCATTGTATTATCATTTGAAAAAGGAAAATATTATTTTGTATCTCATAAATTGAATATATATATATTTGTGTACTAGAAAGTTAAAGTAAAATATAAAAAAAACCTTATCAATTGATGTTTTATTTTGAGTTTATTTGGATATATTTTTCTTTCTAAAAATAAAACTATTTTAATGTCGTCTTGGGAACGCCCGAGTGTTAAAATATTAATTTTAAACAAATAGTTTTGATTTATTATAAATATAACAATTCTATCAATTGTTTCAATCAAAAGTATCAATTGTTAATATTTTAATCAATAATTATTGTATAAATTCAAACTAGTTTTATAATAAGTTAATAAGTGATTGAATGTTTCTGTCAAAGTACTTCCCACTTCCAAGCATTAAAACGATCGCTCTAAGAAGTAACACTTCGTAGAATTACTGCTACTTAGTTATAGGCTATAATCAACTCAATCAAGCAACCTGACCTGACATCCACAACACACTCAAGGCCAGTGGTTGCAACTATTCAATCATCATTCATCAATGACGATCTACACAAGCCATGGCACGAAACCCAAGACCAACCAACGCGACCACCACGACACGATTAAATTAATTGTATAAATAATCACCATCGCCGTTTATTCCAACCCCTTTTTTTACCTTTGGAAAATTCCGTTACAGATACCTGCTGGCTAAGAAAATCCGGGGGTTATGTGGGACTACCTGGCAGCATAGCTACCATTTTTAAGGCGACCCGCTAACGAACGATGACCCTCTACGCGTTGCCCTCTTCGCTGTAGTGGGACGCCACGGGATTGCTTTCGCACTATATTATATTCTAACCCCTGCTAGGTGGGGAAAGAATTAAAATTGTGACAACTCTGAGAAGTATCTTGTACTCACATCAGAAGCAAGGACGTTTCACGTCTTCTCCTTCGAAACCACAAAAACCCAACATAAAAATTTACAAACTACTATGATTCTACAGAACAAGATATATCATATATTTCAATTTTAATATCGGTTGTGGCATCTTTTGTAGTTTAATCTCTACTGCAAAGCAAACATGGTTTCGAAAGAAACCTAATAGATGTCCCCATCGTACCGAAAAAGATGAATATCTTTTCTATCGCTACTACTAGGTAAAAATATCTCTTACATACTCATTTTATACTTTTTCTATACTCGTCACGCCACTCATCTCAAAATTCGCTTTTCAGCAGCGTACACTTCCCTGTCACCTATTCCTATTCCCCCATTCTGATCCATACAAACATACAGGAAACAAACAGTAAAAAACAACATTTTCCTTGGTACTTTATTATAATAATATTTCTTTGAGTTTAATTAATAAAATAACGTAGGTAATGTTTAACAAGAGTAAAAAGTCTATTTATCCAAAAAGAGGACATCCAATAGTCCAAGGTTTGTCGATGAAATAGACATGCATCGTGACTCTCCCGGGAGTGTCGGCCAGATCGTACAGACATTCAGGTCCTCTAGGAAGAATAATCTGGAAATATAAATACAATTGTATATTTTTATTGAAAACCCGTTGACAAATTGACGTTTTTACGTAAACGGAATCATATATATTGTAAAAGTTATCTAAATATTCAAAATATGTATATCGTTTTGGTTCATATTATATTCATGTTATTATCTGATAGTACAATCCAGATAGCAAATAGATAATATAATGAGGGCATGATTAAAGATTAAAAAACAACTAATAAAGGTATTTTGATCTTACCTTAACAGCTAGTCTAGATGAGTGCTCAAACCAGTCACGTTGACCGTCTTTGGCAGGGTGTTTACCAATTAAAGTTAAACCAACGGCCATTAGTTTGCCGGAGTCCGTTAAAAGGAACCAGGGATGCATGGTGTCAGCTCGGCATTCAGAATCTTTTCTCGTGTCGTAGTAGTAGTGGCGGCCTGAGAGACGTATTGTTAGAATATAATTATTGTCAACTAGAATTTTGAAGAAAACATTAAATTATGATGAAATTGAATTAAGTGAACTTACCCATCCATGGTATGCATGCTTGTCTGGTGAACATACTCTTTTGTATTTCAGAATCTTCGGCGGATATCTTATCCACAGTTCCATTGAAACCAGTGAGCCAAACTGCGTCTTCTTGTAGCAATTTGGAAGAATCACGATTGGCCTCGCGTTCAGAGGCGGGTAATCGCAAGTAATCTAACAAATGACAGATGATTATTGGAATAACTTCTGATTTATATCCAATTTAAAATAAATAAATCTGATATAAATGCAATCAGTATTAAAGTGTTACCGAGACAAAGAGAACAAGTTGGTATTAAGATTCAAATTTTTAAAGGCACATTTGTCTGTCAACTTTGCAATGATACCGAAATGCAATATCTTATTTATATACAATATACATTAATTACAAACCCTCAGAAACGAAATACGTAGCGATGGCCCAGAATTTTCGGACCTGGCCGCTACTAGTCGTGACTTCCCATTCGCTAAAACCAGTCACTTTCATATCGAAGGGATTATCCGTAAACTCATTTTGATCCAACTGTAATAATATATCAATTAATTTTCATAATTAATTAATTGTTCACAAGAACACGTACAAAAATACTAACTGAGTCACTTTATTAATTTCATTTAACTATTATGAAATATTTGTTTTGCCTCATTTTTTTTTGTTTCAAAATGTTAAACTTACCGCAATCTGTAAGCCAGCAGCACTTCCTGTGTCATCAAAGAAGACGCACACGGTGAGGTCACTGTGGCAATACAGAGAGAGGGAGGGCAAAGGTCCCTCTGGACGTGGGGTCAACGTCCAACGGGATAGGATCGCCTGTGCCGTGCTGCGGGGCACATCGAAGAAGAAGTCGGTTCCAGGTCTCAGTCCAATACTGAACTTTACTATATTAATTTTAAGTAAAGATATTATTAAGCGAAGTTGTTATATATGATAAATTAAATAAAATAAGTTTGAAAAAGTGAGTAGTTAATGTACATAACGTTGATAATATATTTTTTAATATTTTATTTAATATTATAATATATGTAAATACTGTAATTGGTTAATTTCTATACTCTCGTAAATATTATGTCTATATATGTCTAGTCATTTAATAACAAATCGATAAATATAAAGTATTTATATAATTATAAGGTATTTCTATAAATAACAGTTCACAGAATGCTGTGTATTGGCTCTCATTACGATCTCATCTATCAATGAAAAAACATCGAAAAAATAAAATATTTTCCGTCACATTTTCAGTTTAAGACATTTATATTTCTTACACTCGTAAAAGAACAAAATTTATAATATTTAAATAACCTAAGTAATTGATATTTTTTTTAGATTATTTTTAATCGCTAATATTGAAATCTTAATTATTTTGTCTAAGTATAGAATGCTTTAAATCAGTCGTGTTCCCGGAAACAATAAAATCTTAAGAGTATTTTCTGTCCTTTATTTTCTAAGTGTTGGTTAAAATTTTAAAATCACCTACTTTTATGTAAATCAAAATAAAGATTAGCAAAATGTCAACTTACCTCTAAGACCGGGTTCATGGCTTGCAACTGCAAAAATGAGCATTTATAACAATTGAATTAATTTGTTTACTACTGTAATAATATAAATTGCATTAACTGTACATTTTCAAGTTTATATTTAAGTATATCTTATTGTAATCTTACCAGCATAGGTTACAAAGAGCACCAGAATTGTAAAGCTTTTCATGATGGCTCTTTTTTGACTCCACTCATGTTTTAATGTGTAGTGTCTTTTATATACTTACCTACAATAGTTAGTAGTGATGTCAACAGAGATAATGGCATGACTATTCAATAAAATATTTTTAATCTCTGATTAAATGAAGATTGATGGGTAAAATATTTTATTTGTGTTCATAGCTGGATCAACGCGGATCCAAGTTGCTATGTATGTACTTTCGTGTTAGAAAAGAGGTAATTTTCAAATGAATTAATAACAATATATCATTTTAACACAATTTTATTTTCCAATATCTAAAAACTTGTAAGGGTCATAACATTTACATAGTATAAATTACTGGCTCAATAACAATATAAAAATAAAATGCAGGACTTGCTATCACTAGTATTCCGTTCCTCGATCAGTTTTAGAATTCACCGATACCACACAAATCTACTGCTTTTATACTTAAGAAAAATATAATAAAAGAGGATCAGAATGGATTTCAAAGAATTAATCGACTACTCTAGCAGCTTTCTATCTAATATAGCCGATATCGGAACTCATTGATAAAAGGGTTAATACAATTGGTATTTTTTTGATATGTCAAAAGAATTCGACTGCGTTAACCATTCTAGTATACTTTTTAAGTGTGAAAAATATGGCATAAGAGGACCTGCTCTTGGTTGGATTAATAGTTATTTTAATAATTTTACACAGCATGTGCAGGTATAAACAACAAATCAGATTGAATCCATCCATCCAAAATTATTGAATAAATTTTCGAATTTATTCAATAATTTTGGAGTCCCTCAAGGTTTTAGGAGCGTTTTAAGACCACTGTTATTCATTTTATACATTAATGATTTTCCTAATGTCATGAATCATCAATCTATTCTTTTTGCCGATAACATAGCATTAGTTGTATCTGATTGTCAAATTGACTTTGCTTTTGAAACAGTAGTTAGTAAGGCTATCGAGTCGGTTTTATCTTCGTTAGAATCAAATAGTTTATGTTCCAACACATCTAAACTAAGGATTATTCATTTCTCCAATTCTTAAACAAAGAAATTAAAATAAAATATTGATTGTCGTGGCATTAAACTTAAAGAGAAAAATGACGTTAAACAATTGATACAGGAAATATCGGATAAAAGTGAAAAGAAAAGTTTAAAGCTGAACCCAGAGAAAACAAATACTATGAAAAACGGAAAGAAAACCAACATTCACATAGGAAATAACCAAATCCATTACATTGACGAATACATTTGTTTGGGTCAGCTAATAACACAAGAGGATCCTATACGCAAAGATGTCGAGAGAAGAATAACGAATGGATGGAAGAGATACTGGAGTCCTAAAGAGGCCATGAAAGACAAAACTCTTCACATTTATCTAAAGAAAAAACTTTTCAACACCTACCTTCGTACTAATTGTTTAAATGTATGGTGGCGAAACAGGGGCTTTAACACCAGATACAACGAGAAAACTGTAAGCCTGCCAACATGCAATGGAAATAAGTTGAATAATGGATAATAAGGTTAATGGATAAATTAAAATAAGGATCACAAAAAGTAAAAAAAAGTCCTCCATTGTGCTCAAAAATGATTACTTTGTTTTTTTGACCAATTAGGTCAAGGTTTTGGTTCTCTTTTAAGCCATGAATTGAATAATGTATATAATATATGGGGCCAGTTACCAGCACAATATAGAGAAAATAATTAATTTTAATTATAATGAGAATAGTACTATTGTACTATTGCATGGAGACGGTTTGTCCGTTAAGAAAGGTGACATTACTGAAAATATAGATAAATTATCAAGTTTGCATAACAAAAAAAAGTGTAAATTTATGATTTAGACACACCCCATATTCTAATTCTTATTCGGACAAACAAAATCAATATATTTATAAACTCAATATGATATTGTATAACGTGACATACCGTCATAGCGACGCATTCTTTTATTTTGACATTAATAAATTTATTTATAATAGTTTTAAGATGACAAAAGGTACAATGTATCTGCCTCTATATTATAGGAAACAAATTGCTACTTTAGTAGCATTTAATTTAAAAAACTTCGTTATACAAGGTATAACGAAAAATAAGATAAGACAAAGCGTAAGCTGTTAAATATTGTCCATCAAAATATACAAGGCATAGGTGGCAAGGAATTGGAAGTGGAACTGTTTGTTAATGAATATAACATTAGTTTATTATGCATTACAGAACATTGGATGTCAAAGGACAACAATATTATAAATATTGAAAATCTTTAGAGAGAAAGCTATTCGCGGTGGTTCACTTATTTTAGCTCGTAACGATGTAGTTTTAAAGTCTCGATCAGACATAGTGCCGCTCTCGGTCGAGCGAATTATTGAACTATCCTGCGTTGAGCTCAATGATTATATTATTTTATGCGTGTACCGACCCCCCTCTGGTGACTTTGAGGAATTTGAAAATGAAATGGAGGATATTTTAACAAAACTTTGTTATAAAAACAAGTCGGTGATAGTGTGCGGTGATTTTAAAGTAGATATATTACATGTAACTTCGTCTAGTGTACGTTTAATAAATTGTTTAAATCTTTTAACTTGTTCAATGTCTTTTCGGAACCTACTCGCATTACTAATGTTTCTGCAACTTGTATTGATAATGTGTTCTGTCACTTTACATTTATGAAGAGATGGTGATAACGAATTTAAGTTCAGATCACTGTGGGCAAAAATTTTCTCTCTTCATTAATCATGAAATTGAGAGCCCCCAAAAATTTACTTGCAGGCCGATAACAAAAAATAAAATTTTTAAATAAAACGATAATCCAAATAACTTATATAATAACGATCAATCAATTTGTTATTAAATGAATTTAATAATACTTTTAAGTCAAAAACAAGGATAAAATACTCAAATCTTAAATTTAGTGACTGGGCGATCGTGGGAATTCATAGAAGGAGAGAAAAGTTATATGATTTATATGGTGAGAGGCAATGGAATCATGATACCTTATTTTTGAATAGAGTTAGGAATTTCTCTAAAATATTTAAGAACGTTTGCTTACAAGCCAAGTCGATATATATAAGAAATAAAATTGTAAATTCAGAAGATAAAATAAAAGCAACCTGGAGTGTTTTATTTAGTATTACTGGGAAAACTAGGGTTACCAATGAAGTGAACCCATAAAGTTAAAAATTAATAATAAAGCAGTAAGTACTGATATAAATGTCGCCACTATTTTTGATTCATATTTTACAGAAATTTCATTAACGGTAACGCGTTATTTAAATTATTCATAATCTGATGCAATCACTGAATTGAGCAATAACGTTAAAGTCAGTAATAAATGTTTTGTTTTTAAGCCTGTTTCTTCGGATGAAATTGTTAAAACGTTTAGAACCTTAAATCTGAAAAACACCGGTGATCTTTGGGGTATGTCAGTTAATTTACTTAGCAATATTATAAGTGATATTGCCCCACAGCTTTGCTTAATTTTCAACAAATGCATTGAAACCGGTATTTTTCCAGATTTAATGAAAAATAGTAAAGTAGTTCCTTTGTTTAAAAGTGGCGATAAACTAGAACCGGGAAATTATAGGCCTATCTCCGTTTTACCTTAAGTAAGATCTTTGAAAAGATTATTTTAAACCAATCAACAGAATTTGTTTATAACAATAAAATCATGCATAGCGAACAATATGGTTTCACCAAAGGCAAATCAACAACTGATGCGGGTGTCACGCTTCTTAAGCACATTTACAACGCATAGGAAGAGTCGCAGAATGCCATCGGGGTGTTTTGCGATTTATCCAAGGCTTTTGATTGTGTTGACCATCAAACATTGCTATGCAAACTTAACCACTATGGTGTGCGTAGTGTTGCGCTTGATCTCATTGCCTCCTACCTTGATCAAAGAGTCCAGACGGTTAATGTAAATAATTCTAAATCGGCTGGTTCTTACCTAAAAATGGGTGTTCCACAAGGATCTATTCTTGTCCCCTTTTTATTCTTATTATATATTAATGATCTGCCCTTTTTCGTAAAAGGTCTATGTGACATTGTACTTTTTGCTGATGATACCTCACTTATTTTTAAAGTCGAGCGTAATAGGACTAATTATGACGAAGTTAACAGTGCTCTGTTACGTGTTCTTCATTGGTTTGAAATTAATAATTTGGTCTTAAATACTAAGAAAACTAAATGCATGGAGTTTACACTTCCTAATGTAAAAAGTCAAAATTGTAGCCTGATCCTTAACAATGAAGTGTTGGAACTAACTAACTAACTCAACAGTTTTCCTAGGTATAACTCTAGATAAAAAGCTCCAGTGGAACCATACGGCTCGATTAGTTGATTTTAGTTATTTCCATAGTATTTTGTCTTACGGCATTTTATTGTGGGGCAGTGCTGCTGAAGTAAATTCTGTATTTATTTTACAAAAAAGAACTGTGCTGGCTATTTTAAATTTAAAAGCTAGAGATTCCCTGAGAGATGTTTTTAAAGAAATAGGCATTCTTACGGTCGTTTCTCAGTACATATTTAATAACATCTTGTTTGTACTTCACAATTTGGATATCTAAGTAAAAAATAGTGACAGACACCCTATAAATACAAGAAATAAAAATAAACTCTCAACGCTGAAATATCGTCTTCAAAAAGTTAAAAAATCCTTTATGGGTTTGAGTGTACGCATATATAATAAGATTCCACAAGATATCTTAGACCTTCCTTTTCTTGCTTTTAAATGTAAAATTAAAAGTATACTGTTAAAAAAAGTTTATTATAGCATACAGGAGTTTTTGGTTGATCGTATTTCGGTCAACTAAAAGGTTAGGTTGTGGAGCTTTGCTTGTTGACTCATTTGCGGGATATTCTAATGTATATATCAAACATTGTTAAATTGTTTTTAAAAAGAGCAACTGTTGAGTTTCTGGCCAGCTCTTCTCAGCAGAGCCGCATTCCGAGCTGGTGGTAGCTTACTCACGGACTGACATACTGACATTTTTTTTAAATGTAATGTAATGTAATTGACGATTCAAAAGTGCATGTAAATGCCTACTTGAATAAAGATATTTTTGATTTTGATTTAGATTTTGAATGGAGTATGTTGAATGTGAAAAGATCGAACCTATTAAAAAACCATGTTATCAGGAAAAAGGTGAAGGTAGACATCCATAATGAGAAGAATGTGAACTTTGAATACCATCCAAAATCAGAAGACTCAAATGGCATTAGGCAGAACACATGGTTAGAGGTCAAGAGAAATGGTACAAAATTGTGACACAAATCATTGTGGTATCAATCTCTAGGGTATCAACCCTAGAGAAGGGAAAAGGAAAAGAGGCAGACCACAGAAAAGGTGGGATGAGGACTTTAGACAACTATCAGGAAGTAACATGAAATAGAGTGGCGCAAGATAGAGAGAAATGGAAAAAGTTGGAGGAAGCCTTTGCTGATGGGCAATCAGACCTACAAAAATGAATATAGTACGAGAATAAAACTAAAACTATTAAATTAAAACTAGATTGATTAGACACAAAAAAAAATATAGTAAATAGTTTTTAAAAAAACCTTGTAAATAGATACTAAGTCGGTCTGAATAAAAGGCTTTATTGTTATTGTCACGCCACACATCTACCTCAAAATTCACATTTCAGTATCATACGCTTCCCTGTCACCTAATCCTATTGTGGTCCATTCTGATCCATACAAACATACAGGGAACAAACAAACATTCAAAAAACAGGTAAAGACAATTTGTCTCGGTACTTTATTATAATAATACTTCTATGAATTTAATTATAAACATAAAGTAGCTAACGTTTAACAAGAGTAAAAAAATGTCTATTTGTTAAAAAGAGGACATCCAATAGTCCAAGGTTTGTCGATGAAATAGACATGCATCGTGGTTATTCCGGGAGTGGCGGCCAGATCGTACAGACATTCAGGACCTCTAGGAACGATAATCTGGAAAAAAGGTAAATTGTTTTAATATTTTTACTTTAGATATGAATGTTGGTGATAAATTATATTCAGTAGTTATATTTACAATCTTAACGGTTTAATAATATTTTGAAGACTTCGAAGAAATAGACAATTTGAAATGTACATTCATAGTATTGTCTTAATTAAGTTATTTAGGTAAATAATTTTGAAACCACTGATTCAAATATGACTGATATATGATATGCTTATCGTTGTGGTTCATTTTTTTTACATGTTATATTATCTGATAGCACAAATATTATCTAAATCGATGAAGAAATACGTAGGTATGTTGGTGCCATTGAGACCTAAATGCTTTATGAACACTATAGCATCCCGGAGCAGGCAGATCGTAAACCGAAAATCTAGTGGGGCCGTGATTAACGATTAAAAAATACTTTTTTTAATATCTTACCGAAACAGCTAGTTTAGGTGGGTGCTCAAACCAGTCACGTTCACCGGCTTTGATTGGGTATTTACCCATTACAGATAAACCAACGGCCATTAGTTTGCCGGAGTCCGTTAAAAGGAACCAGGGATGCATGGTATCAGCTCGGCATTCAGAATCTTTTTTCACGTCATAGTAGTAGTGGCGGCCTGAGAGACGTATTTTTTTTTACAATATAATTGGTATCTAGGATAAATTTAATATATTGTTTTTATTTCAATCATAAAAGTCAGCTAACTGGTTATATATAAAGAATATTTTTTGGTAAGAACAAATAAAACATATCGCGTATTTACTTATCATTGATTCATGTTTTAGATATTTAACTTAATTTTGAAGAAAACTGAGATAGCTTTGAATTAAGTGAACTTACCCATCCATGGTATGCAGGCTTGTCTGGTGAACATACTCTTTTGTATTTCAGAATCTTCGGCGGATATCTTATCCACAGCTCCATTGAAACCAGTGAGCCAAACTGCGTCTTCTTGTAGCAATTTGGAAGAATCACGATTGGCCTCGCGTTCAGAGGCGGGTAATCGCAAGTAATCTAACAAATGACAGATGATTATTTGATTTCATTTTAATTTATATCCAATTTAAAATAAGTAAAGCTAATATTACTGCAATCTGTGTTAAAGAGTTACCGAGTCAAGGAGAACGTTTACGTTAAGATTATAGGTTTAGTTCTTAAATGCATTTTTCTTTGTCAATTTTAGCAATTTTAGTATATATTATTTTTTTTATTCGTATACATTAATTACAAACCCTCAGAAACGAAATACATAGCGATGGTCCAGAATTTTCGGACCTGGCCGCTACTAGTCGTGACTTCCCATTCGCTAAAACCAGTCACTTTCATATCGAAGGGATTATCCGTAAACTCATTTTGATCTAACTGAAATATAACAACAATATCAATTAATTTTCATAATTAATTGAGTCACTTGTGAACACGTATAAAAATACTAACTGAGTGACTTTATTAATTTCACTTAACTATTATGAAATATTTGTTTTGCCTCATTTTTTTTGCTTCAAAATGTTAAACTTACCGCAATCTGTAAGCCAGCAGCACTTCCTGTGTCATCAAAGAAGACGCACACGGTGAGGTCACTGTGGCAATACAGAGAGAGGGAAGGCAGAGGTCCCTCTGGACGTGGGGTCAACGTCCAACGGGATAGGATCGCCTGTGCCGTGCTGCGGGGCACATCGAAGAAGAAGTCGGTTCCAGGTCTCAGCCCAATACTGAACTTTACTATATTAATTTTAAGTAAAGATATTATTAAGCGAAGTTGTTATATATGATAAATTAAATAAAATAAGTTTGAAAAAGTGAGTAGTTAATGTACATAACGTTGATAGTATATTTTTTAATATTTTATTTAATATTATAATATATGTAAATACTGTAATTGGCGAATTTCTATACACTCGTAAATATTGTGTCTATATATGTCTAGTCATTTAATAACAAATCGATAAATTTAAAGTATTAATATAATTATAAGGTATTTCTATAAATAACAGCCCACAGAATGCTGTCATTGGCTCTCATTACGATCTCATCTATCAATGAAAAAATATCGAAAAAATAAAATATTTTCTGTCACATTTTCAGTTTAAGACATTTATATTTCTTACACTCGTAAAAGAACAAAATTTATAATATTTAAATAACCTAAGTAATTGATATTTTTTTTAGATTGTTTTTAATCGCTAATATTGAAATCTTAATTATTTTGTCTAAGTATAGAATGCTTTAAATCAGTCGTGTTCCCGGAAACAATTAAATATTAAGAGTATTTTCTGTCCTTTATTTTCTAAGAGTTGGTTAAAATTTTAAAATCACTTACTCTTATGTAAATCAAAATAAAGATTAGCAAAATGTCAACTTACCTCTAAGACCGGGTTCAAGGCTTGCAACTGCAAAAAGACGCATTTTTAATAATTTATTTAAATTTTTTACTACTTATGTACTCATTACTCATTAGTTACATTTTTATATTTAAGTATATCTTATTATAATCTTACCAGCATAGGTTACAAAGAGCACCAGAATTATAAAGCTTTTCATGATGGCTCTTTTTTGACTCCACTCATGTTTTAATGTGTAGTGTCTTTTATACACTTACCTACAATAGTTAGTAGTGATGTCAACAGAGATAATGGCATTACTATTCAATCAGATATTTTTAATGTCTGATTAAATGAAGATTGATGGGTAAAAACTATTTTTTTGTTTAAACTTAGATCTTATGGTAAACAAAGTTGTTATCTATCTATTCAAAACATTGTTTTTTGCTAGCGGTGTCGCCTCTACTTTATTTTTTTGTTATTTGGTCTCTGATGTTAGACTTACCGGCTGTTACAGCGTCAACGAGGGAGGTTTCATATATATATAAAGCTAACCAATCTGCGAGGCGTACCGGATGGTATCTTTTTACGCAAAACTCGTCCTAACCGGAATACTCCCCCTGATATTAAGGTCAAGGAACCAGCATCTCTGTATGAGGCCAAAAAATCCCTTCCATTAACGAATCTGTTTGGGAGGGAAATAGGGCTATATAAACTAAGTACATAAGCTTAGTACATAAGGTTTGTATATACCTAAGCTTAGTATATAAACTAAGTACATCAGCTAAGGACGTAAGCTTAGTACATAAGCTTAGTTTATAAGCTATGGCTATACATGTTAATAGATATTTTCAAACATTATATTTTTGTTATATCATAAGCAATATATCCATTCCCACCGACAAACCCTTTCCGAAGCTCGCAGCTCCAAACAGAAACACATTTTCAGTTTTAACTTTACTTCGATACTGCAGTTGTAACATTTATCATAGTTTTCGTTCCCCATTTTTAGTTTATTTTGTCTAATTGAGTGTTTCGTCTCTTGCCTCATGTCTTGCTACTCTCTTTTATAATTAGATTCAGCAAATTGTGTTTGAATTTTACTAAAAACTTTTAACACTAAATGTGCTCTCATCAAATACTTTCATAAATTAAATAATTGATGAATTACAAAAGGGTCTATTTCCCATTACATTAAATATTTTATCTCAATTATCATACCATAGACTCAGCCAGAGTGGGTCAATAACAATACAATCAACAGGCTGTTTGACTATTGTAGCAAACTGCATTTTCTATCGAAGTAACTGTGACCTCAGTGCTTACTCTGGCTGTATTCTTATGGAGACAGCGTTGATCAGAGTGGGTCTGCCAGTAGTTTGTATCAGCTTAAAAGCATCAGATTTATCATCAGACCTGATACAGGAAACCTCTTAAAATATAACTCGTATTAACTTTACGTGTAATATAAGAGGGTGCAGAGAATTACATTATTTATTTTAGGTATTATATATATATATATATAATCCATTTTTTTACGGCTCCTGCAAATCTATAATGTAATATAATATCTAACAACGATCGGAGTCAGACTTTTATTATTTTAATACAGCCCTATTGAAAAAATATTATTATCAATAAGTATTACACTTAGTATTTGTCAGTCTCTCTGAATAAATAAAGTAAGTTGCAAAAATAATAAACAAATAGGTACATACACACATTTTTATTATTACTTATAAGAGAAAAATATAAATATTTTCTGTTGTTCTTTGAATATTTCTTAATTCGTAGAAAATATTCTTTTCAGTTCATCCACTACCACCGTGGAGTATCTGTGTCCGTTCAGCATCAGACGGTCCAGGGGAGACGCTGGCGCTATAGAGTCGCCGGCGCTGAAAGTTTCATAAGTTATTATTATTGAAGATGTATAAATATGTTTTATTTATATGCTTATATTAATTTCTGCTTAAGAACTATTTTTTATCAAAATATTTAAACAATTACCGGCATTTAATAGTCCAGGGCTTGTCGATGTAATAAATATGCAGACTGAGTATTGGGTAGGAGTCCACGAGCTTCAGGAGACACTCCGGAGCAAACGGAATCGCAGTCTTCATATGAATATAAAATAAAAAATAAAAAATGTTAAAAACAAAAATGAGCTTTTGTCCTCGGCCGAGAGATAAATATTGTTATTTAATGAATTTTATGAATAATAGATATACATTATACCGCTTGGAATTATTTGAATCATTTATTGTTAAACATGTAGGTCGCAAATCACGATAATTAAGTGATAACAAGAAGCACAATGATACACTGAATGTCGTGATGTCTAAAGTCACATGATACATTGTAAGTGCTAACGGATGATCAAGACCGCTTGTGAGCGAGTGAGCGAGCTATCCTTTAGTTACTGGACTTGTCTCTCTTTCGGTTTTTGTTCATCTTTAAATTGCCGGCGACCTACGCCATGGATTCCGTACACAAAGACTACTGATAAAGCTCTCTAATTTATATTAATATAGATATTAACCTTTACTCAAAGTAAACATTGTGTGCACACAGAAATTAGTTTTTCCAGATCGATTTTAACGTAATCTGCACTATCTGGTACTAACCTATTCACTAGTGAACGTCTGTACTACATTATATCGCGTATTACTTATTTTGACTGATGACTATATAATTATAGTTATATATACGCATATATACAACAATCATTAATATTACAATATGTGTATATATTTTTTTATTTATAGACCAATTGGCCTCGTGGTCATAGCACCGTCCTGCGGGTAGTCGTGGGTTCAATATGCATTCTGAAGAAATATTTGTTTGATGAAAATATATATTTTTCAGAGTCTGGGTGTTGTTTATGAGTATGTATGATGATATATCTCTTTCAGTTTTTTAGATTTCTTTCTGTTCTTCTCTTTCCCATATTAAAAGCTCTGATTAGTTTCAAAGTACCGTAATATTTATCATTATTAAATATCTACCTTTACGAGTTGTCTTTTTCCATTGACTACCTCAAACCAGTCTCTGCCAGGAGTAGGTTTACTCAACTTCCCAACAACCTGGAAGCCTACCCCTACGAGGTAGCCCTTTGTGGTGATGGCGAACCAGGGTAGCAAGTTGTCACAGCTGGTCTCCCGCGTCATGTTGTAGTAGTAATGAGTACCTGGGTTTTGCATAAAATATCTATAATTTTAATTTATTTTGGTGACGTTTTTTTGATGTTATTTTAAAGTCTAATTAGCAGTAAAATATAAAACACATTTTAATATTTAATTATAGCTTATTAAGATATCGTGTGTATCTTATTATTAATTATCTGTATTAAAAAAAATGTACTTGTTTTAATAATGTAACATATTATTACCTTATCAATTTGACAATTATATTATATAATATTCCTTCATTAAGTCATTACGTCATTAGTACATATTTAGATCAATTATACTACAGCTCCGGTTGACATAGTAGTGATAGACGAGTATTATTTGTTCAACATTATAATAATAATCAAAGGAGAGAAAGAGACCTCTAAAAGAATGTCTAAAAGATAATTTCCATTTGCACTTTATTAACATTTTATATTTTAATAAAATGCACGGACTGCTGGAAAATAACTTTTATGACGTTGAGATTGGAACGACATTTCTTTTTGAAACAATTTTAATTAAGAGAATGGAGCCTTTGAAAACAACTTTAAGAAACTTACGACAAATATGTTCAGAATCAAGTTACCAAAGAATGAAATATAGTGCTTCATAATACTTTACATGAAATTCTCAAAACTAATTAAAGCATATTTTTCACTGAACACTTGAACCAACCAACGAAAACCACAAAAACTCTTTATAAGAGACAAATAAACTCGAAATATTACTTAAGACAGTTTTTTAGAACATCATATATTCAAAGTAAACAAGAAAGTTGAGCGAGCAGAGTCCGTGTGCTCTTAATATTCAAATTGCCTTTGATCATGAAGGTATCAAGGTAACGAGTACATTACTGCACCTCTTGTCACCTCAAACGAAGTTACTATGAGTTTTGTTATTAGTATTGGTTCAATCTTTGAGTCGTTCATTTGTGTCCTTCTAAGTTATAATTTACCCATGTTAGGGACGCAGTTCTGTTTTTTGAACTGCGTGGTGTTAAGCTCGGCTTCTGTGCTGGGCACCCGAATGAACTGTCCTTCCAGGTCCTTCACCCACACGCCACCGTCCTGCAGTGTTGCTCCATTTTCCACTTGTGGACCCGCCCCCGCCTTTAATGATTCTGATAAATATTGTTAATTATAGTTGTATTTGAATATTTTAGTAATATCAGCCCACATGGCCCACAGCTGGGCAAAGACTGGAGAATGGAAACTGAACTCATCTTACCATAGAATATAAATTATGCCAAAATAAGCAGACTTCCTTACGGTAATTTCTACTGATCAGAATAAACTAATATAACCATGGAACAAACTAATATTTTTGTCCAGACGTGAATTGAGCTCAGAATCAATCAATTTAAAAGAAATTGAAAAACTCTACTGAAACTGTTACTAGCTTAGTTTTAAAAATAAGATGTTATCAAATAAAATATTAGACAGTAATGTTGTTTACCAGAAACAATGAACCAGATATAACTGTTTACGTTAAAAGTAAATCACCTTCAGATACTAAGAACTGTGTGATAGTCCAATACTCGTTGGCTGGTTCACCGTCAGACGCGGGGACGCTCCATTTCACAAACCTCTTGTCGGGCTTGAAACTTGGGGTTATGATTTCATCAACAGGAAACTAATCAGAATAAAACAATAATTACAATAGTAACCACAATTGTAAAGTTTACTTTTAATGAAGGTAATATCAATAGTATTGTCAGACTCTACAGTCACCTTGCTATTAAAGAGGGCAGTGTATTAGATTATTTCTCCGATAATTACTAAGGATATATGAAGGTCGATTTTGTTAATTTATTATTTTTTTATTATGTAGCCTTCACGTAAAGATAAAAAAATGATAAATGTTAGTTCTAATTCGATTAGAGATATTTAAAAAATATAAAGTATAAGTACCAAAGCTGTTTCTAGAAGTATGGAGATCAATCCTCATTGAGTCGCTTCGTCGGATAAATTAAATAAACGACTCCATTGTAAGCCTTTGATGGCTCTTTGAATTGTACTTTCGTGCGCAATATGAAATAACTCAAGTAAATAACAATATTAAATAGACGCAATGATAACGAAATAAACACGATTTTTTATTTTGTTTTTTAAATACGATATAAAGATTAACAATTTATTACTTAATACTTACTTCCTTTAAATACGATGAAGATGTTATCAAGAGATGTTATCAAGGTATAATTAGATAAAGCGTTATTATTAATAACATTACTATAATATATAAACAGCTACATATGTACAGGTCTGTGCCACTCCCACATCTCGAGCACACAATCTGTGTCACGTACTATTACTTACTGCACAGTCACCTTAGGATGATATTTAATCTGCACTCGAGCTACGAGTAAATGACAAGTCGCCGTCATTTCAATAACACATACCTCTTGATTCAAATAAAATCATAAATGCGACATAATAAATATTATCTCTGTTCAAGTGATCGATCGAACTAAAAATGGCTACGATAATAAATAATTGTAAATCTTTTAATTACATAGATTACGTATTATTTTATTTTAATAATTTTTGACAACCTACCGCAATTTGCAGTCCGGCAACGAATCCGGAAGGATCGAAAAGGGGACAAACGGCCCTACCAGGGGGACAATACAGACGGAGCTCTGGCAAGGGGCCTGGAGGCCTTTCCATTCGGCGCCAGCCCTCGCTCTCAGCTTGGGTGAGAATTCGAGGAATCTTGAAAAAGTATTCCTTGTCGGCAAGCGCATCGGACCACCCAAATTTAACTAGAATTTTACAGTATTTTATTTTCTTAGTATATTAATTATTTCCTATAGAATTTTGAGATACCTTACATAAACGACATTAAATTTAATTCAATTTTTACTACGTATTTCATCTATGAGACCTGAAAACAGCACCTTTCTATTGAATTAGCTAATTTACTTCAAAACCAATGAGACTTTTAGCTTTTTTGAAAAATAACTAATAAGCATTTTTGTCAAGATTATATTTTTTTACGTTTTGGCGTATTATGTAAAAAATATTTAAAGTAAATATATTTTTAAATAGATTACCAGATATAAGACAAAAATTACAAAAAAAAATAATATTGAAATAATCAAAATATATAATGTTTATACACCGATATCTTCAGAATGGCGTCATGTGTCTATCTACCTACGCTTTATACCAATCATTCATCTTACACACATTTAATTTTTTTTTTTAATCTCTCATTTTTTTCGACAAATAGACTTTGTATAATTTAGCATTACCATACCAATTCAAACGTTTTATTAAAAAACTGATATAATTTCACGGTTGGCTAACATTAAATTCTCGGCTCAATCAGTCTTTGTATATCGATTTTATTTTGGTAGTTTTTTTAAATTTACAATATACATAATAATAGAATAGTAATTTACCTCTCAAGCCATTGTACTGCATACCTGAAACAAAATATTGTCAAACCAGTGATTTTTGACACTTTAATTGACATCACACTGACGTCAAATATTTGTCACATGTAATGTCATTTTGATGTTACGTATAATTATATCATACTCCTAATGTGTTTCAAAGTCATTTAATTACTTACATCTGACGGTACGAGTAAGGAATATTTCCTATAGTAAAAGAATTAATGAGTTAGGATGACGTCATCAAAACTGTTCAAAATATTATTAAAGTTAGATTAAAGATTAGTTTAGTTACATTAAAAAAATATTATTAAAGTAATATTACTTTTTGCATAAATTCAAAAGTAAGATTATTGTAAAATTGATTGATTTATTGCTAAAAAAGTTGACGTATTGCTAAAAAAGTTCATCATAGGCCTGCTGGTGTAAGAGCTTCATATTTCATCTTATTGAGAGCACAAACAAATATATTAAAGATACACTACACTTAAATTTATAGTCGAAGAGCACAAAGCTTGCAACCTTTTATGGCATAGCGGTCTTATACTGGAAGAGCATTCAATGATACAATGAATGATGGATGACGGTGCTTGAACTCTTTCAATTGAGTGCTTGTGATAAATATTTAACAAAAGTAAACAAGAGATATAGATAACAATTTGAAATTAATGGTATGTGAATTTGCCACACGTTAAGATAAAAAAGTTGACACTTTTTCATCAACACACCAGTCTTGGATATTGCTTAAAATGGTGACGTTTCGCGTAAAAGAAATATTCACGTATAACATCAGTATTTTTAGTACTGTTACTAATGTCGATAGATACAAATATGAATTGGTTCTTATAATAGCTAAAAGAGGTACTATTTTAAACTAATATTAGGAGCTCATCTCCATTGAGTCCTCTTTGGGACCGTGAAAAGAGTCTGACGTTTCATAAACACCAATTGTAGACAGATGTTGTCTAAATAGCCGCTTTGATTATGTCTATATTTAATTATGTATGTAATTAGATTATTATGTATATATTAATTGTACATACCCGCAGCAAAAGACACTATAACCAAGAAAACAATAACTTCTTTCATTGTAGCGCAGTCGATATTAAGTCACAACGAATCTCACAACGAGCAATGAAGACAGCCACTACCGCTCTCAATAAAACCAATTTAAACTGGTTTAGGGAACGTTTTACATATGTGGGTTTATAAGAAATATGTAATGAATACAAGAATAAAGGTTAGGAAGGATACGTAGCATTTAGTTTTGTTTCCTTGAACTGTATTTTTACCATAGATTTGTATGAGCCATTTTATTTTATGTTTTTTCTTGTTGGTTAGCTTTACTTGCTAGGGTCGGGTCACCGGTCGGGAGTATATCATTTTTAAACGTAGGCTCACAACATCTCTGCCATATTTATGAGACGGTTGTCACTGTTACCGGCTACCTGTCAGATCGAACTAACGACGTGGTTTACTTGATTCGTAAATATTTTTATTTGACCCATTCTGTTACATGAGCGTCTATATGTGTGAAGATTATAAATTAAAAATATAACTACTTAAGTTTTTTTTTTTCAGAATTTCGTTTTAAATCACACCGACGTGTACCAGGTATAAGAACTAAACTCATTAGTAAAACAATGGACTAAAACATATACATATTTTTAAGAGTCGTTATGTGAAATCCTACCTACCTAATAACCCACGTGAATGTCAGTTTGTTTGTTTGTTTCTTTCCACGCCCTAACTTTGCAACCGATCATCATGAAATGTCGCACATAGGTTGTCAGGGACACAAAAGAGAACAAGGGTGATTTTTAACCTCTTAAATAAAGCACTGTTCAGTCTCGGGAGAGACTTAACTAGCTTATTTTTTGAAAGTCCGTTGAAAAAACAAGTATTTTATTGAAACTTTACCTAACATAAAATTGGATATGACGTAAAAACATTAGCTATTGTATCCTTGTAGGTTTCCTTGTAGTTTCTCTTCAACCTCATTATTTTAGAGTGCTTCGTAACATATTCTATGCTTGGACCGGTCCAATCTGCTTGAACGTTCTTAAGTAGTTAGCAATTACTTACAAACAATTAAGACATAAAGAAATATTAACAACTAATAATTCAAAGTACATTAACTAAACAAGAATTTAAAATAAAAAGTATAAATTTATGCTGGAATGAGAACCATACTATTTTAGCACTTGACCTTTGTCCAGCATAGTTTTATCAGCCTTCAAGGAAATATTAGCAATTTCACAAATCTATGTCTAAAGAACTAGCGGCGCCACACTTTTTATTATGGCTACTTGGCTTCGAGCCCGCGTAAGTGAAGCTTCATCATGATATCTTAGAATTTTAAATTGGAATACTCTTTTTAAATTAAATCTAGAATTCTGTTTATTTTTGTTAATCGTCTGATTCTGATTCATTATAAAATGTATTATGAGATGTACTTAAATATATAATTAGTGTGACGTCATTTATGAAGTTAATAGACTTAACTGACTTTTTTTTTCAGACCATGTATTAAACCTTGTTAAACATTTCAGTTTAGTGCTTAGAAAATATAATATTTGTATATTATAATTTTTGTCTTTGTCTTACCCCTGCATTTTGGTCTAAGTTTACACTATTGATGTTGGCACATAGTTTAAGAATCTGGAAGGTTAGATTTATCTTAGCACCACTCAAAATTTCATAAAAATCTGTATGGTTTTATTTTGTTGCAATGTTAAGAGTTCTATAATATTGACGTCGCCAAAATATCAGAAAAGTCGTTGTTGTCGTATCGCTGTGACAAACAACCAGTTAGACTGACAAAACCAGTTATTTTGATTTCTGTTCGCTATTCTTTTTTAAACAAAATATTGAATGTACATACTTTACTTCGTTACAATTTTATTACATGTTTATAGATTTTTACATAATAAATTGTAATGTATGCATTTGAAGTTGGAAGTATATACGTAGTATGAAGTATGTTCTATTTTGTGTACAAGCTACATTTGTAACATAAAAACCAAAAAAACGTGCCTACAGATCCTGTACGTCATCGGTAAAGCCCATTGCCAGCTCATTGCCAGCCCATTGCCAGCTCATTTCCAACCCATTGCCTGCTACTAGTAAGCACTATTGATAGCACGAGGCCCGAATCGTAATGCGATAGTCATGACCCTAATTTTAAATCCGGTATTGTTTCGTTCAACGCTGTGTTTCATATAGTTTTCTCTTTTTGTAAGGCTTTTTCAAACTGTACAGTTTATGATATACTTAGATATATAATTAATTTATAACTTGTCTGTTCTATCGTTTCCTTTCATTGTAGAGACGACCATCTCTCGTACATCACGAAACAGCATATTAATTGTAATCAATATGGTTTATTAACCATGTTATGAAACAAAGTGATAATACTTGTATATTGAAATAAAACTTCCTTGAACTATGATATTTTTGGAGATGATTTAGCTACTTCAACTATAACAATAACCTCTACGTTCAAAATAATGAAGATTCATTAAAAGTCGTCTATAAGAACTAGTGGTTGTTAACACTCTTGATTGTTTTAGAGAGCTGGGAGGTAGGTAATGGACCTGTAGTTAACCAGGTGTAAGCCATCGCCTTTGTAAGGCACCAGCTGGACAATTAATGAGTCTGGAACTATGCCTTTTAAATAGGAATGCCAAAATAAAAGTGTCAGTTAGAACAAAACTCCGAAATCAACTCCGAAGTACATGTTGGGAGTACGGTTGGGGATATGTCGTCTGGCATACCTGGCGACTAATGAACGGCCAAGGCCAAGAAAAGAAAGAGATCTGCTTCTTCTTTTCAACGTTTGCAATGACGGAAGTGTTATTTTTAGAGTGCACATTACAAATGCCGACCGGATAGCCTATCATCATCTGCTCTCTCATTTTGACAACATATTTGAACTTTGTTTATATAATAAATAAATTAAATAATTAGAAATTTAATTTTATTAATGACTTAATTATAAATTATGTCATTAATAAAAAAATCCATGGTAGTTGGTAATATTTAATTCTTTGTAGGTCCTTGGAGCAAAACTAATTTACATAATAATCTTTTGTCAAAAAATAATGAATTCTTAAATTGATTACTTCACTTTGATGGTTCTAGTATAGAGTGATTTATGATGGAGGATGTATTTTTTTATTTCACAACATTTTCTGAGTGTCTGTTTCATAAATGTCTGTACCTATATATAAAACACTCAATGGCTAAGGGGCTTAAATTTTGATCAGAATTTCACCGTAAAATAATTAGTAATATATATCAAAATATCTAAAAGTATAAGGCCAACATATAATAATAATTTTAAATAAAAGGAGTGGAACGAAATGAAATAAAACCCAAACCGACCAGAATAGTCTGGAACTGCTGGAATAAGGCTTTCAATATCGGTATTAACATAGCTTACAGCAGGCCTACGATGAACTCTTATAGCAACATTACAATAATATTACTTTTGAATTCGTCCAAAAAGTAATATAACTATAATAAAGTTTCGATAAGAAGTTTTGATAAAATCATTCTAACTCATTCATTCTTTTACTATAAGAAATATTCTTTACTCGTACGGTGAAGTGTTTTGACATTTGATATATTAATGTTATATTGTTTTTATGTCAAATTGTGTCATTTAATGAAAGCGTTCATTCTTTTCGTCACTGAGCAGGAATAAAACAATACTGTTTTACAGAGCTCATGGAAAGAATCAAAGTAATATTAAAGTAATATTTCAATTTTGTTGATTCATAAAACTATGAGATTTCGAATAGTTCGTGGTAGGCCGGCTAGTCCCCTATTATTCGACACATTATCTACTGCGCACAGCATAGCACAGCTCGTATTATTTACAAGTTGACAACAGATATACAAGTTGACTTTGTGCTTAAATCTAACCTCTAAATATATAACAGAATGTGCTTAGTCTTCATAATTCGTTAAGTGGCTTACGATATATACGATAGCCGTCCTAAATAAAGTATGAGTCTGCAGAAGGGTTTAAATTACGAAAATTACGATGCGAATTAGGATACACCATTCTTCGGTTAAAGCAAGTTTTATTTAATTCTAGCCTAACTCGTCTCTAGCGGACCTTAATTTTGTTATTTATTTGAGTTTAAATTATAGTCAAGTTAGAAAGAAATGTTTTTATACAGTGAGTATTAATTAAAGAAATCTTTATCAAGCTCATTTTAAATGTATCAAAATAGATTCAATATACTTAGTGTCTATGGCAAAACAGACCGTCGAAAGAATTCCTACTATATATATATATATATATATATATATATATATATATATATATATATATATGTGTATATATACCCGGATGTATTCACGTGAACCTTGATGACCTTTATTTAACATCATAGTTCACGAAAGTTTGAATATAAAAGTTGAAACAAATGTCCATTAAGAAAATATAATCTAAGTTTTATGAAATTTATCAACCCAATAGTTCGATTTTAATTTTATTTAAAAAACACACTTGACATCTAACTCGTTCATATAAATTAGGTTGTGGAAGCTTCATGGAAACTTTAACACGGGAACATATTTTAAAATATAATATAAACAATATATTTGAGCTTATATTTCAGCGACCTCCCTAACTATGCGTGAACAGGGACAAGGAGGATGAACAGAAACAAATTAGAATAATCACTGCTTTGAAAACTTTTTAGGTAACTTTATTTATATAATGTTTAATTTATTCCAACTAATATAATTTAAGTTCTAGATTACTTTCTACACACGTAATAATTATGAATAAACTAGTTTTCACAGAGAGTCATTCATTTAGTCACTAACAATGTTATAACTAATACACATGGAATCGACCAGCGCTTCGATTGGCTCGGTTTAGTTTTAATGATATTAAGAATTTAATCTCGCTCTCGTCCGACACGCGTCACAAGTTGAAATAATACTAAAATGACAGTAAGTGTTCATATAATTTGATATACATGTCACAATTTGAAATAAAACTAAAATGACAGTAAGTGTTCATATAATTTAATGTACATGTCACAATTTGAAATAATACTAAAATGACAGTAAGTGTTCATATAATTTAATGTACATGTCACAATTTGAAATAATACTAAAATGACAGTAAGTGTTCATATAATTTAATATAAATGTCACAATTTGCAATTAAATTTTTCAATGATGGCTTCATGTTTATTGATATTTTTGTGTAGAAATTTAAAGTGTATTTACAAAAAATATTGTCCTGTTGACGTAATTAACAATCCTAACCCTCAGCAGTTCATTTAAAAGACAGTTCTTCTTCTACTTTAATAGTCTTAAACAACACAATATTTAAAAATGTAAATATGATAACAAACTAAATAAAATATTTTTAATTCAATTCTATCGTGCACGCACAAAAACATACTGGTACATAAAAAAGTTCAATAACCTATCTATGGATTTTTGCGTCTCCTACTACAATACGAGTTCAAAACTATTTACCGACAAGTACACAAGAACTTACCAAGTGTCATCACATTGACGTAGAACAGACAAACTAAGTAACTTGAGGTTTTATAAATATATTATTTTTAAAAGTAATTAGAAATAGACGCTTGACAAGATCTTGAATATAAGAAAATATTATTTAGTAAGCCTACTAGTTAAATATCGCAATATTCTACATTTAACGTCAGACCTAGTTATTTTGTAGGTGAAAGCCAATACCCGTAGAGCTATAAACTGAGCTTCCCGTAACGTTAGCTGTTTCTGTATTATAATTATATTATTTCTGTATCTGTATATTATTATATTAATCTGATAATTGTAAAATATATTATATTTTACAATTATCAGATTGCAGATGCCAATATATACGGTGGTGACCTAAAGGACAGTTAGGAAGAAGGAAAGATAAACTCATCGACTTCTAATCAAATTTATATTAACTTAAATCTCTATTTGAAAATAGCATTTCAAAATGAAATAAAAATGTATAAAATTGATTCTTAAATAAATGAAACTACTGAATTAACTGCGGGAAATGAAATAACAGTAATTGTGTAATTTGTTCTCGACTAGCTGCTGCCTCTTACTTGTTCTTATAATAAATAGTCTCATATGTCATCTTTTAAGTAACATTTCAGTTAACATTTATCTAATACTTTAATTCTGTTACAGACTAAGCGTATAGCTAAGCTGTAATAAAATCTAAAGCTTATCAACAGGATACTTCGCAGTATAGTATTTACGAGATCCGCCATCGATCTTTCATGACAGGCGTTTCCATGGCGTAACACAATTGATGGTCGTCCAAAGCTCTTTGAGTCTCATCTAATTTGTCAACGCCACTGTAACACTCACACGACACATTTCCTACTCAGTGAACACTTTGTGGCATATCGTGTATTTATATATAATTATTACTATTCCACTGCGTTCAGATGTAGCGTTATTTTTCATATACGTATTTCAAATATTTGTATTTACAATTAACTATAGATTTTAAATGATTATAGAATGAAAAATAAACAGTTTAGGACTTGCGACCTCTGCGAAACCGTCCCGTCGCTCTATCATTTGAGCTCCCGTATCACGAGTCGCTTCGCTGGAGTGAAGTCGGTGTTCATATATAAATATGTACTCGTCTTTATAGTGACTGTGGCGACATCTGTTAGGCTTGTTTCGCAAACCCTTGCCAATTATTGATATGTCTAACATTACAGTATTTCATTAATGTTTCAAAATATACATAAAGATGTGTAGCCATTTTAAGTTTATTTAAATATTAAATAATTACAGATTGTATTCTCAATGTCTTTACAGATTTTATTTTAAATGCTTAATCCTTAGTAAGTAATTTTATACTAAGTATAAAATTTATAAATAGTAGGGTATAATAAACAATATAAATCCGTTACTTTTCGGGAACGTATACATATTAGATAGAGCCACTCTGCCTACCTAATGTTCAATGACGAGCCATTTTGTAGGCATGCTTGTCATTCACTCCCCTTTTAAAGCTCAAAGCTCCGAAAAGGCAACGTGTGCATTTATGTAGCATGTTTAAAAAATAAAGTCTATTTGTTATTTGCATTAGTTAAATTAACTTTCTGGAAAAAAATATCACAAGACTGACAATGAAGTACTGTTCATATTGTGTTGTTGGGACAAGAAATTTAAATAGTAAAGTAAAACTGTAAATTATTTAACTGCGTCTCGTATATGCCTATCTTGGTTCAACCGAAGTGGTATATATAATAATATATAGTGTATCATTAAAGGTGAGTTTCGTACAGATGCTCAAACTCAAGCCTTTCCGTTCCCTGTCCTAGTCTCCTTCTCCTCTCTCATTCCTCAAGAATGATAACGCATTCCCAAATACCTTTCGGCAACGTTACTCCTTACCATCAAGTAGACCGCCTGCACATCTGACCTATGAAAAAAAGGAAAATTATTGAAAGGATTTCGATGGTGTTTTGACAGCTGGAGGCCATGGTTTATGAAATACGTTTACAGACTCACTTTAAATAAAACAAAACCTTCGTAGATAAAGCACGCGTAGCTTGTTTCAACTGTTTCAAGTTAGTTTGTGCCGTGAATAAATTATTTGCAACAGCAGTACGTCTCTGTTGGCAATGAGCCGGTTGTTGATTTCGGCAATCGCAACCGCGTTCAATCCGCAGACCGGAGTTAAACGTCGTCATGACGTATATAATACTCAATAGTCATTTCTTTGAAAACGGAACTTTACAAATGTTGACACAATTCAATTATGCAATAGTGTTTCTTTTTTTGTTTTAAAGGTTGCTTATATTTTAAAATTATAGCCCAATAATGTTTATGTTTCAAAATATCTATAAATTTTAAATAAATATACTGAATAAAAGATAAATAGCTACGAGCGATACGGTAGCTCAATTGGTAGAGCGACGGGACGGTTTTTCTAAGGTCGTGGGTTCGAATCTCTGCCCGTATCGGTACATTTTTTCTTCGTTTATTTAAAATTTTAAAAAATATATGATTTAAAGCACAGTTGGTATTGCAAATCTAAAGATTTTCTCTGAGAAAATGTTTCTTAGATCCCAAGAATAGTCAAAGGTTTTATAGGTGTAATCTCGAAACCAAATAAATGGAATAACTGATGTACAGTTTTGAACACTATTGTAAGTGTGGTAAGAAACATTTTGTTATGTATCATCCGTCAAGAATCTCTCTTGATCCCATTATATTTTAATAGAACGATAATAAATTGAATTTAAATGTTCTGAACCGCAAATAATAAAAACTAGTGTTCGCTGTTCTGTAGTACTTAATATTAAGATATCAAGTTGTTTAAAATAACAAAGTTAATAAAGAAAACAAACGTAATGACGCTGTGGGAGTTCTTGCAATGTTACAAGCTAATGTTTTAAGAGTATTTTTTTAAAACAAAATAAAAATCATGTACTCGCTGGACACAAAGTATTGAACATATTTTTTGATGAGACAAAAACCGGTAACGTCACTTTCCATGTCTATCGCGACTCAGAGTCATCTCCAAATGAGTCAGTTTTTTGGTGCTTTCTCTCACACCTGTTCGATCACGGATACGTACACTTTCCACTGGGGGGAAATGGGAGCGACGTTTTGCATGGCCTTGTTCCAAACGAGCACCGAAGCCTGCACTCCGACGACTAGTCTCTCTCAGACCGTCGAGCGGGACACACGTATTTAACGGAACTTACATCGGCGCGAAAATCTAGTGTCTACGAAAGTGGTGTGTTGTGCTGTGCTCAGGATATACCTTGCAGTCTGGAGCCACACGTGTCTTCGTGACGCACGTGACATCGGCTTCCTCCGTCTATATATTACGAATTAGATTTCGCTGGTCAGGTAAAAAATGTGAAAGTCCAGAGCGAGATGCATTACGAGTTAACGTGATGGTCACGCCTGCTGGTTTAGCAATATGTGGATTTTATTGCATTATAATGCTTATTTGATTATTCACGGATATTTATATTGATTTATATTCATTATTACATGGTAGAAAGTAAACAAAATAAGCCGCTTACGTTAAGATCCACCATAGCCATAGCCATCGTCGCCCACACGGACGATACACGAGCACATATTTATAAAGCATCAAATGATGAACATGTAAACAATACTATAGGCTCCATTAAATATTCATACTGTCATGAGTACAAATTGGTTGAAAGCAATGTATATATATATATATAAATGTAGTTTGATAAATAATATTTACGTTTACGTTTACGTTTCTTTAATCTATGTTTCGCATGCCATGAAGGTCAAGCATTTAATTTTATAAATTAATTTACATTCACATGCGATCACAAACCCTCTGTCCTCCTTAATGTAAATCATATAAAAACTATAAATATTAAAACTTATAATAAGTATTGTAACCCCCTTTAACCGTCTCACTATAGGTACCTGTAACGGACACTTTCTCTTTTATATTTAAATCTGAAAAAAAATACTTTATGAAAATAATATATTTGTTGTAAATATAAATAGTATGAAAATATAACCCGAAATATTCATATTTAAAATAAATTTCACGATGACTCTATCAAAACTCTACTCTCTCAGGGAAAACGATGATAGAGATTATTAACGTTTGAACAATCACTGTAGAGTCGGCTTATTTCAATTTGTGGTGACTGACCCAAAACAATTGAAGTTCTGTGAACGTCAGTGTATATCTGCTTTGAATACTACAAATAGTTTAAATATAAGAATGTCTAATATAAGAATTTATATTTTTTACTTATAAAACTCAAATGAATATGAATTATTTCGTTAATTGGTAAGAGATTTTAATGACCATAAATCATGAATTGAAATTATTTTCTCTTTAAATATCCTAAATCATCTACAAAGTCGCGTCGGATGAATTGATTTCGGTCTTTTGAAATTTCTGGAAAAACAAAGTTTAGCCTTTTAATTAGAAGTCGAGGTTGAATTCGTACAAAGGAAATTAGTCGGACAGAGGGACCCAGGGCGCAGGGGGCGCTGAACTGATAAAGGTTTCACAGTACTTTAATATCCTTATGTGTTGACTTTACAATACCTCTTATTTGTTATTTTTATATCAGATTCTCTTATAATTGTTCTTTGCTGTCATTAAACGTTTCTTCCATCATAATACATGTTTTAAGTAATTTTCATTATTATAAAATTCAAGTGGCTTTTAATAGGATTTACGAACCATCACTAACTTATGTAAAGTGGTAAGACTATCTGAGATAAGCCGAAAGTTGTTATCTATCCACAAATATCTGTCCTACTTTGAGCCGTCTTGATTGAAGTTTAATATAATTTGTGAGGTCGGTATAAGTTGTAGTTTTATTTACTTACAATACATTATCAGTATTCAATTGTTAGATTTTAAATTTGATGTCTTATATAATGTCTTATATACAAGTATATATGTTGTAATATTATTAAGTAAGCCAAGCTATAGATATTTAAATATTAAGCTCCCGTCTGGGCGATTTAATGGATTCATTACTTGCAAGATTCGTTAAACAAGATTACATGCCGGCTAAGCTGGATTTTACATAAATTTCTTGTTTAACAAAATTCAATAAAACTTCAAACACAAACGAAGGGCTTTAGAATATTAATATTTTTATACGTTGTTTAAAGATTATTACAATCAACAGCGCTTTTATACTATTATGTCAGTTTCTATTTTTTATAATAAATAATAATTATTTTAATCTGAAATTACTTTCATTATATATCTCTCTATCTATAAATAGACTCTTATGTGACAGCAATCATATATACAGGATAATCGACATGAATTTATATTGTATAAAATAACTTAATTAAAAGAGTAGGTACTAAAGATAGCGTAGAGCTGTATTAGTACAAAATAACTTAACTCTTAAAAAATGTAGAGATGAATTCAATTGATATTCAACATATATAGTAAAAATATATAATTTATATATTTTTACTATATATGTTGTTTTATACATTGCTTTAGTTTTTAAAACGTAGCTCTTACGGAATGAAATCACTCGATTCACGTGTAACTACAATTTACTTTAAATGCTCTACGTGTTTTCGCTCTTCATTTTATAAAAGGGATAGCGTAAAGTACTCAGCGCTAAGGAGTCCATTCATAGAACTGAATGGAGGTTAAAGTCATTTTCGTAATTACAAATTGAATATTCAGCGGCGCTCTAGTTATATACATTTTGGACTGTATCCCGTTTTATATATAAATTATAAAGGAAAGTTCATTTCATTTATAATAGTTCTTAATTTGGTTTGTGATATAGTTTCGTCAAATAGATTCATCCCGTGATACCATGCGATGCGATGCGATGTATGCTAATTGAAATAGTGTCGCTTAGATTGTACAATGGAACGGGCGCATTAGGGTTAGGATAGATAAAATACTCATAAATAAACATAAATATATACAATACACACAGACATTTACATATACACACACTAATACATAGATTTATGAACATACCTACACTGTCTACAATCAATCTATATAAAATCGAAATATTTTTAATGTAAATATTAACAACTCACCAATAATAAATACACCGTAGGATATTATCATAATTTAAGCTCACTGTTTTCAATTTAATAACGGTTTATAAATAGTCTGTGGTTTTTCAAAACTTAAAAAGTCCAATGAATATAAAAGGTCGTTTCAACCGTAGTCACTTTGTTTTTATGTACATGTATTTTATATATAAAAGTAAAATTATTTAAATCGATTATAAATGTCAAAAAGACTTGCTTTTGTTATTTAAATCTCTATTACTACTAAAATACTGATAAATAAAACAGCGTTATTTATTTAAAAAATACCAATGACTTCACCTGCGTTCGTAGTTCCCTGGTCGTAGGCTTCGTTAGTAGTAAATTTAGGTAATTTACAGTAAAAAGTATTCTATAAATCCACACACTGCAAGTATTTTTTTCGTGATGTGATAAAACAGACCAACATACTAGAGAGTGACGGAGACAGCGCCAGTAGCTGATGGAGGCTAATTGATGAACTAATTCAATGTATTACTAGGAAATATTAAATGATGAAGTTGATTTTGAATATAAGTCCTTTCTAAAGTTTGTTCTAGTAATAGATGTATCAGTTGCATGAAACTTTACATGTTTTGAAATAGTATTAAAAATATCTTTCGGGTTAGATGTAAAAAATAACACATGTATATATTTTTTCTTGAAATATCTATCTCCAAAGCGTGATAGGTTGTGGCTTGGGTACGAACAAATCTACGGATAAAAGGGGATTTAAAGTAAAAGCGTTGCCTTTGAGTATAGTTTACTGTGCTTCAATTTTCTTATAAATATTTTAAACTCCTTACACAGACCTTAACTTAGAACAAACGTAGTATCTACTGCAAAATTTTCTTGGTTGTTGGAGTTTATTTTCTTATTTTTAATATATATTTATAAATATTTATTCTAAATTCTTGAATGATGTGTCACTGGTGTCATGTATCCTTGACACGTAGCGTCTTGGTGCGAGGAGGCATGGCGGCTGCACTAGCAGGAATGCACGACGATGCACCTTTTGTTATACGTGTGTTTAAAACACACACACACACACACACACACAATCATTGTTTTTGTTTTCTTTATTCTTTATTGATGTTTCATAATTATCATAAAAATCAAAACTCTTCACGCTAATGTCGTTTAAATGTTAAATAAATATAAAATGAAAATAAACCGATTCGGGCAGGTATTCGAACCCGCGACCTCTGGGAAAGCGTCCCGTCGATGTAGTAGAGGGAGTCATTTTTATTTCTATATTCATTTCAAATTCTTCACATGTATATTTTAGCCATGTCAAGGCTCGAGAGGAAGGTAATGTATCCTCACGGCAAGTCAGCCATATTGGATTTATGACGTTCAAAGTACGTTATTGGAAATTTGTGCTAAATTTAAGTAGATTTATATACATACATACGTAGGTAAAATATATTTTTTTTGACTGTACGTTGCTTTCATGTAAGCACTTGTTGGGACAGGAATATTTGAAATTCCAACTCTAAAGGGGTAAAAAGATAAAAGTTTTTTTGAATCATTTTTTTACGAATGATATTTTACATGGTTTGTTCACGAACAAAAGCATGAATTCAAATACAAATTTTTCAAAGCTTCATGAGATCAAATAGAAATGCCGGCATGTGTACAATATACATACTCGTATATTTGAGGTTACCTACGTACTCCTCTAGGTACGGTTCATGGAAGACTACACCATTAACTAACTGAAGTTGTGTGTGAAAGCACCACTTGTAGATTTGCGATTTTTTTTCAAAATTGTTTTTAATAAATTTATAGTTTACTATTTTTTCAATTAATTTTTTTCTTTATAGTATTAGCGAGCGCACGTGATAAAGTATCAACATTAATTAAGATTATATTTCATGAAATGTAAAATTAGATTAGATTCTATTTCATGAAATCTAATAAGTTTGTTTTCTATATCCATGGTGGATTCGCCATGAAATGCTAACTTTGCACAATATTATTGTTTAATATACCTCATTGCTATAGAAATACAGTTTATTTTAGCACAATAATAGGTTTACATATGTGACCCTTACCCAGTTTGAAACATGACCACACGCTGATAAATGGGGTTGAGGGTGGAACGAGGATTTACCTTCAAACTCATACAAGGTTATTTATTATCTTAACTTTAGTTATTAAACATACTACGTTCATGCGTGTTTGAGAATTTAAATATGTATATGTATGTTATTTAAATTAAAAAATAAATAATAATAGTACAGTAATATAAGACAATTATTTAATTTAAACTGCAAAAGAAATTTGGTGCAATAACGTCATTTAAATCTCTACTTAAATACTAGAAGTTAAGCAAGGGCGACTCTGGTTTGTTCTGTGATGGGTGGACGAATGTGGAGTCTGCATGAAGTCATCACTTGATGGAAAACACATAACTTCCGTTTCCGTCACAGTATGTTGTTGAAATTACAATCTTCATCAATTTATCTGCTCTGTTATAACTTTTCATTAAAGAAAAACACATTTACAATAAAATATGTCATAGTAATCTAATAGCGTTACAGTTTCTGAAAAACTAAATACATGAGGAGTAGATTTAATATATTACATATCTTAAGATACATCTTAAGATGTTTGGCTCTTATACAATTTTGACGTCTGAAAGTGATGCTTTTTTGGAGAAACTAGACGCTACATTTCTGAAGATGGTTAGGTTTGATGGTCTAGTGGTTACAACACCCCGACAGCTCAGCCATGGTGGTGGGCTTGATTCTAAAATAGACCAATACGGGGGGTTCATAGATTTTGGTGCCCAGTTCCAATGTACTTATTTTTCAGTTGTATGTCTGTGTAACCCTCACTATAAAAATATCTAATGAGGGAGCTATTTAAAAAAAATAAAGGTTGATGAGTAGACCCTCCAGAGTTTTTTGCCATCCATGACAAATGAAAAATAGAGAACGGCAGTCAGCACCTGGGTACATAATTAATCTTTATGTTATACCAAAGAGAGGAACAAAATTAATTTGAAGAGTAATGTATATATATTTTTGTTTTATTTATAACAGCGAACAATTTTGTATTATTTTCCAATTCCAATTCATCTTTTCTAGGAAACGAACTCGCAATATTAATACGACAATGTATCATTGTCATGGTATGAGACAGACAGACAGACATACAGATAATAGACGGTATTGTTACTGTGGGAATTAGTTTATACAGAAATACTAGTTCCGTGCTTGTTTCTCTGTCAACTTCTTTCAATATTGTTGTTTGTATTCAATTTGTTCCTATTTAGATTCTTAGAACTATTTCTTTATTATATGTAAAATATTTTATAACCAAAATCATTTTTTCTTTGGCGTTTCCTGATTATATTTTTCACCTATTTCGCTATATATTTAATGTTTCTGAAAAAAAAAACTTTTTTTTAAATTAATTGAAAATATTTCATCGATTTTCATTAAATTCAAACTGCTCTCTAAAATCCACATTTGTTTGTAAATGATAATTATAATATATTGCTTATTGAGTTAAATAGAAATTATAAAAAAACATCCTGTATAAAATAAAGAATGACTGGAAACTAGGTGGAGTTAAAAATATTTTCAAGTAAACATTATTTGCGATCGAAAAAAAAACTATTTTTTTTAAATATTCAATAAATGACTTCTTTTAACAGAAAACAAACAATATTGTTTATTCATCCACCATTCCATTACAACACAATTAATATTAATTAACTTTTAATTTACATTCATTACATAACTTAGTATAATAATTAATATTATATAAATTTAAATTAAATAAAGAATAAAAAATAAACCGATACGGGCAGAGATTCGAACCCGCGAACCAAATGTCATAGTGGTACTGTAGATAAATTGCTACACCGACGGCACAGTTTCCTTGAGGTCGTGGGATCGAATCCCTATCCGTATCGGTTTACTTTCTCATTAAAAATTAATTACTAATTTAATAATAATCTTATTATACATACAGTTATTTTCAAATATTAATGTAGTCATAATTAAACTAAGATAGAAATGTTTTACAACCCACGGAATAACGGCGCCTTAGAAACGAGCCGAGAGCCGACGTAAACTTTCACAAATTGAACTCAATATATATATATATATATATATATATATATATATATATATATATATATATATACTTTTAACATTATAATAAAGGGTAGAACATATCTTCAAAGAAAAGAATGTATCCTAACAATATAAATAGGTCACTAAAACGTGAGCTCTGTGCATACTTAATAACTTATATAAAAATTATAAAAATAGGGAACATGAGTTTAGTCATAGTTATAAATAATTGATGAAATCTTATATTTATCTGATAACTCAGTACATCGTTAGAATTTAACTAATAATAAATCTTTGTACAACTCCTTAAGCGTCGCGTGACACACAACCCGGATACCGCTGCTAGGGAAACCATAAATCAGTTCAGGATTATAATGATATAAATAATAACTATATGTAAATGTGATGAGCGACCTTCATTACAAAACATTATTTGTATTAAAGTTTAGTAAGTAGTTAAATTTAGAAAGTTGTATAACGATATATTTGATGGACCCACTGTTCGTATTTACGACACTGGTTCGTGTGCGAGTTTTAATACTTTGAAACGTTCATAGTTTTCGAGCAGTGACGAAACAAGATTCTGATTGGTTGTAATTTGGCAATAATTGGTAGTAAGTAAACCAATCACAATCAACAACTCGTTTTGTGATTGCTCGAAAACTATCAACGTTTCAAATTATCAAAAGTAGTAATAGAAGTTTAGTTTTCAAATTACTCCAACATTCCACACATATTCTCATCGATCAGTTATAGTTGTTATTTCTATATAATATATCAAATTATTGGAGCCATAAAACTTTATTACACGATCATGATTATAATTAATAATTAATTCAGTCCTTACTGTGGAATCCCGCGACGTGGCCACAGTACCGCAATCAAAGAAAATGGAGCCGCAAGTTTCTAACTGCCTCCCAGCTGGAAACTTCACTATAACATTTTGTAGATGGTTAATTAATTATTTATAAACATTTTAAAAACAAACTCACATGTTGATAAAAATATATATTTTTCGAATGTCTTAATATTGAAAATAATTATAGCAACACTAGTTTTGAAGTAAAATTTACATTAAGGAATGGTAAATATTCACGTTAGATGCAGGTCACAGCCCCTTCAGGGGGTACGTACACACCCCTCCTACATTACACGCTCATTTATCAATCTAACTGCAATTAAACCATTTCTGAACAATATTTACAATTTCAGCGTCAGCTTTTGTTATGAATGTATTTATTTTAAAACATTTCTATGGGATTTAAATGCTTAATTCATCCTTAACAAAATATACACAAACATTTTTTTAATATATCTGTAGAAATCTGAAAATATAATCCAAGATTAAACAAACATAAATAATACAAAATATCAAAAAAAAATATTTATAATATACACATGTTTGTATATTAAATATGAATAAATATTAGTAATCAATCAGACCAAATGAAAGATATATTATCTATAAAGTTTCGTACATATAAAAATGTCTATGGTCTTTAATAGATTTTGGTGAAAGGTCCAATGCCAGGTGTACCGCGTCTGTACCGCGTCTGTACCGCGTCTCTACCGCGTCTGTACCACGTCTACCACGTCTCTACCGCGTCTGTACCGCGTCTCTACCACGTCTGTACTACGTCTCTACCGCGCCCCTCTGACCTGAGGCGATGTTTGCATATCATATCCAGTTCCTTTCCCTGTTACACATTCGGGAAATCGTTTTATGAAATATACTAGTTTTTCGAACGGATTTACACAAAAAAAACAATTATTAACTTTTAAGCTTGGAATACTTTTCGATTTATATAAGTTACGTCAAACTTTTTTACGTATATATAAGATATTGAATATAACACAATGTACCTTTACAATAGTGAAAGAGTTCTCCATATAGGTGCAGTAGTTCCGTAGATTACTGTCCACATACAAACAAACGTACAATAATCTGCTCTCTATATATAATACTACTATAGACAACGATTTATTATTATTCCTTGACTTCTAAATAGTAAAATAATCTCTTAATGTATTGTTCTTTTACATTGTTTTAAATACATCAATACAAAGTTATATTTATTTTCGATCACTATAATTCGCCCAAAATAAAAAAAAGTCGAATTATGAATGAGATTAAAAAGTCTAAAATAAGACTAAAAGAAACATCACTATAAAAGCCTCAGCCCACATCCGTCATCCACTGTTCCCCCCCACGTTGTTTGTTCATTTATATTTATACAAGAGCGCTTATAACTAGCTATACCCACATATTATAAAGTCAATGCGCTTTCAATACTTTCTGTGACTTACCGATGAAGATGAATTTATATTCGCAAGAGACAAAACTACACAAGGATGAGGCTTCTTTGATGAATTACGAACGCACATTCCATCTTATTAAGATAACAAATAACAATAGATGACGTGCTCTTCTGACCAGACTTGTCTTATCATAATGATGAAATCATCTCAATATGTTGTCATATTATTATTAGTTATATGAATTCTATCCTTTGTTGTTTGTGTATTATTTTTTTACAAAAGCTACGGATAAACAGCTATAAGGTTTACATTTATCAGAATATATATGGTACGTCTTTATTTAAATAAAGTAGTAAATATTAAAGTAATGGACGAATAAACTTAATATAATTTGTTATATCAAATAAACCCAACAGAACATTTAAGAAGTCTGTTTGTAAGTACTTTAAACAAAAGAAGAACAGAGGCACACAGTACCTATGAAACGTAAGGCTTTTATTGCATTATTCTAAAGACCCACGGACAGACTCGCGAAGAAGAACGGTTACGAAGCCCCCGGACCTTTAACTTTATTATGAATTTAAAATTGTTAATTTTAATAATACAATGAACGTAATGTAATTGTTATTATACCGTCAATTGACTATGAAACTTTCACATATTTGGTTTTTGGTCCAGGTTTGTATTTATAATAATAATATAAGTTGGGTGACTGACTCCCGTACTGAAACTTTTAATATTTGTACTTTATGGTACATTTGGTCAACCTTAGCTTTTGGTTCAAGCTTAACTGATCATCGAAATCAAGATATTAGCGCGCTAAAACATTTCTAGATCTAATTCAATTAATAAGCAAATAAACTATTTGAAGAAAAGACTAATTAAATGTCAGAGCCGAGTTCTGACACGTTCATTAAGGATATTAAATCGAATAGTACAGGATCTCATCGATGACTAAGCGACATGTGAAAGATACACTGCACAGACCGCACAGACCGCTGTCATACAGTTGATCTTATTTGCTAACTGAATAGTTTTAGATTAACCTAACGTATGCAGATGTAAGCCGGTCAGTCAAACATACTACATCTTGTTTTCATTCCTTCATTCATACAACGAACAGCAAATAAAAAATAAAAGTCACAAATTAAAGCGGAAAAATCAATGGCTGAATGTATTCGATAAACAGAAAGTATTTACTCCACATTTCTAATTAAAAGGGAAGTTGTAGCTCGTATCGTAAAACGTTATAGGCAATATCTCGTCGACGACGTCATAAACATTGTTATGTTCACGATATTTTTTATATTTTAAAAATGATTTCTCAAATAAACCGACAGCTTGCTGTGTTTTCGTTCCCGGTCGTCTGAACCCTCTGAAAGGTGACGTCATCAGATGACGATGACCTCACTGAAACGGACCATTGTGTTTTCAAATGTACCCAGATTAAAAAAAAACACATACCATTCTATTTTCTAAAAACTTATTAAATCTATTACTGTCATTTGTTTTTTAAATCACATCGTCGTATTAACTTATCTCCTAGTTTGCTCAATGCTATTGATTTTCTAAATATAATACAAAACCAATATCTCATTTAAAGCGGTTTATTTGCTGTGCGATAATTCCGTACATCGCGTGCGGCGAGCCATGACTTCGCCACTAGATACCGCTTTAACGGGCCGGTCTACTGAGCGAGCACCTACCGCAATCACTACAGACGGCTATTCTTACTAAACTGTTTATATATATATATATATATATGTCAATTTAAATGTTAACATGTTATAATTATAATTGTTATATATTAAGTACTTTTTACATGTGAGTACTTGAAGGGGCCAGTTATTTAAGGATACTAATCTTATAAAAATGTCAATTTTAATGAGACTCGTAAAGAATATTATAAAGTGGCATGTATTCAAATTATAACAAACTACTACTGAAAGGCCCTTTATTTGTCAAGTTTCACAGTTAATGTTAGGATAGTTATAAATTAAAGTGTGGGTTGGTAACGTAATATTCAAAAGTTACAATTTAAATTGTAATTTGTAACTTTTATAACGACCTGCTTGAAATTTTAAGCTTATAAAAGAATCTTAAAACGTTCACAAGCTTTCAAGCTATTAGTAGTTAAGAGGTAACTGACGCCCTCGGCTTCAACTCTTACTTTATATACGTTATACCTCAATATACATTTATAAAACTGTCTAAAGAATAGATATATAACTTGTGATAATATTTCATTCACGTAAATATAACCGAGTTCTTGGTCCAAATTACACCAATTGATATAAGAACAATTAAAATAATAATATAATATCTTCATTATTATATTAAATGTTCACTTTTCTTTGTAGATGTATTTAATATTGGGCAAAACACGTTGATAATATTATTTGAACAACCTTTGAATAGCTTTGAACGGAATTAATAGTTAATACGAATACGCTTACGTTCATTAATGCATTGGTCTTGGATTATTATCGAATCAATTATATAACTTACCTTTATATATTCATATTATATTTATTGATTTAGTCTTCATTACTGTCAGCATTTGAATCACTGAATTAATTATTTTCATTTTAACTACCTTGGTAATATCGCTAACAGGACGCGGCTATAACCACAATATCTCCCAAAACGTCTTTCTTCGGTACGCACTACGCCGCGCGGCCTTTTTGCAAATAAAATGTTCGTAATATGGCGGGAAATGAAAACTGTATCTGTGGTAAATGTTTAACCACCTACCCGGTACAGCCATATTTGAATTATTTATTTTCATCTCAAGATGTTTTCTTTTATTGCTTGTTCTATTTTTAACAAGGTATTTATTATCTGTAAACAAATTAATTCAATTGTAATTTCACGCCCATTGTTCTAATAAAATAACATAAGACGGTAAATATAAGTTGCGAGTTATGTTAAGGTTAAACAAGTTCAGACGCCAGTTCAGTTTATTTCTCATGAGAAATTTAATTTCAGTTACCATTAAAACTGTCTAAGAGGTGGTATCACATTGACTGCCCTACGTCATCACATGGAGATTCTGTTTGAGCCACATTTCTTATAATACACTGTCAAAAAATTATAATGAAACTATTAATATTTTTAACATTTTTGTTTACATTATTTATTTGAACTGTTATTTTATTTCAATAAGACATGTTGCGGAATTTATTTGCCTATACGCAAATGGAAAAATATTCTACATCTTTTGAGAAACTGGGGAATGTATGAATGAAAATCATGAAAACGGATCTTCGTAAAGGAATATATAAAGTTGAAAAGATTTGCAAGTAATTAATAAAAGTTAATCGATAGATTTGATAAATGAGCTAGATTATTTAAATGTAGGTAATTATAAAATTAGTAGGTATTACCAAAAACACTTGCCAGACGACGATACTGCTGATAAATGTTAACCGGCATCGTTTCTGTCGATAGTCTTATAATAAATAACTATTTATATTTACTGGTTCTTTGATATCTAAGAGCACGTGAAAATACCGTTTAAATCTATTATTAAAAAAAAACTAACTTACACGTAGCACTTGGGTGATAAACAAAATATAAACACAATGCTGAAGGATAGTCCTGGACGAATAAACGAATTGTTGGAGTTGGATCATAAATACGATAATGTATTACAAATGTATCGGTAATATGTTTCACGAGTACGATGAGCTCCGACCACTAACGGACAATATGTACTCAATTTGTCATATTGCTCTAAATTCGACTAGACCACGAGATTATGTGTTGTGCTCGGAAACAGGGATGTACAAAAATAAAACATATTTCATATAATTCACCGTAACTTACAAAAGGAAATTGTTTTTATATGGAAGTGTCAATTGGTATACAAATATCCTTAAATATATTTAATAATATCTTAAGGTTGATTTGTTCATATTAGGTTATACCTACATATACATAATTTATACCAGCTCAATTTATATACCGTTATTATTACTTTTGTTTGTTTACATTTGTCGTGTTGGTATTATTAGTAGCAGGACGACGAAATGAATATAATTTCTTAAAATAACACTTTCACTTCACAACTTTCTAAAAATATTTTTTGTTTATTTTTTTGTCTTTTCACGTTTATTTTAGCTTCTTCGAATTAAAGATCTACTGAAAAGCTATTAGTAGGTAACTTTATATGTGTGTGTAACAAACGAAGAGCGTTCTAAAGGTTGACATTTCAATCCAGCGTAGGTACAGTAGGCACCTACCGTACCGGAGAAAAACATTTGAGTTAGGGTTGCCATTGTTGTAATTAAATTGTATTTGAATGTATATTAGAAAATCAATACAAAGTAACAACAGCTTGACCTTTTTTTGTTCATAATATCAAAACTTAGAATATAGAAATACATCTAAGTACTTTTTATATTATATATTAGTTCAAATTATATATACATAGCAGGCCAGCTGTTGATGTTAACCGCTAGTATGACGAGTGGTTTTCTAAGCCGCATCCGTGTCACTGAACGCGTCGCTGACGTATGCAATGAAATAGTTCTGTTGCGCCTGCGCATAGATTGAGCGTCTTTTCCAGTTGCTAGGTCTTTATTATTTATACCTTTATTTTAATTTAGTTCTAACATGCAACTGTGTATATTCTTATGACTCATAGAAAGTTTTCTGTGGCAGGTAATATTGCCCAAACGAGGTACCGATGAAGTTTTCTAGTCACGAACTAAAGTATTATAATATAATTTGGATATCAAGGTCACAGCAACTTCGTAATTATTGAAATTACAATAAATCTGGTTGCTTATATCTCTTTAGTTAAGTTATTAACATATGAAGCTGACACTGAAATGTATATGACCTCGTGTAACAGAGACTACAGAATGGGGTCAAGCGGCTGCAGCTAGAAGGTAGCTTGTGTTTCTCAAGAACCCTCGCTGAGAGCCCCACGGCTTGCATATCAGAACGGTGCTCTCTTTGAAGTAGCTGTAATGTGGGCCAGCTGCTAAGCGATTGTTAAATACGACCTCCTTTTATTTATTTTTACGTACATTTAATTTAATTCTTAACGTATCTGTACATATTGGAATAAAATGCTTCATCGTCAATTTTTAGAAACCGAATATAGGACCGACGAGTCATTGAAAGGTCAGCAGGTACTTTCAACTTATGAACTTTTAAGAATCTCTTTTATTTCATTACAAAAGTAGACTAATGTGGCTCAAACGTCTTCTTTCGTATTATAATATCGTATTATAATAAAAGCATATTTTATGATTTGGAGTAATATGAATTTAATATTATAATATTTTCACTTATTTATAATATTTATATGTAAAAAACAAAGTACCAATACATTTCGACATTTAACTTATTGTAGTATGAAGATTTCTAGTAACATTACTAAATTATGAAGCAATACTTTATTTGTCAAATGTTAAACGCGTCACGTCTAAGTTTCTGACAGTGTTAAAGTGAGCGTAATAGCGTAGAATATTCCAACGTCCTGTAATTCAGGATTTTCAGTAGAATTACTATATAAAATATTACTTTAAGTAAATCTACTTTGAATGTGATAGGAACTCTCTTAAATCTGAAGGCCTCGTTCACATTGAATGTGTGCTGGTCGGGCGTGGCTGTAAAGCAGTTCCATATTTCAATTTGTATAAAGATGAATAGTTTCACACTCAGATGCCACCCGCTGCCGCTCCGCTCGTGCCCCGTGAACAGCTTATAGCGTTTCACGACGCCTGCATACAGCATGAGTCAAAGTGAAAGTGTTTGCTCGATTACATTATGTATGTTTGTAGATGGATGTAACAAAGATATAAATAAATTCAATATTTGTATGTGACGTTAAACTAACTGTACGTGGTAACTTATCAAATCGAATGATTTATATAACGTTCTTTTAAACGAGAAGTACCTGAGCTGTTACAAGGACGCTTTACTACAACAAACATAATAAACGGGATACGTATTATATTTATGTACACTTTTTAATTCCAACCAATATAAAAGTGAGTGAACAAAAACAATTACAATATTGAATATAAATATTATTAAAAACTATTTATAGTAAATCAATTTTAATCATCTTTAAATAATCTATCTAAGTCTTATATCATCAATACGAGCAGGAGTCGAACCTGCTACCAGCGAGCGAGGACACCTAGAAGCCGCAAATTCGAATCATGTTGATATTTTATTAAATCCGTATAAAAAGTCATAGCCTTGTCAATTTAACATCTGTATATCGCAAAGAATAAAATGACATATCCCGAGTGGCCCAGATTCGATTCCTGTTGATGCTATTTTATTAAAAAACTGTTTGAATTTAAAAAATGTGGTTTATTCATAAGAATTTCAAAGAATAAAAATCCACAAACCAAGTCTCGGATAAAGTTAAATCATTTTAATAAATATCTTTAAAATATTTTAGATGTAAAACTTTTCCCCAAAGCTCAAAGGAAACCCAAACAGGAAAAATAAACAAATATCCCTTTAATCCTTTGAATGTAAAACTTGTCATTTCCAGCGAAATGGCACGGCTTTAACATTATCTCCTCGCCTGAGGGTGCTCGATAAGACGTTCATCCCAAGTGCTCGAGATTTTATTTACCCGCGTGGCTCGAGATTAAGCGCATCTCTCAGTGACGCTGCTTATCCGGCTTTCTCAGTTCGATAGTCTGAATTGTTGGCACTGTTTAAAGGTTTCCTTCATATAAACATAGTTATTTAATCACGTTTATAAATTCGATATGAAGACTCAACACGGTGTGTATGTCTGTGTAGCTAAAGTTGAGGATGGGTTACCGATTTAATCTACATTTGTAATACATTAGAGTAATTAAAAACTAACTACTGAATTCTTGAACCATTTTATTGATAGTAAAATAGATTTCATGACATCTTTTAATAACAATAGCCTCTACGTGGAAATATATATTATTAAGTAAACCACTAATGGTGCCGGTAAGTTCGTGCGCCTCCGTTGAAGAATGAGTAAACTTTGAAACGGCGAGTTTCTCGCTGCTTGGATGTTTCGAGTAAAACCATGACGTACAAACTACATGCAAACGATTATTAAACTATAGATAAAGGAATATAGAGGAATTGAATTTTCAAAAAAACGTATTGCCATTTCATTCAAAAAGTTATTTTGTTGAAATGACAGACAAAGATTAAAATAATATTTATCATTATAACGAGTTTTACATTTATAAATTATATTGAACTAGCTGTTAGAGAAATCGTGAAAGCGGACGGCTACCTCGTACACCAACGACGCCTGCCGTCAAGTTTATTTGACACTTACAGCTTTCCATTATAAATGATTAAGATGTAGCACAGAACATGACATTTAAACATTTAAAAACAAAATGGCGTCTCGCGTCACACATATTTGAAGATATTTAAAAGATTGATGAGTTCAGAAAGTTACAGTGTACAATACAAAATACTTATATATTATGCCATTCCGAATGGAATCTGGATATTGCTTGAAGTTGCAAGACGTTAAGTAAAAAAAGAAACTCCAAAATAACCAGTTTATTTGAAACTCCACCACTCGTAGGTTGTTTTTGTTTGCAAAGAAAACAATGGAGCCCCGAGTTGTTCTCGCCGTAGGTGAGCTTAACCTGCGTCTTATGCCAAAACATATTTAGGGCCTAATTATTTTTTCGATCAGAGCCGTCAAAACTCCCTAGTAAAGTGGATTCCTTCCTTTTTGTTTATTTCGCGATATAGCTACCCTGTAAGCACTGATCATTTAATATTTCGTATAATATACTTAGTAGCTAAATATAATTCTGACAATAAGACAACAAGATGTCACTAGAATAGAAGTTATTTTCTTAAATAGAAGTGAAAAATATAATATTAACATTTCATTATATTCATTGTTGTCTCTCAAAGTTAAGTAAATAATAACTTTACTAAATAGGTACTAAAATATTTTCACAAGGTTACTACCTTACAAGAATGACTTTTAGAAAAGAGACGTGTTCCTAACACACGTTAACACTTAAATTATGTATTAATTTGGGATTATTTAAATTCATCTGAATTCAATTCGTTGATAGTTTTAAAGATAATTGAAATAGATTAATTTAAAATACATAGATACGACTTTTGGGAGACATTACCATCGCTCTGTCTATGGACCATTAATGTCTTGTCTTGTCTTGTCTTGTCATTAGCATATACTTAATATGTCTACATAAAAGTATTTTGTGAGGGAGCTCTGAGGTTGTCATCAAGTCTTCGATGACATTTAATTCCTTACTCACCTACATTAATATTAAACGCATGATATATGTTTGAACAGGTCTTAATATACTTAAATAAAACTATATACTCGTATATATAATTGTAATTGATTTTCATAATAGTTGATTTGTTTTAAAGGGTCAGTGACCCCTCGTCCGTCTGTTTGAACGAAGTGAAATTATTCACGAGCTATTTCGAAGTCTCGTTGGATTCGTCATCATCATTCCATAAAAGTCTTGCTTCATTTCACTTTCCAATTCAAATATTATATCTATTATGTAGCAAAATAATTGACCTGAAGAAGTGCATTCTTAAAAGAAAAGATCAATATCGTTTTTTCTTAACTAATTATATATTTGCGTATAAATAGATAAATAAAACGATCTAAGACACTTTTAGCTCTTTTTACTAAACACGCCATCATGTCGTAGATTTCAATCCTCATAACACGCTAACGTATTTTCATTTTGATTGTTACCAGAGTTTGAAATGTGTGTCTGTCTGTCTGTCTTTGTCGTAGTGGTTCCTTAACTTTTACTATGTTTTTTTTGTTTTTAAATAATATATAATCGATAGCTCTTAGATTAAATCAAAATCTGCTTATATCTTTTTTAAGCAACTCTGTGTGTGTGTGTGACTGTCTTGTAATATATATACATATTTTGGCTTCTTATATTTTTAATCAAAATAATCCGTAAACAATATTTTTATCATTTAATATTTAAAAGTAGATATATTAACACCGTTGAATCAAAATTAGATGTATGTTTAATCTTAAATAAACCTAGCTTGAAAAATAATATTAAACCAGTGTGACTATAAATGCCAAGTAAACTCTTTCGCTGAAGTGTAGTTAGTACACGGCTGTGATGAGTACACCTCTACACTAAGTCCTCTTACAGAGCCTTACACAATTACCAAGCACACTTACAAACCAAGATGGCCGCAGTTATTCATATCTTCATTTACTCCAAGCTATAAAATGATATTGATGCGAAATAAATTACACCACCGCCATAAAAGAACAACAACTGCTATTAATAACTTTTTTATTTGAATTCTGAACATTATGGACGGCGGCGAGTTTGTTACTTTTTTAAAAATTACAATTATGATTTATGGTCTTAAAATGATCATTAGCCGATTTATATAAAATCTCCTTTGTTACACTAATGTTTATATGAAGTGTATATTTTCTCTACTGCGTTTATCATCGTTTTTCATTAATAAAGTGAACATTGGCAATACTTCTATGTAGTATTGTAATAATCTAAAGGCTGTGGCAGTTCTCCATCTACACGAGGCACAGACAAGGTCTACTTACCTACCTACCGTACCTTTTCTCTAAGAGTTTCGTCAAATATGGGTACTCTTATATTTTCGGTCTTGGCAACATTAGAGACCCTAAGTTTATATAAATGAAACTTAGTATTGTTCAAAAGATTTATATAAATGAAACTTAGTATTGTTCAAAAGATTTATATAAATGAAACTTAGTATTGTTCAAAAGATTTATATAAATGAAACTTAGTATTGTTCAAAAGATTTATATAAATGAAACTTAGTATTGTTCAAAAGATTTATATAAATGAAACTTAGTATTGTTCAAAAGATTTATATAAATGAAACTTAGTATTGTTCAAAAGATTTATATAAATGAAACTTAGTATTGTTCAAAAGATTTATAAAAATGAAACTTAGTATTGTTCAAAAGACCGTTAATAAAGCATATCTTGAGAACTTACTCATTCAATATGTCATAAATCAAGTAAGATATTTTCTTTTATGAATTTGTGTAGAGGAAAGGTTTAGCTCTCAAATAACAAAGGAATTTAGAACTCTATTTTTTTCCTTCTAACAAGCCAATCCAACCAGAATATGATAAAAAATGTGTTTGTACATTTCCAAATATCTTCACAACTCTTTAACTTTGATATACATGCTCGAATAACTTTCGTAATATAAGAAAGGAACTGCTGACGTGGAAAAATCCTTACGCCACAAATCCTAACGCTGCAAACTGGAGCAAAAGGCGACGGCGCTGGAAGCTCGTGACTCTTAACAATCTACTTCACATCACATATATTAAGGATTATATTTAAAAATAAAGATTCATCTCTATTGGGTGCAGCGACCTACTAACGATAATTAGATATTATAATGAGGAGAAAGCAGATCAGCGAGACGACAGCACTCTGCTAGCATTACATAACGAGCTAGGATCTGTAGGCCGCGTACAATTGTTGTTTTAGGAGACGAAAAACATTGTACACTTCACCTCTATTGTTGTCGGCCATAACGACGTGTTTAGACAAACATATCAAACAAGCGTGACATCTGTATTGTATAAATGTACTAATGTATTGTTTTTATTAAGTTGCCAAATATAAGCGGTTCTAAAATCAAATCACTTATTGTCTGTATGTCTGCTAGTGCTTTTGTACCAAATGGACGAGTTTTTTTGAAATATATGGATACAGTCTATTTTAAGATCTTGGGGCTCATTTAGGTTCGTTTTATATGAGAACAACACAACTAAAAGGCAATCCGTGAATTTTTATCAAAATATACATTAGCAAAAAACGAGAACAATTAAAAGATGTAGGTACTTTATATACGCAATATTAGATACGTAAAATATTCTAACGATTATAAAATGACTTAAAGTAATGTATTTTTATTTTTATTAAATATTTAGTACTGATCCAACCTTAGCTACAAGCTAATACATTTTAACGTAACAGCGTGAGGCGTCTTACGTGTTGGTACGTATACGAGTACAATGACATCAGTCTTCACTAATTATTTATAAATCGTTTTCACTGATTTCTGTCGTTATAAGATAAATGACATGTAGTAACGAAACTCATAAGAAGTTGTAGTAATGTTTATGAAAGTGATCACACCTTTATTAGAACCGGCTGCACTGCCTATTCTTTAGTAGTATCTTCTTTGTATGTTAATTTCCATACTGCTCATGATACGTGGGCTGATTAACTTAGACACGGCCTTGTCTGCATTTGGACGCGACACTTCCCCGTGACTCACAGACGTTCTTCAGTTTTAATTGTGAAATCCCCTAATGGATTCATATTGGTAATATTTTTATTATTAGCAACGAGAGTAATAATATCACACCAAAATCTGCTTTATTCAAGAATGATTCGTCAACTTCATATATTACAAGCACTGTTTTCGAGATGACTACCTGAAATATTAGGTATATTTCGTATTCAATTTTCTTAAACGTTGTGTCAATAAATGTAAATCAATATGTTTCTATCTAGATATCTTATGTTTTTATAATCCACACTGCTATACTTATACCAATGGCTATTTTTTACTCCAACTTTCACTTCAAGTGAAATTGTGTAAGTAGGTATTATATACGAGTATTATACGCACGCACGGCTTAGATAAGTACTAAATGCCCGACTTAAGACATGTGCATTTAACGATATATAGAAAAATATATATTTCTAAATTACTTTTTTTTAAGTTTACATTATAATAATTACGGATATATAAAAGCAGTAGAACCTAAAAGCATAAGTTATATATATAAATACATACACCTAATTTACCAAATGCCGAAAAGTTTGATTATCGTGGCGTTCATCAAAGAAGTGTTTGTTCGTCCAATCAGAGACACCAGAACGCTATGTTATAATGTTTGTTACATAAGACGGTCCGATATGTACAGTTTATTATATAATTATGATGAAATACAATTGTTTCTAAATATTAGTATCGCGAAAGTTTAATATTTAAAATACTAGTCCAACTTTATACGGTTATAATGTCATTTCTCTTCCGATGCTTGATGGTTTTGAAACCAAAGACAAAAAACAATTTAACAAATACAATTCAATATGTTAATGATTACGACCTGCTCTTCCAAATGAAAGTCCCTTTGGGATGGGCTGGTTATTAAAAATATATAATATTGTATATTTAATTTCGTTTCGGCAGTGGTCCCGAGTGTAATGCAACGATGGCGTCGAAAGCGGTGAGGGTGGTGACGGTCTGCGCGTGCCTGGTATTCTTACAAGGTAGGCATGACAAATGAATGTATTTTATTAGAACGTATGGAATGTAGGTGTATGGACCTGAGCAAACAGGCTTTCTTTCCAATCATGAAAGGAGTACGACGTCTTATCCTTTACGGTCCTATACTTCTCGTTGAATTTGGTTATATCACGTAATGTTCAGGTTCATTCAGAACGTTTTCCTAAACAGAACTTGAGTAAATATAAGTTCATCAGAATGTTTTGTCCAATCTGGGTCTGAAATAGTAAAGCAAAGCCACTCAATTCTGAGCTAACGCTATGTACTTGAATAAACAGCAAGCGCTGAGCTCAGAGGCCGCTGTCCAGCTGAAGAAGCTTGTCCCCCTCGAGCCAGGCCCTGCAACGATGACAATGACTGCGGGGAACAGATTTGCTGCAATACGTCCTGTGGCCGCTCGTGTATAGACCCTCTTTATACTGGTGAGTCATATCATTTGATCATCGCTGAAAATCTAAAAACGCTATGCTTTATTAACATCCTTAGCGGTCCTTATATTTCGTATTAGAACTTTTATAATATTAATTTCTAGTATATGCTAAAGGTTATGATTTGTAAGCAATCTCATCTAATAACATCTGAAAAATCGTGTTGTAATATGCTTTTTATTATGACACCGCTGTTATACAACTTACCTTAAAGGAAGGAGGAACTGAATATGGAATGAAGTTTGAATTTCTTGGATTGAGGGATGATTTGAGATCGCCACAATTAATGATCATCAAAATGCCTGTCCACAACTCTTTATAAGCATTCTTTTACAGTAGTAAGAGAATTTAGAATTTTAAAATTATTTAAAAGATCTGTGAAAGATGACTATTTAACTAAAGACTTAGATGGCTTATGTTAGAATGTGTATTATTATATGTATATAATTATTTCCGTTTTCATATTTCCTATTTCCCTTTTTTAATAAATAATATACATAAATTACTATTTTATTGTCCGTTTATTTATAACTATTTTTATTGTTATATATATAATATGGTTTAGTTTATTATAGGTATGTTTATAAATCTATGTATTAGTGTGTAGTTATTAGTAAGTATGTTTATTATTATTGTTACTTTATGCCACCTACCTCCAATTAAGAAATTTTATTTTTGTTATTTTTTTTTTCTCTCGTACAAACCCTAAGGTTATTTGGAAGAAATCGCCTTTAGGCGATAAGACCGCCTGTCGTACTTTTAATATGTATTTATGTTTGTAACTTTTAATTTTGTGGTGTACAATAAAGAATAAATAAATAATTATAAACTTCCTTTTGTAAATTCCTTACCAGGTTGCGAAAACATAAGACTGTCTTCTGAGAGGATATCCCGTGCTCTAGCGGCCGAGAACAGTCGGAGTGGAAAAGCGGTGACACGCTCACTGCGGTCACCTCGCTGCAAGGTCTCGGACGGAGAGTTCGAGGAGATTCAGTGTGACAATGAGATCATCAGCTCGTGTTGGTGTGTGGATACGGCGGGTTTTGAGGTACACTACTCTTAATTTTTTTTAAATATCTTATTAAAACCCCATTGTTTTCCTAACTTTGTAACTATTGGAATATTTTTGGATGAAATCACTAATGGTTGTATCAAAAAGGTTGATTGCAGACCAAAACTGCAAATCATTAAAGTAAAGCCGTTTACGTACGACAGGTGCCTGGTACCCGTGCCCCCGCAGCCGGTTTGGTAAACTGTTCGCGCTCGGCTCCTTGCGCGGCGCATACTTGCCGCATGCTGTGTCCGCTCGGATTCGAGCTGGACCCGCATGGCTGTCCGCTATGCAAGTGCCGAGACCCATGCTCCATGGTCACGTGTCCGGGACAGCTGTCCTGCCAGTTGGAGGAGACGCCATGCTTGAGGCCTCCCTGCCCACCGGTGCCGACTTGTGAGTGCCTACTTTTGAATTAAGAAATTTAGACTATTTTGTTAATTGTTTTATAATATATGCTTAATGGAAACATTAAATCTATCTTTTTACGATTTATGTAGCTGTATGTATTATGTATGATGCAAATTTGCTTTAAAAATATTTTAAATATTGTTTCGAAACATTTTCATAGTATTAAAACTTTGTATTTAATGTCTAAAGTTTGTTTATACAAAGTGTTTATAGTCGCGGCTACAGCTTCAACATGCAAAGTTAATGATTTACATAGTCCGTTTGTTTTTAGATAGTTTTGTTTCATTTTGTTTCGGGTAATTAAATTATAATATTGGATTACAAATATACTAAATAAGGCAATTTTTAAAAGGCATTTTCTGAATACTCCTAAACAATTAATTAATATGACAGGTAAAAGAGGCCGCAGTCTCCAAAACATATGTCCAGTGGGTGAACCGCTTCTCATATCTGAAACAAGACGACCCTTCCTATGCGGTACTGATCCAGGGAAACCAAACTGTCCACCGCTGTATAGATGTCTCGTCGAATCAGGTAATGTTATTTTATTCGATCATCCTTTGTTTGATATACCTACGAGCGTGGGAAAAGTTATGATATATTGATTTTAACTTGTTCCAGACTTACGTGGTTTTTAAAAGTTTCAAAAATGATGTTTTAAACGTTAATTATTTTTTAGGTAACGATTACGGCGTCTGCTGTCCAGCCTCACTTGAGCTCCAAAAAGCCGGGACATGTCCGGGTCCAAGTTCTTCAGATTTGGACTGCGGGACTCCCTGCTCTCACGACTTGGAGTGCCCTTCCATGCAGAAGTGTTGTGATGGTGGTGAATGTGGAAGACATTGCGTCTTACCACACAACGTGACGATGTGCACTCAGCAGAAAATGCTAGCAGAACTACTAGTTGTGAGCGAAAGGGAGGGTAGAGGTTATGTACCACAGTGTACTACTGATGGATCGTTCCTGTCCAAACAATGCTCCAGAAATGGATTAGTATGTTGGTACGCTGAAGAACTATATACACATTTTCCTTTAAGTCTAGCTATAATAATAGAATAACTTACTAATACAATTATTTAAATTCCAAGGTGTGTGGATACAGAGGGTAATAAGCTACGAGGTTCCATGGCTCCAGCGGCATCAGTACATTGTTCCCTCACACCCCATCCAGCTCGTTCTGGAGCCAGGAGTCTAAGCACCTGCGCCAAAGCACTGTGCGCTGGAGTCTGTGAATATGGCTATAAAACCGGTAGTGATGGATGCCCGACTTGCGAGTGTGATGACCCGTGCGCCGGGTTCCCTTGTGCGGAGGGAGAGGAGTGTGTGCGTGTACGTGATGCAGAATGTTCAGGGGAATTGTGCACCGGATATCCCGTGTGTAAGTGCTATCACTGGCAAAATTAGAACGCCAGCGAAATGCATTAAAAAAATCTCCTAATGATTTAATTTTAAGAAAACTTTAAATTATCATTTTAGGTCGACCCAAAATATCGTATGACAATCCATGTTTGATGGGCGTTCCGGCGACTGACGAGCGCGGTGAGCTGGTGACGTGCGAAGAGGGGCGGGTTTGTGGGGAGGGGCATGCCTGCACCCGCGCGGGTAGGCGCTCCCCCGCCGTGTGCTGCCCCGTCGCCGACGACGACGCCGACAACACTACCGACGCAGATCTATTTGAGGTGAGAAGTATGCAAAATTAAGATATAAAATAAACACTACCTTTTTTTAATAGATCATAAAAATTATATGCGAAAAATGGACGTGAGGATCATCGCCTACTACAATGATCCACCAAATATTATACAAAAAATGTTTAGAATGCCTGTTTAAACTTGCAAACTGATTTCTTTTTTATGATTCCTAGTAAACCTTTATTATAATGTTTTGACAAACACTGAACAGGTAACCTTCGAATCCTGCGTCCCGGAAGCCGAAGCTTTATGTGGAATGAACTCGACGACCAGTTGCACTGACGGCGTGTGTGAGGACGGCCTGGAGTGTTGTTCGACAGCGGGGTGCGGCCCCGTTTGCGTGGATGAAGACAAGCTGCGGCTCCAGACAGATAGAGTAGATGACGCTCCCTCTAGTAAGTTTCGTGAAAAAAATTAGAAAACTTCTATAGTACCGATAAAATAATTATACAATTATGTAAAATCTTTAGAAGATTTTTAGGATCCAAACCAATATGCTTAAAAAACTAAGAAAAACATTATTTTCCAACAGTGTGCGAATATCTCCGTGACTTTGACGAGAAAATGGAAGGCACCGTGGACGGCATGAAACTGGCCCTACCGGCACCGACTTGCAAATCGGACGGCAGCTTCACGCCCCAACAGTGCGCAAACGGGCGCTGTTGGTGCGTGGATTCCTTCGGAACTGAGATTCCGCAGACCAGTACTAAAAATGTTTCTGCTGTGGATTGCGATAAGTGAGTTATCAATCCTATTAATCATTATATAACTTTATATTACAAGCTATGACAACTCTGTATATATTTTCAGAGTGCGATCAGAACTGTCTTGTCTGGAGTTAACGTGTCGAATGGGCTGCGACTACGGCTTCGAGCTCGGTGCGGGTCGATGCCCAACATGCACGTGTCGGGACCCCTGTGCTGGAGTCACGTGCACCACCGGACGCGCCTGCGCCCTGGTCGACGTCGCGTGTGACGCCGATTACTGCCCTCCCGTGCCTGCATGTAAGTGACGAATGTCACTCTCACTTGCGACTCTTCTCATATTCCCCGTGCAATTCTAGCTACTGTTTCCTACAGAGGTCTGTACGTCCCGTGTACTTCCCCCAGGTCTCCCCCGTAAGTCAGGTCAGTGTCCGTACCTGGTGCCGTGGACGGGTTCGTGCGAGTGGTCGTGTAGGTCGGACGCGGAGTGCAGTGGTGAGGCGCGATGCTGCGCCACGGGCTGCGGCACGGCCTGTGCGCCGCCCGTGCGACACACGCGTTGCCAACACACACGGTAACGCACTTTACAGTGGGTTGCGGATGGGGTCTAGTCACGAAATTTTATCTGGTTAGGCTGTTAACTGCTATTTTTTAATATATTCCTCAACCTGCAGAAGAAATAAGCTATTATTATTAAAGCTCATATTGTATTTTTTGATTATTTTACAGTGCTTTAGCTCTACACACGGCAGCAGAAAGTGGCAACCCTCCATCGTGGTCGTGGGTACCTCGCTGTAAAGATGACGGCAGCTACGAGAGCGTGCAGTGTCGTGGTTCAACCAACATTTGCTGGTGCGTCGACAACGTTGGAAATGAGGTTAACTCTTAGGAAGCATATATATATATATATATATATTTAAATATTATTAAGCATCATCTAGCAATCTTTATCCAATCTTCGTTCAAACAGATTCCCGGTACTCGATCCACGAACTCCACACCAAACTGTACTACACCCACTCCGTGCCCCGACCCTGGATGTGATGAAGAGGAAAAATGTCCACACGGTCGAGAACTGGACGACAAAGGATGTCCAAGTTGTACATGCAGAGACCCCTGTGCTGAAGCAAAATGTCGAGAAGACGAGTCTTGCGAGTTGGTGCCATTGGAATGCGAGGTTTTTAATTTAATATTAAATATTAAATCATATATTTGTAATTTAACCACTTGTAATGACATCACTGAACCGTCCACTCACAGGGTGACTTGTGTCCCCCACTGGCGCGCTGTTCCCCGTCCCCGCAGTGTCCCTCAGGTGAGCCCCTGCTGGCCCCAGGTGGAGGTGCTCTTCCCTGCGGACCCCGTGCAGCCGCCTGCCCCTCCACGCATGCATGTCGCTTCGCTCCCCATGACGCAAAGCCCGCTGTCTGCTGCCCGAAGCCTAGTGAGTTCTCGTTTCTTTCATTCCTCCCTAATACAACCAATTAATATATGCTATTATTCAAATTCTTATTTACGGTAAATATATATACATATGCATTATACATCTTATATGTTAGTCCGTCTCAAACTCTTCCAACCATCATGGACATAATATTAAGGGATCTCCCACAAGAGAGAATGTAACAGAAGATTGAGTCATGCTATCTATTAGGATCCGTGTGTATGGAGAGCAAGGACGAAGGTCCGTGCTTGGGGTCGGGCCTCAACACCACGCGTTGGCATTTCAACCCCGCCAAGAACCGCTGCGAGCGCTTCCAGTACCAGGGCTGCTCCGGGAACCACAACAATTTCCGCACGAAAGAAGAGTGCAATGCGGTGTGTCCTGGTTAGTATTTTTTTTATGATCAATGACAAACGGTGCATTTATTAGAAGGTGGTCATCGTAGTCGAGTTTCCAATTATGATACGTTCAGGATGCCTTATCAACTTCGAACAGGGAGAAATAAGGATTTGTAGGGACACACGGACAGGTCGACGGCGGCGGTCGTACACTTATACATTTTTAAACATTCTAAAAATGCAAACGCTAAAAATCTTGTTTTTGTTATAGTTACTGAATATCGTAGAGATTAATTTGGTTATAAACAGATAAAGATTTATTTATTATTATTATACCAAACAAAAACCCTTTATAACAGCTTCATATCTTTCGACAGTTAAAAATGAAACAGCGAATGTAAGAAAGGCCAACATCAACAGCGAGGTTTTCGAAGGCATGATTTTTTTTTAATATGTTTGATAACAGCATAAAATGGCATGTGCCAAAAATATTTTAAATAACGGAAACCATTATTTTTATATACTAATTTTAGATCTGCTGCTTTTTTGTGCGCGCTTTCTGTCGCATTTCGAAGATGTTTTCTATATGAAAATCTAACAAATCTATTTATTTTGTATGCTTTAAGACTTGATTTGTGTTTTTAAAATTAGCACAGGTTTCTCAGCCTTCTTTAAAGTAAAATCTGGAAGCTGTATATTCACTCGATCTTAACACACGGGCAAAGCGGCATAGTATAACATTTGCAATAGAAATTCTACTTGTTTGTTTTATTTTTACTGTTTTGTGTTTATGAATGTCAACTTTTTGTGCAACCACATATAAATATTTTACTATTTTACAAATTCCGCTTCATCCATACCGCAGTGCTAAGTCCATGCGAGAGATTAAGGGAGAAGAACGAGGCAGTGGCTCTGAAGTACGGGAAGGGTACATTCATCCCGGCGTGCGACGTAACCGGCGCCTGGCAACCAGTACAGTGCATGACGCATATTGGTATGTAGATTATGTAGAGGTGAACTCAGTGAAAGCATTCACTTTTCAATATCACTTACGCTATTAGGTACTTTTACTTATAAATTGCTTAAACGCACTCAAACAAATAGGCTTTCAAAAAATAAGAACATAATTAAAACAAAATACTGTTCTAAATTAACATTGACTAAGTTATAAATAAATAAAATACAATATTGTGACTAAGCTTCTGGATGTACATTTGTGTATTTCTAATGCGATTAATTATACCATTGTTGTCTCCACCTCTGTTAATGAATCAAACTCACACAGACGTATGCTGGTGCGTGAACGGTCGTGGCGAGCCTCAAAAAGGCTCCCTCCTCCGCGGAGGAAAACCCGCCTGCAATTTCAGACAAGCGCGCAAGTGGCTCTCACGAGACCCACTTGATGAAAAAGCTAGAGCTGATGAAGGTATGTTGCATAAGGGGGGGTTCTTTGTCTGATAAATGTAAATTTGAGTTTTAAATGATATCTAATTAACATATTTCAGTATTGGAAGAGCTAATCAAACAAATGACAGCATATAGAGTAGACGATTTCGAAGAACAAGATGATATAGATACTATAGAGCTAGAGGCTGAGCACCGTGGAGGGGACGACCTCCAGGATGTATCTAGTGAGGACAGCTCTGTGCTATCTGAAGTTATTACGCCAAAGTTATCAGAAACGATACGAAAAATGCTACCAGTGGTAGTGACACCGGTGACTGAAACTTCTGTTTTTAAGACCAAGTGTCAACAAATGCAAGAAGAAGTCGATAAAGGTAAATCAAATTATATAAAACGTGTGTTCCGAATATAGCTTTGTTAATGTCAGGATCATCTCTAAATATATTAATAGCTGAAGACATCATTCATGGATGGAATCGAATGAAACAGAGGCATATGACCGTGGTCACGCTTTCATTGCGTAAGAGTCAGCAGGAATCATTCATCGCTACTAGTTTTGTTATTATCATATATCAATGTTCATATTATTATAGTGTTAAGTGTGGCTGTGTGTGAAATTGTGTGTGCGCCTGTTGTGTGTGTTATTGAACATCAGACGCTTTACAATACATTGTTTAACGCAGGTGGCGAAGGCTACCGTCCCCGGTGTCTCCCCGATGGTTCGTTCGCGGCACGTCAGTGCGCGCGGGCACGGTGCCGGTGCGTGGACGCGGCGGGACGGACACGACACGACACGATGCAAGCCGACCGATGCGGTCAGTACCATTGTAGATTTAGCATATTGTGTAATGTTGTGTGAAGACCAATTCCAATTACTATTCTTCAAAGATTAACCGTTGATATAATAACATATTTTTAAGTTATTATTGGTTCTATATTACTTGTAGAATTTTCGGTTTACACTTACATATATACGTGGATCATTTCATGTTAAAACTACCAGTAGATAAATTCGCTCCCTTTCTATTTGGATATACATATTTTGCTTAAAGCTTTCTTACATCATAAGTATAACGAAAAATTGTGAAAGCGAAGAAAAACAAGCTATGCAGGATTAAAAATATTGTTTAATTTTGTATATCTCGAATACTATTTAATATTAAAAAATAACGTCTGTCATATTTTTTTTTGCTTAATTTTAAAAGATCCTCAATTATTATTTCTTATAAATAATAAAGAACCGAACTTTAAAATATACAGATAAAAACCATCCAAATCGAAAATGGGTCTTTTGTAATAAAATAATAATAAAAAAATTAGAAACATATTTTTAATATTTGCAGCAATAAAAATATATTAATGGTACGTTTTTCGCTTTACTTTATATAATTGACTATCTCTTAATTAAATGCAAGAACTTCTATCAAAACTTCTCCAAGTGTAATGTACATTTTCAGAAATCACTGAAGTGGAATCGGCTCTTTTGGAGCTAGAAATAATAGGTACGGAAGAAGTTGGGAGACAGATTCAGACACTCCTGACATCAAAGTTAACAGCGCTGGGAGCTCATGTACCAGTGACTATGACGAGTGACAAGGGTGTTGTGACGCTGAGAGCAGTGCTGCCTGGACCTAGGGCTGCCGATGTAGTCTATCACATAGAGACACAGGTAACCAGATAACAATGGAATAATAAATTAAAAAACGCATTTACTCGGCTGAACACTTGACTGCTGCTGAACCTGACTGACTAACTGACTGACTCCACAAACAAAACAAAAAGATCTTTGATTTAAACGGGACATCTAGGACAGTTAGTAATAGAATAGATGAAGTGTAAATTACCTCTTACGTACAAACTTACAAACTTGAACAATTTATAATATTTACAACATTTTACACTCTCTACACTAATAGAGGAGGAGGGAGGCAACGGAGGGAGGCAACCAGCGGGAAGCTAATAGCTTTATATTTATTATTTATTTAAAAATGTCAACCCAGTAAATGTATTTATTATCAATCCAGGTGAAGAAGGAGAAGCTATCGTCTGGGAAGTCATCAGCGGGTGGTCTTAGCGCCGCCGTCATCCGCAGCGAATACAGGCTGGTGCCGCGTGCAATGCAGCGGGAGATACTCAGCGAGTCCACGGTGAGTTATACCAGGAGCACAGTCTAGCGAGTGTGCGATGTGGAGTTTCTAAACGTATCTTTTTTTTACCCTCTTCTCTTCGACACATTTGCAACTATATAGTCTGTGACGTTTCCTTAAGGAAATGTACCAAATTATAAGGAAAGTTGAGTTTTAAGAGTTCAAGGCTACAATAAAGATATTTTATTATAAAAAAAATTGAAAATAAACATCGTCGAGAAAGACACTATTTCATTCGATAATGTTCACGAATTAGGGGATCTAAGATCACCGTATATTTATTGCTAGACATATATTATGTATATCCTGGGAGATTAAAATGTTTTCTAACCGTAAAGGTGTCGGCGGCGACGTCGTACCACACGGCACTGATCGTGCTGGCGGCAACCTCCGCCTTCATCATCAGTGTGTTGTGCGTGCTGGTGATGCTGTACCGCGGGCGGCTGCAGCGCGAGCCGCACAAGGCCGAGCGCTTCCTGCCCCCCGCGCCCCCCGTATACGTGCTCTCTGCGGACGAGAAGGAGGAATTGGCGAGGGCCCTGCATGCACCCCCTCCCCCCGTCCCCCCAGTACCCGCAGATGAAAGAGTGTAGTGGAGACAACCTACCCCAACACCACCATTTCCACCCCGATGACTAATAGGTCTGAACTTTTAATAAGGATAAATGTGAATGTCTCCAGTCTAAACACAAATTATATATTTTTTAGGGATTTAAAATGATATTATTTCTGTAAGTTCCCACGTATGTCTAAATAAATTGATACATCATATTACCTTCGATAGTCTGTCCCTGAAGAATAGAGATCAAACGTTCACTTTCTTTTTGATATATATAATTTATTTTTTGACGCTCGGAAACGTGTTCATATTTAAAATTTAAACGTCTAGTATTTTAGCTATAGGGTCCAATTGTCTAGAAAATCGTGATGTTTATTGTAGCTAAAACTTTCTTAACGTGATAAGTGATTTATCTGTGTATTCAGATCTAAATGGGCCTTGAACGAATTTAGTAACTCGTTAAGTTTTGACAGTTTTCCAATGTTACAAATATAAGGTCACTGTTCATTTTTAAAAGCACATTTTTTTTATATTATATCAATTTACCTTAATGTAGTACAGAGTAACACTAGAAATTGTACCAATACTTTATTATATAATTATAAACACATTTCAATATCTTATCATCGTTATTTTTACTTTTAAGACGTATTCATTTCATTATCTTAGTAATTATCTAGTATCTAAGTACTGTTAAAGAAGCGAAGCGGCGTGCGTCGGTACGAGCGACGAACGCCGATACGCAACTTTTGGTTCCTCTGGTCTGGTACGTTTGTTAATGTATTAGGTAACAACGTTACTCGATGTAGAACTAGTCTAGTCTTTCACACTTTATTAACACTTTTATAATAATTAGATATCCATCATCATTAAAACTAACAATCACTTTCTTGTAAATAAACTCTTTTAAAAAATATTTATTCAATAATTTAAAGTTTTGTAAATGTACTTAATGTTACTATGATTTTTCCAGATAAAATAAGCTAAGTATAGTTTACAAGATATATGAAATTAAATTTAAAGTATTATGTATTATGTGAAATAAAGATCTAATTTTACACTAGCTTGTTTTCATTTATTTATTTTTGGGTATAACGTTAACACGGAAAAAATATATATTATAAATATTGTTATAACTTTTATGTCATTGTGACATCAAAATTAGGAGATAAGGCGTTGATATGTTTATGATGTATTTTTTTAAATAATAATATCAATATTACCTAATAATTTCGCAAAATGCTATGACAATATACTTTTATCTATTTTTACTAATATATAAAAATATTTTGACATTTAGGCAGTTGTTTTGGACTTTCGTTAAATCTAAAGTGACCTCAAATGGATACAACGTTTCTGGATGATGTATCCGCAAGGTATTCGCAGCTCATTCACGAGTCTTCATCGCAGGAGCCCTCGTTCTCTACGCAGGAGCCGACATAGTTATAGATCCCATAATAGAAATGTTATTTTTCTCATTAAAGAAGGGCTAGTATTTAAGCAACTAGATTTCTTTAACCTTGTTTGTGTTTACAATATAACAGAACTTCATATTTCCTCTTTAAGATTACTAACACTTTTCCTATATACAAAATCAAACGAAGTAAATACAGTTTCTATTGATTTAGATAAGAATTATAAGGATCAATTAGAATATTCGCTCAGCTTAATTGATAAAAAGCTAAGGTAATTTAGATATTTGAGTAATAGTAACAGAGTTAAGCGAGGACTTATAAATGGTCTGGGTTCGATAGTTAAGGCAGCAAATAAAACATGCCCAAAAAGGCACGTTTCATTAAATTTAATGTCATGAGATTTTGATGATTATCACACGTGTGACAGAACTTATGACTGACTGGGTATATTCATAGATTGACAGTTTGACTCGAGCAGAACAACATGTATTTGGTTGAAGTTATAAATCACATAGAAAAAAATATTAATATGGGCAGGACTCAAACCTACATCCTCTGAGATACCATCCCGTTACTTTACGAATTAAGTTCATACTTTTGTCAGAAAAAGTCGTAGTAAGGTAAATGATCATAATTGCAGGTCAAGAGTTAACTTAATAAAATTTAGTATTTTACAGTATTCTAAAATAAATAAATTTAGAATAAATTTATAAAGTAAGATGCAAACGTCATAAAGATATTGAAGTCGTGGTTTGGGCTGGCGCGTTCAATGGACTCTTCAACTTTATTCAGAGACCTAAAAATTATGGGATGAAATTAAAAAAACCATCGGAGCTCTATAAACACCTAAGAGTTACCAAAAGATATATTATCGAAAAATCTTATGATGATATTGTAACATCTCTTTTAAAAGATAAACATGCATCAGAACTCGAGTCACGACTTCAATTCCATAAACAATTCATGATAGGTGCTCAAACAAATAAAGTAGAGTTAGGATCTAGCGGAAGAGTGCGGGATGTAGACTTAACAAAATCCTTTATTCGGCAAGATGAAAACGATAAGTATCGAGTGCACGCGATGAGTCTTTTGTATTCCATTATCTTTGAGGTGGCGCGGCGCACCTTGCTTCATGATTGGTTTCCAGCCTTATTAAAATTCTACCTAAATGCATTCCAAATGACTCTCTCAGATAAAAGTAATCTAGTAAGATGGGTTAAAGCCACCGATAAGTCTTGCAATATCTATGGGGAGGCATTAGAAACGGTTAAACACTTGTTGGTAGGGTGTAGGCTGCTATTGGAAAAAGGTCAATACTCACGGCGCCACGATAAAGTATTAGAAATCATACGTGAACCGGTTAGTCTTTCAATAGCTAG